>JAACJJ010000032.1:0-628673 GCA_013368295.1 Psilocybe cf. subviscida | reverse complement strand
CAGGTGGTGGCGGGGGCGGAGTGGCACACCATATATAAAAATAGAAAACATCGCAATACCATTTATTCCACCGGAAATGCACCGTTCGGCCTCAAATAAAAAATTCTTTTATTCTTCTATGCAATGGAAAGACCGGTTTGGACACTCCCTACCGCCGAAAACAGCTTGTAAATTGCTAAAATGGATAGAGAGATACTGTATTTCTGTTATTATAGTGAATACATCGTTCCCCTCCAAATAAAAATTATTTTTAGGTACTAGGTGTTGATCTACACAGATCCCGGCTTTTTATTTTGTCCAAATCGCCATATATACCAGTTAGATAGAGGGTAAGCAGTGCGCTTTGGCATGTATTCGCTTATTCTACCAAAATTCACGCTGCATTTCACCAAATAAAACTCATTTATGTCATACTGTGACTAATTTACACAGATCCCGACGTTTTATTTGGCGGAAAACGACCTAGAAATCGATCAGAACGGAGCGAGCGAGCGGGTGTGGTCAATAAGCGCCCGTTGTTCCGTTCCCGGCATTTGCCGGGTCTCCATCAATCTACACCTCTGCCTTCGAGATTCCTCGAAAATGCCTCGAAAATGAGATTCAGAAGGATAACCTGCATTTCGGATACGTTTATGTTCTATAGGTTCAAATAGATTGAATGGAATGAGTTTTCGACACTATATGAAAAATTTTGAAGATGGATGGAAACCGATGCTCTTGGATGACATTCTAACTCAGTGAAAAAGTTCCACGAACTCCAAGTCCATTGCGGCACGACAACTAACATGAGAATTATTCAAACGGGTATATTTTCGTACATATAAGATGCACAAGTGATAGGGAAATAGAGAAAATCAAACAAAGGAACTATAAGGTGCTAGTGAGCTGTTGGATTACATATAGGGTATCGTCGACGATTGTCATCCACGATTCAGTGTTCCCACTGCTATCGTTGATGGCAACCTCCAGAAATAGAGCGATGCCAATGCGCTGAGAAGCCCGTTCACACCGCCAACACAAATAGTATCCCATCCACCCTCACCGCAACGGCTCAAGACCCCATCCTCCGTCACACGCCAAGTAGGTTGTAGCGACTTCCACCATGCAGTGTGCTCACGATCGAAGTCGTCGGCCTTGGGGAACGTCGGGGGGCGCCACGTAGACTTGCGAGCCCATTTGATCCAGTCCGCAACGATCTTGGGGCGACCTTTCGGGGATAGCTTCTTGCCGTCGAAGTTGCGACGACCTTCGTAAACCAACCATGCCGCAACGAGCTCCATCCACTTGCCATCGAAAGGTTCACTTACGAACATATCAACGGCACTGGACACCCACGCTGGAGCATCGAGAGGGGGTATAGTGGATGCTGGTGCCAAATCGGACATACGAGGGCGCTTAGACGGAGTAGTAGCGGAAAGGGTGCGTGCGCGCTTTGCGCTTGTGGTCCCTGTGTGCTGAGGACTTGCCACAGGGGTCGGATTTAACGAAGGGACGGCAGAGGGGGTTGGACTGGCGCGGGCAGATGATGTGGGAGACAAGGAATCTGCCACAGACCTGGCAACCGATTCGGCTACGCTGCGTTCGATGCTGCGGATTGCGTGAGTAACACCGGCGATCCCACCCGGCGCGGACATGTTTGCAGGTTCTGCAGGTGATGTACTAGCAGGCTCTGCGTTGACGTGATCAGAGGTGGATGTAGCGGGTTTGGTGGGGACCTCTTGATTGTTGGTTGGAGGCGATGACATGGCACCATCGGGAAGGCCAAACGAATGGAAAAAAGCGCCTTTGTCCTCTGTCGCCAGGGACTCGAGCGAGTTCTCGGGCAAACCAGCAGGCAGAGCTCGCCTTCGACACTCTTCCGGGGCTGAAATACGTTAGCGTAGAGTATCAGAATAACAAAAACTTTGACCTACTGAAACACGATCTCAGGTACCGCCCAAATAAAGGCAAGATAACCTTCTTGAAACTGGCGCGCTCTGCCTGCCCAAATGTGAGAGGTACATCGCCCCGTTAGTCCCCGAGTACATACTGAACAGGTCAATAAAATGAGTGACAACCAGAAAGATGAGTAAAGAATCAAATACCTAAGGACGTTTAGCTGTCCTCCTTGCTCAGGCTCAGGGCCACCCCCGACGAGCATGAACTTGAAGCCAGTGGCGAGTGCGACGTTATCCAGAATGGGCTGGAAGAACCGAACCAGTCCACTAATACATCTGTGTGTCGTTGGTATTCAACATTCCATGAACGAAGAGGAACATACGTACTTTTGCATGTCCTCCGGTTTTGACGAAATCTCCCCATTGCAGATCCTCTCGTACTCGTCCATAGCCTCCTTGTGCTGCTGGTCAGCGCGCTGTTTCCAGATTTCCTTCTCTTCATCCGACAGCAGGGAGAATGTAGTTCGGGCGGCTTCAGAACGTATCGCAACCATTTTCTTCTGCTCAACCACTTGACCGTTCACGAGCCTTTGGATTTCGGCCCTGATGGGCGCAGTGCTGGAATCATCGCGCACCCAGAGGTTGACAGGGGCCTTACGGCGCGGTTTGGAACCAGAGGAGTTGCCAGTGATCTGAAGAAGAAGGGAGTTGTATGGATTGTCGGGCTTATCGGAGCGGGGGTCGACCTTGCTGGCCGTCATGTATCTGTAGCCAAACCATCGAGTGATTTGCTGCACGACGTGATCAGCATCAAGACCCTCTAGACCAAATAGCTCACAACTCACATCTCGCTTAATTTGGATGCGAGCTTGTCGATCTAACGCAGCTCGCTGTGCGGCAGCGTGCTCGTCAGGACTGAGATCCTCGTTTGGTTCCTCAAGGTCAGGATCCGGCGCATTATCGTCTATTGCTGCGAGAACCTCATCACTGGGTTCTTCGTCGTCGCTCATATCAATTGGAAAACGCTTGAAGTATTGCCGAATAATGATTGACAGCCCATCGGCGGTATATCCATCCTTGAAAGCGGTGGCGAATTCAGCTCTCTTCGACTCGAGGAAAGCTTTTCTCTTTTTGGAGAACGAACCACGGGCTGGCATTGTGATCTAGGGTCTGTTTGAGTTAGAACTATTGACCGTGTGTTGTGCTTCATACAGCAGAATATTATGTAGTACTCACTTTGTATGTTTTAAAAAAAATAGGGCGAGGACGGGCAAATTTTCGGTGAGCGCTCTCTTCGTATGGTGTGTATTTGTATTCATGCTTATATCCGCGTATAGTAATCTTTTTCCATTATTCAAACCGATCTGAGCTTGTCTTTTGGGGCTACATGTGGGTTTGTCTCTCCGAAATCGCGATACTGTTAGCGTCGCTTCAGCTCCTAGAGCGCAGATTCCACACACCGTACCTAACCTGGGACGATGTTAGGCTCTTGAGCCGATTTATTCTCATGCATAGGTGTTAAAAGTCAGTTGATTTTTTCCTTCTGCTTGCAAAGATCGACATGTCTGACTCACCCCCACCCGCATACTCGCCGATTGAGGACGACCCATTCATTGACAACCAATCCGTCTTTGTGCCCGCTCAGCCCCCTTTCACTCAGCCTGATCTCACTCAGTTCATTGACCCAAGGATCCGCTACGACTACGGTCCTGATATCCCTTCCCCGGAGGATCTCATTCGACCACAGCGAGACCCCATTGGCGGAAAATTTTATGTCGTTCCAGTCTGCCCTGATCCAGGCATAGTCGATAGCTGGTGAGCATATTTGGCTCTTATCTACTCAACTACCGTTCTAATTCTCAGCCAGGGGCGTTGCAAGCACCAAAATTCTCCATGTCCCCGGGGGTATCTGCAAGGCTCATAGGACCTGGGAGGACGCCGTCGCGCACTATACGAAAATTTACCGGAACGGCGGCATCAAAGTCATGCATCCACGCCTCCAAGCGTCTACTCCAGGCCGATCCGCCTCCACCCCTGTTGTCATTCACTCTGCTGCGCCCACTCCTTCTCCCGGTGTCCGCATTCGACCAATTGAAATTATCAGCTCTCCTGCGCCGACGACGCCCTCTCACACGCCTGGTCAAACTACCATTACGCAAAGCGGCAGCATTACTCCCGGGGCTCACTTGAACCCCATCACTGTTACAGGTTCGCCGATCACAACTCCCGTTCGGGCACCTGGATCTGGTGTGAAGAGCTCCAGTGGCCGTATTACCTCTACCCCGACCCGCGAGCAGCTCAACGAATATATTGACAGGATGTTCGTGAAGGTCTCCGCTGCGCGTGCTGGTACAACATCGACACACACACCCACCACTCCCCAAAGTAGCCCCAGCAAGTCTCAAGGTGCCCTTGCCGGTCCTAGCATGGTGAATGCGGCGAGTTGGCTTGACCCCACTCCAATCTCCATCCCTCGCGCGAGGCTCTTCGCTTCTGCACTTCCACAAGATGGACGCGACCCTGTGCCCACGGTATCCCAAGATGGACATGATCGCGTCCACACCGAACCTCAAGATGGCCGCGATCGGCCTGTCTTTGTGTGCGACGAATCCGACTCAGACGAGTCGGACGATGAATACTTCAAGGACTTTCCCTTGAGCCCAGAAGAGCTTGCTGCGATTGCGGAGTTGGACGACGTCCTTGCGGAGCCGCGATTTGCGTAAATGTTTCGTAGTTACCATTAAGTTCTCAGAATGTAGAGCTTGTCTTTTTTGTCGTGGTCTTCGGGCGACGGGCATTGTGCCACTAGTCTTTATCCGTGTTTCAAATAGTTAGGCAGTGAACAGGAGTGGTAAAAATCGTGTCCAATGAATATATCTGTCACTTGTATATCTGCATTTTCTTAACTATTTGCTTAACGGTAATAAAAAAAAACAACCCTTTCCCTAATGCCAGAAGATGCTGCACGTCACTTTGAGGTCAAGTCTGTGCCTATACCTAAGATGGTTGTCCACAGCCCCATGGTGTAATGTGGATTACCTGATAGTGTTCAGGAATAGGTAATCAAAGGTCTAGATAACATCTGCTACATCTTCTTCTTCCTCTAGCTCAGTCCCCATATAATCACCCTCATCCGAATCTTCAACTCGCGCCAGCCTTTCATAAATAGCAATTGAGTGATTCGTTTGATAAGGCCAAATTGACACTCACAAATTGAGTGCAAATGCGGCTCTGCGTTGGAGCTCTGCATCTCTTTTTTTTGCATAGTAGCGAGCCTGGGCCTCGCGGTGCCGTTTTTTTCGTGCTTCTATCGCCTGAGAGTCGGAGCTTTCAATGTTGCGTCTACTCATCTTGTCAGCAACCCCGATTAGGAACATACCAGAGTGACACGACTGACCTTTTCGCTCGTTCTAGCGCTTTTGAGCGCTCTCTGGCTCTGTTCCTCATAGAAACTTAGCCTACAGACATATGGTATTGCTCATAACAAAAGTAGTACTCACTTTATGTAGTATTTACTTCGTTGTTCTTGCCGGACCATAATTTTATATGCGCGGCGACGAACTGCCTCTCCATCCGAGTCTGATTCGCAGATGGTGAGTGACGGGGTGTTATTTGGGTGGCGACTACTCATGGAAAAATGAGACGGATGTGAGTGCAAGCGCTGGATGCAGCCCTTTGCCCATAAATACGCGACTGTCAGTATCGCGCTGGGATCTGGGTCACATCGCTTAGCACACAATGCTGTGATGATGCCTAAAATGGTAAGAATCGGGTAAACAAGCCGCTTCCGATGATCATACAGTGTGCAGGGGATGACAAAGTTTCAATTGATCATCACCCGGAAAACGAATCGCCATTGCGTGATGAATATCTAGTACCGAAATCAGTATTCAAGGTACCGAAATCAGCAATCCTCCAAGTGAGGTCTTAGTGTTCAACGTTGGGCGGACTGGCATATAAAACGCAGGAAAGAATGCCTAATGTGCATGCTCTCGGAATCAGAAGAATATGCAAGAGGTTTAATGGCATGGTAATTTTATATGATGCAGTCGAAGAATGTGGATTTAAGGAGTATAATATTTCACGATACATGTACATGGGGGACTTCATTTAGATTGACACACCTCGAAATATACCATTCACTCGCACAAATGACTATCGACTGACATGTCTTAAATACACTACAGTTTGGAATTTTTATGTATGATGTTGCAGGCATGGAATATGTGATTCAAGAAGTGCGACTTGAGTGCAACCAGTCAGCAACTTGGAACAATCGTGCTTCATCCCTTCGCACATGCATGCCTCAAAAATATTATATTCTATTAGTTCCCATTATCCCACTACAGCGTTCAGCATTGTACCTAAGCGTAGCTTAGAATTATATGGGAGCAGTAGTATAACAGCGCAGACAACGACGACTTTGGATTCGTCTAAATGATAAGATAATGGAGACCGACACGTGATTGATCCTATTGTCTGACGAGTGATCAACAAGAACCATTGTGCTTCTCTACCTTGTAGTCCTTAGATTTCCCTCGTACATACTATGTCGCGCCCCCCTAAACGTCCACGAAACTCCGTCTATGTCGACCGGGTCGACATTGGTATTGACGACATTGATATCTATTCGGATATTAGTGTACGTGAGGGCAGACTCAACAAATCCGGAAAACACAATGTCATCGAACCTCTGCCCACCCGGGAACCCGTTCGAGATGTCTCTGAGGCTTGGATGAGCCTTACTGCATGGAGAACCGACGACGACTCCACGTTTGCACTGGACCCTGCTGATGGCCGACTGTACGATGAGGCCGTCGAGAGGGAGGTCATGGATGATACGCCGAGTGCTAGTAGCGCCGAGACTGTGTCTCCTGTCGCGCGAAAGACATACGCTCGCAGCAGAGTCTCAGTATGTACTTTAGTTCTACACAAATTGGACTGTACCTTTGACATTTTTCTCAGAAAAGGCCGCACGTCGTGTGGAAGGATGTGCACAGGCCGACCTATCTCACAGAGATGATGAGATCGGAGGGACGAGGCGACTTCAGCGCCGTGTTATGCCCAGATTGCAAGGCTCGTAAAGCGGAGAAGTCATTGCCTGCGCATTATCGATGCCAGGAGTGTTTTGTGCCCGACTTAGTTTGTGCGTCGTGCTGTGTGCGACGCCATCGAACAAGTCCTTTTCACCGAATTGAGGTAAGCACTGACATCGATTTTCACCAGATTTTCATCGTATATTAACACAATCTTCTCTACAGAAGTGGGACGAATCAAGGTCACGGTTTAATAGTGTGTCTTTAAAAACTTTAGGGTCGTTTATTCAGCTGAATCATAGGGCCGGTATTGCTTGCGATCGCCCAATCGTCGCACATAAATCAATGTTGGTTCTCCACGTTAATGGTATTCACGATGTTACTATCAACTACTGTGGCTGTACTCGCGCTATTCCACACCATCTGCAGTTACTCCGTCGCCGTCTCTACCCTGCCTCACAAATCACCATACGGACATGCGCGACTTTTGAACTGCTTAGTCTTCTTCACACACTTGCCCTCACCACAAAGTCTAACACGTACGACTTCTACCGTGCGCTGGAGAAGCTGACAACCAACACCGGACTCAACGCACCGAAATCACGATATCGCGCGCTTCTTCGCATGGTTCTTCAGTGGCGGCACCTGAAGCTACTCAAGCGAGGAGGCAGAGGTAACGAGCCGACAGGAGCGGATGGAACAGCAACTGGAGAACTATGCGTCATGTGCCCATCTTGCCCCCGTCCGGATATCAATCTTGAGAAGGGATGGAATGCCGTTCCAGTCGCATTACAGTATGTGCATTTCGGCGCAGTTATTGTTTCTATCCTTCTATTAACTTATCCATGTAGGTATCTGTACATGGTCTTCCTTTGTATGGACGCAAATTTTCGACTCAAAAACCAGGTTGTATCGAACTATTCCCAAGATCCAGGCTTAGGGATCGGATGGGCCTATCTGGTCCCTCGCTTCGCATACAGAGACTATGTACTTAGTCGTGCAAACGATTCAGATGTGAGTCGGCGTATTGATTTTTGGATAAGCTACTAACACCCTGCTTTGCAGATCAGTACTTGTGTCGGGTTTCAGGCATTAGCGAAGGCGAATACGAAATTCTCAAAGGGGCTACGATACACTGGTGTCGGTATGGTTTCATGCGGTCGTTCGGAAATGATTATGCCGGCGGGAGTTGGTAATCTCCAAAAGGGAGAGCGGTATGTCCCAGGATCTAGTTTTCTGCAAGACGCGAACCTAATTGCTTTGCAGCTTTAGTAACATGGACTATATCTTCGGGTCTGCGTTGCGGTTTTGCTACGTTTCGTGGATTTTGGTCAGCTACGACATCTGTTGTCAATGGTTCGTGAATTTATTCAAGCGAATGAACGACCACTGGCCAACCGAGATTCAAGCAAAGTCCGGCGTCAAGATGATACCGGCCATTCCGAAGATGCATGAACCGGCGCATGGGAAGGCTAACCATGAGAAGTTCTCGCTGAATTTCATTCCAGGTGTTGGCCAATCGGATCTAGAGGGTCCAGAACGTATCTGGGCCGCTCACAACTCACTAGGCAACTCAACGAAGACGCAAGGCCCTGGCTCACGTCATGACGTCCTCGACGACCATTTCAATTTCTGGAACTGGCAAAAGTACATCAACATGGGCAAAACCCTAATGTCTCGGTACAAGAAAGCTGTTACTGAGCGTAACATACAGGTTGAGGGCCATCGCGGGTTGACAGCGTCGCTTGACGAGGGGAAGGTGAAGGAATGGGAAGCCATGTGCATGAAGTGGGAGGAGGCTCCCTTTCCCAAAAACGGCATCAAAAACCCGTACGCATTGGAGGGAATCGGTGTGTATCCGTATCGAAGAGGTGTATATTTGAGATACTAACTACGTGTCAAGCTCTGACAGAAACTCAGGTTCGACAGCAGCTGCATCTCGAGGAAGCGGAGAACATCCGGCTTGGTGGGGAACTTTTGCATACAACAAGCCCCTCCGCATTCATCATGCTTGGGATGGATCTTGAAGATTCACAGTACGTACTCTAAGCTATTTCATTCTTTCCGGCTATATAATCATATATTATAGACGACGTGTTCGGCGCCTCGCACAAGAATCAGCAAAGAGCTCTGGAGGACGAGTGCCAGCCGCAGTGACGGAGCAGCGCAACATGTTGCGCTCTCGCCTTCGTTCATGGGAGGGACTACGACTAGTTTACATGCCAGGCCTTCTTCAATACCAGACAGAGCTTGCGAGCGATCCCGCTCATGTCGGTCCCGCATCCACCAAATCGGAGCATCCTGAAGATGCTAATCTCTGGCTACCTTCAAGCATTCCGGCCTTTGCTCGTCGTCGCGTGTGTCGCGAGGGCCTCCCGAGGATCGAAGAAAAACTCCGAACGGTACAGCTCGACGATAGCCTCGAGACCATTCGCCATATTCTCAGGATCAAGGCGAGAATGGTCGCGTTCAAGAACAAAAACATTCGTGGCCAGCGCGAAGGTACGCGCTCACGAACTATCATTGACCGTGTACATCAAAAGGCACGAGCGGCGGCGGAGAAATATCGAATTGCGCGGTCAGCCAAGCTCGCACTCACAGGTCCTGGTCCATGGGAGGACACGCACCAAATCCTTCTAGACGGTGACATCCGTGGATACCAAGATCCAAACAGGCTGCGCCCATCAGGTGGCCGGAGAGGTGTTCGCGAGGACGATGAAGTTCAGGCCATCGAGGCACTAAATGTGCAGGAGGCGGTCGACAAAGCAGCAGAGGTTGCGGGGACAGCGCCTGCAGCCTTTGATCTGCTCCCCGAGGAAAGATCGCAGCGGGATGGCACAGGGGAGACACGACGCACGTTGTCGTGGATCTGGACCGTCCAAGGTGTCGACAATTCCGATTCCGGCGAAGTCTCCGACGACATATTGCGCGCGGAGTGGGCAAAGAGTCGTGCCCGCGCGAACAGGTCACGCGAGGAGGTTAATCTCTTAAAAGAGGAGATGCGCCGTACCATCAAGTTTCTCGAATGGCGATCGCGTTGGTGGAAGGCCAAGCCCACATCATGGGCCGGCGTCTCAGTTGAGGTATCGGAAGGAATTCGAGCGTATGCAGTGCGACAGGCCGACATCCAACAGGCCCTTGCCAACAACTTCAACACCCTATGGCAAACTCTGTTGGCCGACTTCAACGACGATGACGACGGGGTCCAACAAACGCTCCTTCCTCACGACGACACTGGTGAGGGCACTGGCGAGGGCACTGGCGAGGGCGGCGACGACAATGACGATGATGACGATGATGGAGATGCTGAGTTCATTGACGACGAGCCCGAAGCCGAGGACCTTAACTAGCACACGTAGATATAAATATCATGTATTCGACTATTCACGACGATTGGAACAAGATGTGGTGTATTTATATTTAGCCTCAAAGGAGGAAATGAAAGTCTAGGAAATTCCTGTCAAATTAGAGTGCTCGACGACGCAAAATTCCAAGAGCTACATGCTCATATGCATTTGGAAAGAGTCGTTTGAATATCGAAGAAGATATTCCAGCGATGCGCGATTCCGCGATTGCATGTAGTCTCCGCACGGGCCACCTAGCGGAGTTTGTATAGTGATCATGTGCGAGGGATGTAGTTTGACTTCATCCGTGACCACACTCAAAGCGTTCGTCTCGAGATTCAAACCTCTTTAGCACGGCCCATCCACCCGTGCCACTCTTGCTTTACACTGTTAACTGAGTGCAAGTCACACCAGCAAGGACGAACAGGGATAGCACAAATTTGGAGCACAGGTACGTGATTCGTTGTTGCGTTCCCGCTGACATATGTGAACTTTCTAGCAATCAGGAAGCCAGGCAACACCAGCGAGGACGAGCGAGCCCCGACGCTGCTCCTGTGCCCGATCACTGTCTAACCGTTATGCACCGACCTGCGTCGATAATGGACGTGTCCGCCCGTCCGCCACCTTCCGCACCTCGCACCAGCAAAATAGCGACGAGAGAATAACCAGCGCTCACCTTCAACATCCCGTCTTCGCCCTCTGCTGGCAGTAGTACTTCACACCACCGTCGCGGCCCTAACCTCCTCACAACTGCCGACTTGCCCTCACCACCCTCGCTGTATGCCGCCGTCAACGATTACGAACAAGTCGCCAATGGCACCAGCACAGTTGCAAGAAACACCGGCGGGGACAAGCGGGTACTGGGACGGTTCTCATATCTCATCCCTCGCCCTCCGCTCGCGCATTTATATGGCCGTCCGTCGGTCACCCGCCTCACTGCACATCGGCAACGACAGCTAGGACCAAGCAGCCGGCGATAACGAGCAGAACATCGCCACACGCAAAATAGCGGTTGATCGGTCGCTGCTCTCCACATCTCCCGTTCGACATACCAACACATGAGCTCACGGATGGGCACGGGGACGACAAAGCGTACGTGCGTCAGCAGGAGACCAAACGGGAGGTTGACCGCTGCCAAGCATTAGCAAGGAGACTACAACCACAACAAGGCGACCGAATTGGGACACGCAGATGGTTACAAGTTGCGGGCATCATCCGAGCGTCCAGTAGGCTTGAGACTTCGTCTGTGGAGTGTGGTTCGGAGTGGGCGGAGAGACGTGGCGGGTCAGCTTCAGGGATAGTAGACCACTTAGGCTAGGCGAATATATTTTCATGGACAATATATATTACATTTCCAATGAAGCACCCTTAAAACCGAGACAAGATGCGCACTTGAGTGAAATCTCGAACGTTTGAAACGGCATTAATGGCTTTCGGCAAATGCCGGAAGCGGAACGACGGGCGCTTATTTATCATCACCCGCTCACCCGGTTCGTTCTCCACCATTTCTAGGCCGATTTTCGCAAAACAAAGTGTCGGGATGAGCTTAAAGTACTTGTTAAACAGTAGAAGTCAGTTTTAATTGATAAGAAACCGGAAAAATACGAAGGAATGGGCAAATGAATCCTATGCGCGAAGTTTTCAGTCTATCTCTACTGTTTACAGGTCTATCTGCACCAAATAAAGTGTCGGGACTTGTGTAAATTGCATGTCTAAAACTAAATCAGACTTTTATTTGGAGGGGAACGATGTATTCACGGTATAATAACAGAAATACAGTATCTCTCTATCCATTTTAGCAATTTACAAGCTGTTTTCGGCGGTAGGGAGTGTCCAAACCGGTCTTTCCATTGCATAGAAGAATAAAAGAATTTTTTATTTGAGGCCGAACGGTGCATTTCCGGTGGAATAAATGGTATTGCGATGTTTTCTATTTTTATATATGGTGTGCCACTCCGCCCCCGCCACCACCTGCCCTAGGGCGCTTAAAATACCCAAATATATCCTATTTACATTAGCCGGGCATCCCCGCCCCCTACCCGCCCCCTGCCAAGCAACCATCCTGATGGTTTTCTATTTTTAAGCCTATCCTCCCACCCTACCCCCACCCACCCCCTACCCATCCTGGGACCTATCCCGCCCCTGCCTAATGCATATCCGGCACCCCAGGCATACCCCCTACCCCTACCCACCCCCCAATAATGCCCCCAATATCCCCCATCACCCCCAGCATCAAAAATGGCCAAAAAAGGGAAGTCTGGCAACTGCCAGTTCTGATCAATCAAGTCTGGCTGGCAACTGCCAGTGTTTGATGTATGAAATTAACATACATGGCTGAAATGCACGGATACTTCCCACGTCGTCCACTTCCTCAACAACAGATACCAGCGACATTTCAGCAGAGAGAATAGGGTGGTTGAGGTTGAAAGGTAGTCTCCATGCAGTCAACCTGTCAACCAGAATTCCGTGTACACCGTTCTCACACATTGGCGTGAGTGCGAATAAAAATTTATTAATAGAATATAACTATTTTTTTTGATGCGGGCGGGGGGCCGGGGAAAAAGAGTATGAACGGGGGGATGATATGGTATATGCAAATAACGCGACGGGCAAACTATATACATTGGAGTGCGACAAGAAAGGACTCGGGCGGGGGAAGCAAAGGCGGACATCAGGATTTCTGTCCCAACCGCGACGTCGAGCGAGTATTCTTCGGGGACCTGGGTGGCGGGGGACGAGAGTTTGTGCGACCACGACCCCGACGGCCACCTGCTGCAGGAGCAACGATTGAGGGGACAATGTCCTGAGCCTCCTCCTCCTGAGAAGCACTCAGAGTCTCGGGGGACCTTTTGGCATCACCGCTAGCCGTCACCCCCGGTGCCGCATTCTCGGGGACTGTATCAGTGTCCTGGTCGATCTCGGGGACCGGGACATCGTCTTGTTCCATCTCGACGACGGGGGCATTGTCCTGTGTCATCTCGGTCTCGACGCCAGTGCCCATGGCTTCTTGGTCCATGTCGGTATCATCCTGATAGCCCACCAATGGCTTGTCCCCACTATGACGCTCGAGTGCGTCGTTGTGCTTCTCGGCGGAATCAGAACCAGCGGGGCTGTCCGGGGTACACTCACGCGTTCCCTGCGTGGGTGTGTGCGAACGATCCCGAGACTTTACGGACTGTTCATCCTCCTGACTACCTTCACCATCAGTCTCACCGTCGGCGTCATCCTGCTCAACCGCACCCATGTTAGAGTCGCCATCATGGTCGACTTCACGCTGCGCAACAGAGGCGTCGGGGGATGAAGTGGCGCGTTGCTCGGCCGGGGGGACTGGTGTGGCGCAGAGGGAGCGGGGGAATGGACTGCCATCTCAGTGGGCACCAGCGTTGCTGTTGGCGTCGTCGTGGGGGTGCTGCGAGTTGGTGCGGGGGCGTTGGTACTGATCTCGAATGTCTGTGCACCATGCTCTCTGAACTCCGAACGGATCTCACCCAACCATGGGATGTAAGCAGGGCCACCATAGCGGCGCTCAGACGATTCCCCGACGTTGGGGGTACCAGCGAGATCATCTACAGTGCGATCGGAGGAGGTCGGGCCGTTGACTGTGGGTCTGATAGGCGCGACAGACGTCAGAGAGTGGCTAACGTCGGGGCGAGACCCCCGAGACAATCCCTGAGCCCCGAACAATCCCCTCTCACTGTTTGCAAATATGGATCCCCCGTGAATGGGAGCAAAAGGCGCGACTGCCTTTCGGGGTTCCTCGGGGAGCGCCTGCTGCACAAACTGCCGCAGAGACCTCATCTCTGCTTCCATTGTTGCCTTGCTTTCACGCAAGCGACGGTTCTCCGCCTCCACCTGCTCCAGACGCGACACCAACTTGGCATGGCCATTGATCGCCTCATTTGCCAGTTTGGCTACAAAGTCGATGGTCAGTCAGGTGAAATAGTTACAGTACGGACGCACTTACTGAGATTTGTGAGGCTGCCCTGCAGCTCGGAGTGACCGTTGTCCAGTCTGACAATGTCGGCCTCCTGCCCCTTGACAATCTCGGCGTTGTGGTTCACCGTATGGAGGAGCCCAGTATGCCGTTCCTTCCCCCTGTGGTTGATCTTTTCGATGGCGGTCCAGATCTCCTGGAGATCGTCATCCTCCTCATTGTCCGATTCAACGGGGCGCTCGGGGATCGGGGTCTGCTTCTCGACGTTGGTTCAGGGGCGCTTTGCGGGTTCGGGGTCCGTGCTCGTGTTCTTCCTTTTGGCCCCGGCGACGGGGGCAGCGGCTGGCACGGCCTTTTTCGTTGTCGCCTTCTTGGCGGTCTTCACCTTCTCCTTTCCCTTCTTCCCCTTCTCCGTATCCTCCTCTGCGTCCTCATCCTTGGCCTTGCCTTTTCCTTTGTCCTTCGGGGCATCAGCCGGCTTGTCCTTGTCCTTGGCATTCAGCGGGCACCCTGTGCGATTCTCATGGCAAAAGAAGCAAGTCACCGAGACTCGGGGCCGCCCCCCTTTGCGAATGGCTGGTCGCTCGACTTTGAAACATTCTGCCTTGTGCTCGAGGCAGTGCACGCACCACTGTTCGCGGGGGACTTCGACTTTCGGGAACGCGGGGATACGGTCGTAAGCAGGTGCACCGGGGTTGATGGCGAACTCGACGCCCTTCTTTCCCTTTGCTGGCTTCTCGTCGTCCTCGTCGTCATTGTCATTCTTTTTCGCTTCGGGGGTCACGTCCACATCCATTGCGTTGGTCTCAACGTCTTTCGATGTGCCGGCAGTAGGCTCGCGAGCGGGCGGGGGTTGGGTAGTTGCCTTTGGGGCAGGCGGCGTCGGGGCGGGGGTGGTTTTGACGATGACCTTGGGCTTCGGCTTTGGCACGACCTTGGGCTCAACGGTGGGTTTCGGGGCGGCGATGGCTGCCTTTGTCATTTTTGTTGGCGCCTTTGCAACAGGCACCTTGGGTGCTGTCTGTGAGGCAGCGGGCTTCGGACTTTGTATCTGAGCGGGGGGAGCGGGGGGGACAGTCGGAGCACGGGATTGGCTGATAGACTGGGATGTGCCTTGAGCGGGTGGTGCAAGTGATATTGCACCGGGGAACGGCGCACTCCAGACGGGAATGGGAAACTCGGGCTTGGGCGAATCTGGGGGTGTCTTGATTTGGCGGAGCTTGTCAACGACCAATCGATACAGCGGAGCACAGGCTTCCCGAGTCATTCCGCTTTTGAAGTTCTCGCAGATGACTTTGGAAGCTGGCAGAATCCCCGCCCTGGAGCAGACGGGCTTGCGTTCGGGGTAGTTCCTCACGAATCGCGCAATCGACATCTGTAGAGCCGAAGACTTTAGTAGTAGCCCCGAGTTGTCCAAATATTTGACTTACCAGGCGTGGAGCAACATGCATGATGCTCGAGTCGAACGTCATCCTGTCCTGCATATCCGCCAGGACGCGCTGCATTTGGCGGACCAGCGCTGTCCACGTCGCATCATCCATATTCCCGGGGATATCTTCGCCCCTCCATTGCGAGAGATTGAGCGGGGCTGCATTACCGAACGGGGTAGACATATTTGTTGGTGCGAGGGGTGGGAGACTCGGGGAGTTTTTATAGTGGGGAGAAAGTGGGCGAAAACAGACCATGTTGGGATAATCGACCGTTTATATATACATTCATGTTTAGGGCGGGTCTTTGTCATTTTCTCGGGTGCCCCAATAATCCCCGTTCACTAGTTCGCCGCCTGTCAACTGCTCTCGGGAGCGGCGGAGCTGACTCTCCCACGCATGTCGATACCGTTGTCAAGGGTTTTTTTCTATACTTTAAACTTGCACCCAACCATCATGGTAAGTTTGTGCCTTTCAAAAATCATCGATCACCCAGGACACACCCTTTTTTCTGTTATGCAGCACAAAAGATCCCATAAACGGGCAGAGTCACTGGAATCTTCGCTGGCCTCGCTCTCTATTGTGGAGGAGCCAGTTGAGAACCCCATGAAGCGCATGCGACGGATCGAGGAAGAAGATACAGACCCGATGGATATTGATCGCAATATTCAGGGTCACGGCATGATGGGTCATTTGCCCGTTCCTGAGGCCATCGGGCAATTTGTGGTTCCCGTCGGCAGCGAGAGAGACGTAGAGCATTTTACACCCAGTGGTGAGGCGCTTGCACTCGGGGAGTACAATCGCGGCTTGAGCGACGATGCCTCCCAGTATCAAGGTGGCTTCAGCGACGATGATGTTGCTTCCCCCGAATACCAAGGTGGCTTCAGTGACGATGAGGTCGCTTCCCCCGACTACCAAGGTGGCTTTAGCGATGATCAAGTTACCTCCCCCGACTACCAAGGTGGTTTTAGTGATGACGAGGTTACATCCCCCGACCACCGAGGTGGCTTCACCCCAAATCAGGACGCCTCCCCCGAGTACCAAGGTGGCTTCAGCGACGACGAGGGACAAGAGAATATCGCTGTGAGTCATCCCCGAGTCGGGGAATCTGGCCAACAGCTCTCTGACAGCGACGTCCAGGAGATGCCCCCCCCGCCCAACTCCATGGCCATCGGGGCTTATCAAGGTGGTTTCAGCGACGACGAAGTAGTTGAGATTCCTCCCCCCACGAACTCCCTTACCATTGGGAAAGTTCAACAGAAACTACACGGCCCCGATTTGGTCACCATCGGGGAATATGATGGAGGATTTAGTGATGATGAGGAAGCGGGGGCAACCTCCGGACATGCTCTGATGGAGGTTGACGGTGGCCACTCCCAAAACATGCAACAGCAGGACGCTCTGGCCAGTTGGCGTCAAATTCCGCCCACATCTCGTTATGAGCAGAGCAGCATCGCACTGCAGCCCAACATTATTGGCAGACACTTAGCATCCCCCGACGAGCCCCCGAATGTTTCCGCAACTGAAGAGGTCTTCCCGTCGGAGCGTCAAGCTCGCCCCCCCGGTAACAATTTCCGGACAATCGGTAAGGCTTTTGCTGGTCCCCGCACTGCTGCTCAGCAGATTGCCTTTGTGAGGGTGAGTTTTTCACTGTTATATATATACAATCCCACTACTTACAAACACGCATTCAGCAACGTTTCGATATCCCCGAAGAATTTCACTTAGGTGGTCAATACCCATTCCCCCCCCCGGACGGAATTCCATTCCACAGTCTGCAAGAGGCTGCCAATGCCGCCCAAGCGTTTGCTGAGGCCGAAGGACTGAGTTTTGCTCATGCAGCAGAGGAGATGGTGAAGCAGGAGCTGACTCGGGCTGAAGTCATGCGGTCTGTGCAAAAAGTTCTGGATAGGGCCATTGAGAAGTTACGTAACATGCCGTAGATATATGCAATTGAAATCTGTGTCCTCGCTCCGCAAATTGCTATCTCAGTGCTGCCAATTAGCAAGCCCCGACTTGAAATCCAATCGCCAATGCCCCGAAGTCAAACCATTTTGTCAAATCACCATTATTGTAAGGACTCATTACACGGCATTCTATCTATTCCCTCAAGGCTTGTTACTAACTGCCCCGAGAGCGTGCCTCTGTTTCACCGACGTAGGTGTCCCCTACAAGTGGCTGCTGGACGCCAAGCCACTGGCCCGAAATCATATCCCCGCATCATTCCCCCCCCCCCGACAATATCCTCCAGCCCCGAATCCCTACATTTGCGTACCCCATAATCCAATGCTCATTGATCAATCCTATACAATATTAGACAAAAAATGTGACCAAACGTCAGCTTAAAGGCCCCCGATTACACTCCCCCCGACCATGCCCCGTCCCAGTTCCAGGTAAGCCCAAATCTCAAATTTTATATACCACTCTTTGATTGATAAATTCGATAGAACCCACCCTACAATACTAGACAAAATTCGCCCGAAATATTGTTCATCATTTTACCCCGCTGTCGTTCTCCCTCCCCCCCCCGGCATCAACCAAAAACCCATAACCACCTGGCCCCCGCCCCTAGGCACGAACGCAGCACTGTAAGCCACTCGCCTAGCTAGCCCCCGAGGAAGGACTCACATTTCTGATCAACATTTTACATATTCTGAACCCCTCACTCCCAACAATGTAGACATATGATACAATTATACTACGAAAGAAAATTCCCAAAAAACCGCCCCGAGTCTTCCCCGAGCCTTCCCCGAAATTTACCCCGAGCGTCGCTGCAAGGTCAAACACACCCCACCCTTTCCCCCCATACCCCCACCCAGGCATACATTGACCCACTCACAGGATTCCTGTGACCTGGTCTCCTCCCAAACATTGTAGGGCCCTCATATGATTTGGCACTCACCAAACACTGTAGGTACTTCATATGAGTCCTATGACCTGGTGAGAGACCTAACATCATAGAACTCATATGAGTGGTGTTGAGCCATAAAGTTCTACTGGAGTATGTGCAAGCAGATACCCCAAGGGCAGTGGAAAGCAGGGCAGTCATTGAACCACTTTGCAGCATTTCCTCTCAACTGTCTTGCTGTGCTGACGGCAGCTAATTGCTTTCACTATGGGGGGTATACCATGGCTATGATATATATTACATATATTTCATAGTGTTCTAATGTTGTAGAGTAAATATAAATGAAACACATATATTAAGGTACTAAGAACCGGTGTTAATCAAGAAAAACAAGCAATTTCAAGGAATCTCAAAGGTGGAAGTTAGAATTGAGCACATTTGGCAATTGCTGGAAGTGCAACAACAGGCACTTAAATGACTATTGCCTGCTCGCCCTTGCCATTCTTGACCATTTATTGGTCTATTTTCTTCAACTAAAATAAAGTAATTAATATAAAATACATGTCAGAGTGCTATGAACCTTTTTATCTCAAGCACAGGACTCCTAAAAGCATCATGATTCATCCAAGCAGAGCCAAATGTGTTAGTAACAAGCATAACAAAAGTAATCCTACATAAAAGATTGTCCTGCCATGCAAAGCAATGGCCTACAAACCAAGTTTAAGTTTTAGGCAAGGCAGAGCGAAATTCCAGCTGGAGGGAGCCGACCAGCAAGCACACAAAATGCAATAAATATGACAATATCCACTATATGCCTTAAACAGCAATACACATAATAGTCTGCAGGCTTGGTATCACAGCCATTTCTGGGCCAATTTCTATGAAACCTAGTTCAAAATCCTCCAGAAGTAATGGGGTATCTTATTGCACTCATGATACATCTTAGATTATGGAAAATCCAACATGGTCTGTGGAATAAATTTCGAAATAGACCTTTAGAAAAACACATGGTGTTGTGCTATTGATATGATGCATGTTTGAGTCATATTGAAAGTACATAAGTAGCGTCTATGCGTACCTACAAATCACGATGTATATGGAGGTATAGAAAAAAAGAACATGGCAATTGGTCATGAATTAGAGGCACTAGAGATAATTTATGGTCGAAGTGTATCACTGGGTGGTGGTGTATCACGTGACGGTGGATACCTGTAACCATAATAGGACAGATAACAGTAAAACAACAGCTGCGTAGATTGTGATCGGATATTTGTTCATTGACAATGAATAACAGTCACATAACAGGTGGCCTGTTATTTGACTGTGCACCTGGTGTAAGGGATGATGTTTGCTTCAAGGCGGACTTCAGTGGCACTAAACATGACAATCAACAATGAGTCAGCATAGGTGCTCTTCCCAAAAAAAAACAAAAACAAAAGTCTAAAAATGGGGGGATCGCAACCATCATGATCACAGCCATTGGCATAGACATATTATAGCACAAACACACAATGGCGATCATAATCATGATGGCAATCCCCCAGGGGCTTGTGTTGCACGCACCATTCGGAATATGGTCAGGGCGCTTAGATGGCTTGTCTGTCAAAAAAAAAAGGTTGAGTCAGTTACCCAGATACACATCATATACACCAGAGAATACAAGTCAGAAGATGCGATGACAGAAGACAGGAAGTGGATGGAGATGGGGATGGGGATGGATACGCACCATCAATCGGCAACGCGTCCCACTCTGCATACGGGACAGGCGGCGCCTGGCCGTCTGTGGTCAATGTTGTGCGCGGCCGTGATGAGGAGCCTGTGCACGAGCGAAAAAGGCGGTCGGTTAGCCATCATACAGTTCACAATGTGCGGCGGACAATTCTCGGCGGGCTATCTACAGTCGACAGCCAGCAAGGATGAAAGGGATGGTCACTCACTCCTGCCTCTCGGTTCCTCGCCATACTTCTTTGCCTGCTCGTCGTCGTACCACTCCGTCCATGCCTTGCTCAAACCTGTACCATTCAATCGCGGCGACCACCACAGTCAGTCCAACACCCCCAAACTGGAAATATACACTGGACGACGCCAGGATTGGGCCATTGGCAAAGGTCACTCACCTCTTGTAACCGTTGCTCCATTCTTCTTCGCCACCTGGCGTATCCGCTGGCCCTCTGGGTCGTCGTATTCCGGCAACGAGGCTGCGGTGCGATTGCAATTGCAATTGAGCGCCGATCTATGTATATACGCAGCAGTGAAAAGACGTACTTTTCTTGAGCATTTGTGCAATCGCCTCCTCCCGCTCTCTGTGTTTGCGCGCCTGTACGGGGTCATGGGCGGGCGGGGGTGGCGGCACATGCATCGCCTGGTCGGAGATATTGTCCGTGGGCTGACGTGTACCGCTGAAAGAGCCAGGGATGCCGTTTCCAAACTTGTATTCCATGTAATCCTCAGGGAATAGATGTTGATGTGCGTTTTGCGCACAGCGTCTTATTACTGTGCAAATTGATGGCTTATACTGTGAAATGGCACCACTGGCGGCCTGGTTGAAGATGTCATCATCAAGTACATCCAACAGTCAGTAAAAGAGCACATACCACCCAGCGATGCGCGTTGTGCATAATGGCAAAAGTATCTCCAGCAAGCCTCATCTTCCGCGTGCCATCCATGGTTAAAATTCGATGAATTCTCTGGTCGAGCCACTGCAAGAAATAAAGTTTGATAAATTGCGCCAGAGACTTTGTTATCTCGGAGTCTCCATATTTGATGCTAATTAAATGAGAACACCAATGGTTGCAAGAATATCGCATTTCTTCGGTCATTGATGTGTCCTCTTCGTAGAAGTCATCGCCAGGGTCGCTTTTGGTGTCATATACCAATCCGCTACCAAGATTCGAAGAGTTATCAGCGCGCACATTTATGTCTTCATCTTCATCGCCAGGGTTGCCTTTAGTGTCATATCCCAATTCGCTACCAACACTTGAAGAAGACGCAATATGCTCAAGTCTGTTAATGTCTTCATCCTCGACGGGGTCTGTAGTATCCTGCTGAGCGGCATTGTGCTGCTCCGATTGAATGATGGCACCGAAGTATTCTTCCATCACAGCCAAACACCGAAGAAAGAGAAATTTTTCCTGTGTTTGAGGATTTATATATGCATTCCTGTCTGTACATCGATCGGCATTTGTGACGAAGTTGGGAAAGGACAAATGGTATGTCCGAGGGACTCCGGAGATCTCGGCTGGGACAATAAAAATTGAATGGAGATAGTAGAGTGTTTGCTGGATACCGTCGATGCTATAATTGTGCAGAAATTTTGCAAATGCCTCCAATGATAACGGTTTCTGCATGAGCACAAGACTGCCCACAACGTTTTGAAAGCGTGTGCTGTAA
Organism: Psilocybe cf. subviscida; assembly: GCA_013368295.1. NCBI lineage: Eukaryota > Fungi > Basidiomycota > Agaricomycetes > Agaricales > Agrocybaceae > Psilocybe > Psilocybe cf. subviscida. Next base: position 606,817 of record JAACJJ010000032.1, on the reverse strand, counting down.
TAATTGTCCTTGGTATCAGTGATGCCAGCGAACGCTGTCTCGAGGATATTCAAATACAACTGGTCCAGATGCATATATGGTTCGACTGCTTTGCTCGGAATGTGTTTTTTCTTGACTTTGAGGAGGTTCTGGAGCTGGATTTCCAGATTCAATGACTGGTTGCCACCAATGAACCGTACTGCGGTGGCTGCATAGATGAAGAGCCTTCCGGATTGTTGAACCAGTGTCTCCAAATCCTCGCTTGGTGGCCAAACTATCGCTGTTTGCTTGGTATCTTTATCCCATATTTCCTGGAGGCTAATCTGTAGATAAAGCCGAATATCCCCCTCGACTTCTGTTTGTACTGCCATATCTTGATGCAGCACCAGCGTTTGATGCTGTGACTCGATATCACCAAGGCCAAGTGCTTCCCGTATATGCCCTTCCGGACGACTGGTGATGAAGACTCGCAAGAAAGGGATGTTTTCGACGTCGTCCACAAGAACGCTGAGGAGTTGCTCTGCAAGATCATTCGGTTGACATTCATCAAGCGCGTCCAGAATGAGAATGAGGGGTTCAGATAAGGCAATAGCAGAGAGTGGCCGACGGATAAGCGACTCAAACTGTGATGTCGGAGAGTGAGTCACACAGCTGAAGTCACTCTCCACCTCCTCAGCGAGTCGTGTTTGGTAAGCAGGGTACAGTGAGGAGAGTTGTAAAGCGAGAGTCGGAAAGAGGAGATTTCCGTCTTTAAGCTGATCATCGGTCCGGAGGAACACGAAACTGCCGCCAAGTCGGTGTTTTGCATCTAACCAAGATGCTATTGTGCGAGCGATGGTAGTTTTGCCAATTCCAGCAAGGCCATTTAGCCAGAAGATTGGGGGGTGACGTGGATCTGGATGTAGAGCCCAATGTTCGATCGTGGCGAGCACGCGTTTACGTGTACCTGGCAAACAAGTCCGTCCGCCGCCTGCGCGTGCAGACTTATAAGAGGCGTGTGGAGCGTGAGGTATAGACGATATGGCAATCGCGTGTCGGACTGTCGAACGTTTTTCGGAAGGCGTAAATGTCAAGAGATATGGTATACATGGTATATGCTTACCTCTGATTATCTCCCTATAGTTCAATATCTACATTTACGAACGCAATCAATACGCAAGGTTAGCGTTTCATACAAGTGACATCTGGATTACTTACACAACTTCGAACCTCAACGCGAAGCTGGTTTAATGACAAGAAGTGAGCGTTGGCGTCTCCTCGTAGGGTCGCGTATTAGACGTACCACAAAATCATTGATTGCTTGATTAATTTTGTTCAAAAACTTATTCAACATGTCCTGCTCATCGTGAGCTCGAAACAGCTTCATAAATTTGTCCCTTTTCCTGGTCTTGGTCAGACAGGGCTCCCAGCTTTGAGCCAGATTTTGCAGCTTTCTGGTGCATTGAATATAAATAATACGGAAACACGCTGATGAATACAGCATACTGACTTCTCAAGAGCCTTCACATCTTTTCGAATAGTGTCAGGGATGTCGGTTGTCTTCAATGATCGTAAAAAGTCTGTCAGGTCCTCGTATCGCGCCTGCAAGTCCTTGAGGATGTCTTGATTGTCCGCCGCCACCTAAGTAATTTCAAGGGTGGAGCTGAGATCAGCTCAATTACCGATGAAGAAATCTGACTCACTTCGGCCGCCTGAATGACCTTCAACACTAAATTGATGCACCCTTTTGCCGCAGGGATGGGTAGGCCGTCGAGCGCCTGTTCTGCCGCGCTAAGCGCTGCCACCATTAGAGGTTTCCAGTTCGATTGTTTGTGGCCAGTAGCTGGCTGTGGATCTTCAGATCGGTTGTCCTCTTTGTTCTCAGTTTCCACATGATCGGGATCAGACATTATTGAAGGGGTTCACAGATGAAGTGGGTGGCAGAGAGCAGCACAGGGCTTTGGTATTTGATCAGTGCTGACACTGTACATACGCACGATCATGATATCCTGACAGCTGTACACGGACTGCTAGCGGATTGACGGGCCGGCGTCATAAAATGATCTATCATTTGCCAAAACCCGTCCCGGTCGAACGCCCATCTTCCTGGGGAGTCTACGGACATCTCTACTGTGCAAAGTGTCGCTCCTCCGAAATATCATCCTCCGCTCTACGATCATATCTACAAACCAATCGTACAAGTCAAGGAGGTGGGTGAGCGTGTTATTTGTTGCGCGAGTGTTGACGTTGAGCGTCGAGCCCAAGTCAGAAGCGGAGATGCCGCGATGCGACGATAGCAGCCTGCAGGTAGATAATGTATGACATTATGTGCGCCGGTGTGTTGTCAGGGGTATTCTCACAGAGCAGAGCTCTAATGAGTATAGTGGCGCGTCGTGACTTGTCGCGTCGTGGTGTATCATATGATTGTTGTGCCAGAGTGGACATCAGAGGATGGCGAAGGAAGCAAAACGAGTGCCTGAAGGAACTTTGAGCAGCAGGCGCATACTGGCTGGGTCGGAGTGTTGTCAAAGTCAGGGACAATGGAATCTACGCGGGGACTGCAATGCTTACGCTTGACGCGTGCTAAATTAGAAAAAGTGTGCCGGCGCGCGAGCATGATCTCGGCATCTTATGATAACAACGCTTGACTCGGTACAGCGCTTCCAGCCTTGTTCTTCAATTACGACGACGCCTCTAATTTCCTTTCACCGTTGTCATCCTCGAAGACCACGTACACACTCAACGAGGTTTTTTGTTGTTAGTGAGATCAGCCTTTGAAAGGCTAGGGATTTCCCGGGAGTGACCTCAAAGGGAGGCACGACAACGGCCGTTTGAGGGCCATTGAGTATCAAGCGTCAAGCGTCAAGCGGTCATAATTGCGTAAATAGCCTCCCCTCATCGATTTATCAGTGGCCAGGCTCTTGACCTTTGACCACCACCACCACCTACAGCCTCTCCACTCCGCTCCTTGACTCCTTCCACGGCCGATTGCTCGTAGCGTGACTATCAGGCTAATTGTTCATTGGATCACCTTTATCCTTGTGCTGGCACACTAATACAACGACGACAACAACAACCACTACGCACTTGCCACACACCACTTGTCCTCCTTTGACTGCACCCGCACGGTCTAGAATTACAAGCAGCATGCACTTACACAACGTCGAGTCTAAGAACAAGCGCCGGCGCACGGAAGACGAGGTTGGGGTTGCTGCCTCACAGGCAAACGCAGACGGGACAGCGTACACGGGGCCTGTGACACGCGACCCCTATTGGTGGGACGACGCCGACGGGGCAAGCTTCTACATCAGAGTGTTCGGTTGGCTGTTCAAGGTGCGTCTGTGTTCTCTATATTTTGTTGTGAACACAATAATAATGAGATATCACCCCTTTCCCGCCCTCCCCGAATCTTATCTGTGACCAGATTCCCCCGGTTCTTTTGGACTGCTCTCCAACCCTCAAAAGCAATGTAGAAGCCAAGATGCGCCAGAATGGGCGTTTCGGACCTGATGGTGCTCGACTAACTGAGGAGAGGCCCTATCACCTTATGAATTGCACGGTCGGCCAATTTCGTGCTTTCCTGTGGATATCTGCGGATGGTGTCCGGTATGCCTCCTTGTCTTTACCCATGTTTTTGACGAAAGCCTAAGCTAGTTCTTTCTAGTGGCGACGCAGAAGGCTTGGGTGCCTTCCCGAGGGAACACGAATGCATCGAAAAGCTCATGCGCATCTCGGATTTCCTTGCTATCTACTCCGCTGAAAAGCTGAAAGATTGGGTCGAGAGCAAATTCAATGACATGGCATCTGGCACTCACCCCTTCCTCGAGTCATGCTCCTCAATCTCGCTCTCGCTGCTTCTGAGCATCGGCTGCAACGGACGAGAAGACTTCAAAATCGCCGTCGTGAAAAAGTGGATCCAGCGCCTATGGAACAAGAGCGCGCCGTCCGTCCCTGCAATCGACGCCGCTGAGCAACATAACATCGACTCTCTGCGGGGCGTCGCGTACTACATCTACGCGCAAGACATGATCGACCGGCAAGAGTTCACCGAGCGCGGCGCGCTAAAGCTGCGCACGGACACGAAGTTGTCCAAGGAGCAGGCCATGCGCGTGTTCGGCGGCTTCTGTTCTCTCGTCGCGTCGTGGGAGCGCTTCAGGAGCAAGCCCATCCCGCTTGCGATAGCGGACGGGTGCGCGCACGCAACGCATGCCAAGTGCGCGTCTGCCTGGGAGAAGAGATGGCTGTCCGCGATTGGGTGGCGGAGGATCATGAGCCTCAATACGGCGGATTTCCTGGCGCTGCAAGACTGCCTCCGGGATCAGCTCATGAATGACGAAGACTTGAAAGAGGCGTTGCATCCCGCCTGCCGTCTGCGCGGATTTGAAGACATGAAGAAGATTCGCGCAGAGAGTCAAGATCACCTGGCCGAGCACTTTACGCTAAATTGAAGCTCTACTTGCATCGTGGTGCACTCTTCCTTGTATTTATAGGACAAATTTGTAGCAAGGTATACCTCTTGGATGATATATGTACCCATCTAGCATTTGGAACGGCTCTGATATTTTCTTGCATACCTAACACCTCTACACTTGTGCATACATATTCTATAACCTAATTAGATGTTTCCTCACGCCTCCCTCACGCTGCATCAAAAAAAAATGGGCTGTCCTTCTCGTGGGTGTTTCACCGTAAATACCACTATGATGCAACAATAATTCCGTTGAAGGACCCCAGCAGGTCTTGGCTGCATCACAGACGCGACGCGAAGAGTGCTGAACGTGTCCCAACCGGTTCTAAAAATAACAACCCATTTACCCCATTTCGAGGAGTTTTCTATTTTTGTCCAACGATTTGCATCAACGTTACTGACACGAGCCGCTTGTTGTATCCGTCGCGCCTAACGGGACACCCCTCTCCGCTATTGAGTACACAGAATACTCATGCACTATCTGCGTCGCAGATAGTGAATAAGGCTCGAGAGCTTGTATCCCTTGGCTGGCCGCGGGGATGACGCATGAATCGGCGACGGAAGACATTATTAAGACGTACACACCCACTAAGCAGATAGGCCACACCGAGAGGTGAAGATTGGTCAACGATTGGCGTAGTCAGCGGAAAAACATGCGCCTGTGCTATAATCTGCGTTGCTGACCTCATCAGTCAACCGTCTGCCTCTAAGTGGGATTTCGGCATTTATAGATCTCTAGGTCGGTCTTTGAAGTCGAGATTTGATTTTCGATCCTCGGAGACTTGCAGTAACATATACGTGTTTGGATGACCGAGTAGAGAACCACACGCACCGCGATAGATAGCGCACGCGGTTCTACTGTAGCGGGCGTGCGCATGAGCCGACCTTTCAGCGCACGTCTGACAGAGCTGCCACTCCGTTCCAAGCGCTCCTAAAGCTCTTTCCCAGGCAATGTCGTGTGATCTATCCATTAATTTGAAGGCTCCTCTGGTCAAACGAGGTGCTGGAGCTCTCGTAGTTGTATGTTTCACGTCCGCGTTGCCTGTAGCCGTGTTAGATTTGTTATGACTGTTTTACATAGCGATTCGTGACAGAAAGTACTGAGGTGCTAAATGACATAGAATAGTACATAGAAAATCCCGTGAAGCGAAGAGTAGCAGAGAGAATGATAAGTTACGACTTTGAGATAAGGTACAGCGAAGAGAAACGAAAGCATATGGGTATTATCCAGGCACAGAAAGCAAAATGAGTGGAGCCACAAAATAGACGCCCAAGCTCGAGGTCTCACTGTATCGAACTTGGTCTGGCGCTACTTGGGTATGTACCAAAAGTTTATAAGTTACAATGTCTGTATAATATACAAGGCCTTGTCGAAGAATGTGTATGATAGGTGGCCGTTGTCGAAGGCTGAGTAGTAGGCGCCGTTTTCGTTATGTCCGCTCAAGTAGGAGCCATTTAGACGAGCCAAGCACCGAGTCACCCGCAGCCCCTTCCGTCTGTCGAAGGGTTGATCTGCGATGAGTTCTTTTTGTGAGTGTGGAAGTCCATGGACATTGGACGCGTCGGCAAGGGAAAATATGCATGCTGCCCGATGACCGAAGTGACCTCAGCTAGCCGTTGATGGAGATAGCAGAGATCTGTTTCCCCGCGGACATGGAGTCATTCTCTCATAGCTGCAAAGCGGGATAAACGTTGAGCGCGATAAAGACGAAGGAGGCGCAGATAACTCACCGACGCATGCGTTAATTGAGAACTTTCAGTGTTGGGGTTATCCGTCGCGCGCATAACGCACGTCCCTGAAATGGTCTTCACCACGAAGCTGGTGATCTTCATATTGTCGTCGAACTCCAACGTCCAAGTGAAGACCTCCTTGAACTGCCGCCCACTGCGTCGCCACTTCCAAACGACGCTGGCTGGGACCACGACGCGATGGTTTTCGGCATCTATTTCCGGCGCATGGCGAAGCTTAACGTCGGAACGCGTCCAATGTGTGGCCAGGATGTCGAAGTATGACCGGATGGCATTGGACCCATCCAATCGTGATGTCTGGGGATGAGGACATTCAATGGGTGCATGTTGCAGAATTACTGGCGACGATGTCGAGAAAAATGAGAGCATCTTCACGGGTTGCGTGCTGGCCGCGAATGCGTCGAAGAAAGCCTTGGTGGATGCTTGGAGGTGCTCAGTGGTCATGGTGTTGAAAGTGTGGTGTGTTGCAGGTGTTTAGTGATTGGCAGATTAACGGGTCCTTTATAGCGGCTGAGAGGGGGCTTTCGCCTCGCTTGGGGTCTCGGGGTCTCGGCGAGAAGGGATAGTCGTACAATGACCGGTCTGCCAATTGCATTCCGGATTCGAGCGTCACAGCCACCTCCAGACAGTCTCATTCGGGCTGCTCCTACCAGCAACCGCCTAAATTTAGTTCAACGGCGTACCTCTGGCGGCTCTCGTACGATGAGGGGCTTCTTCAATGCCCGAGGAGCGTTCAGGGGCGGCATCCTATTAACTCTTTGGACGTCATACTGGGTGCAAGTTGGGTACAAGGCTGAGATCCAAGCCTGGAATCGACGATGAGAGGAAATAAAGAAATTCTTACCATCATCTGTTGCCTTGAAGAACCATCACATCTGAAAGCTCTCTTGATTTCAGACCCAGTGGAGCGCAAACCCTTTTTATCAGATATGATTAGTCCCTGATCTCGGCCGGGCTTGACTCGGCCACCCCCTCAGGGTCGTGGATACCCCTGAGTGCTTTCGAGAGTCCTGGAGAAGGAGCTGAGATTACTTCAATACAGTCCCTGCCAGCGCAGCACACTTGGACTCAAGGAACCTATCGGAAGCAGGTAACAGTTCTCCAAGGAGAGTAGTCACACAATTACTGGAGGGACCGCAAATGACTGACTGAATGATCATTAGCGCCGACAACGAGATACCTACCCAGTGTATTATTAAACTTACCTGAACAACACGATTGGTTATACGTATGGCTGTAGCACATAGGTCGTAGATAGGACATGCCTCTAATAGCCTCTAACACATCTTGGATACCCCCATATCTCACAGGAATTCCCAACAGGATTTCGTTCTCATCATTGGGTGAGGGCCAGTAATGACCTGCTGGGCTGGCGGCACGTAATGGCATACGGATCAATGTGCCGTTGCCGTAAATCCAAAAATGCCCTGTGGCCCTGTGGCTGAAAGCTCTTTCCTATCTCCGACATGAAAGCCATAATATGTGCTATACGCTCGCCGGCCATTTCCACCGGGCTTGTGTGGAGTCTCTCAAATTAGGGGAGGGGATACTTGCATGAAGAAGATGTGCACTGTACTACGATGCAAAGCGCACCATACTCGGTGACATCCTCATTGCAGCTTCTGGACATTGGACATAATGGCAAATCTCTAATCTCTAATCTGGGAAGCCACACGTTGCTTAAGCAATGTTCGCGCTTATCCCATACGCGAGGATCGACCATGACGAGTTGCCGCAACGTGCTGCTCAATCAATCCGGGCAGCGGCGATTTTCTTTTATCTTATCGACTCAGGAAATACCAAATATGCCGAAGCCATTCACTCTGCATTTATTGCTACTCCTAGACTTGGCTGGGTGCAGGCCGAGTGCCGAGCGCTTAACTCGGCGGTGTGATCTAGAGTGACTCCCACCACCCGACCAGGTCCAAATAACGCCGGCAGGGGTTCGTTCTGCTCGTAGACGTATTCTGCTTCGGTGAGCATGTTTTGATGAGACGGTCAGGTATCACTCTACGGTCGTTCCGTTCCCGTGCAGACTGGTAGTACACTTCGAACTCAGTAGGCGGCCTCACAGAGACGCCACGGCACACATAAATACCTGTGGAAGTGCATGGTTTTCTGCGAGATCAATCGGTAATTTACACCTCAAACACACTGACGATCTCTCAGAAGCCTTGTCAATGGTTAAATTGCGTGGAGCATGATGCGTCGCTGCAAAAATGTCCACAAACCGGTATCCGAGCAGTCGAGCCCAGTCGAGCTCAGATTGAATGAGATGCGTAGATTTCAAGATGGACTATTGGTGAGATTATAAGCAGAAACACTTGAAGAGAACCTCAAATACAGTTTTCAAGGCTAATTCTGCAAACATCAGGTGTGAGCAATTAGGCGCCCGTTATGTCAAAGTCTTAGGTCAGACTCTATGAAACCAGTCGCGCTCGAAATGGCCGACTTTGCCCTTCAAATGTTCATGGTATTATAGCTGCCCCATCACATCCTCCTCTCATATGGGTAAGGGCACAGCGCGTGCAGGCGTATGCAATTGGATAAAGACAGGAGGCAAGCTTGGATCCGGGTAAAGTCTGATGGCCCTACCGCGTGGCCCATCAATTTTGATTACTGATTGCCTTTTTAAGACTTTCCTCAACCAAACTTTTGAAAGTGCCCCCGTTCCTCTTCAAAAGGGATGCTGGTGTATCAAACTCAGTCTATAGGGTATCTTAGAGGCCTCTCGGATGTTACAAATGAAGAAACGTACCATTTGACCGCTGTCTAGAACCATCTGTATTGAAAGGTTGGTAATTAAACAAGTCTGAAAATCAAATGGAAGGACTCACAATCCTATCCGCATCCATTACGGAGTGCAGACGATGGGCAATGGTAATTACCGTCACGTCAGAAGCGGCTTGACGGCGTAGGTTAGCTTGTATCAAGCTATCAGTCTGATGGTCTGGATATAGAATTAGTTCAGTTGACGAGCTTGCGTTCCATGTCATAGCGCTTGGGCATACCAATAGCTGACGTCGCTAGTGTCATAGCAGTCGCAGTCAGAGAAGTAGGCTACAGTTACTAGATCTCAATGCTTACCTTCATCTAGAATGAGAACCTTGCTTCTACGAATCATGGCACGAGCCAATGCAATGATTTGTCTCTCCCCAACGGAGAAATTCGCTCCCGCACCAGTCACGAGCGTCTCAAGAATCGCCTGAGCTTCGCCAGAGCCATACTGCTGACGTTGTAGAGAAAAGTATCCACTAGATTGGAGGGCGTCAAGTAATGTCGCATCGCTGTGCTCGCCAAAGGGGTCAAGATTTTGACGCAATGTGCCTAGTCATATGCGTTGACCAAGATTTGTTTAATCACTAATGGGTGAGTCACTCATTCAACGTACCGCTAAGGAGCTCGGGCTGTGAATGATGTTAAGCGCTCAGTCTAATGAATGTTTTAGCATTACGTACCGCCTGTGGTATTATGGTGATGTTTGACCGAAGGATGTCTAGGTTTACTGATTTGGTTTCGACACCGTCAAGAAATATGTCCCCGTCTGCGATGATGCATCTCAAAAGAGTAAGAGCAAGAGAGCTCTTGGGAGTTTTGGTCAGTATAAAATATTCTGAGTTCCCGATTGGAGTTTGAAACGGACCTTTCCGCTTCCTGTCCTGCCGACGACGCCAATACGTTCCCCTGATCTGATATGAAACGAGATGTTCCGCAGAACCAGTGGTCCACCCTGCTCAAATTACTCAATATAAGTACATGAAGGAATACAAACCAATAAGCTTACGTTGGAATATCTAGCGGACAGGTTCGTAAGCCGAAGGTCTCCGCTGGTAGGCCAAGCAGCAGGCAGATTGCTGTCTTTCGAGAGTGTTGCCTCATGATCGATGTCCAGAAATCCTTGGATCCGTTCCAGGCTAATCAATAAAATCAGAAATTCTGGGGAAAGGTCACTAACGGGTACTAACCTATTGCACTCAACTTCGAGATCATTAAGGGTTCTAATGAGGTAGAACAAATATGAGCAAAACCCGAGCGCCATATTGAGCGTGAAGCCGGAATTCGCGGCGCCGACAGAACCTCCGTACACCAGGTAAGTTGCCAAAGTAGCCGTGAACGCGGCGCCTAAGAAATCAATGCGCAATCCAATCCACCGATTCAAGTTCCAACATGCATGTGCTGGTCGAGAATAGAAGTTGATCCTGGACAATGACTCTTGCAGATATTTTGAACCAGCACTATATGCCCTAATAGAAACTGACGTTCACGATTTAGCCATGATGCACTTTTGTTTTCATATTACACACCTAGCCCATGAACAGTGGCATTCACATGAGCAAGCACTGGGGATCGAGCATTGCTGTAAAATGATTAAGTGGCCATCATCTATCGGTGATAAGTGGCATACCTCATTTCACGTTTGACAGCCAATTGAGAACGCAAATATACGTTTCCTATCAATACACCAGCGAATGATGCAAGAATAGAAGGGATCACAAATAAAGGGACGAAGAGTACGATTGCTCCGACCTTCGTAAGGACGGTGACTATAGCATCAAGTACCTCATACGTCGAGGTTGGAACGGGCTCATCCACTGAACGTATGTCTTGCGTGCATCTGACAATAATGCGGGCACCTGGAGTTTCGTCAAGCCACCTGCAACATAGTATGAGTTCTGTTACAGCAGAGGAAAGCATAGTTTTATCATAGGGGACTTGCCTTAGCGTTGCCGTAAATACGGAGTTGATAAGCTCAACGTGAATGCTACGAACAGCTTTAATTACGCGAAGGTTGTAGCAAATCTGTGTTCCAGCGGTTACAAGAACGCCCAAGGTAAGAATTACCAAAAATCCCTGCAAGAAGCTTTCCAAAACTGAGACGTTAACCACTTAGAGTATCAGTTGCTGGGACACACCTCTTGGTAGGGACCTCAAACGGGTTGTGAGTTTCATATTGAGATCCCCAGAACCCAAGGAACCACACACGAAAGATCAGGATGAAACGAGAGAATGTGATGGCAAATAGCCAAGCTGCAAGCAATAGCATCGCGTGCCGACCCCCTAAGGCGCCCAGAAAAAGTTTCAGCGACTTCAAGGAAATCCGCCCTTCGACAATGTCCTCGGCAGTCACTAGCTTCCCCTGAACGTTGCCTTCAGATCCGCTCCGTGAGGAAGGGGAGGTGCTAGTTTCCGATGTGTTGTCAAGAGTCGGTTCATCCTTCTTTGGGGCCGGTGCTTCGGATGAAGGGGCGCGATCGCAAATTGATTGGCCTTTCTGAACTTGACTATGGGGTCCCACTGTTCCATCAGGCCCAATAGTCACAATAAGGTCTGCAATGTCGGCCACTATCGGGACGTTATGAGTCTTTCATTTAATTTCGTGAGTAGTGAATATCTCAAAAAATAAATCTCTCAGATGGGGACGACTCACTACGAGGACTACCGTCCTGGATTGGAGCAAATCACCGCGGAGGCAATTGTTCACAATCCAGGTAGACCTTCGCAAGCAAAAGCTCAGTTCATAACACAGAATTAAGGGTCCAAACTAAAGACATACGTGTGTGCGTCAAGTGACGCGAAGATATCGTCAAGGAGAACTGTCTTTGCATTTGAATAAATGGCTCGAGCCAGGGTCACCCGCATCTACAAAAAGGTCATTGCAAATCGATAGGATATTTAAATTGAGAATGACCTTTTGACCGCCGCTGAGAGTAATACCCCTCTCGCCAACTTCGGCATTGTCTCCGCCATCGAAACTAGCAAGATCATGCTCCAAAGCGCATTGATAGATGACTATACTCTTGCATCAGCATACCGACACCATGTACAGTTTCTAGAATAAGGCGCAATACCAACCTTTGCGATATCGCTCCGAATCGTATGGTGCACCGAAGAGTATATTCTCTTTGACCGTAGCATTCTGCACCCATGACTCTTGGGCGACGTAAGCCACGCCGCTTGCGCGCGGGAGGCTGAACCACGAGGCAGTGGTCAGAGGCACATAGTGCATTTCAGACAAAAGTGCTAGTAGCATAGAGGTCTTCCCCGATCCCCTGTCAGAGCAGTATTGAGTGAGCTAAGAAGTGAACAATTGCACCATGAAAACCGAGCCACTCACGTAGGTCCAGATATGATGTTGATCCCATATTTGACGAAGACCAGCTCACCATCGATGCGTAGATAAAAGTCACCGGGTCGAGTATCACGAGGTGCAAGTACATCCTTTTCGCGAGTCCACGAGAACGCGGCGTCTTTGAACCCTATCTTCTCCCGCCCCGGATCCGTGCCTTCATCTACATGCTCGCGATATGCGTGATCGTGCCGTGAACCAGGTCGTACAAACGCATCGAGCAGGGGTGTATTTGTCAAAAAATCGTTCAGGCGGTCGAAAGAGACCTTTGCTGTGTTGAGATTGATGGGAAAACAAAATAAGCGCCCATCATGACAAAGGAGCTGTCACATGTTAGAAGAGCTATAACTCGCACGCACCTTGGATGACAAGTGTCATTCTCCACGAGACACGCTCGATTTGCGCTCTTAAGATGTCAAAAACAGTCATGGTGGAGAAGATTTTCGACGCTGAGGCAGTGTACCGTGGCATCATTCAATCGATCGGAACAGAGATGTGAGATACGCATACCCGTTAGAATATACACCTATCATCAGCGAAGAGTATGGACGTCACCATTGAGTTCCTCTTTCATGACAGCCGTATACACCGCGTAGGTGATGAATATAGTCGAACTGGTGATCAGCATCCTGTGCAAACGTCATGATCAGTCAACAAACCACTGAATGGATTGAACAATCAGAATATTAGGTGACTTACCCCACAACATTGTTGGCTATTTTGAGTACCATGATCTTCCAGATCCAAGAGAGCTCCCGGTCTCTCTTCTCCTCGATCCTGCCGATCATATTCTTCTCCCAACCGAATAGCTTGATCATGCGCATAACGCTGACAGCTTCGGATATAGCCTGCACTCGTCCGTCCGTCTGAAATGGATATATGCCTTCAGAAATTGGCAATAATTGCTGTAGATGCACCCACCTCTTTCATTCTTTGAGTCTGTGCATCTTTGATTTTCTTGCCGATCCATCCTGGAATCGGGACAAACACGACAATGCTTGCGGCTCCGACCAAGGCGCTGTGCCATTGTAAGATTAGCCGGTACGAAGAATACGCCAGGAAAGGAGATCGTGTACCTCCATCCAAGAATCTGGTACAAGAAGACAATGCTGAAAGTCACCATCATGGGTATCTGAATGACTAAATGTTAATAACAAATCTCGTCAGGAGTGTTTCTTTGTTTAGGCAAGCCAGCACACACCGAAATTCAAAATATCAACCACACCGAGAATATTTGACAAGTCCGCCGTGACAAGCGTATGAATCTTGCCCGTTTGGTTTACCGTGATGTCTTCTTTCTTTGCGTTCGCATTTCCTCCAGGTGGCGTCCTTTCTACCCGATTCACACCGTGCAAACGCATACGTAAAGTATGCTCGTACACAAGCTGCGTGATCAACGCTTCCACTATGACGCGGACTGTTGTGTTAATGGAGAAAAACCAGGCTATACAAACCCCATGAACCATAGGACCGAAGAGGAGCAGTGCAAGCCAAAACCATGGTCGCATTGGGGAAGCAGCGGGACCTATTTCAAGATATCTAGGAAAGGTGATGGGGTGAGCACAATGAAATCGCTTTCATGGGTAAGCGAGTGACTACCTGAGGATGTTTTTGGTTGCTAGAGGCGCAATAAACCTGGCGGCAGAGCTACAGAAAATGGAGAGTGCCATCCAGAAGTATTCGCGCCCTATCGTGCCATATGTGAATACATGCGAAGGGAGTAAGGATTACAACACCAATCTCAAACTCACAGAAATATCGAAGCAAGCCCCACGCAATTGACCTCCTCCCTGGGCGCAAAGGGTCCAAAAACTGCGCATAATGCATATATGTGTTAGGATTACTTCCAACACCCTATAGCTTATTGCGAGACGTGATAGTGGACGCATGCGCACCTTTGCAGCACGGCGCGCATGGTACTTCGCCTCCCAACTGTCCGCGAGCGGGGGAAGCTGGTCGTGTCTCAAGTGCGTCTTCTGTCGGTATGCTTTCCAGATAATCGGGTCGAGGAAGGCAAACGTCACGCGCGAGAGCCATGATGCGGTGTGTTTTGGATTAGGTTCGCGCATAGGGTTCTGCGGGATTTGAATTATCGTGCTCGACGGTTTGGGAACATCAACGAATGAGAAAACATACCTTGGGATCTACGGGGCAGTAGGGGCGCGGCATACACGCTGGCACAAGAACGGCGGTGCACATCAAGGTAACTATCTTCACCCACACAATAATGGTTCCCTCTACTTGATAGTCCAGAGGAGTCTGGTCGTACGTTGCCAGGGGCCACACATCGCGATACAAGTAAACGACAAGTACAGACGTCAAGATTATGTTGGCGTGTCTCGCTTCATGTCGTCCAGTTGGCTGTGTTGACGCAGTGTAGGTAAGTATGGTGGTATAGATCTGGCAAAGTAGTTAGTATGCAGAAATTACAGGCGCATATATGCGCGTTTTGGCAAATAAATAGGCATATATGCGCTTTTCGACGAGTTCAGTGGGAAAAAAACGCGTATATGCGCGTTTTTTTGGCAACAAAAGACGCATATATGCATTCGTTCAGCACAAACTCACGAATGTTAGCCATAAATAGAACCCAGGAGACGTGAGGAGTTGATAGCGGCCATGATTTGCCGCCGTGGAGGTTTTTAGGTCCAGCCAAAGGGTTATCATCGAGAGCACCAGAAGGAAGACGTTGCCAGCTAGTCGCACCCTGCTCAGCACTGTACGGGTGTGATCACCATTGTCGACTGTCGGTGAACAGTTGGAGGTATCGCGCTGGTTTGAGACATCGTCGTGTTCGTCGTCGCCGTCGGCGCTAGCAAACTCGGTATATGCGATTTTTTTGGGTCCCCAGGAAGACCAGATGTGTCGAAGGACGTGGTACAAAGCAGAGCAGAGGGCAAGATAGCAAGGTAACAAAAGCAGGTTGCTAGATCTTTAAGCCGTTAAAGTCGCGTCTCTTGGTGGGTTATCAGAGGAGGCGCCAGACTGAGGACTCACTGCGCGTTTTCTGGGACTTCTAGCCCAAGGCCAGAAGAAACAAGCATTTCGAGCGTAAGTATTCGAGACGATAGAAGCAAGTTGATCCTAGTTGTATGCTGTCCTATTTAGGCTCAGCTTGAACTTGAGTCTTCGAGGACGATCTTCGTTATGGCCGGCCGTTCGGCACCAGCTTTGCCACATGGGGAGGGAGTGATCCACATGACACAAAGGCCTCGGAGTTGAATCGGCGGCTCGATACCGAATAGGCTTTCAACAGCGTGCTGAACCCTGGTTGTCAGTAGAAGGGGGCACTGCATGTGTCGATCGCTGTAAAAGGTGGTCGTCGATGATCACCACAAAGGGAAAGCATGCCGAAGCTGCTTCCGCTTCAATTTCAGTAAATACACTGCGGCTCCGATAATTGATGGTGATCGTCCAAGATTCAAAATTGCCATATTTGGCAACTGTTCGAGGATAACAGAATTACCGGTCATTACATCAGGTGCTGCAACTCCTGGGCTGTCCATGACCTCAAGTATCCCGAAGGAAATAACTTTCTCTTGATTTCATCTTTAACCCTGGACGTGTATATCGGTATCCTGGTGGAGCCGCGGTCTTCTGAGTGGGATTTAGGGGCTGATCTCGAGACGGAAACTTCGCTCGGGAGCTCTATCAAGTTCGGGAACTCTCGTCAAATTTATGCGATGTCCGCAGGCTGCGGCCTGGAGTTCACAGAAAAACGAGGGTTCTTTTCTGAGTTGGAGCTGAAAATTGGAAGATGCCAGAATTTCTAACAGCGCAGTGCGTGCTCACACGTGTATATAGCCTCAAATGGCCAGTGAGCGGATATATACTGCACGAGGTCTCGATGGTGATTGAACTATGCCTCATCAGGTTGAAAGAAGTGTATGCTTTCGTTTTACGTCGACAAAGATACAAGATTAGATGATATTCATGATGTGTCCGCACGTTTCCTGGAGAAGAATGTGGAGCGGCAGTGTCAAGAAATAACGGCGTGCATTCAAAGGCTTCGCCAAGTCGTAAGACAATGGATTTCTGATTTGTCAATCGGCGGACAAGGTGTGGCATACCTTGGGAAGACTTAATGAAATCGCCCTCCAATTGCTATAGCTGTGAGCTCAAGCGGTATCGAGGACTGAGGGTACGGCAGATCACAGTGCCACACCGGCAATTATATTTGACACGGATTGATGTGATATCATTATAATGATGTCATGAAACGAGGATCATCGAGGATGGAAAAGGCCAATTATTTACTCTTTTCGTAAGTTTTTGCAGCCAAATTTCACAACGACCTCATACGCAATGTACACGTGATGATGACGGTGTCTCTCGCGGTCTCTCTTGAGTCTTGATGGCGAACGCTCGACAGACTGAATCACGACTCACTACGCTGGGTTTGAGCGTCTTTTTCCATCGTATCATCTAAGTTGGAAGGGACGCACTGCAGCGACTTTGGCGTCAGCTCTGTTTTGCGGAGTGGCTTCTTTTCTTCTCAGAGAATTGAATGCGCACAACAAAGTTCGTCTCCCAGTGCTCTGTCTTCGGGTATTTTAGTGACGTCACCACGCTGCAACCTATAGAAGGCATACGTCCACAGATGGGTCCACACACCGACAGTGTCTGGCCAGACTGCAAGCCAGGCAATCCACTCGAAGACGAAACACACCAAGCGCTGAAAACACTGCGATCGGTCTTCCTCGACGCGCGCGGCACATTATTCCTCCTCCTCTATCTCGGCGCCACTTATTACACCACAAAGCAGAGTACACAGCCGAATAATGGGTGAACCATCCTCTCGCCAACCTCCATTCTCTGAGTTCCCTCAGCCTGCGGATGGATACTTTACCGACATGCACAACGCAAGTCCTGACGGTGAGTGTCACGTGATAGATGTGGGACCAGAAAAAAGTGAATGCGCGGTGGATTTCGAACTACGTCGAATTGGACGCCTTCGGTCCTTGATTCCTGCTTTCTTCCATTTTTATGACGTGTTTTTTGGTTATGAGGATTTCTTACTTTATTTTATAGAGCATCCCTTCGATTTGTCCGGTCGGGATTCTGAAGATCAAGGTAGGTCGCTCAGTCTTGTACCTTCCAGTACCTTCCATAAACGCACAGATAAATGATCTGCCCTTTCCTACAGGGCTGTATGATATAACGACTCCGACTTTGAAAGAACTTACGCCGGGCTCCAGTAGGGGGATGTCAGAATCAGAGAGGCATGACAACGCGAAATTTGAGTCTCGTCACCGACGGCCGCGCCCGACCACGAACAATTCTGCGCAACGACAGTCACAACCGCAGCAGTCTCCTTCAGCTTACTCGCAATCCCCCTCTGAAAATGGACAGAATCGGCCACCCACGAACTTCCAGCAAGGTTCTTCCGCTCATTATCCTTCCACCCCTTTGACGTACGCCCAGGGCCCTGGCTATGTGGCACAATACACGATGCCCAACCAGCCAAGTCCTGTAGCCATGACATCGTCTCCTTTCACGTATTATCATCCGCAGATGGTAGCGGACAGTAATATGGTTTCGCAGAACATACACGGAAGCTACCCAACCATGTTACAACCCGTCTATCCTTACCAGGGTGAACGTGTCCCCTCATCCCATCCCTCCTTTTCCGGCACGCGAAGCTCATTCTCCCCGCGCCAGGGAAATACATCCTCTTCTTCCTCGTCAACTCATCTTCCGTTGGCGGGCCAGGCCAGTTCGCCCGTCTATGTCGCGCCAGGTGCATTCCAATCATTACCATACCCTTCGCCCATCCCCGCACCACCCTACGGATATCCACCACAGACATTCTCGCCCTCTCCAATATACCAATCCACGCAGTTCGCACCTTCTTCTTTCTCTCAACATTATCCCCAGGGACAGGAGACGGAACCCCACGGGACTTGGTTCTATCTGCCCCATCCATCAGCAACGAGCCACTCACCGCATCAGGCAGGCCCGTCGTACCAAGGCCATTACGTTCTTCCGTACCAACAGTCAGGTGGAGCTGACGGCACATACCATCATTCGGACCCATCAATAGGAGGGGAGGCGCACTCACCATACCCTGAAACGCCTTCACACTCTCAGTTCTCTGATGAGCATTTCCCAGAGTCGCCCCACGTCGCACCTACCGGTCATTCAATTGCCAGCACTTCCGTTCCTAGACCCGCGAGCGCGTCGTCTGGCAGCGGTCGACATGTCACTAGCGAGAGACCTATGGTGCGCCGTTCGTGGCATCCCAATCCCCCTGCACATCGCTCAGAGTGGGTGATGTGGGCAGGAAACGTGCCGTCGGATGCGACTCACGACGAGCTCTGGCGTTTTTTCAACCAAGACCCTGCCAACCTCCCGCCAGCCCAACGTCCTTCGTCACGGTCGACCACGGCGCGCTCGCCTGCACCCCCTACGCCGGCTAGCGATTCGAGTCCACTGGAGGAAGGTGACCTTGGCCCAGGCGTGCTCTCGATCTTCCTCATTGCCCGCTCCAACTGTGCCTTCGTCAACTATGTCTCCGAGCGGCTTCTTCAGCGAGCAATCACTACTTTCGATGGACTACCCCTGCGTCCTGCCGACCCGCGATGTCCGCGCCTTGTGTGTCGCGTCCGCGCACGGGATGATGATCTGCGCGCTGGTGTCGGCGCACAGCGAGGGATGGGGATGCATACGAAGTGGATCAAGGATCAAAAGGCGTTCAAGGCGGCGGCTCCACCAGCGACCAACCCAGTAGGCGGCCGAGGGGCATTGAACGCCGGTAGCTCATCGGGCACGGCGAGCACAGAGATATCTGCGTCGGGCGATGAGGATGACTGGCGTGGTAAGGAGGACCGCCACGCAAAGCATGGAAGTAGCTCGGGTAGTTATGCTTCGACGAATTCAGGCTTCCTGGCGAAGCATTATCCCCGCCGTTATTTTATATTGAAATCATTGACCCAGGTAAGCGTTTTTATAGTAGCGTTACCAGCGTCCAAGACGACTCAAACCCCGCGTCTGCAGGAGGATCTCGATATTAGTGTGAAAGCAGGAGTGTGGGCGACGCAGAAGCACAATGAAGAGATTCTTGACCAGGCGTACCGGACCAGCCAGGAGGTCAACCTTATTTTTTCAGTCAACAAAAGCCGCGAGTTCTATGGCTATGCAAGGTAATTACCACCGTTCCACTTCTTCCACGCCTCAGAGACAATAATGGTCATTTTCTTCGCACAGGATGATTGGCCCTGTCCTTCGCGGCGAAAAGCGCACGGCATGGGCTTCGCGATCATCGCGTTCGAGCATCTCCCCGAGCGATCAGCGCAACTCTTCGAAGACGATCTTCACCCCTCAGCCCGGTCGGCAAGTAGCTTCCCCGTTATCGGTGACTCACGAGCCGGCGGGAGACGGTCGCAATGCCAGCACCTCCATACACGAAGTTATTCCGCACGGTGCTCTTACAGGTCAGCCTCACCGGAATCTGGCATCGGCGCCTGCTCTTCTTGGAGAAAAGTACCGCCTCCCAACTATCACCACACCAGCAGCGCACTACAGCCTGGATCACCGGCGATTGGCAAGGCACCAGTTCCCATTGGACCCTGAGGCACCTGTTCGGGCGATGCGGATAAACCAGCAGCTCGAAGACGGCACGAGTGAAGGACACGAAGGACCAGTCGAAGTGCCCCGACCAGATGCACCCCCTCGAGCAAGGACATCATCTGGCTTACAGTCAGTGAAGGAAGAACAGGTGCATGGAGCAGGTACCAGCCTCGAGGGTATCCCAGAAGCAACGAGCCAGTTATCTTTGCAGGAGGACACGAGAGAGGGTGAGGGTGAAGGTGTTCATAAATCCGAAATCGTTGTCGAAAACGGGGGCAAGGATGTGCAAGACGGGGGCACCGAGTCCTGGGGCGACAGTTTTGCTGTCGAATGGCTTTGCACTGATCGAGTGTCCTTCAATCGCACGAGACACCTGCGAAATCCGTGGAATCACGACAAAGAAGTTAAGGTTTCTCGTGACGGGACGGAGATGGAGCCAACGGTTGGCCAGCAACTTTTGGACGAGTGGTCTAGACTTGCGGCAGACTCCGGTGTCCCCTCCACCCCATCATCGACTCCTGGTGCGGGGCGGGGCGGTGGCGGTGGCGGACGTGGGGCTCAGGGTCCAAGACAGAACCTTGCTGTGGAGGCATCAGGTGCCACAGACGGAGTAGCATCGGGAAAAGATGTGACAGGAGGAGGAAGAGGCGCTCGAGGGAGGGAGGGAGGACAGTCACGACCATAAACAACCATACACACGGTAATGGAGGGGGGAGTGCAGTTGACGTATCAAAAACACGGACGATGGAATCTAATGACATCAATTTCACAGCATGTAAGTTCCGTTCACCTTTCGGCTCCAAAATGCGTCATCTGATACTTTCTGCAGGCTTTTACAACACTACACCAGACCCTTGTAATTCACGCAGCAAGGGCACATTTTTCTTCTTCTCTCTATTGGGCTTATAGACGACATTTCATGGCGCACCTAGTAATCAACATCCGGCCGCCAATATCAGCATTCCTCCGTCTATTGGGAGTAGTGTCGACTCTGACTCTGGTTTTCATTCACGTTATCAACCTTTGTAGCTATAGGCAATCCAATCAGGTAATTCTAGTCGATACTTTACATCCATCCCTATACTCGCATCATCGTTCCTTCTCCATCGCAAAACATCGCATTTATCTTGCATTTATATCCACATATCAATTCACGTCCAGCTTTTTGTATCCACTAGTATCATACACGAGGAACACTAGTCGTTGTTGTGCTCAATCTATACTCGCTTTCGCGCATGCTATTTCTTTGCTTGCAATCTGAAGATTTCAATAAACTGTTTCATCAGAGTCCTCACTACGCTTTCGACATGATCACAAAATTCTTGTGACGCCATCCGGTTGTCGGTGTTTGACGGCAAGATGAGAACGCCGGCATCATTTCTCTGGCTCTATTACATATCACACAATCTCCTGAACCCATGGATTGCTACTCCTCTGGACGTCTTACTGCCATCTCTTTCTCTCAACATGCTGCTGATCGACCTGCCTTTCGAGCTGATAGAGGGAATTCTCATCTATTGCGACCCCGTCGATGTTGCGCATGCTGCGCAAACATGCTCACTCATCCGGAATATTGTCTACTCTACGGAGGACTTGATCTTTTGGAAAGAGTTGTATCTCATGCAGCCATTCGAGGATCCTAGGGGAACAGTGTCCCATAATGGTCGACCAAGACCTGCCCCAATATCTTGGAAAGAGGAGGTTCAAAACATCATTCGTGCACGGACAGTTGTCACCGCAGACGACGGCCTGAGTCTTATCAGGCCAGGCGAACTCTCTAAAATCCTACAAACCCTGCTCACATTGGTGTGCTACGTGCACCCCTTGACGTCGACGGACGATATCTCGGACGTGTCTCCCAACCTAGCATGGGTCGTGGCGATCCTCCGGCGCGGATTCTTGGACCAGCTCGAGGAGAAAGACGAATGGGATTTCGAGGAACGTCAGCTCATTGCGCGCCTGCACACGTACTACGGGATCACCCATGTCGATGTTACTCAGGCCGCCCGCATTAAGTCGCGGGCGTATGTCTACGACATGGCCAACTACGCTCCCGAATCGCGATATGGCCCGCTGCTGCCCGACGGCTCAGTAAATTGGGAGCATATTCAAGCGATACATCATGTCACATCGATGCATGTAGTGGATTTCCATGAAGGCGTGGAGTTTGAGTATGCCATCTTCCCTATGAGCATGCCTTATTCCCAGATTGTTGTGCCCACTGAACCTGCTGAGGATGAGGTCAATGATTGGGCAGGAATTATTGGCCATTGGACTGTCTCGTTTTGCTTTTGCGACCACAGGGATCTGATGTGTGAGTGATTCTTCAATTCATGACGTTTCTTAGTTGACCGAAGGTGTCTTTGTAGTGTACAATGAAAACACAGAAGACAAATCGTTATTCGAAGAGGAGGATTTCCGAGAAGTCTTCCGATCTTTGAGTGTAAAACTCACCATCAGAAAGTTAGAGGCCAATCCGGTCCAACCTGACCGACCTGTCATACATTTTTTCGGAGAGATGGACGACCTTTCTACATCGACAATGACAGGTACTGTCAGGATGACGAGCGATGATCAAGTCCAATGGCGTTTCGTAAGGATCGTGTCATGAATATATCATACACTGATTAATTTCCTTTCCAGGTGTCTGGTGAGCAGGGAAACGCAATTTGGAGGTGCGTGACACGGCGAAGTCTTTGCCCCTAAACATATTCCAACCTGTAACTCCTTATTTTATCGTTTAATAGTTCTGAGGGTATACAAATCGGTGGACTTCGATCTTCCTTTGGGGTTCTCGGATCTTGGACAACTGTTTTCCATGACGATGACGATCCTGTTGGTTCGTACATGCATTGAAACCATTTCTGTGGATGATATTGATCAAGGCGTACAGGTCCATTTTGGCTTCGAAAAACGCAAACTCAACCGGATTCCCCGGGCAGTGACTGAGGTAGAAGTAGTCTCAATGCCAATGCCAATGTAGATTAGATTAGGAGTCCTTCAAATGAATTAATTGTCGAGGACTGAATGTCATGTCTTCAGGCGAGATACCGTGGGAAGGCGTCTCGAGAGAGCTATAAACAGTTTCAGTGCGAGACCAGTTCGATATCAACATCGGCGAGCTCATCGACGACTGTAACCAACATGTCTGATCAACCCCCTCCTCCTAAGCCAAAACCAGGATCCCTGCGTGATAGGATCGCGGCGTTCGAGAAATCAGCGTCGGCAGCAGCACCTGCACCCGCCCCAGCACTTCGCCCCAAACCTGCTGGTTTCCAGTCCTGGAAGCCCAAGGTCCCCACCCCTCCTGATTCCCCAAATCCGCCGGCGGACAATGCTAGCACTTCTGTTCCCAAAGCCGGAGGCATGTCAGCATCTGATGCGAAGGAGAGCATCACCAAGGCAGGCAGTTTGAAGGATCGCATGGCAGCGCTTCAAGGAAAAGGGGCTTTTGGCGCCCCGCCCGTTCCAGCTGCGAAGCCTCAGGTCGAGAAACCGAAATGGAAACCACCACCTGTAGTCCATGCTCCTGTAGACGAGGAGGATGGCGAGAAACCCCCCTACGATACTGCTGCTGCGGTGGAGAGGACATTGTCTCCCCCAGCCAAACCACAAGACGATTCGACTGATGTAGAAGCGCCATCGGCGGAAGCGGCTCCTGTATCTGAGGCGACTGAGGAGAATGCCGAGGCTGTAGATGCTGAGCAAGAAGAGAGGCAGCGCCGTGCAGCGATTGCTGCTCGTATGGCCCGGTTGGGCGGCGCACGAGTTGGAATGGCTCCACCCGTCTTCGCCAAGAAACCCCCTGTCAGGCGACCAACTCAGGAAAACGAAGAGTCTAAACAAGTAGAGGCCCCGTCAAGCCCGCCTGGTGCTACTGTTAGCGCTCCCACATCACCCCCAGTGGTTGCGCCCGATGGTGAGTGCTTATGATATAATAGAACAGGAAACCACGCTTAACAAGGTCGATTTTAGTTTCGACTTCACCTCCTCCTGCAGGAGATGCAGCTCCGTCAACGGATGCTCGCTCCCCAGGTCAGTTATTTTATTTCTGCTATGTTGATGCTGGCGAGTCTCACTTCTTCACAGGGAAAACACCTGCCAGGAAGAACTCTGAGAGTGTGTCGATTCTGTCCGCTGACTCTGCCGACTCTCAAGCCCCTCGTCCACCAACCTCAATGCCAATGGCCTCTGTTCCCCGCCGTACAGGACCCCCACGCAAGAAGCCTACGAAAGCAGTGCCCCCGCCTCCACCAACGGAAGAGCCTATCGATCCTGTTGGGGGTGTCGCGCAGCCTGACAATGCAGACGTCGCAGAAGGTGCTACCGCTAAAGAGGAACCTGTGACTACCACCGTGCAGCCTGAAACAAAGGAGCCTGTCGTCCCCATTGCTTCTCCGGACGTACGAAGCGATAAAGAGGACGACAATGTAGTAGAGCATCTTGAATCAGAGGCGCTCTCACCTGCAAGCGTCCATGCAACAATCGCCAGTAATGAACCCGCTCCCGAATCAGCCTCTGTCCTGAGCACTTCACTGTCTCCTCAAGCAGAGAGCTCCGTAGCAGAAAAGGAAGAAGTCGTGCTTTCGCCTCCTCCATCTCGTGCTACTCCCTCCGCCGTGGACGACGAGCTCGCTGCAGACGACGGTTCTGAGTACTCTGATGAACCTCCGGTTAATTCAACCCCAGTACCAATCGCTGCGGACTCAGCCAAGGAAGAGGGATCCACCAAACTCGAACCGGAGAATGCTGCAATCAAGGCGGAGGACACAGCGGCTGACGAAGAAGAGGAATCAGAAGAAGCCCGCAAGAAACGCGTTGCTGAACGGATTGCCAAGATGGGTGGAATCAACCCTTTTGGTCGACCGCCTGTTGCTGCGGACAACCAGACTTCTCCTAAACTGCCGTTGGCGCCTCCCCCAATCGCAGTTGCCGCATCGGTTCCTCTGCCATTGTCTCCTCCCATTCCTGCAGCCACCCCGTCGATTGCCGAAGCGGTTGCGAAGTCTGAAGTTGGGGAGGAGCCCTCCGAGGAAAGCCTTGATGACGGTAAATATTGAATTTATCCTAACAAATCCAATCTCCTCGAAATATAAATGCCAATGTATGTTGATTGTGTTTCTGTTCTGTCTCACGTATAGAAAGCGAAGGTGAAGATGCAGAAGACGTTCCCGAAAAAGATGGCCAGCATGAGCACCGCGAGGCACCTTTATCACCACCGCGTCTTGAGCGTCAACCTAAGCAGCAGGATACGTCCAGCACAGTTCCGTCACCGCCTCGTAGGCAGCAATTTTTTGGAAAATCTCCTGAGGATCCAGCTGACGAGGACCCCACAGCTGAGGATCAATTCGCCTTAGAGGAGTCTACTGAGCTGCCTTCGACATCTAATCCTTCTCGCTCTGCACAACCACCCTCTCCTCCAGGTAGACCTGCGCAGCCCCCTCGCCGCATAATTCCACAAACCCCAGAGCCAATCTATAGCCAGGAACAGGAGAGATACTCCGAAGACGAATCTGATGACGACAATGCTGATAACGATGATATGCTCGCACAAAGCCACCTTTTCATCCCTCCTCCATCTGCTCAACGGAGCAGTGCTGCCGCCGCGCCGGCCAGTCGCTACCTTGGACGAGATCAAGAAGATGGGAATGGGTCGGAAAGTGATACACCAGCGCTGCCGTACCTCCAGCGGCGATCAGTGGAAATTTCGCCACAGAGAGCAAGGACCCCTCTTTCGGAGGAGGATGTGTCAGAGCCGGACTCTGATCATGATGGAGAAGCTTTGCCTATTCCCCCAAGACAAGCCAGCGGTCCATCGCCTGGTGGAACTAAGGAGGAGGAGGAGGAGGAGGAGGAGGAAGAAGAAGAAGCAGAAGAGAGTACTAGTAAGTTCCTCTACAGACAACATGACTCCCGGGCCGTCTCTGACTCATTTGTAGACGTACCGTTCCAAAAGGTTACTCCGATGGTCTCAATCTTGACCTCGAACGTCATCTCAGACGATGAAGAAGGAGGTGAGTGACTAAAATGTAATTGTTCTGAGCATAGACACTCAGGCAATGAACAGATCCCATAGATCCCTCGTTCCACAGTCCAAGCAGGAGCCCATCAATCAGTAATCTTCGTGGTGTATCTCAAGCACAAACAGAAATTTCGAGTCCGTCCACTTCGCCACCTGCTGCGGCATTGTCACCTCCTCCTCTACCTCCGTCCAGACCCGTCGTGCCTTCCTCTCCTCCGCCCCAACCAGCACAACCAGTGCTACCCCCACCTCCGCCCCGAGCCGTTCGCCGTGCATCCCAATTGGAAGCTCCTGCAGATTACGGAGAGCCCGCAGAAGAGGATGATGAGCATGCTCGTCGTAAAACTATAGCTGAGAGAATGGCGAGGTTGGGTGGCATTAAATTTGGCGCGGCTCCACCAGCACTTCCGAAGCACAGACCGCCGCCGCCCCCTCAAGAGGAGGAAGTACAAGAAACGGGCGAGGCACACGAAGCGGAGGAGGAGGAACAGCCTGCAGCGCAGCTTTCGGAGGAGGACGAAGAAAGGGCAAGGAAGGAAAGAATTGCTGCGAAGATGGCCAATATGGGTGGAATGCGGATAGGAATGCTCCCCATGGGCATGGGTCAACTACCGCAGCAGAAGTCGCATGTGCTGCGAGAGGAAAACGTCGCGAAGCCGCCACCTCCACCGCAGGCACCTCGTGCTGTTCCCCCGTCTCGTGCGGTGCCTCCATCTCGCCCTCCACCGCCCACAGCGCAAGCACCGCCTCCCTCGCCGCCTGCTGCTGCGGACACGGACTCTGAATATAGCACGGAAGATGGAGTCAAAGTCGAAGCAGAGGAAAGCGAGGTCGACGAAGTGACTTATGATGACGTCCAGAAGGAGCAAGAGGCAACTCCTCCTCCTCCAGTTCCTTCGCGTGCGGGACGTAGCACACCACACCGACAAAGCACCCTTGAGAAAACTGGGGTGTCATCGCCTACAGCATCGTCTTTCCGCCCTCCTGTGCCCATGGGCATACCTGGGCGCAAAGGCAGCGGGCAGACCGTACGATCGGACAGTATGTCTGAGGGGACAGCCACTTCACCACCTACCAGGCGGGTTTCTGTTGCGCCCGCGCATTCTGACTTTGTGATGGTCGATGAGGCCGATTCCAATCTGGAAGATGAGGAAGGAGAAGCACCTCCGCCTCCACCACCTCGGCGTACGAGTCGCCTGCCGCCCAGCAGGTCATCAACGATCCCACAAGCACCTGCATTAGAGAAAAAGACCGTGACTGTGGATTCGGCGGGTGACTGGGAGCTGCCGTCAATCCCGACCTCCAGCCTCGACTTCGGAGGCGGCGCGGACCTCTCGCTCTCGTGGACGGACGCGGGCGAGTCACCCACCATGCCATCGCAACCGCCGTCCCAGCTTCCAGCCAAAGGTACCAATGCCTCATCTCCCCCGGAGAAGCAACAGCAACCACCCCCACAAAACTTGTCCGCAGATGACCTGATGATGGTCTGGGGCCGCGTGGGTGTACAGATCTGTGAGGCGGCGACGACGATGTTCGAGAAGAGTAAGAAAGGCATCGTCGGCGATGGCACGTATGCTGGCTTTGTCGACGCGGTCCTTGCTTCGGTTCCCAACGCCGCACGAGCGTACGGGTATGGATACCTAGTATACACGCAAAATGGGTCTGCTGTGCAAAAGCGCGCGAGCGATATCATGCCTGGAGACGTGGTGGAGATTGTCGATGCCAGATTCAAGGGACATAAGGGGATCCAGACGTATCAACAGCATATCGGCGGTGCAGGTGGAGAGGGGCCTCTAGTTGGTGTAGTTGGCGAGTTTGAGGCGAAGAAGACGAAGATAAGAGTGTTCCAGGCAAACCATCATGTCGGCCAGCACACTGTGGAGAGCGTGAGCTATCGTTTGGAGGACTTGAAGAGCGGAGTCGTGAAGGTACGTGATCTGCAGCAAAAATCTGTGTGGGTTGGTGTTGCTTGACTAATTTGCAAATCTCTTGAAGGTATACCGTGTACTTGAAACTTAAGTTGCAAAGTTTGAGCCTGAATAATCAAGAAATTGATGGTGACCTGTTCGCGTTCCGAAATCTTGTATTAGTATGAAACAATTCCATGATCCCTATTTGCATTCCGCCCAACCAATAACATGATTATTATGTGTACCTCCGCTTATGACATGCTCCATGCGAACTTCCCGAAGAGAGGATCATATATGTAGTCTCATGGTTCGTATCCTCTGCGTGTATGCGAGGACTGCAATCGAGTGAGGATGCGCCGCTCATTAGCAAGATCACGGGAATCTGCACTAGTACAGTACCATACGTGCCAGACATGTCAAATCGGCCAGAAATGTCTGCCCCACAATCGACTTGGCATAGAGATAACCGTGTATATTCTATTTAGCTTCGTGCAAAAAACAAACTGTCCGAATTCCTTTATTCGTACATGCCTGGCGCGCCTCGCAGTTCGGAGTGGCGTTGTCCGAGAGACAGTATCCGCGATAAAGCAAAAGAGAAAAGGCTTAGGCCGATTCACCAAAGGAAAGGGGTTAAAGCAGGAGAATGAAGAAAGCTCTTTGCTGTCTTTCGCTGTGTTGGGGCAAATCTGTTGTCAGTCTCTTCGGTACTGCCTTGAGAATGAATGCAAAGGTGCTGTGAAGCACTTACTGTTACTTGACAGCCTTGAGTGAGGAGTATGAGATAATCACTGTTCATTTAATGAGGGGTCTTACGCCGGTTCCACCGTCTTTGAGGCTTGTTGGATAAGACTCCATCGCATTGCGGTATTCCTCTGATCAGCGGTGAGTGGGAATGTCCATAGGAAAGACTGCATGACGCAATGTCACGAACCTTGTGCTGTCACGCGCCCACTACCGCTGGAATTCCCTGAGCTCTGTGACCGGTCGGATGTCGAAAGCCTGCGTCTCTTTGGCGAAGGATCGCCTTCGCTCTCGGGAGTCACGTCTGACGTGCTGTGCCCTCCAGGCTTCGATGCCTTGGGAGACATATGTCGCTTTCCGCGAGCCTTCTACAAACCCCAATAAAGCGATTAGTTGCGGGGGCTTGGACACATAGAAGCTTGAGGGGTCTGGGAATACGCACAAATCGATCTGCAAATTGTAGCTTTCTGTAGCAAAGTAGCCAGGTTAACGACGTGCACCCAACACTTCTAATTTAGACAAAAGAAAGTCGAGCGTGCGGGCCCAGGAACGGCGCCCGCGTGCGCTCTATGCTCACATGTACCAACCTTGCTCGTATTTCCTGTTCCTTTCGGCGATCTTCTTCTTCCTATTAAACACAAATCCAAGTGATTCTTCAGCACCTTACTCAAAACAGAATACTAAATAACCAAAAGGGGGGTACACACACCTTCCTAGACCGTCTGATTCTGTCAAGAAATGACCCATCGTTGGTGAAAACATTCGGTGCCTTGGCTTTCGGCCTTAATTTGGTAGGAGGAGGTGTAGCAGCGGCAGATGAGGACGTTGGAGATATAGAAGACGAAGCTGGAGTCGACGTTTGAGTTATGGACACAGACAGCGTCCCAGGATGAACTAGATGAGGAGAGACTGCAGTCGATGCCGCTGTGGGCGCTTGTTGGGACGCCGGCAGTTGCGGCTGAGTGTCTTTGACGGGGCTTCCCGGACTGATGGCACTACTGTGTGAAGAAGTAGGCATGTCTAGATCTGCTTGTGTGCAGTGCTGGCGCAAAAAGTCACAAAAAGTATATGAGGGCGGGTTGACGAGGTAATGATATAACTTATGACGAGTTCTGGACGAGCCGTCCTAAACAGTCTACAGCCAAGCAGGGACAAAGCCAATGAGTCAGCTTCCGGCAATCAAACGGCAATCAAACGGCCGGGACCTACATCTCCAGTCGTCCTAGCGGTTCACCTAGTTCATGGCAGCCTGAGCAAGCTAGGATGGGAGTGCTAGTAGGGCTCGGTAGGGACGACAATAGTCATAGCGAGTCACCTAATATACTGAGGCGTTAAAGCAGCCGCTGCAGCGCATTGACTACAGTCATCCACCGTCATGTGATACATCGAATTCATAACGCTCATAGGAACTGCCTCACTGGACCTCTTTGTCCAACAAATATATCAGGCGACGCAGATCCCTTCCAGCTATGCACAGAATTTGTTCTTGTAAATTTTGAGCAAGAAATAGAGATGCTATTTGGGATATACGGCGGAAATGATATTTTGATGCAGTTTACTACCGAATGATACACCCCAGAATAAACCATACAGCAGTCATTAATAAGAGATTCTTTCACCTTTGTCTATTGTTGTGCTCATTTGAAAATTTCAACCCGTTTTTCAGGGGCAGGAATGAGTGTAAATGCTCGAAAACTAGGTGTATCATTCGATGGTGGTGTATCACATGACGGTAGATGACTGTATATGGAAGCACTGCACAGCCTCGGCACTCCCAGATCGATGTCCCCTCTTATCCTTGCTCATGCATGAAGGACTGGGGGAAATTTCAGTAAAATATTACCAAGCTCCATACTATAAGTGTACAGCATGTTGGAATTGGTTTCTGGCACAGAAATGAGCGCTGTTATCACTCCAACAATGTTCAAGCGAGCCTCTGTCGGGGACCATTGAAGCCGAGTAGCGAAGGTGTACCGCTTATCTCTAGGATGCGTTTTATACATGGTGGTTGAATAAAAATATCACTCATGAGTTGTTGAACAACTGGCAGAATATCAGCATGATTGAGAAGTCGAATATTTATATGCACAATGGAACCACAGGCAACGGTGGGGACGACAAAAATTGTGTGGCATTGAAGGCACACAAGTCTTTCTTAGGAATTCTGTGCAGGACTCAATGTTCCTCAGTGGACACCATGGTCGATTTTCATTTCCTGGTATGGGTGGGATTTGGAGAATTCCGAGCCTTTGCGGCTGATGTGTGGAACGTTGCCCCAATAGAGCACCAGAGGAGAGTTTTCCGTAGTTGGGAGGGTACCTGGCCTCATGCTTTTCTCAGAGTGATTGTCGCTCTAGGCACTTGATACCTCTTACAACCAGCGCCGTCAATGTTCACCGGTGCCAAGCAGATCAGCATTGGCGGAGGAAACTGTACTGTCCACAAAACACAGTACCTGATACTCTTATTTGGGAGGCATGATTATCCTGAAAACTCATGCTTCTACTGGAGCTACTCACGACTCCGCCGTCCGATCGGATGTGCCACGAAAACACTCGCATTGCAATTATGGAGGAGATGTCAAAATGGGCCAGACGAACGCCAACCGAGCTTCCTTTTCTTTGGATGTATGGCCCAGCATGGTGTGGGAAGACGACTATTGTACAGACAGTGGCAGAGCAGCTGGACAGCCAAGGTACACTTGCAGCATCGTTTTTCTTTTCGCGTCCCGCTCCTGGTCGTTCTTCAACGAAGAATCAATTTCTTATCACCATTTCTTATCAGATATCCCTTGCGCTGCCGGACACACGCCCTCACATTTGTAATGCGCTAACCAATAATCCCACTATATTCGACAAGGCGCTCATAAAACAAGCCAAGGAACTCATCATCAAGCCACTCAACGCATTTGCTTAGGCTCACACCCAGAATGCTTCTGCCACTTGTACTCCACGCGTTATCCTGATTGATGGTCTCGATGGATGCGGTCCTCCTGACTCTCAGAAAGAGATCTTGGATGTCATGCTGCGATCCCAGCGTCAATCATCTTTTCCACTTCAGTTCTTTGCATCCAGTCGCCCGGGTAGTGTCATCCGCACTTTCTTTTCGGCGAAAATTCCAAGTTCTTTGACAGAAGGCATCCCATTATTAATTAGACAATGGCTATCAAGCCCCTAGCGGTATTCGCTCTTTTATTGACTCCAAGTTCAACAAATCGAAGAGCATCACTTTACGGGACCTAATCTTCCTTTAGGTTGGCCGAACGAGATGTCTGTTCTGTATCTGGTGAATAAGTCTTCGGGGCAGTTTGTGTACGCTTCCGTGGCGATGAAGTACATCTTCGATGTCCGACGTCACCAAATACGCAGTCTAAAGGACGTCACAGGAGTATCGACAACGAAGACCACACTTTTTGCAGATCTGGATGCACTCTATACATATGTAATGTCTTCCATCGCCCCCGAAATTTTCGAATACGTCATGGATATATTCTGCTGAATGATTAGTCTATCCATTCGTGGACAGATCTACGAGTTTGCCCATGAAGACATCCAGACAAAGTCTGTGTATTGGGCTGACAGACTGTTTAGTGGGGAGCCAGGTACCACAAGGACCTATCTGGATAGTCTACGCTCTGGATTCTACCGTCCCTCTCCTGACGTACGCGCAGGAGGACTCGCTCCGTGGTACTACCTCACACGAGTTAGGATCACTACACAGTCCCAAAAAATGGACATATTGTCTACTATGCTGACCTACCTAGGGGAAAGCCATCTTCCTCTAGGGATCCAAGAAAAGGCTTATTTACTTGATGTTAAATCAATGTTGATATACAACGAAACTGTTGGACAACATTTCTCGTGGAAGAGAGTCTGCATTTTCTTGAATTTTGTTGTGTGGCTCGCACAGGTGAGCGCTAAACGTTAAACACTAACCGTTACGTCTTTCGGCTGACCTCCTCCGTGCCCATCAAATAATTGAAGGACTCTGCCCTGGATGGACGCGTATACTCTCACTTCATGGACAATATTCGAGCCGCGGTCGAAACCTCGTCTCCACCTTATTCCTCTGTTATGCGAGAGTATGCTGGCATCATCTTAACATTCCCTTTGCAGATGTATGCTTTTCAAGACATTAGTTTGAACATCAATCTGACTGTCAACCTGCCGTCCCTCTTCGCCGACCATGCTCTCGTGGGTGAGACGGTCAACGTCTTCAATCACGGCCTCATAGGCGTAGTATTACCTGCAATATTTGCTCCAACCGTTAGCGACGCCGAATCTCTTGAACTCAGGCCAGGGGACAGAGTACTGAATGACAACACCATTCAACTTCTCTGTCAGATCTTTTATCCTGGCACAATGGACGGACGATACTACCGTGATCGCTCCCGCTACATCAAGGTGGTGAAGGTCATGGTAAAGCGGCTTTCTTCTAGGCAAGTCAGAATCTAGTACTACGTCATCCCCACCATGATGGGGCTCAAACACGGTCTTTCAGATTGACCGTCTGTCCATCTTTTACTGACATTGAACCGCATTTAATTAGAATTAAAGTTAACGCTTCTCGGGGCCCCACTGTTGTGCCCATTGGAAGTTACTTTTGGGCAATACCAACATTTTTGCTGGTGAGTTCATTAGACTCAGAACTTGCGCGCCTAATTCTTGATGATTAGACAACCATCAGCGCGAAGAGGTTAGAGAATTTAGGCTGGAATCTGGGTCAGTATCATGCCAGCTTCCGCTCTATCTACGAGGTCTTCTGTACCGCATGCTTAATATGCATCAAGGTGGGATTTATCTTTCGCGTAGCATGCCAACAGTGATACATTTTCGTCTCGTCTGTAGGAATGCGAATTATTCACTGTAAACCACAAAAACCCGGCTAAATTTGAGGCACAAGAGTTCATCTGTGCTCCCTGCACTGCTAGTAGCTCAGACGACGAGTTATCGGCGTACCCAAATGGGCGACTGGCGGGAGCGGGCTCCCCCAAGTGCGACGCATTCGACCGCAGTGGGTCAGAAAGCTTAACAGTCTCATACATCGTGTTCCGTTACTCAAATAAAAAGATTCACTATCCTTCATCTTACTTATAAACCCCGCGGTACGTACTGAAGTCAGCGCCATTTCATGCCCTCGCACTATCAGTATGTATCGAGGCCGACGTTTATATTTAGAACTGATGTTTGTCCAATTTTAGTCCACAATCTGAACATAGAAATACCTACTCCAGCGGCCTTCACGGTGAGGTGGAGTACCTATTCGCTACGAAACCTATAAACAGACTCCAAGTATTAATGATTCATTTTTTTCGAGGACCGTATTACAGACATCATGGGGAGCTGTACACAGGTTTACTTGTTCCAAATAATAGATTGCTATCCTCGCTCTCCGATGTGAACGCAATTCTGTATTGAGGCGCTCCCATACTTCCAATTGGTTACAAAAATAGCGCCTGTCCTGATATCTTTGCATGATGATTCTACAAGTACGGCTAGACATCACCTGGGCTTCGGAGACGCCTGTATATAACAGAACAACCACATGCCTTGATCTCGTATTGTCGCCGCCACCCCGCCCCCCAACATCAACATGGCTACCTGGGTTCTCGTCGATGATTCGGACTCAACGATCGCGTACAGTGGAGAGTGGACCGTCCGTGACCCCACCTCCTCGAACGCCTCCGACCCAGATGTGCGACTATCTCAGGATGGCACTGTTCATGTACTCCTCCCAAATGTGACGACTGGATCATTTTCGTACAATTTCACAGGTATGTCCTTCCTTTGCCTTCCCGGTACTTAGCGCGGGGAATGGCAGAGTTCTTATTATATATGTTATGACCAGGCTCTCAGGTGGCACTCTTTGGCACTGCGATCATCTTCAATGTCACCCAAGAACTGGGCCAAGGCTTCAACATATCCATTCCCGAGCCAGAATGGCAATGCACAGTCAATGGGACACTCATCCAAAACAACAAGCCTTATGAGGCCTATCCGTTAAAAAGCTACTGCGAAGTGGATGGCCTCCCCGGAGGCATCCACACCATCGAGCTGAATGTCACCAAGAACGCACAGGAAAATACCGGCTTCTGGTTTGACTACCTGAGATACCAAGTCCCCGCAGACCAGCTCAACACAGTGCCACAAAATGCGACAGCTTGGTTCGATCATACGGACCCTCGCCTAGATTTTAAGCAGAATTGGCTGCCAATAGGGAATGGGTTAATGTCGACATCTACGAGTGAACCAGTGCCGTTCGAAGACCCGCAGTTCTTCATGAACTTCAATGGTACGATTTCTTAATTTTTCAGATCAAGAAAGCTGAAATGGTAATCCTATTTGCAGGATCATCCGTCGCCTGGCGCGCACTGTCCAAAGCTGGAATTGAGCGAGCCAATATTAGTCTCCCTGCTCTCTCATTGACCAACGTCTCCACCACCGTGATGGGACTCTGGGTCATCGATGGCTCCAGTCCCGGCGGTATGTTCACAGTAGATCTCGCACAGGAGACAGTCGACGACAATGGCAATCCCTACAGCACACTCCTGTTCGACACGAGCAACGTCACTCTGCTGACACCCGGGCCGCACAACCTCACTGTATTTTACGATGGAAACTCCACGGTGTGGCCGCTCACGCTGGACTTCCTCACAGTCTCGGATGCGTTCCCCAATGTTACGGTGGATGCATCTTCAGGATCAGCCACATCGCCTTCAGATGCCACAGGGGCCGCCGCGAAAGACAGCAGCAAATCCGGGACCATTGGGGGAGCGGTAGGCGGCGTGCTAGGAGGACTTCTTGTCCTGGGACTAGCATTGTACTTGTATCGTCGCTGGCAGGTATCGCAGAGGCAGCGGAAGAGGCAGACACTGGTGAATAACATGGAACACAACAATATCCAACTACAACCGTTTGAGTGATTTAAATTATGATTTACAACTTCACAATTCCTTCATACTTTTTGTACGATTAATAATGACTTGATGACTTTCTTGTCTTCTGACTTGTGATATCCGAATATGAAAGGATTAAGAGCACTGCACGGGAGGAGATGAACAGTATTGAGAGACAACAAAATACATTACAAGTATACAGAACTCAGCAGCCGAAGGACATGGCATGATATAGGTGGTATTTGGGATGACTCGAAAGGGATGCTGCGATTATGATTTTGGCGTCCCGACTATTTCTCGTGCCCATGCGGCATCAGAAGCAACCTGGCCTGCGAAGAAGTCGCCTAACAGTTCCGTCAGTTGGGTATATATCTTCGTATCCTGATCCTTCGACAGGTCGAGCGAGTCGGCCATGTCGGTGGATGGGTGTAGGACGCGAAGCGCATCCTAGGATCAGAAGTTGAGCCGGGAAACAGACTAATTAAAGGTGAAGACGCACCATTACAGACTGCACCAGGTTTGCATCCCTTACTTCTGCGCCGACGACCTTTGCGCCGCCGCCCTCCACCAATCCCTTTCTGACAGCCTCTTTGCCCACACCGACGAGTCCGCGGATGGCGCCTTCCCTTGTGCCTTGACTCTTCCCTGGTGATATTAATGCTAACAAAAGCGTCTTCATTATTCGTGGGGAAAGCGAGGGGTATGTTGTGGAATGTTGGGTGAGTAGTTTGGAAAGTGTTTGAGAGGCAGTCGTGCGTAGTTGAGTAGCGTGGCTTTGTGGCAGCGATGAATGGAGAAGGACAGATAGGATAGGAGGAAGGATTTGGTGTAGCTGTATATCTAAAGTAAGAATCGAAAACAGCAAAAAAGAAAGGGACCTACGTAAGGTTCGACGAACAGCGTCGAGTTGTCCAGGATGGCGCCAATAACGTCAAGCAGGACTTCCAAGACCTTTCCTTCACTTTCGCTGGGCGAGTCTTCCTTCAGAGAGCCAACTACACCTTCGCCCACCCAGCGGACCAGATATGGCAGGAGTGCCTGCAGACCAGCATCGCTTCGCAAGCTTGCCAATGCCGCAGTCCGCTTCGCAAAGTCGGAAGACGGAGGGAGAAGCGAAGAAGTCAAACGAGCATAGTACAACTGGAGCTCGCGCGATAGCACCTGCTTTACGATCTGAGCGTTCTGGTTCTGCGTCTGCCCCTTCTTCGCTGGAAGAGCTCCTGGTAAACCTGTTCCATTGACCATGGGGGACGCGCCATTCAATTTAAGCAGGTCGCCCTTTGCCAGAGGGTCGCCATCGGATTCGCGCGGTATCGCGGGTGGGTTCTCTGGAATGAGCGGCTGAACGCCCTCTACTGCCAGCCAGTGCGCCGTCCAGCTGACACCTTTGGGCAAGGCTATCTTCTCTTCGCGCAGCACGCGATCGAAGTCAATTTCTTCGTCCTCGGGGAAGTACACTGGACCGGCATTGGCCACCTGAGGGAAGGGGTGTGCGCGACGGAAAGTGGTTGGGTTGTAAGCTGAGTGGCCGTACAAGGGTTCGATATTCAGCACGCGAAGTGCTTGATCAATGTCTGCAGTCGTCATGGTTGTCCGCCGTCCATGTCGCATAAACCGCGCTGCTTCCTGGAACTGTTGAGCCTGAACATAATAGAAGATTCTGGTTGTTCTACCTCAATGACTTGGTTTATCCTGTATTCAACATCGCTCGCCAACGACGACGCCACATTGTCGGAAATTGCGATGTTCAAAGACTCTGCAATGTCCTGCGCGTTCCTGAGTTCTGCACTGTTTGACGAGCAAATCCAGCAACTTACTTTGATAGAATCAACCTTGTAAACCCCGACCTGTGTCCCATTGTTCGAACGAACTTTCTGCTTGCCATTACTAGTCTGCATGGTGAGGTAGGAGAAGAGGTGGCATGCAATCAACATTCAATAGTATTGATGGATGGCCCGAGGTCGGACCCTCAAACAAACGGCCGGCCGGCGCGCGTTTCCGTGTTATCTTCGAAGTACTCCTACGCCTTGGTCTCTTTCTACAAATTTTCTGTGGTCTATGACAACACCGCGCTTCGGTATACTTATCTGATTCATCGTAAGGGCTGATAACGTCTGTCAAAAAAAAAGGTGCATAGTCCTATGCCTACAAAGGCGGTCCTGGAACTCTAAAAATGAAGCTCCGACAAGCCCGCCTAGCTCAATCGGATAGAGCGTCAGACTCTTACGAGGCGGGTTTCACTGTGTCATAAAATCTGAAGGCTGCGAGTTCGACCCTCGCGGTGGGCTAACATGGTTAACCAATCCGAATTTTTCTTGGCCTGTGCAAATTTTTGGGCGCTTATTTGCAATCTGTTCGAATTACATTGACTCGTACATAAAATCACTGCGCATGGTATACTTCATTCCTTTAACGACTTCCTCTCCACTGTGAATGAGCATCCGTTGCTGAAATACAAGCACGCGTCCGACTCTCGGGAAGATGTCCAAGAAATGTTTCTTGTCCTGTGTCCAAAATCGAGTTGCGCCTCCGACGAGAGGTACTTCAACATCATTTGCCGTGACACTACTGACTCCCTGCAGAGCTTCATCTCCTCTTTGATCCCCGCTACCATTTAGATAAATTTGAAGAGTGACGAAGGATTTTTGAAAGGCGCCGGAATCGTCATTGGTGCGCTCGTTGAGTCCGTCACAGTGCCGTTTGAAGTAGTGACCAGGTCCATACCGGAGGAAACTGAGTCGAGGGTTAATTCTGCAATTCGGACAATCGTTACAGCTGGTCAGTTCTGGTCGCTATACCTTCGACATTCACTGATAGACTGACCCGACAAGCTTCCATTGAGGCCCTTGCTTTCTGCCTGCTTTCCCGGTGATCCCTTCGAATATCGTCCCGGGAGAAAGGTCTCCGATATCTTTCTCCACTAGCGGCCTGAGACGCTCGAAGATCGTATCTGCGACGACCTTGTCGATGTAGATTATCCGATCGCTATGTCGGAATTCGCTGTGTACAGACGAAGGTGTCTCTGCGCTCATCCCAGCTGGCTTCCATGGCTGGCTTGAGTCACTCTGCGATGAAGTTGCTTTGTCAAGCAAGGCGCGGCATTCGTCCTCAGTAAATACGTTATCGATGACGGCAGCGTAGAAGCCTGAGTAGCTGTTTAGAGGTGTTTGAGAGAAGTCAATAGGCGTAAATGTGGCGTTCATGGTGGGCGATATCTGCAAAGATCAGTGGAGGGAAGCGAATGCAGAGAAATTCTAATGAGTCACAAAAGAAGTTGCCACTGACTCACATAAGTAAACGGCGAGCTCCCCACGCGGCGGTCCTTCGAGTCATTGGGCTTCAAAAGGAACAGGTAATATCGTGCAAGCATGCTCCCAAGTTCCAACCCGAATAACAGGTGCCCTGGCGACGTTTTGAGGGTCCTGAACACAACCTGAACACAGCCCATTGCCATTGACTTTGAGAAGTTGGGAGCATCAAACCCTCAGGAGATGGGATTAACGCAGAACATATCCGTACTATCTGCCTTCTGACTTGATACTACTTTCATTTCTGCCAATTTCCCACAAAGACCCGACAAGTATTGGGTTCAGCCAGAGCCGAACTACAGAGAGATAAGCCACCAATTGTTACCAAGCTATGCTACTTGAGTTGTCTAGTGAGCCCAGTTTTAGTAATTAAAAGAGACTAGCAAAGGCCGCTCAAGTGGTGTCTACTGAAAGTTCACATCTCTGCAGATCTTCCAGGATTCGTGCTCAACACGCCAATTAGCGCCCGTCGTTCCTTGGCACAATTGCGATCAAATTACATAATTGATAGCCGACACTATGCCCTTCCGGCGTCCTCTTTTTCAGACCTTCATCAGCTTCTTCCTTCTCCTTCTCCCTCCAGTGCCTCCGAAGTTATCATGATTGATAACCAGATGCACCAACTGGCTCTTATCAGGTCACGGAAGTAGAAGCACTAATGGTTGCTGCGTTAAGTCCATCCCGGCACTTTCATTCCAGCGTCATGGTAAAGAACCAAACCAGCGAGTGTTTTACTTTCAACAACGGCGCTACTCCTCTCTTGTGCTCCTCGTGCTCCTTGTAATAAGCCATGATATGACCAGTTTCATTGCCTTTTTGGGACAGACTATGTTGCGAGGCTCCGACAACGATCACATGCTGATCGACAGTCCACTACACCCGCTCTGTATCAACTTTCAGTGCTTCGAGCATTGCTGTTCCATGTCTCCGGTTCGTCAGTTGCCCGCTCCACTGATCCACAAGATTGCCACAAGGATTGTCAGAGTTCGCTAGTTGATCACCCATGACGCACAGCGCGGAACTGGCGAAGCCTAATTGAACCCATCTGCATGTTCTGACTGATGTGGCGAGCATATAGCTGGGTGCTGAGAACTCGGCAACAAAGGCAACGATGATATTCACGTTTTCAGATGGAAACCTTCTCTGTTCAGAATCCTTGGAAATATACTGTGCCGGTCTCTGTTCTGCGGTGGATGCGTGTGGGCCTCTCGTGTGAGTGCTTCGTCGAATAAGTATTTATCAAGTTCTGACGCCAGTGCCACAGGATACATACATTCCGAGAGGCTAAACAAAGTTTTCACTCCATCTCATGTGGCTTCTTTGTGCGCACGCGAAACTTTGAGTTATCAAATCTGATTTTCTCTCCAATCGAGGCTCCTATATAAAAACGAGAACTGAAAAGCCGCTGCCACATACTCCAGCGATAAACCTACTCCGCGAATACTATTCCACCAGCTTGTTCAACACCACCTTGGTGGATATAACCAAAGCGCCTGATTTTTCAAATTCTGAGCTTGCGTCGGAAATGCCGTCTCTTTTTTCTCTACTTCTTTTCACGTCTGGCTGTATCGCATGCGCGAGCGCGCATGTCGCTGCGTGGCATAAGGGTGAGCTGCTCTTCCTCTGGTATAACTAGTCATTTGTTATTGTTGTCAAGGCATGTACTGCATGAAGGGTAACAACCCCGGTGTCGATGATAGAAACACTAACGCGGCCGTGCAACCTCTCTACAACGTCTGTTGCGTCATACATGTAGCATCGTTTGCGTGTACTAATCCGCCCTTCACAAC
Source organism: Psilocybe cf. subviscida (assembly GCA_013368295.1). NCBI lineage: Eukaryota > Fungi > Basidiomycota > Agaricomycetes > Agaricales > Agrocybaceae > Psilocybe > Psilocybe cf. subviscida. The sequence continues at coordinate 566,280 of JAACJJ010000032.1, read as the reverse complement.
ATCAATAGCTGACGAGGTCTGACTGGTGGCTTCACCACATCAACAAAGTCAGTCTTGATTCTGAGCTTGTCCTCTTCTGGCTGTATATCTCCACTGTAGTGCGATGAGTTCCCCCCAGAGCCTGGTAACTTCCTCGAACTGTATGCAACTGCTTCTACTTTCACTGAAGTGTGCACTAATAATTTTCCCTTTGAATCACCTAGCCCAGTAAATGGGACATTCACCGTTGAGCATGCCGTCAACCGGGCATTTACGACGACCATAACGTCCAACCCCAGTATTGGCACCTATGGTGACGGTAAAGACCATCCAGATTTCGGCCTTTCTCGAGATGGGAAGAATCCAGGATCGGATTGTATCTCTGAGCCAAACAGTGCGTTTGGTTCTCGTCATTTCCTAGTTTTGTTATCTTCACCTCGTCTCCGCATACAACTATCCAGTGCACACCCAGAACGAGACTATGGCAGCTGGAACTGCATTCGCGATTTCATACACGTCCAACCTTGCTGAGGTTACGCCGGAGAACCTTGTGGTTTTCACAGTTCTTTACAAGTAAGATCAGACTGATGCTCATACTCCTGACATCGTTCTGATGTCTGATGATTTTATATCTTCCTTTCCTTCCCCTCATCAGTACACCTTGGAAACGCCTCGCGACGTACCACGTGCCCGATCTGCCACCATGTCCTCCTGGAGGTTGTATCTGTGCGCATGGATGGGTCCCGAATGCGTACGCACATCAACCCTCCATCGTCTGTTTCTCGAATTACTAACAGTATCATTTGGATAGATGCGGCGAACCCAACATGTACATGCTGGGCTACCGCTGCAATGTTACTGGCACAGTTGCGTCGCATGTCCACAGGCTGCAACTCCCTGCTAAACCGCCCCTTTGGTGCGAATTAAATAACCGCGAATGCGTGAACGGCTCCAAGCAGGTTTGCCTTCGTACTCAAACTTAGTCGTTCATGGTTTTGACCTCCATCTGTCATTGCGATACAGATGATTTTCTGGAACCAAGCTGATGGTAATAACGTCAAGGTGTCTGGACTTGACAAGTTTGGATTCAACAAGTTTCCTGGATATAGCATGAAGATGGGATACGGAAATGGTGTGTCGATCCGCTATTATTTTTCTTTGCTAATTCTAATTCCATTAACCTCTTTCAGGCGCTCAGACAGATATCTTCACTGCTTGATACCCCCTTTTCGTACTATACTATAGTGTATAAATTACCCCAGAACAACTCACTCCACGATTTCATGATCGACAACTCCCCTATAATTCTCACCAACCTTGCTAATGCTTATAGATGCAAGGATCTGCAAAGGATTTGACGACTTTTCTTAGATGACGACTCTCTCGCTCGCATTTATGGCTCCCCTCATCTTGTGTACATCACAATCTGAGTTACAATCCGGGCCACAAGAACAATTACTGACAATACCTAGGTCATTTTTCATGTTCATGTCAAGCCTTTAGTGTACAATATACCCAGGAAAATGGAGTCTATGTGGCAAATTTTGTAACAAGCAATTGTATTGGATTATTACATACTGCCGTGTTGAGTGGATCTAGATGTTTGTCCGCATCTACATTGTCTTTAGCCTTGGGTAGACTTGGAACAGTTTCCGATGCAGGGAGCTCTGGGGTTCAAACAATGTCTAGCTCCTCAGCCTGGGCCACCAATCTCCCCCATCGTCCACCATGCCAGGTACAAACTTCTATCCACTTCTCTCCTTGCTCTCCCCACGCACGCCTCTGACCGAGGAGATATGCAATTACGACGATGTCAGCGAAGAGCGGCGTCCCTCCTCCAACGAATGGTCCCTTCTCTTTCCCAACACTCTCGAGCTCTGTCTCGCCTGCAAAATACCATGCGTCTATCTTGCCCATCGCCTCCTTGAGCTTGGCCCACATCACAATAGCCTCCTCGCCTTGAGGCAGAATCTCGTCAAAGGGTTTTCCCGTCAGGAACTCCCCAAGCCTTCTGAAATGCGGGACGGAGCGGGGAGTCATCTGCGCAACGCCGAGGGCAGCGATAAAGGGGAAGGAGAGTACAAGGTAGGAGAACGCCGTGTCGACCCACGCGCGTTGGAGAGAAAGGGTGCCGGTAGGCATAACTTTGGGTGTGTTGGGGTAGGTTTTGTCGAGATAGATGGCAATGTTCCAAGAGTCAGTCACCTTAGCACCAGTGGATGGGTCGAATATGGCCGGGAGAGTGTAGAACGAGCTCCCGTCAGGTTTGATGCTGGTGGGCTCGAATCCATTTTCCTTCTGGAATGGTTCAATGTCGGGGTACTCGACGTAACGTGTCTCGAAAGTGAGGCCCTTGAGTTTTAAGCACATTCTGCGACGGAGTTGGTAAGTCACTCAGCATTGGTTCTATTGAACAGGTTAAAGGTTTTACCTTGTCCGCCATGTGTTTGGCGAAAGCTGGATATTGTCTTGAGAAGGAGTACTGTAAAATATGATTGACATCTTTGTTGCTTTCGAGAGCTACTTGCGTCTGTTTAAAACCGTAGACTGGCGCTCGATTTTAAGTCAGTTAATCGTCTGCGCTAAAAATACGTATACCCGCCTAGTCAGTCGGTACGCGAGCCCGATTAAGAAGTCTGTATACACATCAAATACACGCAGTCAATGTTCATCATGATTTATAAGCCATTAACCATGCCGCTGCATACGCGTCCTGTCTGCTCACAGAAAGTGTTGACTTACTACTCAGGATAGGTCGCCAAAGTGCCCCGCAGCTGTCGGAGTTTCCAAAAGCTTTGTCACCTACTCATTCCCTTGCCTCAACCTGTGCACATCTATCAATGCAGCGTGATTGAGATTACAAAGGTAGTAAAAATTCTTTGTCATTTACTAGTACCATGTGTACACTGACTACTCGAGTACAGGGTACCAAAGCACACGGTGTCGTGAAGGTTGATAGAGAATTCGGTGGATGACTAGGCCAAGTTAATCATTGAAAACACTTGACTGAGTTCTCTACTGGCCTCTTAACTGAGATTCTCAGGAGTCAGAAGCGACTCCGTTGCTGAGTGATAACCGAAAACTTGAAGGTAGTGATGGGCTACGACTCATTGCCTGTAACGAAAGAATCCTTTGTCTGGGTAATTCAACGTGCCTTCAACTCAAAATCATTGGTCTTTAACATATCCTGTGGGGCTCAAGTGAGGCTTCATATGTGAGCCACTCAGAGTCTTAGAGACTGAAGTGGTCACCATGACAGGCTGTGCCATGTACTTAGGGGAGATATTTGCCATGAAATGTAGAGTGTCATGAAATGAAAAAGGTAATACAGCTTCTGTAAATTGAGTTTCAAAGGCTGTTAGTATGTTTATATGCTGGTATTTGCGTCCACTTTGCAAATCTAAGTGATCAATTAGCCGCATATCATGTAAGCAACCCTAATTTGGAAGTGTGTATCCAGCATTTCTGCCGCAGCACATTCACAAATGACCCAAATTGCTGCAACATCTTGGTGAGATTGCGGCACCACACTATACACACCGGATCTGCTACTCGGGTGGATGCTGCTCTTCGCAGTTGAGGAGGAGGCTCTATCATAGACACGCAAAAGCTAACATCTCGAAATTGATGGCATCAAGCACATGGGCGCTTAATGCGTTCCACAAACTTGATGGTCATTGTAAAAACCTCCACTGGCGGTTATGGAAGTAAGCACGTTGGCTCCATGTATAGGCTGGCTACATGGTCAGAAGGGTCGCCCTTTCAAAGAATGGATTAGCAACGTTTTGGACAACGGGTCTGATGAATTGTGAAGAAGAAATCTACTCAGTGGACAGAGTTGAAACCCGGTAAGTGTTTCCTCTATATTCGCTCAACATCTGTCGATACATCTCTCAGAGTTTTTTTGATGGCATAAGAATAAGCTGTCAAGAAGCTGCCAAGAAGCTGCAACCAGACCTTGCACACGGCAGATTACCTCAACAAAATCCTACGTAGAATCCCTCAAGCCATATGCCCAGGATTCGCTGCCAGCTCACATGTGAGCACATCTAGTAATTAATCTATCACTTTATTCTGAGCTGAATGCCGGCGGCTGAGATACTTTTATTTACGGTCAGGGACGATAGAAGACCCGTTATCTGATTCTACTTACCACAGGTAACTACTTGCCAATACTGCCGTAGCCCTCCAGATGTTGGCTGGCTATCTATATACCCATTGAATACAAGTATAATTGACCATCATGGTCAACGACATATCGGTATGTACCCCATATGCGCGCTACAACGTGCGCACCCACGCACCCTGTTCTTGATTCCCACTCAGCCATCGACTCAGCTCTTCTCCGCCTGAACTCTCTAAGCGACCGCTTAACTATAAGGAAGACGTCAAACGCTGACACGTCCGGTGTCTTAGATGCAATAGAGATAAGTCAGATAAGTTATTGAAGGTTGTTACATTGGAAGGGAAGCAGGGATTATTATACCCCTAAGGGAAGATCTACCCGAAAAACGACGGTTGTGCATGAGGTGCTGTAGCTACATCTATGTATGCACAATCATTCGAACGCCTGACTAGGAACACTTAATTTGCCTTCTGTCAGAAGACGAGGAAAGATCATCGCGTGTAAATTGCCTCATGCAATGGGGACACCATCTTGAACGCGCTTGTACGTTGAACGACACTGTCCCGACGAGCTTAGATGGCCAGTACTACCCCCATATACACATGTACATTTGCATTCGTGTGGAATCAAAAGTACGCAATGTTCAATACATTCACTAGGATACGAGTGAGTTTTTGAACTATATTTGCACACCTATGATGAACAGCATGGTCGTAATGAATGCACTTGTGCGAGATATATGTACACGTCAGTGAGTCTGACACTCGCCTTTCTAGTAGGCTGGTATCGAAAGGGAAAAGTCCCAACCCCAAGCTCACGCGTAATAAATACATAGCGGTACGTGAAGAGACGTTGACATACATAGAGGAGTGGCTGAATTCTATCAGAGGAATCCGGAACTACAGATGCGAGTTGCGAATATTATTAGCGCACGCGCTCCCTTGGACCGCCGGCCCCTTCCAACGACCATCATTCCAAAATATCACTGCCGCCGTCCCGCTCCGGTATCTTCGTATGGTTACATACGCAACGCACACAAATCAGGCATAGGAAGAAGCAGGGCGCCTAAGATATCAATATCCCATTACATGTTGCATAGTCCCCATCTTCAACCCGCGTGCAAAGCCAAAGATATCAGCAACCAGGAATAATGGCCATGAGAATCGTACAGACTCAGTTGATGGTAGGTTCAGGAATGGTCATATGCCGTCAGAGATTGAGAGATTGCGTTTGGGGGCGATGAGAGATGGAAGATGAGCCCAGCAGCACAAGAATGCATTGTCCTGTTCTGAGACGTCAGTGTGAATGCACGTCGCGGGTGCGTACCTCCAAATATCCCAGAAGAGAAGAGCCAGAAGATGGCGTGCTCGGGGACAGCCTAATATCCAAATACCCAGGCCAAGCTCCTTCTGGTCGTTGTGCACTTGTAGATGAAGCCCTCAGCGTAGAAATTTATCCAGGGTTCAACGAGGATTTCTGACAGACAGAGAAGTTGCGATTGATGCCGTGTGTCCATTGACAATGTCAAAGGACTTTGGGGTGGATAGAATCCGACTGTGTCTTCACTGCCGCGAAATGCCAACAACAAAGCGGACAGTTGAAAAGCCTGAGATACTTGTGGAATGAGAGAACGAGAAGGGAGCGTCTCACTGCACTTCTCTCACCGCCCGGATTACAGGTCCGGTCCACGAGGGCAGAATGCGGACGCGTAGACCAGGGCTCCAGAAGGGAAGATGCTAGGACACCCATACACTAGCATGACAGACCATACATAACGTTCCCAGTGCATTGCTTTTCCGAATTAATGGCTTGTGAACAAATTTGAAAAGGTGAAGGGGGGGATGATTTTCAGAGCGCTCAGTGAAGTTGGTGGTGGCAAAGATGACGGGCTAATTCCATGCCATTGCATAGCCACGTAACATGCAAGATAAGCGAGCGCCTAACCAGTACGAGTCCAACTTGAGAATGTAGGTAGCTTGATAATGTGATCATACCAACGCTCAAATCATTGAATTTCGAGGTTGATAAGTCTGCAGAGGGGCTAACGAACCTTGGGCTCGTCTGGAGGAATATATCGCAGCCAAAGTTGCATTGCAGAGAGGAACAGGTTCAACGCGTCATTCGGAACCGCTACCGTGCGATAGCGAGGAGACAAAGATCAGGAGTGTTCTTGCCAGTCACAGTGTGCGAAAGGTCATCCAGTGTATACCGAGGATCTGCTGAGGATCGACCGTGAAGCACGAACATTCAAGCAGCGGTGCGAAAAGATCAGACAGAACGCGGATAATAAACATCATGCGTGCTCTTTTTCTGAGAGATTTGTTAACGGTTGGAGGCCCATGCCGACAAATGTGTTCTTTGGCGACGGCTGCCTGAAACGATGTCAAAAGTTTAGCGAGTGCAGCACACCATAATATACCAACTGATTGGCATGGACTTACTATTTGTAGGGGTCAAAAGTACTGAAAGGATTGTACTTTGTCCCATGGCCAGGGCGGGACTGCAGTGAAAGTATGCTCAGAGCCCCTGGACCGCCTACGATGTGTACGATGAGTATTGTACACCATTCCTCCACATGTGGACAGTTGTCGTGAGATGTAGGCTGGAGGATATGGCATCAATCATTCATTAAAACCTTCGGGTCATCGACGGACGCTTCATCGCGGGTGGCAAGTTCAGATCCAGGAGCGTTATGCGTTTACAGTGAGAATGTGCTGAATCCCGTAGTGCATTCTCATTGAGATACGAGAAAGTGGGAATCCAAGCAGCCTCGGCGGCATCTGGAGATGCTTCAAAAGGGAGTCGACAGTGATCAGTCAGTGCGTCGTCCATAATCATTGACGGAAAAAATCAAATTGAATCTAGGGATTGACCCTGCCGTGACCGCAAGTTACTTGCAACGACTCAGCGGCACACGCTGAAGAAGGAAAACGCTCGACTTCAGAGTGCCGATACCGGCGGTAAGTAATCAGTGGTTGTGGCGTCGCGGGAGATATTGTCGGTGCCCAAGTTTGAAGTTCGAATGCGGATGGTTCCCTAGAATGCTAGACATCGCGCTGAATCCCGGAGTGCATTCTCAATGGGATACGACAAAGACAGGGAACCCCAGCAACAAAGGCGGGGCCCGTTTGGTTTGTTGTTTTGGGAGTACCAAAGAAAGTGAAAGAAAGTCAGCGTGTCTTTGGTTTGCCTTCGTCCGAGTAGAACCTGATGCAGCTGTAGGTCGCTTGCAACCGCTCAATGGCATGCGCTGATCAAGGCAAGCACCGAGAACCGCATTATAACGATATTGGTGACAAAAGATTTGGTGGTTGCAATGTCGCGAGAGACTTATCAGGGCCCAAGTTGCAATTGGATGGTCCCCTTGAGTTTGAGTCGCGATAGCTTCGGCCACTAGCACCAATGGTGACGGTTGAACGGTATTGACCAGTAAGAGATTTCGTAGGTCAACCCGAAGGTTAAGGCAAATTGCAATCCCGACGCGTAATACAAAAGGAGAGATGTGTGGCCTCGTGGATGGACCTGGCAGGATGATGACAGTTGAGAAGAAACACGCGTCGGCGTGGCGTCCTCGTTCCAAATAGATCCACGTGATCTTAATAGGCTAGAAAAATTGTTGAAGGGTTTTGAAGAGACTCTTTATCCTTTCTTTCATCGATCAGCTGTATATATACCAAGGTATACCCCAGATCTGTGCCACATAGAAGCATTCTCACTCGTCCACCAGCACCAATGGACCTCCAGACTCTGTCCAATCTCTTCGCCACAACCTACAACCCCGATCCAAATGTTCGCAAGGCCGCTGAGCTCCAGATTCGCAAGGTGTGTGGCACATTCACGAGGGCGCGGCAGGATAGCCTTTATTGACGCGAATTTCGATCCATCTACGTCCAGGTTAGCAATGAGGAGGGCATGATTGCTGCCATTCTACGGATAATCGCTGCCGACAGCATCGATCTGTGCGTGATTTACGCGTCGCGTCTTTTTCTTGTGTTGATCGTGTCTGCAGCGCTACTCGTCAAGCATGCGCAGTTTGGTTGAAGAATCGCGTCCACAACTCGTACTCCATTGAAGTGGCACGCAGGCCAGATCAGGTTGTGATTGTCGCCTCAGAACGTGAGGCTCTTCGCGTCAACATCCTCCCCCTTCTTGCCTCTACCCCATCAAAGGCTATCGCCACCCAACTGGCCAACGCCCTCAAATCTATCGTCGCGTTCGACTTCCCTGCAAAATGGCCATCGCTCCCCGGCGAGATCAAACGTCTTCTGCTAAGCAGTGACATCAAAGAGGTGCACGCTGGTTGTGTTGCCACTCTCGAGGCTGTTCGGGCTTTCAGGTATGCGATCCTTTGTATTCGGTAGCAACGCACGACTGACCTTGTATTTTTGACCCAAGATTCCGTCACAAGAGCGACATCCTGCCGAATTTGATCACGGAGCTGTTCCCCACCCTGGTAACGATAGCCACGCAGATGGTCAACAAGCCTCCCGGTGCAAATCAGGATATTCCTGCCATGTTGCATCTGATCCTTAAGGCCTACCGTACGACTATTGTAATCAATCTGAGCACCCACCAGCAAAGCGCCGAGAGTCTGGTTCCTTGGGGCCAGCTTTTGTTCGCGGTCGTCAACTTGCGTCTTCCTAAGGAAGCCGTTCCCGAGGAGGTTGAAGAAAGGGAGAAGTGTGAATGGTGGAAGGCAAAGAAATGGGCGTACGCTGTTCTTGGCAGACTCTTCCACAGGTGTGTTGATGGTCAAATTGTCCTACCTTCCTCCGAGATCTAATTTCATTCCTTTTGCTCAGATATGGTAATCCCTCGCAAATGCCCTCTACCCTCCAGGCCGAGTACATGGAATTCGCCAAGCACTTCGTTACCGCTTTTGCACCTGAGATCCTAAACATCTACTTCCGTCAAGTCGAGCTCTTTGTCTCGAACCAGGAGTGGCTCTCGAGCAAGTGCCAATACTACATCTTCCAATTTTTCACCGAGTGGTCTGTATCTCTCAATATGACGTATCTGTTCTCTTTGATTGAAGATCTTTCGTGTTCTATTAATAGCGTGAAGCCCAAATCCACCTGGGTGCAGCTGAAGCCACACTTTGACAAGCTCGTGTCGAACTTCGTCTTCCCCCAGCTGTCATTCAACCAGCACCGCCGCGAGCTGTGGGAGAGTGATCCCGTTGATTACGTTCGTGTTTCCGTCGGTATGTCTTGGACATCCTCCGTCTATCTTGGCGCGCAGCGCAGACTGATAAAAATGTGGATTAAACAGATGAGTACGAGACTTTCACTACCCCCGTTGCCGCCGCGACGACCTTCCTGCTCTCGCTGGCCGGGAACAGGACCAAGGCGACGTTCCTGCCCATCCTTGGCTTCATCAACTCCATCCTTGTCGCGCACGGCCCCGCCGAGCAGCGCTTTGGCGCGCTCAATATGGTCGCTGCGCTCGGGCGCCAGATCATGAAGCACCCCGAGGTGAAGAACAACATGGAGCAATTTATGATCCAGTTTGTGACTCCCGAGCTTGAGAGCCCGGAGCCGTTCTTGCGCGCTATTGTAAGTCATTGTTTTTTTTTGCCTTTGCTCCTTTCAACTTCTGGTGCGATTATCCTCAATTGATTGATTTGTGTCCATCGAGGCTCTTGAAATTTTGGGTACGGTCACCAAGCAGGGTCTCCAGTGGTCGTCGGAAGAGCTCCTGGGCAAGCACTTCCAGGCTACATTCCGCGCTCTCGACGACGAGGCCTTCCCCGTCAAGGTGCAAGCCGCTCTTGCGCTGACAGAGATGATTGTCGCGCACGAATCTGGTGGGCCACAAGACCTGAACCGCCTGAACGTCTTCTAAATGAATGACCCTTTCTCTGTGCAGTTCGCACCGCCGTCGCGCCTCAAGTTGGAAAGGTCATCCAGGACCTGTTGAAGATGTCGGACGAGACCGATCTCGACATTCTCAACAGCAGTATGGAAGTCATGGTCGACCAGTTCCAGACCGAGCTGCTTCCCGTTGCTGCCATGCTCACTGCGCGCCTGGTACGTACAACGCCTCAACTTCACGGTGGAAATCTTACTCTTTTTCTTCCGACTAGTGCGAGTCCTACATGCGCCTTGCCCGTGAGAGCGCAGTGCACGACCACATCGAAGAGAATGCTGAGCTCGACACCCTCCTTAACGACGTCGACGACGACAAGACCTTCGCCGCCATGGGTGTCGCGAAGACCATCAGCACCATCATCTCCTCGGTCGACAGCTCTCCCGAGATCTTGTCCCAGATCCAGGAGATCGTCATCCCCATCATTGTCTTCACCCTGGAGAATAGGCTCCTTGATCTCTTCGACAATATGTATGAGCTCGTCGATAGCTTGACATACAAGCTTCGCGCCATCTCGGCGTCGATGTGGCCTGTTTTGGAGTTGACGTACAGGCTCTTCAAGCAGGAGGCTGTCGATTTCCTTGAGGGTGAGTTCGCTTCTTGTTCGATCAGGGATACAAGCTTACAGATGTTTTCCAGAGATGCTCCCCTCTCTTGACAACTTCTTGTCCTATGGCGGTGATATTATCAAGACCCGCGCAGACTACAAGCAAATGTTTGTTGATATCTATACTACCTCGATTACCAACGAGCAGCTTGGCGAGAACGACCGTGTCAATGGCTCCAAGCTGGCCGAGTCCATCCTTCTCAACCTTCGCAGTGCCATGGATGATGTATGTTCTCTGCTCTTCGACTTCATTTAAAACAAGAAAAACGTATTTATTTATTTTTTGCTAACAGCACCTCCAAACCATCATCTCCACGGCGCTCGGTCTCCTCGACAAGACCGAAACGCCCTCTCTGCGCCTCGCCAACCTCGAGGTGCTCGTTAATGCTGTCCTGTACAACCCCTCCGCCGCGCTGCACCTCATGGAGGTCTGCCAAGCCGGCGCAGCGCGCGTCTTCTTCGACCGCTGGTTCGTCGCCATCAACACCGACAGCCGCCTCCCACGCGTGCACGACAAGAAGCTGTCGCTGCTCGCCCTGTGCGCGCTGTTGGAGATGACGCCGGAGACGATTCCTGACCAGCTCAGGGAGGGATGGCCTGGCATTGTTGGCGGTGCGTTGAAGGTGTTTAAGACGCTGCCAAAGGCGATTGAGGGTTAGTGTTGGCATTTTGGGTGGCTGTTGCTCTGATTTATTGAATGATTTGTTTGTGCTTTCTAGATCGCAAGCGCCTGGAGACGCTCCTCCAGGAAGAGTCTGATGAGGAGGATGAAGGAGAGGAGCAGGCTCTGAATTTGGCTGAGGATGATGGTGAGTGGCCCATAATTTTTTAATGTGTATCTCCTTTTGACTTGCGACCACAGAGGATGTCTGGGATGAGGACACCGCATACATGGAGATGCTCGCCATGGAGGTATATTTCTCAAACTGTTATTCCATAGTTTTTATCTCATGTGCGTCCAGGGTGCTCGTCTCCGTGAGAAGTCCGAGAACGACAACGTAGAGGAGGCGGAAGACGAGGATGAGGACGATGACGACGACGAAGAAATTGACGAGGAACTTGGATACATCAGCCCCTTGGAGAACGTGAACCCTTACGTCTCTTTCAAGCAGGCTTTGACCAGTGCGCTTTCTTTTCTTCCTTGCAACGTATCCAACCTGACCTTGCCACAGCGTTCCAAATGCAAAATGGACCGAGCTACCAGGCTGCGACCACTGCCTTGAGCATGGAGCAGTCGACCCTCCTCATGGAAGTCATGCGCATTGCGGAACAGCCGGCGGCACCTGCATCCTAGAAAATTTATACCTCAGTTATATTCCATGGGTTTCTCTCTATCGACTTGATCCTCTGACATACCTTTTACTTTCACTCTCTTCCCGTTGATACTTCACATTCACCTCTAATTTCAACTCATGAAAATTTACGACCTTTTCACGAACACCCGAACACTGTCGTCCCAGCCGCCTGCGTGGCGCACTTCGGATGTCTTTTTTACTCGGATCACCCCTCGTTTCATCCAATCCTTACAATCGTGCACTAGTTCCCTTGATTGATCTCTTGTGAATAACTCATTACATTTCTCTGGCCGGCGCACCTGATGGATCGTCGCTGTGCTGTCTTGCATTGTCTACTTACAAGCAACAACACAGTTTGTTTTTAGAATCCGTCAAAAAGAAGCGAATATCGGACCGTAACCACTGGAAAGCAGTCAGCGGGTGAAGTGCCAGTTCGCGTCGTGCGAGAGGTGTGGGCTCCTCCAAGTTCCTTCATCCGAGATCGATCAGGATCAAAGAATATATGTAAGGGCCCTTCTCTCACAATCCCTCTTCAGAAGAAATGTTTTGCACTTTCGTGGTCGCGTCTGTTGCAAGACACATACTGTATTTGCTGCTGCAAGCTTCACCAATGCCGTGAAAAGTCTATTGGCCCACCACTTTGTTTCACCCCTGAGGTTAATATGCGACGACGATTGAATAGCATACAAATTATTCAGGAGCAGGGCGAGTATCATTGCTGGGCTCAAGACTGCGACGACGACTGTCCTGCATGATTAATTTGTAACGTTCAGGTGGCTGAACTATAAATCGTTGTAAAATCGTCAAATATGATTATCGTTACACCCCATGATCTATGTCTAATTGAATCAGACATACCCATTACCGCCACCTTCTTGTCCGGATTCTACCCAACTTTCTGATGGACGCTTGTCCTGATACACCATTCGGTATATTTACTTCGCTGAGGGAACTTGGAGGGGACCACCCCCGATCTTGGTAGACAGCGCTCCCATGTTCTGCAAAGTATGTTCCTCTCACATCATAAGACAAAAATACACCGGCAACTAACACAATCTGTGTTGTCTAATTCAAGGCATGGCGGCAGGCCCCATGCCCATATGGATACAAATTGGGAGGTCAACTGACGCCCACGAATGTCGGTGCGCCAGTGCATGGATAGTTGATGGGGCGTAAATTACTGGTTCAGTATTTTGTCAGCCTTGACCGAAATCAACATGCAATAGCTTTCAACGACACCAAGGTGTGACTTATAGTACTGGTAACATTCTCTTGACCACCAGAAGGCGGCTCATTCAGACTGAACGTCCGCGTCCAGGTTTTTGTCTGCTGCTCCTGAATTGGGACTATGGCTCGACTGTTGACGCATAATCGCTGCTGTGTAACCGGTCCTGCTGTAGGCAACGGTATCCAGATTGCGATGACGCATATACAAGGAGCAACCTGAGGAGAATTGCCTCAATCTTCTCAGCGCAGGTCCCACAAAATGGCATCTGTGTCATTCATTGAAAATGACGCTCGGCGTTCTTTTCAAATCTTTCTTGCCTCACCATAATCCACTAAGTATTGTCTCTTGAATTTAGTCACGCTGGGTCTTACTAGCTCAGTAACGATTAATGAACCCCCCTCTTTTATTATTTCATTCAAGTGGCATCTGGTCTTGACGGATTCCCATCATCTGATCTGGAGGTGCACCTTCATTCGGAATTCCATCCGCACTGACGGACCTGCTTAGTAGCCGTGTCTTCTGGTGATGGGTCCTGAGCTTTACCTGACGATAATTAATGAGCGAGGAGATAAGACCCATTTTGCAATGATGCATGACACGAAGGTTGCTCAATTAGCTCACAAGGCTGAGTGGCACAGCTCTACAGCAGGAAGACGCGGGATCCGTACGTATTAAAATGAAATGTTCGACTCGGATCAATGGATTATCCGATGATTCTCTCCTCGTGAAACTGTTTTTTTTTTTTGGATGAATATGAACCATCAAGGATGGTGGTCCAATACCCCTATAGATTTCTGCCGAAGACCTACTGAGGCAGTAAGTGGAACGATCACGTAATAGGATCAAAGGCACTGTATACATAGGCGATGCATAGGTCTCGTTGTGAGTATCATTTCGAACTACTTCTTTCATTCTACTAACTTACGGAAGGCGACTCAGATGAAATAATATTGCGTCATTCGTCCTGAGACGGCAGAGCACAGTTGTGCCACCTCTACCTTTGTACGCATACATACTGGGTGAAGATACAAGATTTTTTTTCTATTTGACTCCGTCGTGGTATCTTAAAATCGACTTGTTCGAGCCTTGTATGTCAGGATGATTGCCATAGATGAAGAATGTAAACACTCCCGTATTTGCTTTCCGCGGGCCATCGGGTGAGGACTTCAGGAGTCTCTTTGAAGCCATGGTAATGTAAAAATTGGTCAAGCTTTCGGGTGACCTTATTCTGCAGACGTCTCCCGCACTAAATGACGGGATGGATGTACTCGGCAAGTACTTGGGATTTATAGGAGGTAAGCGTCCTAAGTCATAACTCTAGTATATTCTCCCGTTTATGACCCAAACTCACACTGCAACGTGATTATGACCGTCGTTCGTAATTTCTTTAAGCGCCCACATTTCTTCTTTGGAACAGCCGTCCCGGGGCGAGAGGCACAATGGGCGCTTAATACAGTTACTCATTCAACTTGAAAAGGCTGTAGCTGGAAGAATTAACGCGTGTAGGCAGATGCAAAAGGCAGCTTTTAATCTGAATCGCTGATGGAGTGCTACAAATTCTAAATAGTTACTAATGTAGCTAAGAACAAAACAATCAAGTATGCGAGAGGGCAACAGAAAGAGTTACAATATAGTCTGAGTCGTAAATGTCCTTATTAAATTATGAAGCCCTCGAGGGGTAGATTATCCATAGAATCTAAACAGAATCAATGTCCAAGATCCATAAATGTCCACAGCCTAACAGATTGTCCAATGTCAGACTGCACTAACAGCACCAAAATATTACCATACGAATGAAATCAGAAAATTCTCAACTAGACAATAGAAACAGAGGATAGGTGTTCGGTTGGTTCCATCTATGAGCAAGTTGTCGCAGGAAGCTGCGCCGACGCCGCATTCCAAGGGCTAACAAAGTCATTAACATAGGTGAGAAAGTGGCGGTTGAAGGTGCTTACTCAGGGTAAGTGCATCCCGCGACAGGTCTGTGTAAGACACAATTAATGGATAGAGCATTGATATACAAGAAGTAAGGACATACACATAAGCAGGAGCATTATCATTGGGATTATTCCATCCGCTACCAACGACTGCATTAGGGGCAGAGGTGAACGTTGGTGCGAATAGAGTTTTCAATGTACCAGTTGGGGTGTACGTAGGCAGTAGATTGACCTGGGTGAATGATGGCGAGATCGTTGGGGGAGGGAATGCGTGCGATGTGATTTGTGCAGGGGAAATTGTGCCAGCTCCAGCCTTAAGAGAGGACGCGCATGATTAGGTGCAATTTCGTTATAGTTTGGTGGTTAGGAACACGTACTCCTCCAGTAGCTGTGGCGGGGTAGTTGCCGTCAAATGCTGATGACGACCCCAAGACCGAAGCACAATGGCCTACGGCCTCGCGTGGATCTATGGAGCGCCCGGCAGAGTTGGGCATCAGTAAGATTTTATTTGCAAGCAGTCACAGATGCTAACCTTTTGGAATCCAGCCTTGCTGCAACCCAAGGCGATAATGCCACATGGGCGACGAGGAAGTCCCAAGTGTCGTTGAGTTGCCAATCTTCCAGGTCCAGAAAAAGAAGTTCTGGAGCGCGTCCATGGATGCTAGAGCGACCTGCTTCAAGCCTGCGATGGTCGCGGGCGTGTATGCCTGTCAATAGAACCAGAAATGCAAATGTGCAATGGAATCAAGGGGCAAATCAAGGTAGTCAGCGCAACATCCCGAACACAGACAGATTCAGACACAGATGCTAATGCGAGCACGCATCGCCATCCCCCACAGTGCCAAGAGTAGTCAAATTGAAGGAACGCCGTGCGGGGACTCGAGACTGCAAATAGGAAAAGTGTACTCACGGCCCAGTTTTCCCAAACATCACAGTTAGATGGGGTGGCTGCGCCTATGCCGTTCAACCTATAGGTGACAAATGACAAAGACACTCCCAACGATTAGATTCACGCTCAATGCGTTAACACTCCCGATACTCTTGCAACATATGAAAGAACATGTGCATGGAGGAATGGGCTAAAAAGAGTACGAAATATGACGAACCATAGACCGCAGTTATTGATTGCTGTTGACCACTCGCCACCGAGGGTCACTCCGAATACTGACTGCGAGCGATTGGTTGCAATTGCCCAGCCACTGAGAAATAGAAGTCAGAGAAGTCAAAGAAGCACGGAAGCAGATCCCCAAAGCGGCATCTCTGGATTGTCCCATTTGTCAAATTTGGAGCCCGACGGGAAAGAACATACCAAGGCTTGGTGGCGATTTGATCAATTCTATTTAGGGATAGGAGACGGGAAGTGGACATGAGCGCTGATTAATTCGATTTTGACATAGGCAAGAGGGGAGGAGGTGCACTTACGGAGAATTATCATTCATGAACGCCAAGTACTATACGGTTGCAGCGGGTCTTGTCAGCATAGATTCCCAAGTTTCCATTGTATATGGACTGGACTCTCAGAGCCACGGCGCCCGGAAATTGCCATACTCACCGGATGCTGGTCGAGAGCAATGCGATCTGCTCCAGACAGGAACCTGTCAATGGCAGATATATTCCATCCATTAGTATCGATGATAAGTTTGCAATCGAGGAAGAGAGTTATGTCCTATTAGGGAACGGAGAAAAAGAAGAGACGTATGCATACCCTTCCCAGATTGCAGGCTAGAATGTGTGAAAAGGGCATCACCGTAAGTCAATACGTAGGTAAGACCGATAATAATCCGTTAACAGATTTAACTTACTCCCTGGAAACCCTCGTGTATTGCGATGTAAGGGCCTGAGCCAGTACCAGTACCACTGCCGACAAAAAAAGTGGCGAACGTTAGACAAAAACAACCGAAGAAATAGATGGTGACACCGCAAGGCCCCCAATGGGCGCTCGAATGAGGCAACATACGTAGCGTTTCTGATGGACTCATATGCAGCTAGATAAAAACTCTGCACAGACTGTTCACCGATGGTGCCCCAGAGGATCTCGTTCACAATACCGATGCTAAAAATATGATGCCAGGTCAGCTTCTATTCAATGTCACAATCAGGGAAATGAAATCATCGAAACGCTGCTCGGTATCTCTGCAAATTGAACTGCAGAGAGATACCTAGTAGGTGTTCATAGAAAAGAAAGAGCACGGAAGCCTATGAAGGTATCGGAAGTACTCACACTCCGACCACATCCCGGTACTGCGGCTGACTGACGAATTCCGTGATAATCCGAAGATAGGTGAGGGTGCGCTGTGCGTTGGCAAGGCCCATAACTCCATTCATACTGTAGTGTTATCAAGATCAGTAACGGTGAGCTAATTTCATAGAAAAGCCATGATTAAAAGGGAAAAGCCGATAAAAGTTAGTGGCATCGACACGTATGTGAGCGAAGAGAGAGATTGCGACGGGAGGGACAGCGAGGGGAGCGCGATAGATCACGACGATGCAAGGTAGCAAACGAGATTATTACTCACAAGTTTACTTGACCACCTGGTAATGTGATACGCAGAACACAAATAGTGATCATAGACGGTCACGACATCTCAATTAGTATGCCTGCGTCGTGCTACTCGACGGCAAATGGGGACGTACTCTTTCCGGAATGATTCTGAACAGAAAAAAGTCAGTTTGCGGTGCCCCCTGAATCATATTTATAAAGCAGGGGACTCACCCAAGCATTTTGGCTTCCAGGGAGCGCATGGAGATCGAGAAATATACGGATACCATATTTTCTTGCCCATTCGATCCTATGGACCTTCGTGAATGGTGGCAATTTATGGAGGAAATAGAAAGCGACTCACGCCTTAAGGAAATAAGTCCACGACGTCCCCGTCAGGAAGGGTTCATCATTGATAGTTTCGATTGCCCAAAATCCAATAGGTATCCGAACCCAGTTCAAACCGGCGCCTAAAGATTAATGTCAAGGATTAGAGAAGCTGCACTTCTGTTGGCAGACCCTCTACGTACCTGCGATTTCTGCGAAATCTTGCTCGGTCTAGGAAGTGCCTCATTAAGTTTGCAGGATTGCTGAAGCAACTGGCGAACTCACTATGAAGGTTTTGTAGTGCTGTTCCATTTTCTTCGCAATGTCCGGACCCATGGCCAAGCTCAAGGTCCACTCGTCCAACACGTCAATATTTGACTTTCCGACATATTCTTCGTACAGTGCGGGGACAATGAAGGGCTCTGTTACTGATCAAGAAGTCAGGACCACGAAGCGGTTGACTACCGTACAACAGAAATTCACCTAACCAGCCACTGTAGATTGTGTATGAGTGGGATTGTTTTGAGAGATGATAAGAAATAGTACCCAAGATTCACGCCTTTCACGACGTCTCGCCCCCAAACCCATGCATCCTTCCCTATTTGCGGCGACCAGCTTTGCGCTTGTCCTCCTGGAGCGAATGGGTCTTTGGGGTTGCTTGCCCACATACCCCCGAAATCGTTGTTGTAGACGAAACTGGATCCATCCTCTGCCACTATCGTGCTCCCCGTCGTCCCCGTCAGGGCATTACTGGAGGACCCGCCACCACTTGTTTTACTGCCGCCATTACCGCTCTTGCTGCTCCCGCTGCCGTTCTCGTTCTTCTTGCTCAGTAGAACACCGACGGCCACACCAGCGCCTATCAAGGCAGCCAGTATCACCCCCGCTCCAATCCAAACCTTTCTCTTCCTCTGCTGCCGGTTTTGTTGGACCTTCCTACTCGACATGCTTCGGTTAAGTGCACGGTTCTGGCTACTTGTTGTAGAGTTGTAGTCGTTGGCTGGCTGATCGTCACTGTACTGTTCAAATACACGTTAATTTCGGTCGGACAGATTCGCCGCAGTCTGAAGAATGGCCATCGAGATTCTAGCGGCTAAACCGTATAGAGGACATACCATGTTGATGAGCTCGTCGTTCCACGGATCTGATGCTGGGTCGTTTGGCTGGTCGTTGCGCCCGTGCAGACCCGGCGAATGGGACATCTCGTGCTCATCCTTAACAGATACAGACTTATAGTGCGACATGGTGGTGGTCGCGTACAACGCGGTGTACAGCGGGCTGCATTTTCGAAATGCACCGTCGAGGCCTCATTCTATCTCCATTTGGTCTCGCGCGGCCATATTTGGCCACATCCTATATTTATCCACCACGTTGCCTTGGCGTGGTCACCGGAATTAGCGCCCGGGGCAGCCATTGGCAACGAGCTGTTCATCTGAGCGACTCATAGCGAGGAGAAGAACAGGAGCAGGATGGCTAGCATGTTACGCAGAATGTTCACCCGGTTTTTTTTGACAAGTTCAAACAACTATCTATAACGTACGTTCCTGCTTGAACGTTGCATGAAACGCAGCATGCTCGGTGATTTGTGCTATTGTCCTGCTTTGCCCGCAGATGCAGCATCTGAACCGCAGCTCGAGCAAACCAAAGTATTAATGAGATCTTGCAAGATTATCTTTTTAAGCTTTGAAGCATGTGAGAATCCAGTACACACATCCTTGGAGAGTGTTTTAGCCCCTGATCTCCCAAAACTTCCAACTGATCATGACTTGACATAATTGGAAAACTGTAGCCAGACGAACGATATCAGAAGAAAATTATGATTGTTCTGAACACTTTTTGGGAAGTGTCTTCAGGTGTGTCCTCAAGGGTTTAGTGATAAGCGCTCGTCACTTGAGATTGTTGAACTCAACTTCGCGGCTACTTAGTAATGGGTCTAAGGATCTCCATCACACCCGATTAAAGGCTCTCCTTGGAGTAGAAGCTACCACAGCCGACCATTCGACGTGCGCACACTTGGTCTTCAAGGCGCCTATTGTATCGCAATTCTTGTGAGTCCGAGAACCCGAATGCTTCCAGAAACCCATCTGGTCTACAGCGAAGTCGTATGGATGAATGTGGGGATCTAACCCCTCCGCAGCGCTGGGAGTGATCTGGACATATCATGGCCTTTCAGAACTGCAAGAGGACAAAGGCTTGTGGCTTCAATAATAATTCCAATCTCACGGGGCACTTTTAAGCCTGGACAAGCCTCTTCGATTCCTCGCTGCTCTAAATCAGTGGTAGATGTTGGACCCTGGGACAAACGACGCTTAAGCATAAGTTTCCCATCTACTGTTCGATGCTAAACACTGGAGGACCGTCGTTGCGAAGTAAATCGAGGGATGGGAGAGCAACGACTGAACAGCTCTGCACCGAGTCCGAGACCTGCCATACTAAATGACCCAGGCGGCTTATAGTATGAGGCCTTGGCTGCCCGCTGTCCACAGTCAGACTCAGATAATGGTATTGGTGTGTATATATAACTTCATACGCATATTTTATTTAAACTGGGAAAGATAGATGTCAATGTGCTTTTGAAGAACACGATTGGCAGCCCTCATTCATTCTGATTTCTCCGGCGGTGAATCGAAGACCCACATCGATACACATACTCTCACCCATCGCAATTATGTTTCCACTGCGTTCAATTCGGACTCCCAGCGTGCGTACGCTTCATATTTTCTCACTCATCATCTATTCAGCGATCGGACATGATTACAATCGGTGCAGGACGCGTGTACAGATTTGTAGACGAGAGGTAAGTACGCACGGACGAGCAAGGTACGCGACAAAGTCGCGACGCGGACGCGCACTGTGATGAGCACTCATTCCCATCCTTTCCGGATATTTCAGCTGGCATGCAGTCGAGAGTCTGTGAGGTTATTGAGCACATACGTAGGCAATTGCATCATGGGATCCAACATGTTGCTGAAAATCGAATGACAGCAATATTCCTACGCAAAATTTGTTCAACAACTGCCATGATTTGTATGATATTGCACATCAAGCGCATCGGAACCGCACGTTCCGAGCACATGAAACTGGATAGTTATCACAATAAAGAGTACTATATCAGAAGTTTCCCTCAGTAAGCCACTGTAATATCATGCACATGTTCGCCAGACGTTTGAAGTCGACCAATTTGGATTCTACATCATGCTCGATGTCAAGCGCCATCACCTGTGTCCCTTTAGAGATGCGCCGCGTTGTTATGAGGTTCTGTGAGTCGCGTTGGTCGATGTGTCCAACCCATCATCTCTCCAGGCAGGAGAGCCAAGACGGGTCCATGTAGCCCTGGCCAGATTAGGAAGGAGCGGGATAAAATCCTGGATTCACCGTGGGACAACCAGAATCCTCATCAGCCATTGACCTTTGAGAGACCGGTTTAGACCCCCCTTCCATAAGGGGACCAATGCAAATTCCTCCAGAAATACACCGTACCGCCTGGGAACCGCGCTCTTGACAGTCACATATAGCCACCGATAGCGGCTGATAGTCATAGGATGGTTGTGGAACAGGGAATAATGGGACCTTGGTGCTAGTCTTCTTGCGTCGCCTCATGATCGTGGCCACTCCGTATGGATCGAGCTCCAGGTTCCAGTAACTTCGGCAATGACGCTGCATCTCGTAGATATAGAAAACCCATTGCCCCCGAAGGCTCCCAAGATGAAGATGTTGCAATGCAGAATGATTTCGACGAATGTGTATCGACCGCATGGCGGACCCCTGGCTGGTTTGACAAGAATGGCGAACTGGGAGATGCTGAGAACAATTGGAAGGGATTGAATCACTTCACCAAGTCGCATGTTCTCATCTCCAAATGCCCAGCCCAACGCGAAGTGGTCAAAACTAAGAAAGACGTGACCGTGTAGCGCGCATGCGTGCTTGGAATGGCCCAAAAGAAATGACGAATACAGGGGCGTGCGACCGCTGTGTTGGATCCCAAAGATGTTTGATCAATTGCCAGCCAGAGACTCGCAACTGTGCACGACACGAGCAAGTCAAAAGATTCGCCGTGCAGAGCTGTGCAGGTGGATGAAAGGAAGAAAGGGGATTCAATCACACGAGTGCATGTCCGAAGGTCAATATATACCTCGCTGTGGCGATAAAGTGGCGGACACGGTGTTCTTCCTTGTGTGTACTGCCAAAAGGAATTGCAAATGATTTGAAAACGATGATGAAGAGGATCAAGTTACAACATGGAAACATACAAAAAAGTCTCGTCAATATTCTTCAAGCCGCATTATCTCTGTCCATCCGCCTCCGCTTTCTCTCCTGCTCCTCAATCATAAGTTGTTCCGCTGCAGTCATCGGAGCCGAACGCTTCTTCTCGTTTCCCCCCTTGTCACCGCCATCGGAAGAAGCAGCTGGAGTAGCAGCCGACTTGAAAACATTCGGCCTCTTGAGAGGATTTGCTTTGAGGGGATTCACGGCGGCTTTCAGAGGGTTCATCTTGAACCCACTCGGTGCCGCAGCAGGCGTGGCCACAGGCTTCGCTGTGAATGACAACACCACCTTCTCCGAAGTCTCATCACGCTTGAGACCCTCCTCCACAGGCGGCGTTGTGGAAGGCCCGGCTTCGTTCTCCTCCTTTTCTGCAGCAGCACGCTCGATCTGTTCAGCTATCAGCTGCCGCTCCCTCTGCTCATCGGAGATAGTAGCGCGATCCTTCTTCATGGATGCTTCCTAGAAACGCCGGTGCGTTAGCCCAACGTTGCTGTCGGAAGGAGTGATAATTAGACTTGCCGCTTTCTCCAACGCCTTAGGGCTATTATCAATCCATGCAACGAACCATCCTTTCTCGGTTTCGTCCACTCTCGCGACGCCGGTTCGGCCTAGATGCTTCACAAATTCGGTAAGGGTGACCCATCGCGTGGAGTTCATGTGTAAATGGGATTTATCGGCGATGTACTCCTGGTAGACCTGGTTTGCGCGCACTCTCTTAGTACCAAATCTGCGGATAGAAGATTGTAAGTTCTTTCGGTTCATACAGCTAATACACCGAAAGTACCTTCTAGATAACAGAGCAACGAATTCCGACTGGAACTGCTGCGAGAAGCCGGCGATATGACTACCAGCATGCTCGCCCACAACTAACATTTGCCGCAAATGGGATTCCGATTGAGCATGGCACTTGAATCCGTTCTCGTCGCGGCATTGTTTCTCGCAAACTTGGCAGTACCACCTCAGGCGCTGAAGGCCCTTGGATTTCATCTTATTTGCCACAAATTTCGGGGTACCAACTATGCAAGGTAAGGTGAGAACCGCCAGGTATATTGTGCATTTGAAGACGTACCTTCTGCGCGAGGCATCGTTCCGGTATGTTGATACTACTAAGTTGAAAGGTAAAGATATATAATGGGCGCAGCTGCGAATGGTTGTTAATGAGGTGGTGGTGAATGACAAAGCTGTAACAGACGTGGCTGTGCTGGTGTGCCAAAACATTGTGCCTAAACGGGAACGGATCAGCCGGCGAACGGGCTCTGCTTCTGTTAGCCGCAATCCGCGGGCAACTGCATAGCTGTGAACCAACGACTGCACTTTCTGGAGCATCGAAACATAGATCTGACATTGCCATGATTGCTTCTGTGGCCTGACTCTATGGTATTGCGAGAGATCTTGAATTCTAATTGAGTAAGATTCAGGAAATTTCTATGGCTTCCAAGTTCCAATCCTTATCTTTCAGTTGAACACCGAAAGTGGTAGTCATCCCGAAATACTCACAATTAAAGTTTCAAGGAAAACATAAGTTCAAAACATACATGCACAAACAATGTGATGCAACTCTGTGAGAATTTCTGACTGCTTCCAGGCGCAAGTCGCTTTCAAGCGAGGGCGATCAGAGTGAGATTGATGCGATAACTGGTCAGAAAAGGCCTTCAGGAAACGTATGGTCAGAACCGCCAACAGGAAGCTTCTCCATGTAGTATGTCTTTCATTTTGTATCGTGTACGCACACCGGCAGTATAGTGACAGAAAGTGATCAGTCCTCCGGGACTCCTGCTGTGACCTTCAGCGAACGATGCTCCTGGGGGTGTAGATCAAACAAACTGTCTCTTCATGATTAATTAATTTGACGGTGTCGAACGCTGGCATAACTCACTCTAATCAACATGATACCGATGCCGCCCTTGACGTATAGAAATTTTCAACGAACAAGACAGTTGCGACGAGGGAGGACAAGGGTAATCATTTCAGGATTCATTCATTTGAGCACGGCGTTCAATCAATCCGACTGACGATGAAAGGCAAGTCAGATCCCAATGTCTGGATGACATGACCAGGTGGCGGATCTATAGTTTTGCTCACGTTCATTCGCTTGTACTCGTATACACACTCGCTGGCACTCCTGATTATGATGACGTCCACACATGCTATTTCACCCCCTTCCTTTCCAAAGCTGCCCGCCTCGTTTGAACTCGTTTGCACGTCGGTCTTGATATCAGATACGCGAGGCGCGATGCGCAATACTGAGTGAAATGCCGAGCGTTCAATCATAGTTGGTGGTGACTTTTACTTACTTACTTGCCTGTCAATATGTGAACGCACTCCTCGCAAACGTTTCATAGTAAGAAGTTTGCACAGGGGCCTGTCGACCCTGGCTTCTAGGAATAGACCAGTACTGTATTCAGACTACCGATTGACACCCGTATTCTTATCCTCGGGGGAAATAAGCACGACTCAGGAGGAATTGTGAAGGAAAGATGGGACGGACCAGAAAGCTTAGAGTACTTATAAGTCCTTTGTCTTTGTACAGACCTTACAAGAATATCTCCTACTCAAAGAGGGCGAATGTCGAGGAGAGACTCTTGATCTTACAAACACGGTATATGGTACAGGACCTGGGAGTCTATACTGTCTACTAAAAAGTATGAGGGCACCAAATATCTGATATGGTCGAAGGTTCTGTCTTTGCAGCGTTTCATGCATATTCATCGTCGGACGAATCGTAGTAATTTAATTGAAGCCAATCAAATAGTCTCGCTCATGGCCAGTTTTAGATGTGGTCTCTGCCATTCGCTTCCAGATAACCACCAGTGAGAGTGCCTGAAAGTGACAATCGTTGGCATCGCAGAACCAAGTACACGCATGAATATGTAGCCGTACGAACGCGACATACGCGATATCTCAAACGTTCACAAATTATCGGCAAAATTTCAGAGATGAGGAAATGGGGACCAGCACGCACATGCAATCTCCTCCGACAACAAAGGATGCCTAAATTTAGCCAGTCCCCTTCGGCAAAGCAGGTTGGCTTTCCCAGCTCTCCCACAAACGTCAGATTGCTGGCGCGATAGGGGAGACGAATACACCACACTTCCTCGTCATGTTTGGTCTTCATCTTATTTGATGCGCCAATGATACGCGCAGATACGCACATACAGCCAAGAATGAAGATACAGCTCAGAAGGCCATTGAGAGTAATGCTGACAAAACACTTGTAAGCCCCGGCAGAGTGGGAGCCAGTGAATCAGTGAATGGATACACATGTTTGCAAAAATGCAAAATATTAATATTAGCTAGACAATAGCAATGTACAAAAAACCGGAAATGAGCCTTGAGGATAATTAGCCCGGTGAGTGTCCATAGAATACAACTCGGAGGTGCAGGCGCAGTACAGTACTTTATCGGCGCTTTCGAGACTTGAGCCTCATGATGCTTTCGGTTTGCCTTTCTTTTGCTTCCGTATGTATCGTCGGACACTGGGTACGCCGAACTGAAATTAGAAAGATATGCGTCAGTGTTTATTCAATCAAGGGATGAAGGAGCGCGAGGAGATATAAAAAAACCTTCCAGGGTTGATTATCAGTACAGCTGAAGCTCCAAGGAGGCTACTGGCACCGATAAGATGAGAACGAAAACGAACAAACCTGGACAATAGGATACAGAACGAGAAGAGTGGCGCCGATAATCCATCCCCACTTCACTTTAGCGGGTAGTGGCTCCGGGAATTGCCCCTTGCTCCATTTGGTGATCACCAAAATCTCAGTGATCACGGTTGCCAGGAGGAGCCAGCAATGTTGACCCATTCGGACCGCCCGTCTACAGCATAAAAAGCAACACAGGAGTCAGAACAATCGAAATAGAAAGAGGCCATTCCGTGCAAGATGATAAAATTTGCGACGAAGAAAAACAGCGCCATGAAGAAAAGCCCAAGGGGTCAACCAGTTAAAATCAAATAGAAGCGAGAAGAAGGAGGACATGAGCGTCAAGTAAGGATCATCAGTGATCTTTCCTTCGTCCGAGAACCAAGCACTCATATAAATGCGAAGGAACTTACCGCGGATCGTTAATGTACTGGAAGAGCTCACGCACGGCGGGCAGCGCACACAGAAAGATGCCCGCTAAACGCATAATGATGACGGGATGGTCCGGTTCCATCCAAAGTAAAGACTATACGGGGACACGTAAACAAAGTAAACCAGAATGGGGTGAGGGCCGAGGGAATGAGTGAATAAACCAAGCTTCCAGTTTTCGAGACGCTTTTCGGTGCATACCTTAAGATAAAATGGATTTAGCTCTGCTGCGAGAAACACGGCGAGCAGAAGAACCACGGTGAAATAATGAAGAGAGTCGGTTGCGGGCCCCCACTTGAACGCGGTGAAGTCGTGAGGTGAGAATTGGCTGAGGACACGCTTGGCTTTGGAGCGTATACCACGAGTTTGTCTGAAGCCTCGCCACTCGTATGGCTGTGTAACGCAAGCATCAGTGAGTAATATACATAAGAGCGTCGAGGCAAAGCCAATCCTTGGGGATAATAATCGATGTCCATACCTTGACTTCTAAGTACTGACATACTTTCATTCCTAGGGACCAGTGGCAAGTATATTAGCTTTGCATCATAAAGGGATGAGCGGTATCCTCACCCAGGTAAGTCCCAAACCAATTGCAGATCAGAACATCAAGGATCCACTATGCTTCATCAGCATGTACCTTAGAGTAAAACAAGTGTGGTGCAAACGCACATGATCCCACCAGCACTAGTACAAGGTCAGATAGTTGCACGATCTTCAAAATGGGTGACACGCACTTCTGCAAAGTTCGCCAACTGATGCTGAAGACTGTATTCAGCGAGTTCGAAAGCGATGCTCAAGATCTGCGTATACGCATAAGTATATTGTGATCTTTTGGTCCGAGTTCATAGGCAAACGCCATCAGAATCCGGGTTACAATAGTCAAAACGAACCCAACAGAACCAATAGTCGCGTAGGATCATGGCTTTTCCGAACCAGCCAAGGGTATGCGCCACACAGAAGATGTCAAAAGCATTCTAAAATTGTAGGTCTGGGGATTGAGAATGACTTATTTACATTTCGAATTCACCTGCACGTACCCATAAGGCTTTTGGAGTCAAAGAACAGTCTTCAGCGTAGCTTTTTTCGGGGAGCGGAACACCGAGGCTGGAGTCGATGTATGTCATCATTTTGCGGGCGGTGTTAAGGTCCTGGAAAAGCAAGAAGACTAAAGCAAGCTCATATATCAAGTTCACCGCCAACATTATCCGCCAGAAGGCGGGATGAGGACGCATGAAAGGTCCGTCTCTGAATTGGATCATCGCGAAGAGCAAAAACGTAGCAATTGCTGCGTAAACTCCACTTCGTAGATCATAAATCAGGTAAGCAGCCTAGACACAGATACAAGATTTTACATACACGCGCCGTTTGTCTCTTCCTTCTTCCAGAACGTCTTGCGTAGTCGCGACGTATGCCAGAACAACCAGCCCGCAGGCTAGCGCCGACAAGGTTATGGGTTGGTAGAAAAACCTATGAACAATCGACATCGGTTCTCCTTAAATCTTCTCGAAGCTTGCGCCTAAGGAAGGAAGGAGAGTGTAACATACTCGACACTTGTGTCAACCTTTTCTTGGAAGGGCGTTATTCGAGTGTATGATTCGGTACGGTCAGCCTGGGCAAATAATTCCAGTAAATGAGACGGAATTTTAGGGATCAATAGGAAGAGGCGCATCACTCACATCATACCCTATACAGAGCATAGAGCGTTAGGGTTCCTGTGGACACATTTGGGCGTCGCGAACTCTTTCAATGTCACGTACATCGCACAGGGGTTCCATCGATACCCGGCTTCGGTTCAGGTTCGGTGGTGGGGGAGAGGATGGCGTCTGAGTCATCTCCTGGGGACAGGTCGGAATAGTCTATCTTGTTCGAAGCCATGCTCCTGTAAAGTCTCTGTCGGTCGTCGTCAGCATGTTGCCAATCAGTTGTGGGAAGCTGCAGTCACTGGTCAGTCTCGCGTTCCTGCTTCTGATATTATTGTTTGTAGAGTTGGTAGGTTGAATATCCTCCAAAGTAGTGAGCGCCAAGGTTGTAGAATAATAGAAGCGGGGTGGTCAATGCAGAAACAGCCAACCAGGCCAATAACGAGCAGTGTAGACTGATTTACCCCAGGCAGACGTCACTGATGTTATTTGGCGGTGTATTGCAGGACTGTCAGCGGCTAATTCCGGTACCAAACGTCCCCTGTTTCTTACAGCCATCATGATCACCTTAGCCACTGTCAGCTTGCGTGGACCTTCCTCTGAACTCGCTCGGAAAGACCATCGAACTTTATGGACTGCTTGTTGAACTGACATGCCCTGTCTGTAAGCTCCTGGTCAAATTGACTTCCAAAGGTTTTGTGATTGATCCAAGATTGTTGTATTGCACCACACTCGTCGAACATACCCCCTTCAGCCCCCTTCGCTGACTTGATTAACCCTTATTTGCGCTCTCCTGGGCTATACTACCTCTGAGTCTCTGTATTTTCGGGTCTGCTTGCTGACATCTGTCTGATAGATTGGTCATGTTGCCGCCATGAAAAAAGTTCGAATATCTTCTTGACTTTTGCCCCTGCACCGCATCATGGATAAAAATCCCAACGAGATCCGATATTGAATAGCAAATGGCCTCTAAAGACCCTGGCAACAACTTCATCGGCGAAAACTCTCTCATTGGTGTACGATGGGCCATCCACCCGTCTTTGCTTCTGGCCTACATCCGCCCAAATTCCGCTCCACCGTTTCTCCGGTGTACATAGCATTAACTGGTCTTTTCACATCACAGCCAATTAGCTTGAGAGATTATGATATACCAAGGCACTCGGCGACATCTTCGACGCTCTCTGCTTGCATACGATGGAAAGAACCACAGCCTAGCGTCTTCTGATGAGAGAAGTTCTGTCGACGCTTCTGCACTCACTGAGAGTACTATTGGGTAAACATGGTTGATAGTGATCGGGTCCTGCTGACATCTGTTAAGCTTTGCATCCCAAGCCGCACCGACGCTAAACATACCGACGGCTTGCCTTGAGCTGGCTAGACATATAACATAAATAAAGATTCTAAGATTGTATCGCCTGTAGATGCGGAGATTAGGTAGTCAGTTGTGCCATTCAGTGCATGCAGAATTTCGAAACCCCTCTTGTCACAGAGAATGCTCAAAGAGTAGGTTTAGCTGATTCCAAAGGTAAGATTTCCTTTGTCGTAAAGGTAAGTAACCATCACTCTTTTACCAGATCTCATAGGGTGTCATCGTTGGATTCCTGATTCTGCATCCGCATTTCATTCAAAATACCAAGTTCCAATGTCAAGACCCAGATAGATTGAGGAGTGCGTCTCCAAGCTTCATTGTGTGGCACATTTTGGTCTCTAATATAGCCAACGCGGAAATGTCCGTGTCGCGCGAGACACTCGCACCCCGACTGTGTCGCGCAGAGCTAAGTATCATATTCAGCTATAGTGGTAGGTTACGTCTGGCATACTCTCTGACATGAGTGAATCTGGTGACAAAAACGGCATCTTCGGGGAAAAGGCCTTGCACAATCACATTTAAAGGAGGTCGCATTAAATCTCTTTAAAGGAATTAAGTTGGAACTCGACGCCACCAGACTTCTAAAAATAGGCTCTTACCGCTTTCGGAGAGTTCTTCTGTAGCCAAGAGACCCAAGCATCACTCTTCTGTTCGCCCCAAAGCCAGTTGACTAACGAAGAGCTTGGCTCTTTGAATGCAATCACGTCAAAATATGTACATATGTGGACACGAAACGTCCATTGTATTTAATCATGGACTCAGAAATCAGCAGGTACACATATATAGGGATGATGACTCTACGTGTTGGTTGCTTGAAGGCGTACTTGTTCGGTGCGAGACGTATCTGAACGCTGTCAGTGCCTGATCTTGACGCGTCAATGCGCAATGTTTGCTAACTGCGGCGGTGCAGTGGACGCGCATACATTCAAGATCCACTTGAATAACCTGACTGTCTTCTCACAGCTTTACGCGAAAATATGGCGAATTTAAGCACCCATCATGCATACTTCTCCAGATATCTCGCGAGTTCTCCAGCACCATGAAAACCGGCGGCAACGGGATCGATGGTGATATTGTATGGACCGGAAGCTTGAAGCTTGAAGCCTAACATTTGAGGGGCGTCGAACAGCAGAGTCCGAAAAACGGCGTCGAACAGCGAGCAGCGAGCGTGGGGCGCTGCTTACGCCGTCGGGCCGTCACCTTCCGCCGCTAAGCGCCCACCCGTGCCAGTGTCACTGCTCAAGTCGCGGGTCAAGCGGCGGAATCTTCGACACCATTCACACCTCGAGATATAGACCATAAATGCATCGGCACTCTGCTACACCGACTCCTGTGCTCAAATTAGGCCTCGGGAAGGCGATCTTGCTTATCTGACAAGGATGGATAGCCTCATGCAAGGTAGCACCCCCGATTCTGGGTATTGTCATCATCATCATACTCATCGTCGCCACTCACTATTAGTATTCTGCATTCTCAGAGTCATTGGCATGTATTATTGTCAAAGGCCTGACTCAGTCCTATCGAATCGCATCGAACTTGCCTTGGATGATGTACGTATTCGTCCACCCCACACGAGAAGCTCATCATTCGTCCGTTATGCTCTTAGTTAAATATCCTGCGATCACGCATGTCACATTGTCTACGGGCATGCCAGGTAAATGAATCTAGCGCATTTTAATTTTTCAGTGGCATCTCGCGCTTCCGTCTATCCGCGCGCCCCGCTTGCGGTTCACTTCCGAGCCTCAAGCTGAGATCACAATTGCTCAATGCACATGATTAATTGCTTGGTCGAGCGTTTACTGACAGCTATCTAGAAATGAGTCCACTATTTATAATATGAATCCGTGCGAGAACACAGCGAATGCGAATGTTGGGTTGCGAACTTTGGCTGCATCCGGTGATCAGAATCGTGTCCAACTAATCTTCATCTTCATCTTGTACACACGCTGCACCCCGCGCTGTACCTGTCAGGTTAGATTCGCCTAGTTATTTAGGTCTCCACCGTGACTAACCTAGCAGATCCGACTCTTTCTCCATGTGTAGAGAACACAACCGACTGCATAGACATATACTTACTTTGGACGCCACAAGGAATAATCTTCAAATTTAGTCGCTGATGCGCCTGATCTTCACCAGGGGCGCCTACATGCATCAAAGCTGTTGGTATGCACATACATAGATGACAGATACATCCACAACAATGTTATCTACAGCTACATTGCCATACAGTATACTCTTATCCGTCTTAGGTTTGTCGTAAGCATCTCGCTTGACCACAGGATTCTGAATCCTCCTGAAAAAATCTCTTCTTGGCGGTATGCTCGCGCCTCGATAACTGACGAGTCCCAAAACAGAATCATAGAGAAGGAAGACGACCACCTCCAAACCATTCTCACCAGGACTGGCCGATGCGACAAGGAGCCTTGGCCAGCATGAAAGATGCATAAGTCCATGCCAGCATCTGGTGGGGCGGCCCAGACCCCACGGTGTCATCCCCGGAATATTCTCTTCCGCCTCCAATATGCAGCGTCCTAGGTTACAGGTCCTTCAAACTTAAGATGAGTCGAGCATTGCGTGTCTGCCTTGGCACGCGCGCCCACGCCCACGTTCACTTTAGTGATCACGCACGCACTGCACTCTCATGCACGCCACCCACAGGCGCTGTCAGTTTCTAACTTTGCGCTTAGATATCCGACACCGACATCGGCAAGCCGCAAGAGTGAGATCAGGGATCAGATAGAAACAAGTGCTGACCAATGGTATTTCAACAGTACAAGGGAAAAAGCCTGGACAAGGGATGGAGAAGCCACCTTTCCAGTGGATATGCAAGGCACCGTCGCTTGACCAGCGCAGCCGCTTCCTTGCTTCACGGGTAGGACCATCTCCTGACTTGGCGCGCACCGACCTTCAGTCCGCAGCGGAATATTGATTAGCCCTAAATCAAAGCGAGATCATTCAACGTCCAGCGAGAGAGACATAGTTGAAGTCCTTTGATAACGAGGCGCTATCTCTGTCCGGATGGCCCTCTGCCTGTGTTGTTTCAGTCGATCTCATCTCGGTGACTGCTAAAAAAAATAGTGTACCCGAGCGGTGAGCAACCCTGAATGCGTTTACTGGACAAAGGTGGGCTATTGGCTGCGTTAGCGCTCTCTACAGCCGTGAGTGCTTATACTTACGGAATAATCAACACCGAGTAATAATGTCAGTCCTATTCTCGATATCACCTGGATACGCTGCAGTAGAGTCAGTGTTCCTCTCAAATGATATCGCTACAACCATAAGCACGATAAGTATCATCATCGAGACGCGATCGCAGCGCGGGGGCAATAACAGTGTCCTCCCGCAGGAGATTTTACATACTCAGTCGATCGCAAACCTTACTGCTGGAACTTTGAATGCCGGCGAGTTCTTACCGTCATTTAATCTGCCGAAATGTTCCTTGTTTCTCCCATCCTTCTATCCCATGCTCTACGATCTTGCAACTTCTGGGCTGTCAGAAAACTTGGCAAGAGAGAATTTGGAAGGCGATCGTGAACGCTCGTGGAAATTGCCCAAATCCGTGTCCTCTTAACCAAGGTGATCCATGATCTTAGGAGTGTCGTCGGGATCAACCTATCAAGGCCGTCGTCAATCAAGCCAAAACCTTGCGCATCGTTTCGAGTCTCCGTGCAGAGATGTGCCCATTTAGATTGAGCGTGTTATAGAAATATGAAAGTGATCTAAACAAACGCAGGACGACCTGTCGGACTCGGAGATATGCACGCTGATTGCTGCTGTCCAAGTGCCTTGGTAGCAGTGCTCCTCGAATCAGCAATTTGACTTATATATACTACTGCCTATACAGAACTTTGAAACGTCATGCATTTATCACTTGATTATACGGATGTTGTGGATGTCCGAAGGCTATGTCAACCTTGGTGTCAAGTTCTATGAGACTTTCCAGAAGAGGAGTATGTTGGACGCACTGGTGGTAGACCTTGGAGCGTAAACTGAATGAGACAGATATAGACATCTAGGCACAATGGACCTGAGGATTGCATTTTGAAATCTGAGGCCATATACTCTAGAGAAACGCAACACTTTTGGTGCCGCAATCAGTCAACTATCAGGAACGCAGAACCTACAACAGATCGACAATACTTCCTCCAGAGGGCACATTCCTTACTGGGTAAACTGTCGAGGACGTACCGATGATCCTCATTACCTCCCAACTCGGACATACCGGATTTTCATCGCACATCAGCGATAGGTGGAGCATATAGATTGTAGGTCGAAAGACTTGATAGGACTTGTTGAGGACTTGATTCTGGCAGCCAATCTTCTACAATGATGAGATCCGCAAATCTTATCAGATATACGGCTGTGAAAATGTTTTGAAGTTGACGGGCGCTACCCAATGACCGCGAAATGATGTCATAACGTGCTCAGAGGCACTGCGGTTGCCAGTTGCATCCCCAGGCCATCCTCACGTCCTCTTTCCTCCACTTCAGAGTTATGTGTTACCCTCACCAGTCTTCATATATTCTTGTCTGACTCACGCCGGCGACTGAAAGATTTCATGAGAAGCCAGCTTCAATCAGTCATTTCGCGATTAATCATCCACGCCGATTAACCTCTCGGCATGTAAACTGCTCTGTCTTTCCGTCTGAAGCCTCGGAGCGCCTTAAGACCAGCATGTATGCACAGAGATATCTCCGCAGATCCCGCTTTATGCTCCCCCACATGTCCTATCGCGTGGCTGGTAGCCGGAGCACTCTCCCTCGCCCGCCTCCGTCGTCTATGAATATCACTGCAAATCATTGTCGACTTACATCCGTCGTCGGCCCCGTCTATTGATGATAGCTAAATACCCGTTCGTGGCGATGCCTTACGAACAGTGAGATGCATCTGTGTGGGTGTGGGCGCTCACCTGCACCGTGGTCACCCATGCTTGTGTGTCCATGCTCGCGTACCTTACGCGTCCGCGTAAAGGCTGTGGGTGCATGCTACACGCATGGTCCTCTGCACATACATGTCACAGTCGTGATCGTATGTAGAGCTATGTTCCTGCGTTTGCCTTAAAACAAGACGCGGTTAGGCGCCCCTGATGCCGATCGTAAGGCCTTATATGGTCACGGATGAGACTTATTTGGGAGCGAAAAATTGATCGTGATCGCGCACGCTGCACAGGCATGGCGCGCGCACTCTTCTAATATATGGTCGATCAAGAGCACGCGCGGCATGTCATTCCATGAGAGCTCACGAGAGGCGTTCGACTTGGAGCGTCAACGAGCGCTTATCTTCATGTCTCCTTGGGTGTATTCCCCTTTCTGGGAAAGCCGCTTCCAGCATCGCGAATCAATCACTCCATTCAGGGTTCGAGGACGCGCACCTAAATTCCAAATTTCAGGGATGCATTATGTTCGTTATGTATGATAATCACCGCCACATGTTTATGCGTCATTATCCGTCGGCATCCTCGACGCTATGTACGACGCTCAATTCAAAGCCAATTAAATTTCATATTGTGCCGGACATACCGAACAGCCTCATACGTATGTATGTGCTTACGGACATGTACGGCTGTATGCACGCATCGTATCGACTTTATGTAGTCAGGGCCCAGGGACGGTAGCCGCACTAGCGACGCAGATGGTTCGACCCGTTTTGGCTGACGACAATGGACTGGATGGACTGCGACATTGGGTCCGCCGCCAGTGGTTGTTGATTTTTTCTGTGGCAGTGAACCTCCATAACGCTCAAC
Source organism: Psilocybe cf. subviscida (assembly GCA_013368295.1). NCBI lineage: Eukaryota > Fungi > Basidiomycota > Agaricomycetes > Agaricales > Agrocybaceae > Psilocybe > Psilocybe cf. subviscida. Next base: position 531,346 of record JAACJJ010000032.1, on the reverse strand, counting down.
ACAGAGCAGAATTCTAGGGTGATTTTCTCGCTGGTATACTCGGACAACAGCACTGTATTTTTTCTTTGTTTTTTCAATGATCATATATCATTCAATGTAAAACGACAAAGCACTTGTCATGAATCGACGACGGTGATGGAAGCAAAGCTGCCCACAGCTTGCTTTTGTGCATTTTTCATGAAACTCTGCTATTAAATCCCAGTGACTCCCTACAGTGTTCAGTATTTTCAGACTGGTCAACGCGGCGTCAGCGTCGTACAATATCAGAACATTTCGGGCGCCTACTGATCAGGCAGTCTAGAACGGAGGGTTACTCCTTGCCACAAAACCGGCGGTCTATGTTGCACTCCACGGCGGCCACTGCCATGGTCAACGGTAGACGTGGCCACGCGCAGATGGATACGTATTATCACTACTATTATAATTACTATGGTATTACGTGCCCACTGGTGTGCGGGGGCGTCACCTAGAGGGGGCTTTATAGTTATAAGCGCCTGTCTCGTGGCAGAGTCGATTCAGTCGATGGTCACCGACTCGCCAATTTTTCAATGGCAATATATTATATGTAGTCAACCCACGCGACTTTTTGAAGACGATTACTCCCGCTTGATTCATACAGTTTCATGTGTTGTTACATACACCCAACTTACACTTATGTACATACTCACTGACTGAGTACGTGACGGTGCACCGACGAAATGATCACGATTGACTACAACAGGAGTGAATGTTGAAAGGTTAAACGCCTGAACCCTGACTCAACCCTGACCGACGCAAAAATTTCCAAGCCGGGTGACCCACCCCCAACGACGATTCAAACTGCATACCGAGGCTCGGACTGTACATAAGTGGGGCGGGATCCAGTGATAAATTTTAGACGCTGTCGGCGTCGGCCACGCGCATTTACAGCCCTAATTGCTTTCTGGACTGCCTCCACTGCCAAGCATATGTTGGGGGAAAAGGAAGAGATGTGGGCCTGTGATCATTGTGCACAGGAGATATGCACCGCTGGTTGTTCAGTCTGTCAAACATTTTCTTCTCTCTTCTCTCTTCTCTCCAAGAAGTTCGAAGGTTCTCTTGTCTTCGCTCCATAACCCGTACAAGGTACATGGTACGCCCCGGCTCATGAGGCAGACAAAGACAGAGGCTAGGCGCACGCCGCTGGGTCCAGAGTCTGCTATTTTAGCATACTTAGGTATGGACAGGTTAGAAAAGAATTAGAAACTGGGAGAGGAACTGTCTGGTCAACAAGGAGAGTTTGACTAGAACATGGAAGACGGTGGATGGATGACTGGAGCGGTAGGGGGAGGCTTGGCACTGACAACTGCCTGCGATGGCGATTGCCACTCGAATTGCGACGCGACCTAACTCTATCAAAGGATCCCAGTGGCTGGGATCACAATCAGTCTGCCCATTTCGCGTAGCAGGCGAATGGGATGGACAAGTGAAGGGTATATTAATCAAGTACCTATGGCAGCCCTTAATTGTGCGAGGCGTTTATGTACATACATACGCAAAGGCAAGATAAGGTGCGTGAGGAAAGCAAGCTAGCAGAAAGGAAGGCTGGGAGACAGTAATGCGAGGGAAATGGAAAATCTGAATCCGCGCGATGATCTGGTTGGAAGTGCGCTGGGGATGGTTTACGTGTGCGTGGTGCGCCACAAATCCGGATTTTCATTTGGAATCCTGGTTGGGATTTTCGGGTGCTAAGGGCCATGTCGGGATATTTGGCGTATGTTTGGTAGAGGGGGGGCGTGCGTTACGCGCCAAGAGCTACTCTGCGTCGGGGGAATCTATCTGAGATTCCGGTGGCGGGGGATGCCGAACAGGTCGTTTGTCGTGGTGACCCTGAAAGTGTGACGGCGGAGGTAGTTGACCATCAAGGCGTGGGTGTTTTTTAATGGGTGAGGGGGGTGACAGAACGAGATCCAACTGCCCGATTCCGCCCAATCTCATTCCACATTAAATAGTGGCCGGATGAGTGAACTTGTCCTCCTAGCATCGCCATGATGATGTCCCCCGTCTCTCCAAACGACAACGGCTTCGTGCCCCTCACTCTCAAGGGCGAGCTTATGGATCTCGAGTTCACTGTAGACACAGACCACAGGTGCGCCGCCTCCCGTCCGAGCCCCTCCCGGCCCGCCTTCTTCTGAACATTGACACTCATCGCTTTTGCAAAGTAGGAAAAGGCGGCGCAACCGCACCACCCAGAGCTGTCTTAACTGCCACACCTCCAAGCGCAAGGTTTGTCGCGCCTCAAAGATATCACGGACATGGCTCATTTTTCGTGTAGTGCGATCGTAAGCGCCCCTGCCAACGATGCATCCAACTCGGCCTTGTGTGTTTTTTCTCCAAGTAACATATAACCCACACAGATACTGACTTCTGTGGCACGCGCAGACTGGCCTATGTGTATATGAGATTGATGACCCAGCACTCAGGTAGGCCACAAACGCGATTCAGGTACTTGACTTCGCTAATTTACAACGCGTTTTTTCCTCCAGAGACGACCCCTCCATTGACGAGAACCAGCGCCTGAAGAACCGGATTGCGGAGCTCGAGTCGCTCGTGCGTGAACTGCGTGGTATGTCTCCTTTCTTTTCGCACAGCGTGCCCCGCACAGCCACTCTATTCCTTGCAAATGCGGACGCGCTTCCGCCTTTTCTGGCACTGTGAGCTATCAGCGAGTCTGAGTGCTTCTGCGCGTTCGTGTAGTGTTCCGACTTTGGTCTTGATTCCATCCTTCCCGGCCTTTGAGCTTCTTTTAGTTCATGTTCCTCTCTCTTCTCAACGTGTTCGCGTGCCCTTCCCCTCTTCGTTTTCGTCTTCGCTCTGGTCTTCGCAACTCTTTTTGACGCGCGCCTTCCTTTTTTCGCTCATCTTCCTTAATGAAATGCTTATCCTTCCCCTCCACAAACGTTTCTGATCGCTCCACTTCACACAGGCAAGCCACACCCCCGCTGGGCAGAATCCTCCTTCCGTGACGGCGATCCGAATGAGAAATGGCACTCGCGTGCGACCAAATGCGCTCCCTTGCAGACGAAGCGCACCACGAGCAACGAAGACAACTCGCTCCTCACGGGCCTGTCACCGATCACACGGAACAACTCCGCGTCCACGGCTGGAAGCATGTCAAATCCTTCTGCGGGCCCTGGCGCACCAACACGCAATGGGAGCATGCTCGTGGCAGGCATCAAGACCGAGGATCCATCAAACGGCGTCGGTATGCACGGTGTAGGCGGCAGCCCGCAGCTATATCGCTTCTCGCCGAGCCCACAGCCCGGCCAACGGGGCGCGTTCCATCCGTATGGTCAGCAGCAGCAACACCAAATCGACGTGCGGAGCGATGGCAGCAGTGGCAGCGGCGGCGGGTTTGATGATGGCGAAAGGGGCTCGAATGGGAACAGGAGTCCGTATACCTATGGCGCGGCGGCGATCGTGGCCGGCGGCGCAAATAACAGCGGGCATTATTCGGACGGAGGCGGTGGCGGTGGTGGCGGGAGCGACGATGGGTACCATGGCTCGCCGCATGTGTACGGTGCCGGCGGAAGCAATGGCAGCAATCCGAACGGTGCAGAGACAGGCCACAGCACCTGCGGGTGCCGCGCGAACCCGTCTGTCCACCTCGCCTATATGGCGCTCGCGTCGAACCTACAGAGCGGCTTGCAGGCGCTAAGACAATTCCACGGCGCAGCAGGATCGCATGGGTGCCCTGCGTACCGTAAGGCGCTCGAGCTGAGCGCGGTGCTGACTGACCAGGATTCGCCACTCGTCCTGGGCGGTGGCAATCCTTTCGATGGCAGCGGGCCGTCGAGTGATGCGGGCGATATCATGACACCGCTATCAGCGAGCTCGGCGGGCCTATCGCCCAGCGCACTACACCACCCACATCATCTTCCCCACCACCTCCAACAGCAGCACGCACAACAGCAACACTCCCCACATGTCCAGCACACGACCCATCCACATCCACAGCAGCACCCACATACACATCAGCACCAGCAACATCAACAGCCTCAACACCATCAACATCCGCACTCACATGGGCAGCCACATCCCCACCGACAGTCACAAGCGCATCTAGTGACTAATGGGCATAACAATGGGGCTAGCCATGGAAATGGCAACAGTGTGGCGGACGACGAGTGGCACCATCAGATGGCGCACGCGGCGGGCTTCAGCCCATACTTCTCAACGCCAGACCACCATAACGTGTATAGCGTCGGCCACGTTATGTCATGAGCTGTCGCTGCTTTCTGGATTCTGGATTCTGATGTTTTGCATTTTTGCTGTTCTTACGCGTTTTGTGTATTTCCTTTACCCCTATCCCCTTATCCTGCGCTAGGCTGGGCTGAGTCGTTCTTGTAATCGCGGCCTCGGTTGGCATCCGTTCCCCTCACCCCTTCCGTCATTGCCGTCATCATCTTCTCATCGCACCCCCCTATTACAGTTATTCCGCCCATTAGCGTTCGTTGCATCCTTTCCTGATTTCTATTCCTTCTACCCATCGGATAAGCTCCTGACGATCTGCGGCCGCGCTCGCCTCACCCCCATTTCATAACCTCGTCATCATCGTCCGTCGTGCATCATCACGAATCCGAATCGCATTTCATCATCTCCGAAGGAGAACGAATTGCCTCCGCCGTTGCAATCCCCATCAACGCTGCCTATCCCCTTATCCTTGTTTTGCCATCTACTCTATGCAGCCATCGTCTATATCGGGCCATCCCACTTCCTGAATACCCCTTTCTTCTCTGTTTGTATGCCTATCTTTTTTATTCTATTCTTCTTGGAGTGTACAAACACAAAAGACGGCACACACCCTGTATACGTCGCGCATTCATCACCCTCTTTGTCGTCGCGGAATTTCTCTCTATTCTTTCTATTTCTTGCTCATGCTTGTTCTTGTATAACGTCCATGTGTACACTCCCTCGCTTCATCCCCTATTCACGCACTGCCGGTTTTCTTCTCGCCCTCTTTATATCTTTCTCTTGTTTTATCTACTCCCACTCGTCATCGTTGCTGGAATGCTTGGCTGAACCGAATCGTATCTGTTATCTATTAGCGTGTACTACTTTCATGTGTACTGGTACGAATTGTCCATCTCTCTACTATTTCTTCTGTTTATTCCATTATACAACATAGAATTTCTTACATCAAATGCGAATCTTCAAATCATCTCCACTCATATTCGCAACATGGATCTACTGCTGAGTGTCTCTCTCATCCCACTCTCGATGAGGCTTGCCTGAACACTGGATTCGTGCAGAGTTGCATATGATCATGAACAACAGCCTTGGAAGCTCATCTTCGTAAAGATGTGTGTCAGTTTTGTAACTTTGTTACATCAGTTTGTCCTTCTGCCTGAGACTTTTACTTATTCTCTCATACCCCGTTGTCCCCGGAGGCCAGGTCACTCGAGCCCCGATAGGACAGGTCTGTCTTGTGTGGCTTATTAGGGCTTATTTCGCGTGTGGCTCAGATGTCATGGCTTGATGTGGGAGGCCTTTCATGACCTCGTCTCCAGGCCCGCTGTGCTATAAATAGATTGAGCAGAGTTTGTTGTTCTTCCATTCAGGACCAAGCCAAGACTTAGATGGAAGGATGTCACCGAATGTGTGTCAACCCTCATAGTTCAGAATGTCAAAGTCATTGACAGATCAGCATTCAAGTTGGTGCTCAGATTCATGTCCGACTTGTCGCTCGGTATCTTGCATTCAGTCTGTTGTATGCGTGACTACAATCAATTACGGGCTCTCTCGTTAATCAGAAGATATCAAACGGCAGTTTGATGTCAAGGATTTGTACTTATGACGAGGAAATGATTGAGATATGTGTCTGTTTGACTATTAGTTGTCGTGAAGATATCAATCAGTTTAATATCGCTTCCTCCTCAATAGACTCACTGCAATTTCTTTTCGCTCACCGCAGCTAACCGCACCGCCTCGTGGTTCGTCTGAGTCGTCTCGTGCTTCAGACTCGTATAATTTGGGATGTTTTGAAGCTCATTACTTCATTAGAACCGGGGCGGTTTAGGTTTAGCCTTCCCGAATGGAACAATGCACAACACGCTATCGAATCGGATGAACTATCCCCCTCGAGTGGGCGTAAATTACTGTGAGAGGGATCATGACTCACGGGTACTCACCCCAGACCTGGTGAATGTTCAAGCTTCGTCATGCAAGGAGGATAGATTGGGAGGGAAGGCGCAGATTCAGGAGCGCCTTAGGATGACTCTGACTCAGGTACTTACATATATAGTTGTCAGAGGAAATTCGGACGCACGCAATCAGCAACATTTGGATGTTCATTTGGTGGTGAGCGTGAGTAGGTTCAGCAATGATTTTTTTGTTTGAGATATTCAAGATGCACAGCTCATTTACAGCTTCCAAATTTGTTCAAAGTCACTTGACGTGAAAAGGTCACGAGGGACTGGGAGGGTTTGTAGGATAAATCTAGTATCTTCTGTATTTATTTGAATCTGAGGAGCATTGCCACTTAGTGTTCTGAGTTCAAGCTAGGCATATTTGCTACAGACGTCAGTATATGGCGAAAAGGCCATCCAGGCGTCCAAACTAGCAAGCATCCAAATGTGTACCACTGCAGTACGATGAGGCCCCTTCCGCTAGGGTTGCCTGCCTAAAGTTGCGGTACAACTGAATCTCGGCGAGATTCCAGGAGCCTTCCAATCGGTGACCCAGAATGTGCTACGGATGCGACCAAGATACAACGGCTTCCTGACAGGAAGGTACAAGGTATTATTACCATGTTCATCAAATCTTCATTTGAGTATTTGCGTACCTGTGAATGTTGCGACAAGTATGTCGCGAACAGAAGAACAGACGCATGTGTGCAGGAATGTTCATGGGGTTCTGATTTCTCAGATTTTCAACGCCCCAGAAACAAATCAGAATATAGCACACATATTAATGTACAGTTATAAGTGGCACTGGCACCCGGCCGGCGTACAAGTGGAACAGCAAGAGCAAGGGTAGCAAAAAATAGAGATGTAGATGGCCTGGGATGAGTGATGTTTTTAGAGCCAAAAGAATAGATGAGGGACTGCACAACTATAGTGAAGCGCGGCAGGCTTAGTATCCGTCACAGTGGCGGCAGAGCAAAGAAGATCCGTAGGAATCAAAATATCTCACTTTTCGATCCGTGACGATGTGTGTGGGTACACAGAAGTAAATGAGGGTCTGAATCAATGATTAATTATACACTTACCGTGGTCATCACAGCTTATCGAACGTCCAAACTTTGAGCTTCATCTTCATTATGACCAAGCTATGACATCGGTGAAGTCTAGCACCGGGTCAGTAGTGGCAAGATGTTGAGATTCGAATGTTCATCTTGTGGAGTTGTGAGGAACTACATGAGAAAGTGTGAAGAATTCTCGTCGACCCAAACACAATACCATCAAGCGTTGAGGTGAGGGACCGTCTCTGAGACTAAACCTGATATAGAGTATTTACGAGCTACATAGATAACGAAATTAATGACCCGCACCGAGCATATGTATTCCCCGCGGCTCATTTCTCACTATCCCCAAAATCCATCATGAATCGAAACACCCTCTGACGGCTCTTATCCACCTTGACCGGCCCCTCCTCCGCACCGGAATCTCGCAAATCCCGCCCGCTTGCCAGTGCTAGATCCGGATCCGGATCTCCAACTCCGACTCCAAGCGCCCATATATCCCGCTCGACGAAAAGTGCCTCGCGCGCAGGGTCGCGCGGAACGAGCACCACCGTAGCCAGGCGCGTGCCATAGAATGCGGGTGGGGTCTCCGCTTTTAGGTTTGTTTTTGGTTTAGTCGTTGATTGAGTTGTAGAGTTTGTGGGCCCTATGTCAGTATCAGTGGACCCTTGTACATTCATTAGGGCTGACGCCGTTCCTGGCGCTGTTGTTGACCCTGGCCTCGATACAGTCAGCTCCAACTGTGCAGCTTTGATGTCGGGCGCCGTGGTGGACGTGGGTGCAGTTTCTGAATTGTGTACAGGATCCGTGCCTTTGGAAACGACAGAGGGGAGGCTGAGACGCACTGGTAGGACGTGCACTGTGTTACGTAGCTCCCCGCGGTGTGCGACTGGTGACGGCGTTGGGTGCCAACTGTAAGAGAAAAATAATCAGTCAGTGAGTGAGCAAGCGGTATTGGTATCACACGCACTCCAGGATACCAAACAACCTCTCTACAAGATCATCCTCCGATAGCTCCAAGTCTTCCGGGTTGTCTGCTTGAACTTGAAGGAGCTTGGCAAAGTCGCCGCGCGCCCGCCGAACTTTGGGCCACTCGTCCGCTGCGTCGTTCGTCACTTCCTCTTCCTCTTTTCCGACCTGTTTGTTCTGTTGGGAATGATCCACGCCATTTGAAATCCCCCCGCACTCTCTTTCTGCAGAGCTGAGCGGGCGCGAGGCCAGTGGCCCTCCACCGCCGTGGTTCGTTACGAAGCGCGCATCGTACACCACCCGCGCCTTTTCACCGTCACCATTCTCCGATGGTGTATGAGATTGTGGTCCAGATTCAACGCGCGGTGCGAGAAGCAGGAGGTTGAATCCAGCATACTCGCCCGCGCCGCCGCCCTCGTTCACCCCCATCTTGTCTTCCCATTGATTCAAGATATCCTGTCCACTGGTTTTATCTTCCTCCCCTTTACCCTGTCTACGATCCTCCATAGTCAGAAACCCCGCACACAGGTCTCCACGGCTAATTTTCCACTTCGCCAGTGGCTCTGTTATGTTGGTGAGCAGCGCGATGCGGCCGCCGGCCCGCGAGAGGCCGAGCCATGTCCCCCCGGCTTGGAGGTCACGCCCGGAAAGGATAGAACCGAGTGGTTGAGAGGAGGTGGAGGCGAGGGTAGTGGATGCAGAAGAGGAATGAGAATGAGATGTCGAGGTGGGACCCTGGGAGGGCAGGAAGGTGTCCGCTGTAGATGATTTTTTTGTGATTGCATTTGATTGCGCATGGGTTTGTGCGTGTGCATGTGGTAGAGGAGGAGCTGCTGCTGCTTGCTCAAATGAATGCCAATGCGCGTCTTCAGTGGGCCGGTGCAGGAACTCGTCGCGGTTTGTGGCGAGGATTCTGTAGAGAAAATCGTACATCGCGTAAGTACGTCAAATATAAAGCGAGAGCGCGAGAACAGAAAAATGGGAACCAAATGAAATTTAAAAAAGAGCCGAGGGAGGGGGACGGTGAAAAAGTGAAGAAAAAACCATCACGAAAAGAAAATAGCATTGAGGTGCACCTACACACGCCTACCTCGCCTAACCAACCATCAGCTGTCGGCAGTGGCCCGCACAAACGCCACCCGCGTGCACCACAATCACATAACATTGAAGCCCCTATCCGTATCCGCATGGCGGATCCTTGCACGCGTGAGCTGGTGCATCACGTACCCAGACCCATCAACCACCCAAACTCATAGACTGTCCGTCAGGCACCAAATCGACATCAAACTTGCATGAAAGCACCACCTTCGGTCTACCGTCCATCCCGCGCGGAGCGTTATGTACACGAGCAGGCGCCCATCATCATTGAGAAGAAGAAGGGGGAAGAAGGAGGAAAATTGAAAGATCCCGCCAAGCGAGAAGACAGGAAGCTGAACGAAGAATGCGCGCTACTACTTAGTAGCAATAGGGCCTAAGTAGCGGGCCTCAATCAAGGAACGGGAACGGGTCATAATCGAACGCTGTAGAATAGAAACAAGAAAGAGAAGAGGGCAAAGACACCAAAGAAAAGGGGTTATCAGCGAAGGAAGACAGAAACTGTGGATTCAAGTAGTTCATTCAAGTAGCAGGTCATGGGATTCCATGGAAATCCGGTGAAATTGTGGTTGGGGTTGTCGAACCAACTGGGCCGATATTTGATCAGTTAAGATAATGAGGGTCCATTGAGAAGAGATGTAGAATATGACAGCGTAGGGCCAGAGACACAGAAACGAAGAAAACAACAACAAAGAAGAGGAACAGGGGGATAAGATGACTTACAGCGCGTAATCCGGGTGCTCGAGAGTGTACACTCCGATGCACATGATACTAATAACGTCGATGAGGTCTGGTGGTTGAAATTTGATAATCCAAGTTATCCGTGGCGAGGTCGTAGTCCTCGTCGCACCCGAAGCGCGATCACGAGTTCCAGAAGTTAAGTACGAGGGAGTATTGACAGTAAATGAGCAGTCTTGACTATCTGCAGATCGCGAGGGCAGCGTACTGTGCCGTGTCGCTTGTGTGTCGATGTATCCTATCCGCTATACAGAATTTCAGCCGCTATTCGATGGGTTCCAGCGGTGGTCTAGGTACACCGAAAAATGTAGGCTGTTCAACTTCTAGTTTACACCTTGAGTCTAGAGAGCCTGAGGCGCCGCTAACCCTCGTTAGATTAGATGATTAGGGGTTCTAAATGCGGGTGACCGGGATGGATTATGACGGGCCGGCGTTACGCTTTGAATGCACCGATCGCTCGCGTGAAATCAAGGTTGCCAAATCCTGGGGATGGTATCGACTTCGACGATGCTGGAGGCTAGGTACGGTTTACGGTTTCCGTAAGCAGGAACCAGTGCTAGAATGAGCTCAGAGATGAGACGAGGCTAGGAGCCTAGGGTTGTTCGTGCGTTGCGTAATATCCAGGGGCACCGGTGAAGCCAACGACGAGATGAAGAGGTCACTCGCGACTACGAGAGGAATTGGATGTAGTAAATCGAGGAAGGGAAGTCGAAGACCGAGAAGGGAAGGAAGGAGAAGGCGATAATCCAGATAATCCGAGGGCGGGCGGGGGCGCCGTGGCTTTAGCGGTGGCGTCTGGGGTGTGATGTGCCGAGTCAAATCGCAAGTTGCGAGGATACTGATAGCAACAAGTACTGGGGTTAAAGAGTTGAGAAACGGTAATGGTTTGTAATGGGAGACCAGGGAGTTCCAGAGACGATGAACTATGATCAACCTGCTACAATGATTGCCAAACGATGCTCGGGATCAGGAACTGTCGCAAGGTGGAAGACTTGAAGTTATTGGGGGCGATCTGATGACGACAACGACTATGCATAAAGGTGACGGAGCACGCCGCTGTCTGTTCGTTCCTAGGTAATACCAATGGTCCTTGGGGTCGGATCAGAAGTTAGGGGGATGAGGTAGGAGACTACAAGAGACAAACGACGGGGCCAGGAATACTAATACTATCAGCAGGGGCGGCTATATCGGCACTGACGTTCCGGAGGTCTCTCCAATCTGCATCAATCCATCATGCATCAATACACGGATTATTCGCCTACCAGCGACGTGCTCTCACTACTGTTCTTGTACAGTTGGCTGTCTCGGAGACCGTAACAGGAGGCACCTAAACCGCCGCGGCCCCAGTCCGGATGGGTTTTCTTGCAAATCACGCCGAGCACAGCGATGCGCGCCGCCCAAATTGTCCTGCAAAGAGGTAGAAACAGTAGTTGAAATCAAGTCATTTATCAATTTTATGCAATTGTGTGACTGGTACTATTGAGACCCAGCACCTCGCTCAGATTACCAGTTCGCTTAGTTTTCAGAATGGACACCTTCCACAGGTTATGAAGACACAAAAGTGTTTCTATTGCTGTTCTAACCACTATACCGCCTTTTTTTCTTCCCTTCAAGACCACTTTGAGAAGGATTTGAATAGCGGGTTGTCACGCTTGGCGTTGGGAACAAGCACCACTGCTCCTCCTGGAAGTCTGAGCAGCACAACTTTAATGAGAGTAAAACCGTAGGTCATCCGTGTTATCGACATGCTGGATAATCGCATGGTAAAGTTCAAAGGCCAATGGTTGGGTCATTTCAACACCCACGCTGCGGATTGCCTTCGTGAAGAGGTCAGAGAAGGGTGAGCACCAGAATGGTCATGTTCGGGCATCCATGGTTCCCGCATACAGTAAGTCCAAACGTACTCCGATACGGAACGACTACGCGATGAAAGAAATTTTCGCAAGGTATGATATACAGTATGTGCCCTGGTAATAAACAAGAACGGTAAATGTTGGAAATTTTTGAGCTGAAGTTGATTCGGCAGCAGCAAAGTAGTATTATCCTAGAGACCTGCTAATTTGTAAAGGACTTCTGTATCCCCACTTCCGTCGACGAGAGCACGCAAAATGCCCTTGTCATTCTTTAGAAGGTCTTTTGGCGGACCAAATTCGGCCTGTCGAGCGGGATATGATGATTATTAAACACAAAAACGCCCAATAGATCAGGTACTCACGATTCGTCCGCTGTCGAGAACGAGCTATAGAAGGTATAGCGTCAGTTTCAAAGCGCGAAAACAGTCTAAAAAGCGTGAACTCACAATCTTATCAGCGTCCATGACTGTTTGCAGACGGTGAGCAATAGTGATGACCGTGACATCTTTGCCTAGTTGGCTGCGCAGAGCATTTTGAATGACAATATCGGTCTTGTAGTCTACGAAGGGGTTCACGGTCAGATAAATGTATGATGCATGCGGGGGAAACATTTCGGACCAATAGCGGAAGTAGCCTCATCAAGAATAAGCAGTTTGCTTTCTCTGATCATAGCGCGTGCAATTGCAATGATTTGTCTCTGCCCGACGGAGAGATTGCTTCCTCCACCCGCGATCTTGCTGTCGAGGGAGAGATCAGCCTCGCCTTCCTCTTCCTGTAGCGTGAAGAGGCCGGCAGATCTCAAAGCATCATTCAGGACGGCATCATCGTGCTGACCGAATGGGTCCAAGTTCTGGCGAAGAGTTCCTGCGAAATATGTAAACAACGGCATGTAACGGAGGTTGCGCTAGTGGTACTTACCACTCAGAAGCTCGGGCTGTGATTAGGGTTTAGTGAGAGTTAATGATACATAGATGTCAAGGTAGGACTTACCGTTTGAGGGATGATAGTTATGTTTGATCTCAAGGCGTCGAGGTTGATGGAAGAGATCGGTAATCCATCGAGATAAATTTCTCCTTCCATTAAAATACATCTTAGGAGTGAAAGGGTGAGAGAGCTCTGCCATCGCAACTCAGAATAAAAAAAATCGGGGAAATTTTGAAATTTCCGGACCTTGCCACTTCCCGTCCTTCCGACAACACCGATACGTTCACCAGAGGCCACCTCAAACGAGATGTCTTGAAGGACCTTAGGACCAGTCTGCCGAGCGATGTTTAGTCTGAGTATTCAAACATTGTATGGTGGTGACTGACCTGGGAGTAACGCGCAGACAAGTTTTCGACACGAAGACCGCCACTTGTTGGCCAAGCAGCAGGAGGTACACCCCTTTCAGTAGGGTTGGGTTCGTGGTCGATGTCGATGTAGGCCTGAATGCGCTCCAAACTGAAAGGACAGCTTTCAACGAGGGCAAAGGACCAAATGATTGCAATGCGCACCTGTTCGACTGTACCTCAAACATATTGTAGCATCTGACTGTGTACAGAATTGCCGCGGTGAAATCAACGGCCATGTTAAGGGAGAAGCCAGTATTGGCAGCGCCAACTTTAGGTCCATAAATGAGATATGTCGCAAGCGCAGCCGTAAACGTAGCGTCAATCAAATCGATACGGATGGCAATCCAGCGGTTGATTTTCCATGACATGCGAGCCATACGAGTGTAATGGTCAATACGACCCAGTGACTCCTGGGTGAATTTGTTCTGGGCACCATAAGCGCGGATGGACACTGGAAGAAGAAATCAGTATCCGTAACAACAACATTGCTGCTTTGCGTTCACCGAGCCCTTGAATCGCGGCACTGAAATGAGAGAGGAGGGGCGAGCGTGCGTTGCTGTGGGGTGCGCACTCGTTAGTACCGGTGTTCCGACGACATACGGTGAGACGCTAACCTCATCTCACGCTTCACTGATAGCTGGGCCTTCAAGTAAATGTTACCCACAAATGTGCCGGTCACAGCGGATATTATCCCTGGCACCAGGAAAATCGGCGTGAATATCACAATTGCGCCTAACTTGGTGACCATGGCCGTGAAGCAATCGAACACCCAGATAGCCGTTTGTGGAACGGGACCATCGACAGCGCGAATATCCTGAGTACATCTGGCTATGATACGGCCGGTAGGAGTCTCATCCAACCATCTACGAACAATCAGTTCTTTCATAACCAGTGATGTTTACCATTGAATATTTACCTCAATGTGCTGCCAAATACGGAATCCATAAGCCTTTTGTTGATGTTTCTTGAAGCCCGGAGAGACCCCCACTCGTAATATAGAAAGGCACAAATGTAAATAGTGAATGATCCGATAAGAACAGCGGAGTAAGTGGTGAGATATCTGCTTCAGGATCAGCTACAACCAGCGTTACCAAAAAAATTGCCACGTACTTGATAGCATTGACCTCTGAAGCAGGGTGCTTCTCATACTGCGAGCCCCAAAAGCCCATATACCAAACTTGGAAAGTGATTGACCACTCGTTCAACATCAGGCTGGTCAACACGATGAAGAAGAAGCGGATAGGATGACTCCCTCCCATACCATCGATCAACAACTTGATGGATTTCCAACTGATGTGTCCTTGTGCGACCTCTTCAGCAAGAATGAGTTTGCCCTGGCCAGCGGCAGGAGGGGCGACCTCTTCTTGCCCAGCTTCGAGTACTTCTTCGTCTCCCTTAACTTCCGCGGCCAACTTGGGATCACGAGCGAGAGCAACGGATAGATCCTGTGTCTGTGACTTGACCGTGCCATTCGAGCCAATAGAAACAATGAAGTCGGCGATGGGGGCAACAAGAGCAACATTGTGAGTCTGCGTCACAAAATCATGAGACCAACAAATTCTGAGAAACGAAGTCATGCAAAAAACATACGACAAGGATGATTGTTCGGTCCTTGACAAGATCTCCAAGAAGGCAGTTGTTGACAATCCAAGTCGACCTGCAAAGAGAGGGTCAAATTCTGTCAAATTACTCAGTCCAAGAAATTTGACAGGTGGACGCACGTGTGAACATCGAGAGCTGCTAAAATATCGTCCAGCAGGATGATTTTTGCCTGAGAGTAGATTGCACGCGCGAGAGTGATTCGAGCCTTCACGATGTTATATATATAGATCGCGTTAATCGGGTGCTGAGAAAATTCTGCATACCTTCTGGCCACCACTGCATGACATCAATGATCAGCTGAGCTCTCCCAAAACGAGGATACTTGGAAAGATATTGTATACCTGAGTGTCAAACCACGCTCTCCTACTTCAGTGACATCACCAGCTTCGAATAGAGTAAGATCATGCTCCATTGTGCATTGCCTGATGACTATAGACAAGCAATGTAAATAGTCGAGTCCACGGCACTTGAGCCAGTCGAACTCACCTTTCTTGTACCTCTCTTCGTCGTAGGGACTACCGAAGAGAATGTTCTCGCGAATAGTCTCGTTCTGTACCCACGATTCTTGAGCAGCATAGGCAATGCCGCCGTCACGCGGGAGGCTGAATGACGAATCAGGGGCTGAAGGCATGAAGTGCATCTCGCCTAGACATAGGTTAGCATGACTTGAAGAAAAGGGCAACCAGCCAGGACTGACCAAGGAGTGCCATGAGCATGGACGTTTTTCCACACCCACTGTAAACCATGAAAATAAGATTAGGATGGTCAAGTGGATAGAATGATGATTTATGTTGGTCCGATGATAATGTTGAGAGAATTTCGCTTGAATTGCAGATCCCCGTCGACGCGAAGCTTGAAAATCCGTCCAGAGGGAGCAGTATACCCACTATCCGCCTCAGTGGTCCACGAGAAGACTGCATTGCGGAATCCAATATCCAGAGGAGAGATCGCACTAGTGAGGATAGGCTCGTTCTTGTCGCTCGCTGTGAAAGAATCCAGAAGTTCTGTGTTCTTCAAGAACTCGTCGACACGGTCCAAAGAGACCTTAGCTTGAATAATCTCTCCAGTCTCCCTGAATAGCCTCCACATCTGTTCTCGTAGCATTGCGAACACAACCATGCTGGAGAAAATCTTGGAGGCTAAAACGCGATGTTAGAAATATCACCAATACTCAATAGATGGTACTACCTGTGAGGTCACCTTTCATGACGATGGCGTAGACGGCATAAGACAGCAACATAGTCACTGTAGGAAGAATATATCTATTATATTGTCAGTATGAGATCGAGTGTAATTCAACCTTAACAAACAGCGACCACCCACCCAACCAAGCCATTGGCAGTATCATAGACCTTCATTTGCCAGAGCCACTTCAGCTCTTCCTCTCTCTTCTTCTCGAGCTGGGTCGTCATCTTCGTCTCCCAGCCAAAGAGTTTGACCATGCGGATAATATTGACAGCCTCTGTAACAGCCTGGATGCGGTCATCCGTCTATAACAGAGAAGCGGAGATTAACCAGGGAGGCAAATCCATTAATTGACCGAACAGTGTGCGTACCTTCTTCATTTTGCCAACTTGATGTCCTGAAGTTTTTTTGCAAGCCATCCTGGGATGGGCAGGGCAGGGCAAGGAGTGTAGCAAGGAAGCCGACAATTGTACTGGAAGAGGTAGTTCATTAGTGGTAACCCTTTCCGAAAGAGAGGAGAACTTACCTCCATCCAAGAATACGATACAAGAACAAGATACAGAGGGTTACTTGTAAAGGAACGTAAATGACTATTTTTGAATGCCACCATTTGTTAACGCCGGTTTGAAAAATAAAGATAAAACATACCAATCATCAAAAAGTCCTGTCCACCAGTAATGTAGTTCAAATCGGTGGTGATGAGATTGTTGATCTTTCCAATCAAATTCTCATTTGATTTCTCGGGCGTCTTGGTCTCTTCAGCATTGCCTTTCCCTTTAGCCGCTTTCTTGGGCGAAGTTGAGGTGGAGGTGGAGGCGTCAGCGTCGTGTGAAGCAATGAGCGTCGACGCTTCGGAGTGGGCTCTCTCGTGCTCGCTAGAGTCCGCAATCGAGCCATTGTCAGGCGTAGTCGCTTCAGAGGATGCCTCACGGATACTAGACGCCCGACTATCGCTGTGCGGATCGTTCGACGTCCCCGCCTTCAGCCTGATGCGCAGACTGTGGTTGAAAACAAGCTGAGTGAAGAGGCCCTCCAAGCGCACGAGTACGTTCGTTGTCACAAATAGGTCATATTGGAAGATGAGAGACTGCAGCATAGGTCCACCGAGCAGCCATATTATCCAGAACCATGGGCGAATTTCAGCACCAATACCGTCTGTCTCTAAGTACCTACACAACGGCAGTTTTAATTATAACATTAACTTTTCAAAGTTACGCCGTATACATACCTGAGGACTTGATAAATGCCAACTGGGGAAATAAAGCTGGTGACAGAGTACGCGATGATCAAGAATGCGAGCATGGTGTATTCGTAGCCTGGATAAAGGTCAGAAATGTACTTTTCGGTGCAGGTATTGTGACAGTCTGACTGAACGCTCTCATGAGACCCCAGAACAGGTGCCTGCGTTTTGCGCCAACGAACGTATCCAAGTGCTGCAATGAAGCTTAGCCCTGGGTATGAACAGGAAGCCCTTTTCCGGACGTACCACAAACGCTTTGTCTGTCTGATATTTGGCGGCATCAAAGTCGCTTAATGGTGGTAGTTGCTCCGGAGTGAGGCTCGAAGTCTTGTACGCCTGGTAAATCAAGGGGTCCACGTATGAATATGTGATTTGGGAGATGATGGATGCCGTCTGCTCGGGATTGAGTTCCTGCATGGGGTTCTTAGGGTCGACGGGCACATATTTGCGCGGAATGAAAAGCGGAATGAAGATGCAAGTGAAGGCAAGGATGCTGATCTTTGCCCAAAGGATCCCGCCCTCGTCGATGTCCTGAGGCTGCAGGTGGAATGTCGCGAGCGGCCATAGATCACGATAGGCGTACACGGCGAACACAGACAGAAGTACGGTGTTGGTGTACCTCATCGCCCAGATACTCCATTGCTTGGATGTGATGGAGACTACGCCAAGAAGGACGGAGTACAACTGGACATAAGTGAGAACCAAAGCAAAACAGTCCAAATGAGGCGGAGTCGATCACTCACATAGGTCACCATCAAAAATCGTTCTGCGCACGCCGACAGCCCACACTGCGCCAACGTCACCCGCGATAGGCCCAACAGCACCGTCGTGCCCAAGACACGGGCAATCATGAACCCAAAGATGGTGTAGCTTCCGAAATGCTTCATGTGCGCGCGGATGCCGCCAGCCTCGCGACCATCGTTGTCGATTGGGGCATTTCGTCGTCTTCGGAGTCTCTGGATTGACGCGACGAGGGCCTGTAGAACGAGTAGAACGGCAGTGACACCTGCTACACCAAGCGGAACGACGCGTATGTCATTCACGAAAGGAAAGCTGACGCGTGTAAGTCGGCGTCGTCGTTCCCGCCTATCAGTGCACTTACTCGTCAGGTATTACAACAACAGAGTACTGTGTTGGAATATTGCTTACGAACGATTTCATTCCCTTATTGTTATTTTACATTCTTATTTTACCACGATCCCCATTTGTTCACCTTAAGTACTGTACTGAGTCTTGTAGATACTTAACGAGCTTGTATGTATGTAGTACGCTACGCGTTTACCCTCCCCCACAATTGTATCGCGCCCGCGTTTTTTCCTTGTCGTCGCGGCCTTCCAGGACTCAATTCAACATACTGGCCGTCGTCCTGGTACTTGAAGAGGGCCATGATTGCCAGCCCTCAGAAGTGATTCGAGGGAGAAGTTGATGAAATTGAGGCAAGAGGATTGGTGATTTATACCATCCCGTCGCGTCCATTGACGCACAAAAATAGCTATGAAAGAAATTCCCATCTCTCTGAGACCATGCGGTCTCATTGATAAGGAGTCATATGGAAGAAATGTGGAGGTCTTCACATGTCTTTTGCGCATCCGTGCATCCGAGGTTGACAGCTCTTCGCGGTGCTTGTATAGGCACTGGAACAGGCCAGAACGATCGTCACGCACAAAACTTGCCCTGGAAATTGTGTTGGTCCAAAAGTTGGTATGTACTTTGAGCCAATGTGGTTGATGGAGAGCCAAGTTGGAGTCAAAAAGTCTGAACGCAGCTCAAGCTTACGGCGTCACTCTCAGTAAAAAGCAAAATACGACGTTAGTCAGTCATTTGTACGACATATATAAATGTCAGACTAAATGTCGATTTGTGAGCAAATGTCATACCAATGAAGTCAAACATTTGTACGACATCTGCGTGACATCAGGCCTCGTTTGTGCAATAGTTTCCCACCATGGTCGCAAACCACATTCGTCAATTAATTTTTGGTTCTTCAGTCGGATATTTGTCAGGCAAATGTAGTATATTTTCAGCACGGTATAAGGCAAGCACTCTACAATGTTTATATATACTGGTGTGCTTAATCCTAAACATGACAATGTGACTAAAGTCCGGATACGACTGAGCAGCTCTGAAACACGCTGCTAATTAGAATTTAGTTTTAGTCAAGCATGAGTGGACAACGTACCTCTACATGCTCATGGGCCATCGGCTTCAAGATACAATTTGTAAACCAGAAGTCAGACGCACGGAAGCACGGTTAGAATAGTCAACTCACCGTGCTGTAAATGTAACTTAAATTTCAACTATTATGCCACCGGGAAAGTAATGGGTGTCCAAGATGGGCGTGTACAGCTCGGGATGGTGTTCTCGACAGCGAAAGGACATCGCGAATTGTCAGCGAGATCCTGGAGCAGGAGAGAAGGACACGGCACAGAACAGAGGGAGAAAGGGGGGAGAAAGGTTGGAAGAGACGCACATGAGCTGGCGAGGATTTATGAAAATCGAACATACCATGTCCACCTTACAGTGCAAATACATGCACATCGAGACAGCGCGTTGCCGACGCCAACCACAACATGATAACGAGGACTATGACGCGGACTTGAATTGTAGGAAAGGGCAATATGGCGGAGCGCGGCTGGGGATAGACGGTCGTTGTTGTGAGTGATATCTATGTAAGGTGGCTGGAGTAAGGCAGAGGAAGTTCGGAGGATGGTCATTGGCGACCATGAGCAACCTAGTGCACATGGCAGCGGAGGTCCAGCACAGACAATAGACGAAGCCGGGTCATTACACCAGCGTTTGAGCACACATCCGCACCACGCCCGTCCGCCTTCGACGTGATGAGTGTGTTCGCTGACGCTCCCGTAGTACTGCGCACAGGTTCGAATTGGGGCGGCCGAGGGGCTGCAAGAGAGTTGATGGCCGAAGACTGGATGCAAACGCGGAAGAGTCGCGGACGTGGCAACCTGCCGCTCTGCAAAGTTGTGGTGGAGAATGGACTTGGGACAAATGCAACAACGCTGACCAAGGGAACTTTGCAACAAATCTGAGCTTGAATTACCTACCCGATGCTGTTTCTGCGTTGATGGAGGCTCAAGAGACACGCACGCCCTAGCGAGCATAGTCCCAATTGAGCAGGGGCTTTGTAAGCGCGCGCTCTCAGTCGGGATAAATTGCACGTCGCCCGCTGAAGCGCTGACAGTTGACAGTCCTTCGGAGGCCTGTGCGCAGCGCGTATATCAACAGCGGGCGAGGGGTTTTGGGTCTTCGCTTCGCTTTCCCCAAAACCCCCATCTCCTGCGCTCTCAGCGCCACTTTTTTCGACCCTCCGTGTTCTTCCGTTAGATATTCACTACTACTACATAGCACTACATTCTCAATTTTCGTTATGCCCTCATCCTCTTCTTCTGGACCTCCCGCGGGAGCGAAAGGAAAAGAAGCCCCTTCAGGCTCTGGTGGCAGTGGTCACCAACTGTCAAGAGCGGAAAGGAAGGAACGTAACGCTGTCATTAATTCATTAAACGCGGAGTTACAGGCTCGACGCGATGACGGAGACTTGGATGTCCCACAGGGCGAACCGCTTCACTACCTCTCGCCCTCTCCACCGCCATTGCGCCCCTCTACGCCTACTCGTGAGCACTCTCCTCTTCGTGAGGGCTCCCTGTCCCCGCGTCGGAACAGTGATTCTCCTGTCCGTCCGTTCATGAAGTCCGGTCCGGCCTTACCCTTAGCAGCTCAGGTGGCTGCTGGCTACATCCTTCTGTCCCCAGTTTCTCGAAAGAAGCTTCGCGACGCTATCAATGAAGATGTAGAGTCCGGATCGGCCCCGAATGTCAACACAGCCTCCACCGAGGTTCTCTATTCCGAGGATATGGAGGTTCCCTTTGTCGACGAAGATTCTATTCCATATTCCACGCATCAGCACATCCTCACTCTCATTAAATACAATTATCATTGTCCCATCGGTTTATTCACCAACAAAGCCTCCAAAACTTTCCTTCGTCGAGAACACGAGATCACGCGGCTGCAAGTCTCCTTCCCCGACAATAAGGGTGTCACCCAGAAACGGTCGATAATCGACGTCAACTACTTCGGCCGCGAGTCCGAAATCTCCTTCCAGGACTGGACGGAAGGATGGAACGGCTACATGTCGCACCTCGAGCGACACGCCACCCCAGCAGTGCACGATCGATGGAAACGACACCGTCAACGCCTCGCTTCACAACCTCACGAGTTGTTCCCCATGCTACTCAAATTTGACATCGAACAGCGCGAGGAATACAACACTCGACGCACTGCGTTCAATGCAGACGACTACAACTCCAGATTCCAGACGGCCAAGGCTGTATACCTTGCTACTCTAGCTTCCCGCCCTGTCGCGCCACTCCAGCACTACGAACACTCTCGTGCTTCCAGTTCAAGTGGCTCGAAACGGAAGGCTGATGCAATTTCTCGCGCCGACGACATCCCCCCCTCTTCATCCTCCTCCTTTCGTGGCGCAAGCCCCCCTTTGTGCATCAACTGTGCCCGCGCTCACCTTGTCGCGAGCTGCACGGAAGAGAAAAGGGCGGATGGCGAACAGACGTATGGAAAATTCGATGTCGCATCCCGAAAACTCCTTCGTCGGTCCGATTCCAAGCCCATTTGCACTTACTACAATCTCAACACTCGCACTGGTTGCACTCGCAAAGGACCCGGCCATGCCGAACTCCACGTCTGCTCATTTTGCGGAGGCTCACACCCTGCCCTCGCCAGGCAGTGTGCTGCCGCAAGGTCTTAATTCTCGCACCGACTCTACTTCACCTCTTGCTGTTTCTCACTGCATGTCATCTCAACTTCACGCGCTTGCTACCAATGATTTATCTGCGCGCATTTACACTGCTTCTCGCTCTCTCAATGCTGAGTGCGTTATTCACTTACATTCCATTTTCACAATCACTGACATGACACTTCTCTTCGTAGACCTCTCATGTCTACTTCAAGCTCTCACTCGCATATATTCGCATCTCGCTCTGTCAACTCCATCAATGTCATCCCTGCATCCATCCAATCAGATCCTTCCAACTCACGCACTTGCTCTGAACTCTCGCACTGTCTTGAAGCCTCAAATTCCACCACCATTGCCCATCCTGTTTCCGGGCCCGCAGTCACACTCCCATCCCGTTCGGATTTTGATACCGAGCTCGAATATCTTATCCATCACACTAATTCACTGTCATTTGACCATCTTGGCTCAGTCTCGTCGCATCGGCCAATCCCAAACATCTCGCCAATTACGCCTTCGCCATTTGATCACGACGAAGACTACAGAAAGATTCACACACCTTACTCTTCGTCTGCCTTTGCCATCTTTTTAGAGAAAGCTGGTCTCATTCAGCAATATCCCGACCTTCCACTCAAAATCAATTCCGGTTTCTCTCTCGGCGAGGATTTTCCCCCTTTACTCACATCCGACATTCCACCAAATCTCCCTTCAGCTGACGAGCATCGCGACGTCATTCAAAATTACATCAACGAGGAGTTGGCTCTCGGGCGCTTCTCAGGTCCATACACGCAACAGGAGCTCGAGAGCAAGATCGGCTTCTTTCGCTCCTCCCCCATTCAAGTCGTTGTCAAGTCAACTGGTCCAGGGACACCGGACAAGTACCGATGTTGTCGAAACCTTTCTTTCAAGGGATCGTCAGGTCGGTCGGTCAATGACGAGATCGATTCAGACGACTATCCCACGGAGTGGTATACAGCTGTAGACTGTGCCAAAATCGTGAGTCTCTCTATTCTTACATTCTTTTGTCAGTCTGCATTCTGTGTTGGACACTTCTATTTCACTTGATTTCTATATGCCACACGTAGCACTTGGGTGCATTCCCTTTGCCGATCACTGATCAATCTGCTGAGGCAGTAAGATCATGTTCAGGTTCGAAGGGACATTTGAGTTTCGCTACCTCTCATGCTGTATGCTGAGATGAATGGATTTCAGGTTTCGAGTGCTCCCGAAGGCACCCAAGCGTGCACGTTGGACATCGAGGGCGCTTATCGCACTGTTCCCGTGCGACCCGAAGACAAGAAGTTCATTATCTTGCACTTTGAGGGCCATTTCTACTTGGACCATGATGTCCCTTTTGGCCTGCGTTCCGCTTCTGGGCTTCAGGGCGAAGTTGCCGATGCCACTGTTGACATATGGCGTTCTCTGGGTGTCTATCCCATTGTCAAATGGGTGGACGACTTTGTTATCTTTCGCTTCCCTTCTGCTCATGGCACCTTCCTTTCTGACGGAAGATGTTACAACTATGATCTTCACAAAGTCAAGGCAGTCATTCAGCCACTTGGCATTCCGTGGCACCCCACAAAAGGACAGGACTTTGCTTCTTCCTTTTCTTATATGGGTTTCAAGTGGGATATCCCTTCCCTTACAGTCTCCCTTCTTCCCGAGAAACGCATCGTCACTCTCTCGAAGCTTGCTAACTTTGACCAAAGGGTGCTTGCCTTTCAACAATTTACCAGGAAGGAAGTCGAGTCTATCAACGGTACACTCAGTCACGTCGCCTTCGTTTACATTCGCGGTCGATCTCACCTCCGCAACCTCTGTGCTTGGATCCGCATGGTTTCGAGAACGACTACCAACGTCGCGCCCCCCCACCTTCTGTTGTCACAGACATGACTTGGTGGCGCCGCATCATATCCATTCCTTCTTTTTCACGTTCCCTTGCTTCCCGTCCCCCCACTCGCGACCTCAACATATGGGTCGATGCCTCCACGGACTGGGGCATAGGGATACTGGTTGATGGTCAGTGGGACGCGTGGAGACACCTTCCCCACTGGCGCGGGGAGCACAGGGAAAGAGACATTGGCTGGCTCGAGGCAGTGGCGGCGGAGCTGGTTATCTACATCCTCGAAGCACGCAGTTTTACGCACGAGGACATTCTTCTGCGGAGCGACAACCAAGGGGTCATTGGTTCCTTCAATCGCGGCCGCTGTTCCAGCCGTGCCATCAATGATTCTATTCAGAGAACTGAGTTAGTCATGGACCGTATAGATATCTCATTGACTTTTCAGTACGTTCAGTCTGCTTCCAATCTTGCAGACCCCATCTCTCGTGCCATATTCCCGCCTTCGCATCACTGCATTCCTTTTCCTTACCATTTCCCACATGACATTCGTGGTTTCTTCATTCCTGCATGACTTATTCTATCTACCATACACTCTTTTATATGACACTCATTACAATTTACACTCGAATTCATACTTTTCAAATGCCTCTCAACCATGATAACAGTCTCGTCAGGATCGCTGGTGGAGAGGATGCTATCCTTCAGTATGCACAGCACATTGAAGGCCCCCAAACACCTACCTTCCACACTTCAACTTCGTCGGATTCCTTTGCCACATCCACGAATTCTTCCCGAGTTCGTAAACCTCGCAAACCTCGCAAGGGCAACGAAATTGTCCCATCTGTGTTTCGACCACATGTTCTCGCAAGCGACCGCGTCCTCTTGTGGACAACACCTCACACATATACCTTCAGTGAAGCTATCGCAAGAGCTCTTCCCAGTTCACCCCTCACTCGTTTATTTGAGGTCATGGCCCACTCGCTAGACGAGGGCACCCGCAATGGTTATGGAGCTGGTCTCCTACGGTTCACACAGTTCTGCGATCTTCACAAAGTTCCTGAGGCAGAGAGGATGCCAGCATCAGAAGTCCTACTTTCTGCATTTGCAGCCAGCGCAGGAGGCATCACTACCGAATCCTGTCTCAACAACTGGATGGCAGCTCTTCACTATTGGCACACCATCAACGGAGCCACATGGAACGGCAGGGATATGCTTCACCAGACTCGACAAGGAGTCAAGAAGTTGGTTCCCATATCTGCAAAGCGAGCCAAGCGACCTCCCGTTACCATGGATCACCTACTTTCTCTTCGAAATGGTCTTGATTTGACCGACGCCTTTGACATCGCCGTTTGGGCAATAGCATGTGTATCCTTTTGGAGTTGCTGTTGCCTCGGTGAACTCACCATACCCAGTGTTAATGGTTTCGACTTCAACAAACATGTTTCGAGGACGGCAGGTCTACGCTTTGCCAAAACACCCGAGGGTGTTGAGTATGCCACATTACATATACCCTACTCAAAGACCACTCAAAATCTCGGGGCCGACATCTCTATCACTGCACGCCCAGGCGACCCAACTTGCCCAATCAGCGCGTTGCGTCACCATATGAAGGCCAATACTGACATTCCACCTCGTGCCCCTTTCTTTTCGTATGAAACAGAAGAAGGACTTTATTCCCCCATCACCAAAGGATGGTTCATGGCAAGGTGCAACGCAGTCTGGATAGCTTGCGGACTTCCTGAAATGCCAGGACATAGTTTCCGTATTGGGGGTGCTACATATATTCTCCTGCTGGGTACACCCCCTGACATGGTGGCAGTCCAGGGCAGATGGAAATCTCGCGCCTTCTTAGAATACTGGCGCGATATTGATTCCATCCTTCCACTTTTCTTATCTACTTCATCTTCCATAGTCATTGGTCAACATTCACGCATTCGAGAGGCTATGGAAGCATACAAGAAGAAATTCAATCTTCGGTAGTTTACATCTCAAATATATTCTCTGTCTTGTCACTAGTGGTGATCACTCAAATCTCCACACTTGCCTTGGTTTGGGGTGTCGGGTGTGTTCGCACTCGACGTGGTGGCTGCGCGTGTGTTGGTGTCGCTCGTGACTCACACACAGGAACGCTCGGCCTGGTCTGGCTTCTGCGGCATCTTCCAGCGCTTCCGATTCACGGGCGCTTATTTCGTCGTGCTCCCGTCTTCGCGCCTATGCTTGCTTCTGCTTCTCAGATTGCAGCCAGTTGACGCGAAGGTACGACAGCCCTCCCGCAGATACCATTCCAGCCCCCCAAACCCACGAAAATCGGATGCTCAATGAGTTTGGCAAACCACGAGCTCGATTTTGCGTGTTCTCGATTCTTCTTCACGTATTCACAACAAATCTGTATTCATTAGTTTTGTTGTGAATACATTGTCTTTCTCCGACGTTTTAGCGTGCGCGAATATACAAAGCTGACGGGGTTGCATTCTCACAGGTGTCGACCATTATCAAATTGTTGTGCAAACGACTTAAATGTGTATGATTTTTGTCTGACTTAGGGTCAAATGTCAGACAAATGTTAGGCTTTGCTTTTTACTGAGCGTCACTAGCCGTATCTAAAGGTGAACATCTACTGTAGTATCAAAAATAGTGACGCTCCTTACTTTCGGAGCCGGTTGTAACTGCTTACAGTCATTTCGAGCGCCAGGCCAATGGAAGAGATATTCCCGTTTAGTGTACAACTAGGCGATGCAAGCAAATTTCGGAGGTTCGATACGTGGTATGTGCCTTGATGATAAACCAGAGCAACAAAAGTAGTGATGAAGTAGGTTTGGCAGCGACAAAGAAATGATCATCCTGTCGAGAACAAGCTGGAGAGGGTACGGCGACGGCTGCAATTGGGCTGCAAAGCTCGTTGAAAACTGTTTAAAAAGTGTGAACCTTGTCAGCGTTTATGACTTTTTTCAGACCCGGGTGAGAAATAGTAATGACGGTGACATTCACGGCCAGAAAATGGTGCGCGGTGTCAGGCATTGTGCTCAGTGCAGAAGCGCAGGAACTGGTTCAAATAATAATTTTTTTGGTCCCAGCACCCATACTAGATGAGAGGTATCGCTTTGTAGAGTACGATATAAGTATGAGAGGTGTGTGTGCTAAGATATCGTGGTGGAATAACCGAGGTCAACGGTCGCAATCCCACGTTAATAAATCTGCAGTTCGTGCGTCATATTCAATTTCAGACATAGTCAAAATACGCCGGGCCCACGCCATACTGACGCCTCCATCCCAGGACCTCCCGCTGATGAACACGCCTCCTGACCAAAACACCATTTCCTGGAGGAAAAAACCTGACATAGAATTTGTTTGGTTGGTGTTCCACATCGATGTACTTCAATGTTGGGCGCAGTTCGAATGCGTGTTGATAAGCGGAACTGAAATTGAGGTTGTTTTTGAAATGGTTCTCCACAACGAGAACCTCAAGACATGGAAGATGCTTCAAAAATTGGAGCTAAACGCATAGATCAGCATTTGTTTGACAGCAAAGCATGTCCGTATCGCCGTACCATTTTAATAAGGAGATCAACACTTTGGGGCTTATACGACAGATGAAGCTCCAAAAGCACCAAGGAGGTCAGCTGCAGAGTGAAAGAGCTCGAGGTGTCCATATCAAGGTAGTATATGAGGCACTGGAGGTACTTTAAGTGATTGAGCTGTCGAATGGTCATCGTCGGCATACTATTTCCCATCGTCCCCCGTTGAAACCGTGTAATTAGCCTGTCATTTCGGAGGAGACAGCTGATGATAATTCTGTCGTTGGACTTCAGGGAATCAAGCGTAGGACATAAATCAGTTGGTAATTCCTCTGAATCGTCTGGGTCACGGTGATATAAAATGTTCAAACGTTTGATGGAATGCTGGGTGGGGAGAAAGTGGTAGAAGAGAAACGATAGGCTCGGTTTTTCCAAGTAGCCATGCCAGACTAGTGTACGCAATTTGAATGTGCATCCTTGTAGAATAGTCGATGGCAGCGACCGCTCGATTCTGAGATGCTCCAAATTACACATTGAACGCAGTGCCATTGATATCGAGAGGGGCGCTGCGGGGTCCTCATTGCCTTCATCCGGTGCGCTTTCCTTGACATCGTTGAGGCGAAAGGTATGGATCAGGGGCCCGAGTCGCAGTGGTGAGGCATTAATTGTCGACATCAGCCGTATGAGCTGACGCTCCGAATATGGCTCGACATGGCGGAACAGGCACCGCTGAGCCTCGTTACGGAAGGCTAAGCAGCACAACGATAATGAGAGCAGATCACCCCTGTTATCGATATGCTGGATAATGGCGTGGTAGAGCTCTATGGCCAGCGGTTGAGTCATTCTAAGAGACACGGTGGGGATCGCGTTCAAGGAGCGGTTGTAAAAGGGTGAGCACTTAATCAACATGCTCGGGCGTAGGGCATGCACCTTGACTTCTTTCCAAACGGTGTTTCCCATGCCGAGTAATTTCAAAAATAGATCGATGACTTTGGTGAGGATATTCCTTTTATACTCGCAGAACTCGTATAGTACATTTTGCGTGTGAGGGTCGGAGAGCATGAAAGCTGTCATCTAGTCGGCAAACAAATGTGGGAACCAACCAGTCAACCAACAATCACCTTAGCCGCAGCCGGACTTCAACTGGACCTGTTTCCAACTTGTTTCTTCTCGAACAAATTATACCCAAATTATCCGTCATGCCAGTAAGACTGGCTTTTTGCCTGAGCCAGTAATTTCTGCTGCCTCTGCCATTTATGCGTTTACTGTCAAAGTTATTTAGATCTATCAGATATGATGGTGGTCAGCATTGCGGCGGTGGATCCATGACATGGAGCAGCCGTAGTGGCTGTGCTGGCGCATCAATGCTTGGGTTGTTTACACGCCCACAATGTGGTAAGCGATTTCACTGCTCACTGTCGCAGGCCGCGCCCGAGCGCGAGTGCAAGAATAGCAGTCAAACTCAGCACATTCATTGTGTGACTATGTTAAATTAATTCTTCGTATGATGATACTGGAACAACAGCATATAAGGTTATATTTTAATTGAATGAATCAAGAATGGTAGGGCTCACACAATTTAAACAAGTTGGTTTCATTATATCATGAAGCTTCAGACATGTTCCCAACACATGTGGCCTACACCATACTCGCGCCTCCACGCCAGGACGTCCCGCTCGTGAGTACGCGTGTCGCTGACCAATACGCCGTTTTCTGAAGGGAAAATCCGCGCATAGAGCTTGTTTGCAACTAGCGCGTCGATATACTTCAATGTTGGACACAGCTCGAATGCGTGTTGATACGCAGGAGGGAGCTCGAGGAGGTCATTATAAGCATCGTCCAGGACGAGGACCTCAAGACATGGAAGATTCTGCAAAAATTGAAGCTACATGCAAAAAAAATTAGCATATGCTTGACAGCAAACGTGTTGGTACGGCCATACCCTTTCCGTAAGCTCATCAAGATACCTGCGCCGCATATTGATGAGATGAAGCTCCAAATAGACCAAGGAGGTCAGCTGGAGAGTAATGGAGGGGAACCTCAATTGGTTTATGACGCATTGGAGGTACTTCAGGTGATTGAGCTGTCGGACGGACATGATTGGCAGACCTCCTCTTATCACGTTCCATTGAAATCGTGTAATTAGCCTGTCGTCTCGGAGGAGATAACTGATGATATTGTTGTCGCTGGCCATCAAGAAATCGAGCGCAGGACATAGATTTTTTGGTACTTCCGCTAAGTCGAATTCGAATGGGTCACCTGCAAATCCATAAAAGAGTAAACGTTTGATGGAAGGCTGAGTTGGGAGAAAGTTGCAGAAAGGAACGACAGGCTTGATTTGTCCAAGCCAGCTGACCAGCCTAGAGTATGCAGTTTGAATGTGCATCCTTGTAGAATAGTCGACGGCAGCAATGTTCGATTTTGGAAGTGCTTCAAATTACACATTGAACGCAGTGCCAGTGAAACCACCTGTGGGTTTCCTTCATATGGTTTGATGTCCTTGCCCTCCTTGAGGCAAAAAGTATGGACCAAGGGCCCAAGTCGCTGTGGTGAGCCGCTGATTGCTGATGCCAGCCGCATAATTTGATACTCTGGATAAGGCGAAACATGGCGGAACAGGTACCGCTGAGCCTCATCTTGGAAGGCCGAGCAGCACAATGCCAATGATAGTAGATCGCCCGTGTTATCGACATACTGGACGATCGCATGGTAGAGTTCCAAGGCTAGTGTTGGGGCCATTCCGACACACACGGTGCGGATTGCGTTCAAGGAGAGGTCGAAGAAGGGTGAACGCTTCCTCCTTGCCTCCTAGATCTTCCCACGTGATGGTTCCACGCTTGGTGACTCCAAAATTAGTTTTACACTTGCCATTTTCAATTGACCTGACTTGTCGGTGTGTGTTTAGACTCGCACTACACTTTAGAAGATAGGCCATGGCACCTCCTCTACCCGGGCCACATGTAATCCTCGAGAATAGTGCTTGACTTCATCACCCTACACGGAACTGCGAATATTCCCCAACGCCTGCGTTCGACCGCGCACTGCCGCGTCTAATCTGGGAACAGGCTCGCGAGGGATTATAGGCCACGAGATCAGCGATGCCCTGGCGCACAACGCCCTTGACTAAGCTGGGATGCAATATCGTCTGCCGTTCGACAAGGTGTGTCCTCCTCTCCCTGCTCTTGCTCCGTTGTTAGGGAGGCATTCAAGAAAAGAACGACGTGCTGACTCGTGCGGACGGAAGTAGGCCTTCCTCACGGACTGGGACGCGCAGAAGGCCGACGGACTATTCGCTGTCTCCTCTCCTGGTAAATCGAAAACGACCGGCCTTCTTACACCGAACGGGATTGACCATCAGCGCGACGCTGCTTGTTTCGAAGCCTTACTTCAACCTCCCCATCATGCAGGGCACATACGACCGGATCGTCTTTGAGGAGTATGAGTTTGCGTCGTGTTGGCGGGGTGTGCGTGAGTCTCCTCTTCTCTGTCCATTTCTTTTCTTTCCCTTTCGTCGCTTCTGTGTTCTGTGTTCTCTTTCCACCACTAAACAACTTGTGTTTCCCTAGCCGCCTCCCTCGTCCGTCACGGATAACTGTTTACAGAACATTCCTCAACGAGTCATGCTGAACCGAAACCGCAATGCGCGCTGAGCGTCGACGCCGGCTTCAGCTTTACCCATGTCGAGCCCATGGCCGACGGGCGCGTCGTCTGGCAGGCTGTAAGGCGGTGCGTGTCTCTCTCCTTCTCAGTTTCCTCTTCTCATTTCTCCTCTTCCTGGTTTGTCTTCTTTGTTTTTATTCTTCCATGACTGTTTCCCTCGCGTTTGTTCTTCTTTTTTTTTGGGTTTCTTCACCCTTCTCGAAGGCGATGGCTCTTGCCGCCGTGCTTTCTATACTTCCGTCCGAATGACCCTCCTCTCAGTTTCAAGCTTGTCTTGCCATGCAGATGCAGGTTTTGTTTCATCTTCCGTTCCTTTCTTCCCTAGGGTTTCCCCTCCCGGTATCATTCTATGTACTTTCGTCTGTATCTCCAACCTGTCACAAGGGTGTCTACGTTTCTACGCTCCTGCCTTGCCCTGCAGGCGTCTTTTCGGTAGATGACGTTGAGAAAATGACAATCTGTCGTCTTGCCGTGCGGGTGTTATGTCAAGGTGTATGCGCCGTGAGGAGCAGACGGGGAACGACAAGGATGATTGACTTTTATTACACCACATTCTTTCCGTTTCCCTTTGTACTCCTACTTCCATTTCCTCCTCGTGGCCTTTTGCCGTCTACTTTCTGGCCTTCTTTCCTTATTCCTTCTTTTGTCCGTCCATCCATTTAACTGACTTACCATTTCCTATTTCAACTACAGAAATCGACGCCGGTGGGAAACTCCTAACCAACATCCACAAGGAGCAGCTGTTCTACCGGCAGTGGAACATGACGGCCGAGATGTTCGTCATGCAGGAAGACAAGGAGTTGTTGTTTCATAGCCGCTGCCGATGGTGGTAGACGTGGCTCGCAATACTTGCTTGGCGGTGGGTGCAATGTGGACGCTTTAGACTTTTGAGAATGTACGGAGCGATGTAGGTGAGTCGCGGTGATTCCTGGACGCCCCTTTGCGGGTGGCGGTCATGTTTTTGTATTGCGGTGTGCTGGTGTGTCTGTTGTCTGGTATCTATGGTGTGGGGGGGTTGTTGGGTGCAATGTGCGTTACACGGCACACAGTGCAACTCGCCCCGCTCGCTATTTCGCTCTTCCACATTTCCTCTGGTTTCTTCAGTGGGATCTCGCGTTATGGTTGTGGATGTGGATTTCATCACTGCGACTGCCTCTGCCTCTCTTCTCCTATTGACACACGCAGCCAAGTGTTTAATCCATGTTTCGAGCCAAATCGCATCGTGTCGCGTCGAGTTCCAATTCGAATTTGAATTCGGATCCGGGTTGTTATTTTCATTTCGGTTCACATCTCCGTTCACTCTCTGCTACGCGGTCGTGTGCCCCGGAATGCTGTCATTTTCAGGCTCTCGTCATTGCCACCACTTTACTCACTGCACGATATATCCACAGCGCAGACCCATCCCCACAGACAAACCCTATCGTGCAAGAGTATGTCCTGCCGGACCTCGCTGCGGGACAGGAGGGCCACGTCCGGATACGAACAAATGGGCAGCAGCCGAGCAATGAACGCGATAGGGGCCGCGAGGAGCAGGTGTTCGTGATGGGTGAGGAGAGGTTCTCTGTTCCGGAAGTGTTGTTCAGGCCAGATGATATCGGTACATATGCGTTCTTGCTTTTCTTTGTTTTCCTAGTGCTAACTCACTTGACAGGTCTCTGCCAATCAGGCCTTGCCCCCCACGATCGCACATAGCCTAGCCTCGCTCCCTGGCGCGCTGCAGCCCTTCGCGGGCATGTTCTGGGCGCACGTCGGTCTCGTGGGCGGGTGCACCAAGTTTCCGGGGTTCAGGGAGAGGCTGGAGACGGAGCTGAGGGCACTTGCGCCGGTGGGGTGTGATGTAAGGGTGTGGGGTGGTGCTCAAGACAAGGCTGAGTGAGTGCATTTCCTTTGAGCTGGATATCTTGTGCTGATGATGTGAACGTGTTGTAGCCCGATTACGACCGCGTACCGCGCCGCGTGTTCCTTCGCATCCTCATCCTCATCCTCATCTTCCCAATCAACGGCAGCATCGTCGTACCCCATCCTCCCGAGTGAGTATCTGGAGACAGGCGGCTCGCAAAAAGGAGGAGCGACGGATGGCCGGCGGGAGGAAACGCAATGCGGAGAGGAAGAAGGGGTTGGTGGAGGAGACTGCAGCCGCTGGGGATGGTGGTGCTTCGACCAGTGTGCATGGTGCTGCAGGGTCTGCAGTCACGCTGTTGAAGGCGCGAGGGGGTGCGGAAAGCCAGCAGAAAGACGAGGAAACAGGGACTGCCTCTGCGGCTGGGGACGGAAGGGGAAAGGAAAGGTGAAAGCAGCCACACCAGCTTCGGCAGCCCCACCACGCCTGAGGGCGACACCGCTGGGGGCGCAACTGCAGACGCGGACGCAGATGTACTAGACGGGCGAAACGTAGAGTCGTAGCTAACTGTTGATATTGTTGTTCATGGACATGGATTTATTGCAGCCTGCCGGCCACTAAGCGGGCCAGACACTCTGTGGGCGCCTGCTGTCCAAACACTGAGCAAACCATATTAATGAACCAAATTTTGGCCAATGTTATCATGTTAATAATTACACACAAGGTAACGTTGCAGAAAAGAATTATCTTCAATTGAAGTTCAAGTCAGTGCACATCATGTGACCATATCAACTGAAGTCCGCCTCAATGCAAACTCTGACGCAATGTATGAGGTTGAATATTAGTTGGATGATTGGTGTAAATAACTTACAGAACACTTGCATGACCAGTCGGTCAGATATAGTTCAACCACGCCGGGCCCGCACCATACTCGCGCCTCCATCCCAGGACGTCCCGCTTATGAATGCGCATGTTTGTGATCAAAATTCCATCCTCTGGAGGGAAAAACCGTTCATAGAATGTGCGCCCACCCCGTCGCGCGTCAATATGCTTCAATGTTGGGCACAGCTTGAACGCATGGTGATAAGCAGGAATGTTGAGGATATTATCGTAAGTTTCTTCCAGGACGAGGACCTCAAGACGTGGAAGATTCTGCAAAAATTGAAGCTACACACAAAGATTAGCATATGCTTGACAGCAAACATGTCCACATGGCCATACCACTTCCATAAGCCTATCAAGATATTTGGAGAGGAACTTGATGCGAAAAAGCTCCAAACAGACCAAAGAATTCAGCTGGAGAGTGAAGGAGGGGTTCATGTTCAATACGTCTATGACGCATCGAAGGTACTTTAAGTGATTGAGCTGTCGGGTGGACATCGTTGGCAGACCTCCTCCTATCGACTCCCATTGGAATCGTGTAATTAGCCTGTCATCTCGGAGGAGGTGGTTGATGATATTGTTGTCAGTGACCTCCAGAAAATCAAGCATAGGACATAGATCTGTTGGTACTTCCACTAAATCGGATGGGTTGCTTTCACCAAAATTTAAGTCTAAACGTCTGATGGAAGGCTGAGTGGGGAGGAAGTGGCAGAGAAGAAACAAGCGGCTTGATTTGTCCAAGTAACGGTCCCAGACTAGTGTGCGCAATTTGAAAGTGCATTCTCGTAGTATAGTTGATGGCAGCAGCCATTCGTTTTTGAAGTGCTCCAAATTACACATTGAACGCAGGGCCAATGATATCGAGAGGGGCGCTGTGGGGTCCTCCATGCCGAACCTCGGTGCGCTGGCGCTGTTGAGGTAAAAAGCATGGACCAGGGGCCCAAGTCGCAATGGTGAAGCGTTAACCGCTGAAATAAACAGTGTATGTCGACGCTCCGAATGTAGCTCGACATAACGGAACAGGCACCGCTGGGCCTCATCTCGGAAGGCCGAGCAGCACAACGCCAATGAATACAGATCGACCCATTTATCGACATGCTGGATGATCGCATGGTAGAGTTCCAATGGTAGTGGTTGAGCCATTTCGACGCACACGGCGCGGATTGCGGTAGAGGAGAGGTCGAAAAAGGGTGAGTACCTCCTTGCCTCCTGGTTGAGCAACCTTTCTTTCGGATCTTTCCGCGCAATAATTCCCACACTTGGTAACTCCAAAATTAGCTCTACACCTGCCATTTTCGTTTGGTCCGACTTGAACATGTGTGTTCAGCCTCGCACTACACTATAGGAGACCAGCCATGACACTCCTCCACCAGAGCCGATTGTTATTCGCGAATCCGGCACACACGCCATCAAATGCGGTGCCACCTCGTCATCTAGCGATAGTACTTTGGCTTCACTGTCATCTTACACGAAACCGCGAATAATCCCCAACGCCTGTGTCCGCCTGGGTACCGCTCCGTCTACTCTGAGAAGCTCGCAGTGGTTCTTAATCCATGAGATCACCAACGCCCTGGCGCACGATGCGTTCGACTATACCGGGATGCAGTATGGCTACCGTTCGAGAAGGTGTGTGTCTACATCACTGAAGGAAGCGAAGGAAACAAGAAAGTACTGACTCGAGCGGACGAAAGTAGAGCCTCTTCACGCACTGGGGCGCGCAAAAGGCAGTTTGGGACGGGTTTTTTCTGTCTCCTCCACTTCATCTTCTGGTCCCTCGACGAGACGAGGACCGGCCAACTGTCAATGAACCGCATCGACACTCCAGGCGCGGTGCTGCTCGTCATTGAGTCCTATTTTAACATCCCTACCGTGCAGGACGCGGACGACCACATCGTGTTTGAGGAGTACGAGTGCCTCCGTTTTCTTTGTTTCCTCGTCCCCGTTCCATTTCATCCACTCTCACCTGACTGTCGGAAATCCTAGAATCGCCTTATAAGGGTAATAATGCCGATTTTGGACTGGCATCATAATTACCTCCAAATGCCTCATAATAATGACGGGGGATCAATGATAATGCAACTGATTATAAGGCACTAAGTTCATTATCACGAAAGTGACAAAACTATAGTCCTACACTGTCAGGCAGTTCACGATAATTCAGTGGCCACTGCCCGACTCGAACCACCGGCCTTATAATGCAGCTTATGTAATCAAGCCACGCTCAAGCCCGTTACACCACAGTGCTTTTTATAGTATCTAACATGACTTCATCTCATACCGTCGTATACAGTGGTTCAACCACGTCTCCAACATGTCTGAGCCAATAGAATCCCACCATGTGCTCACTCTGGGTGCCCCATTATGAGGATTGTAGTACCCTGTTAGCCCCCATTCAGTAAAATAGTGTAGGAACAAGGGAATATATGCCTGTGACCACATTGATTATTGATTTTCCAGCCAACCCAAACATGATAAAATTAAAACCTATGGACACTTCCACCTTCCTGTGGCACATCTCATTTCATCTTATTGACATCAAATATCTGTGCAAGAGGATACACAATGACGTAGTGCTCTGATCACGCAGCACGCACATTTCAACAAACGTGTGCTGTCACATCTTCCACATCACTTCACAGTCTGCATGCCTGCATTCGTTGCTGCTGGTTGACTGCATTCTTACTCTGCTCTGATTCAAACATTACACTTTATTACGAATACCCCGTCGACCAGAGATCTTTTCTCGTCTCACATAGATTCCATTATGCAAATCGAATGAACTCTTCGCTTTCCCACGACTCACTCTCAGGCGTCTACGCAACATATTTGTCAGGGCAACACCACAATCAGTGTGATCACCACTAACAAGACCAAGCAGAGAGAGAGAGAAGTAGAGAGAGAGATAGAGAGATAGAGGGCAGATGTCAATGACCTAAGGATCACACCAAGTATGTAGTGGAAATCCTAAGAGATTGAAGCTGAGGCTACACCTACTGACTACAGAGGTTTTATACCTACTCAGTACTCTAGAATATTCTGTAATGATATCATAAGTATTACATCATAGAATGGAATAGAGCAGAATGGAATAGAATGGAAGGTAATGGAAAAAGCACAAGGAATTATCTAGAAGATCTAAATATAGACATGAAACTAAAAATAGAATGTATGTAGATAATCAGGGTTGGTGATAAGATAAGGAAATAGGGAGAACCCTGACAATATTGACCAATTCCAGCTTCGAAGACACCGTTTCCATATGTGTCAGCACGGAAATTTATGAACAATATACCAATTAATTCTATGATTGATTTTTGTGGTTATATTTTGCATGTATTACGTGCTGGCACCCATTTATTTCAAGTCTCTGCTGAATGATACAACTCGCAACTCTGCTGCGCATCTTCATGATATTTACTTTAAACTTAATATCTTTTGTTGATTAAAGGTCACATTTTATAATCTATATATTATTTAACGGGTAGTGGGTGAACTTCCCTGAGCTTCAAAGTATACATGCTTGACCATAGCAGCAACGACCACGCTCCTTCACGCACCCAGAACAACAGGCACCCAGGCTGAGCTTCCGACCCTCCACTTGACGGAACCTAAACTTCAGCTATGAGTACCACTGCTGCAACAAATAGGCGCACAGATCACCCCAGCCTGGCGCGTGCGCCGATGCGATCATGAGCATTAAGTTGCGTCCTACACACATGCGCCTCAGGCTAAACCCTGCGACTCGCATGAATGGCTCCTCCATAACGTGAGCACACGCATGCAACTTGAATACAGATTTTTACGATATAATCTTCACGTTTTCTTCCTTTTTCTTCACTACTAAAATTTCTATTGGCCGATTTCTCTCCGTATAGATACCTGCATTTATTGTTTGTATGTACTCAGTTGAACACACCCCGATTACACTCCATCGAACGCACAAGTCATCCGCGCACGCAAACTGCCTAGCCATCGTAAGTCCCAATTCCCACTCTCGCTCTCGTAATCATTTGCGTTCTCGCATCTGTTCTCGACACGCCCTCGCTCTCGTTCTCGTTCTCGCCTTGTTCTCGCCCATTCCGTTTGGGTTCCGTGCCTAACAAGACAAGCAGCTGGTTTGTTTACGCAACCATAGACGCTTGAATCATCCATCAACCTGGGCAACTGCCCAAGTAAGGTCATGCATCCAGGTGGGCAGTTGCCCAAGGCCCTGGCAGGGATGCATCAGCCCTCTGCTGGAGAATGTGGCCCATGCTCATGCATCATCATGGGCAACTGCCCACTGTGACCCTCACCCTGTCACTCTGGTCACTGATTTTGATGGCCAGAGCTGATGGCCATGATGCCAGACCTGGTGACCTCAGTCACTAAAATCACATGGGCCCATCAATAATGATGGCTCACATCGAAAATTCCCACGCTTAGTAAAACTTCTAGAATGTGCAGAAAGCTTGGACACACATGCCACAATTTGACCCACTTCCTAATTCAGCCTCCATCAGGCTCTAGACCCTGATCTTTGATTCTAAAAATAGATTCCAGGCCACTGAATGTGAATATGAAAGTGGTCTTTCTGGACAATCTTGGTACCATTCTGTAGCAAATTTTCACGTGATTCCAACGCACATATTCTCGAAGCTGGGCGCTTAGTGGTTATGGTGCAATTGAGCAAATACACATATTTCGAAAAATAGGCAATTCAGCAATACCTCGCCCATCCCCCCGTATTTCCGCACGCTCTTTGTATCAGCTTGTAGGTATTTCCAGCGCGCTTTGGACGCGTGCTTGAGCGTGAGTATGCGCTCATTGGTTGTTGCACTACTTCTCATATACTATATTTGGCAGAAATGCGCCCATTCAGCTATGCTGTGCTTGACTCTGCGCATTTCCGGACGCTTCAGATACCATTCTGTAGGGAATTCTAGCGCGCTCCTGATGCACCAAAGATTATGACAGCGCGCTGAGTGGTTGTTCCGCTATTTACAAAACAGTTCTATTCTGAAACTGAGCCACTCAGCTGTATCTCACTCATTTCTTCATATTTCCGGACGCTTGGGGTACCATTTTGTAGCTATTTCTTACCCTATTTAGACACATCTTTTACTATGGCAATGCGCTTAATACTTCTGTTCCTATTTGTTGAATGGATAAACATCAGAAAATGCAATTAGCCAGGAATTCCATAGCATATACTGAACGCTTTTGGACGCTCTTTGTACCAGCTTGTAGCGGTGAATTAGGGGACTCCAACGCGTCCTTTGTCATATCAGCGCGTCAATTCTACGTTCCGGAATAGTGAAAATACCGAATAAACACTAATATACCACCAAATCAGCATTTGCATTGGCTATACTCCACCATTCTGTACCACATTAGGACGAGCTTGTAGCTGTGACATGCCCCTTCCTAAAACATATTCAATGTTTTCAAGGCATTCAGTACAACCTATGCAATTTCAAATACTGTGAGATGCTCATGCTTTTACCGTGAGTTTGGGTCAGTTAATGCACAATGTCATTCACCACATGCACATAGTGTTCAACTCCACCTTAAGGACCTATGACCATATAAAATATCACAATTAAAATTTGTATGAACCCCTAACAATAGCTTAGACTATTCCAGATAACAGTGAGTAAGTGGTGGTTGGTACTATATAAGGTATCATAGACCACTCTGACACTGGGCTGTCACTATTGGGCTGGCTGATCTATATGTGCTACTTCCTGAACAGGGTTTGGTAATTCCTCCTGCATAGTGGAAGTGAACCCAACATATATACAAACACCCTGTGTGTCATACTATATCTCAATATCAACCTATGCTGTGGCATGCATCTGTGCTATTTACAATCCTGAAATGCTTATACCCTGATATGTTTGCTTGACATTTTCTATAATTCTATGGGGCCTGCAAATAAGATAAAATGGCATAAGTCTACAAAGTTGGAACACTAGACATGAGTACTGATATCCAGATTTACATACCTGTAGTGAGTGTAACTACACAGACTGTGGTCCTAACATAATGCCAGTGCTGTTTGTGAAACTGCATAGATTGTACTGAATGCCTTGAAAACATTGAATATGTTTTAGGAAGGGGCATGTCACAGCTACAAGCTCGTCCTAATGTGGTACAGAATGGTGGAGTATAGCCAATGCAAATGCTGATTTGGTGGTATATTAGTGTTTATTCGGTATTTTCACTATTCCGGAACGTAGAATTGACGCGCTGATATGACAAAGGACGCGTTGGAGTCCCCTAATTCACCGCTACAAGCTGGTACAAAGAGCGTCCAAAAGCGTTCAGTATATGCTATGGAATTCCTGGCTAATTGCATTTTCTGATGTTTATCCATTCAACAAATAGGAACAGAAGTATTAAGCGCATTGCCATAGTAAAAGATGTGTCTAAATAGGGTAAGAAATAGCTACAAAATGGTACCCCAAGCGTCCGGAAATATGAAGAAATGAGTGAGATACAGCTGAGTGGCTCAGTTTCAGAATAGAACTGTTTTGTAAATAGCGGAACAACCACTCAGCGCGCTGTCATAATCTTTGGTGCATCAGGAGCGCGCTAGAATTCCCTACAGAATGGTATCTGAAGCGTCCGGAAATGCGCAGAGTCAAGCACAGCATAGCTGAATGGGCGCATTTCTGCCAAATATAGTATATGAGAAGTAGTGCAACAACCAATGAGCGCATACTCACGCTCAAGCACGCGTCCAAAGCGCGCTGGAAATACCTACAAGCTGATACAAAGAGCGTGCGGAAATACGGGGGGATGGGCGAGGTATTGCTGAATTGCCTATTTTTCGAAATATGTGTATTTGCTCAATTGCACCATAACCACTAAGCGCCCAGCTTCGAGAATATGTGCGTTGGAATCACGTGAAAATTTGCTACAGAATGGTACCAAGATTGTCCAGAAAGACCACTTTCATATTCACATTCAGTGGCCTGGAATCTATTTTTAGAATCAAAGATCAGGGTCTAGAGCCTGATGGAGGCTGAATTAGGAAGTGGGTCAAATTGTGGCATGTGTGTCCAAGCTTTCTGCACATTCTAGAAGTTTTACTAAGCGTGGGAATTTTCGATGTGAGCCATCATTATTGATGGGCCCATGTGATTTTAGTGACTGAGGTCACCAGGTCTGGCATCATGGCCATCAGCTCTGGCCATCAAAATCAGTGACCAGAGTGACAGGGTGAGGGTCACAGTGGGCAGTTGCCCATGATGATGCATGAGCATGGGCCACATTCTCCAGCAGAGGGCTGATGCATCCCTGCCAGGGCCTTGGGCAACTGCCCACCTGGATGCATGACCTTACTTGGGCAGTTGCCCAGGTTGATGGATCAGACCAGCAGCTATTAGTGTAGTGATGTGCTGGCCTTGGCTTGGCCCAAAAGCCATGGCTTTGGCTTGGCTTAGGCTGGCTTTGGCCCACAAAAATCCTGGGCCAGGCCAAAAGCCAAAAATCAGGCTTGGCTTGGCCTGGCTTTGGCCTGAGCCATGGCCTGGGTCATGTGATTGATGGTGCTGACAAATCTGCATCAATTCCCATATATGGTAGTACCATCAGGACCTATATGTGCACTTTGTCTTCCAACCACTTTTTGGCACCATCACATTGTGTTTTCAAGACTTACAATGGTGTTGTATGCTAGTAGACAATATTAAAAACTTTTCTATATGGTAGGGAATGATTCTTACTTTACTTATCTGTGGATTCCAAAAGTGATGGCCCATTGGTACAAGTTCTAAAAGCACAAATTCCTTGATATGGTTCATGATGTCCTTTTTCTGGGAACAGAGGGGACAAGAACTTCATTCTAAGTCCACAGTCTGCTGGGGGAGATATATATTTATGTATCTATGAGCTGACATGATCTCCCAGTCAGTGCTGTGGGAGATGTATGCATTTTATGAGCAGCAATGACATCCCACTAACTACAGGAATTCACTAATGGGTCATCACTTTTGGAATCCACAAATATAATTGATGAAAAAATATGCAATCATATTGTGGTTTACAATGTTACCTATACTCTGGCCCAAGTTGGCCTGAGCCAGCTGGCTTTGGCTTTGAGAAATCTCGGGCCAGGCCAAAAGCCAACCCAGGCCAGGTCTTTGGCCTGGCCTGGCCCTGGCTTATTTTGGCCTGGCTTGGCCTGGCTTTCTGGCTCAGGCCAAAGCCAGCACATCACTATATTAGTGGTTTACGCAGCATTATATCTTCCCGCCCTTTGCTACGTGCAAGAGACTCGCTCGTCGAGACATGCCCAACTGGGTGACCGTCTCTACACTGAGCTGTGCTCATTGAAGACTGACGCCGCACTGATGTCGCATTACGCACTGCCACTTTGAGTCCCGTAACAATGTAATTGATACATTATAAGGCAAATTCATGATTAATAAGCCTAACCGACGTATCTTATGTCATATATTGCATGAAAATGTGAAACTTGGGTTATAATGGGAAAAAATGGCATATCTTAATGTCATCGTGGGGATTATAATGGGATTCCGTTATAATGCTATTTCAGGATTTCCGACATGCACCATGCGACCGTTTGTCCCAGGCATGTCTTTCCTGCCTTGCCCTGCAGGTCCGTTTTGACTTCATGAAGTTGAGAGAAGGATACAGACCGTTTTGTTTTACCATTTGAGCGTTATGATGTGGTCCCATGAGGAATGCGAGAGGAGACAAGGGGGTTGAGGCTTGTTCCTTTTTGTGGTTTTTGCCCAGTCGGCCAACCGGCCAATATGTTAAAATTTGCTTCCAATTCGTTGCTTTGCCTCTTTTGTACCTTCATTTGCTTTCTTTCCTTCTAGTCGTATATTTCTGTCTTCCACTCCTTGGTCCCATCTATCTACTACTCGCACCTGCAGCCTGAGCGCTTGGAGCCAATCAATCTATTTGCTTGTTCCTTGCTTTTCTTCTCTTGTACCTTTATTTACTCTATTCTCTTTCTTTAGCTATATAATTCCTTTCTTTCTTTCTTCCTTTCTTCGGTCTCTTCCAGGTATCACTCCACCCCGCTTTCACCTGCCATGCGGATGTTATAATGACATGGTAAGTTTCAGAGGAGGATATCACTGAGGATGAATAACAACGCTGTACAAGAAACGGCCAGATTTTCTTTCTCGTATCTGGTTGAAGGTGGTGCTTCAGCCAGTACATGGTGCTGCTGCGTCTACAGTCATGACAATGTCTCCTCTCCAGCACAGGCGCAAATCTGCGGGTTGTCTGTCAAAGCGTGACGTGAGTAGAGAGACATTGATCCTGAAACCTCTGTATATAGGTACTTGCATGTTAATGGAATGATTGTTGTCAAGGACTGGCAAAGGGTACTCCTATGCCATACTCGCGCCTCCACCCCAGGATGTCTCGCTCATGGATATGCATGTTGCTGACAAAAATACCATTCTCTGGAGGGAAAAACCGGTCATAGAATGCGTCCTCCTTGTATCGCGCATCGACATGCTTCAATGATGGGCACAGCTCAAACGCACGTTGATAGAGGGAAATGAACTTGACAGGGTTAAAGTAATTGTTTTGCACAACGAGGACCTCAAGACATGAGAGGTGCTGGAAAAATTGAAGCTACATGCAAAGATTGGCGTTTTGTTGGACAGAGAAGCGGAGCCGTACTGCCATACCTTTTCAATGGGGCAATCAACATCCCTGAACTCGAACCCGTCCAGATGAAACTCCAAAGGGACCAATGAGGTGAGCTGGAGAGTGGAAGAGGGGCTTGTAGACAATGTGTCTATAGGGCACCAGAGGTATTTTAGGTGGTTAAGCTGCCGAATGGACATCGTTGGCAGATCCTCGTACACGTCCCATTGCAATTGCGTGATCAACCTGTCGTCCCGGAGGAGGCAGCTGATGGCATTGCTTTCGGTGGCCCCCAAATAATCGAGTGCAGGACATAAGTTTGTTGGTACCCCCGTCGGGTCGAATGGGCCACTGTTTTCATAAAAGAGTAAACATTCGATGGGGGAGGAAGTGGCAGAAGAGAAATGACATCCCGATTTTGTCCAAGTAGCGGGTCCAAACTAGTGTACGCAATTTGAAGGTGCATCCTTGTAGGATAGTAGCTGGCAGCAGCCATTCATTTCTGAAGTGTTCCAGATTACACATTGAACGCAGTGCCGTTGAAATAGAGAGGGAGCTGCGGGCTCCTCCCCAGCATAGAAAGTCGCATCGGGGAGGGAGAAAGCATGGATCAAGGGCCCGAGTCGCAGTGGTGAAGCGTTAATCGCTGATATGAACAGCGCATGTTGCTGCTTTGAATATGTCTTGACATGGCGGAACAGGCACCGCTGAGCCTCGTCTCTGAAGGCTGAGCAGCACAACGCTAATGAAGGTAGATCGCTCTGGTTATCGACAGACTGGATGATTGCATGGCAGAGTTCTAATGCCAGTGGTTGGGCCATTCAACACAGACGGCGAGGTCGAAGAAGCATGAGCACCTTCAAGCCTCATCATGGTCAAGCAACTCTCCTTTCGGATCTTTCCATGCGATGGTTCCCACGTTGGGTGCCTCCGAAATTAGGTCTACACTTGCCATTTTCATTCACTCCATCATCCCGGAAGCCATGGCGCCTCCTTCACCAGGGCCGATTATTATCCTCGAAAACGGCGCCCACACAATCAAGTGCGGCGTCCTCCCTTCATCCTCTCCATCCTCATCTTACACAGAACCGCGAATAATCCCCAACGCCTGTGTCCGCCCGCGCACCGGCGCGTCTACTCTAGGAACGGGCTCGCGATGGCTTATAGGCCACGAGATCAGCGACGCCCTGGCGCACGACGTGCTCGATTACGCCGGGAT
Source organism: Psilocybe cf. subviscida (assembly GCA_013368295.1). Taxonomy (NCBI): domain Eukaryota; kingdom Fungi; phylum Basidiomycota; class Agaricomycetes; order Agaricales; family Agrocybaceae; genus Psilocybe; species Psilocybe cf. subviscida. The sequence goes on along the minus strand of JAACJJ010000032.1, from coordinate 486,790 downwards.
GCAGTACCGCCTGCCGTTCGAGAAGGTGTGTGCCCAAGCCGTATCTGTAGCACTGGTGGAAAAACGAAGGGAACAAGAAAGTACTGACTCAGGCGGAAGTAGGGCTTCCTCACGGACTGGGACGCGCAGAAGGCCGTCTGGGACGGGCTGTTCTCTGTCTCTGCCACTCCTGCTAAATCGAAAACGACCGGCCCTCTCACACCGAACGGGATCGACACCACCAGCGCGACGCTGCTCGTTACGGAGCCCTACTTCAACCTCCCCACCATGCAGGACACATACGACCAGATCGTCTTTGAGGAGTACGAGTTTGCGGCGTGTTGGCGGGGTGTGCGTGAGTTTCTGTGCCCTTTCCTCCGTCTCCGCCTCTGCCTCTTTCCTCACCTTCCATCGCTTACCCTTTTGTATTTTGTTAGCGGCTGCCCTCGTCCCGCACGGATCCCTCTTCACCGAAGGCTCTTCATCGACGAGTTCTGCACCGAAGCCGCAATGCACCTTGATCGTCGACGCCGGCTTCAGCTACACGCACGTCGTGCCCATGGTCGACGGGCGCGTCGTCTGGCAGGCTGTGAAACGGTGCGTCCTACTTCTCTTTCTTCTCTTCTTCTTTCCGTTCGTTTCTGCTCTTCCTGGCCTCGTTTTTCATCTTTCGAATTGGTGTTTTATTCTTCGCTCTCTGAGCTTTGGGTTTCCTACTCTCTTTCTACTTTCTAAGATGGTACCTCTTCCCCCATGATTCTATAATTCGTCTGAATGTCCCTTCTCTTGGTCTCATTGCGTCATCTTCCACCTGCATCATATCGCCTGTCGGTGAAAGCGTTCATCTTTCGGCCTTGCCATGCGGGTGTAACCTCAGCGCGCAGCGCACCAAGAGGAGGAGAGAAGAGGGGAGAGGGGAAGGCTGAGCATGAATATGGGGGCAGCGATGGGCAAAACGGTCACTTTTTCTGCTTCGTTCTCCGTTTGAAGCATATCGACCGCCGAGGACGTTCGCGTACTACTTTCCTCCTTCTCTTCTTTCTTCCCTCCATTGTGGCTGTTTTGTCTGGTGACTGGTCCTTTTTTGACTGTTTATGTTACCGACTTTCTCTCCTTCCTTTCTACCTTCCCATGTATCGCAGCGCGTCACATAAAGTGCGCTTGCGAACGCGGTCATCTCCTTGTTTTTGCATGCGACCATGCAGGCGCCTCTTCAACTCAATGGGAACTGAAGGGAGGAGACACGCAACGTGCTTGTTGGCTACCTTTACCTGCATCTTGCGAAAATGTCCATATTTACGACTTTCTGTCTTACTGTGCGGACATGTAGGTGTGTGTTTCACACATGCGAAGGAGGAGGAAGAAAATGAGAATGAAGATGCACAGAAGGCTTGAAGTTTTTTTCTATTACCCCAATCGGCCAATGTGCTTCCAGTTTCAGTTCGTTCTCCTCCCTCGTACTTTTACGCTTTCTGTTGTCTTCCTTTCCTTCTATCGGTTTCTTTGCTTCTCTTCTCTTCTTCCTCCCCTCTTTCTCCTCCCTGTCCCATCTCATCTACTCTCACCTGCAGCGCGAGCGCTTGGCATGAGCATGTCTGCCTTGATGGCTTGCCAGCAGGTGATTTTCAACCTGTCGTTGGCAGGGAGGAGGATAGGAATTTTCGTCTTCGTCGTTCCATGCAAGTGTTATAACGCGGGATGTGTACCGAGAACAAGAGACGGGGAAAGATGAGGCCTGTTTATATGTATACAATCTCGATCAGCCGATCGGCCAATTGGTTAAATTTTACTTTCAGTTGGTCACTTTTCCTCTCTTGTGTCTTGATTTTATCTATTTTCTCTCTCCTTCCTCTATTTTCTTTCTTCTATACCTCTGCCTTTTAGTCTCCTCGTCGCGGAGCTATCTCGTCAACTTTCACCTGTATCGCATCGTATTGCACGCTTGCGAAAGCATTCGCCTGTTTGTCTTGCCGTGCAGGTTTCATTTCGACATCCTGATCTCCGTGAGGAGGAAATGACGAAGGATGAGAATGGGATAATGACAACCAACAGCGAAAGCGGCCGCAATTTCTTGCTCTTTTTCCGAATCAAATCGTGCATATCGGCCGTATCGAGACAGACGACGGTGTTCGTTTTAAGCTTCCATCCAGCACTCCTCGATTACACGGCCATCTATCTATTTTCTGGGTTTCTAATTTTCTTTTTTTGTCTCTTTCTTTCCTTCGTCGGTTCGTCATTTAGCAATCCATTTAATTAACTTCCTCTTTTTACCCAACCAGCATCGACGCCGGTGGCAAACTCCTAACCAACATCCTCAAGGAGCAGCTGTCCTACCGGCAGTGGAACATGATGGCCGAGACGTTTATCGTGCAGGAGGTCAAGGAGAGTTGCTGCTTCGTCGCCGCTGCCGATGGTGGTAAACGCGGTTTGCAAAACTTGCTTGGTGGTGGGCGCAATGTGGACGCGTTGGACTTTCGAGAGTGCATGGAGCGATGTCGGTGAGTTGCGGTTGTTTCTGTATCTCCCTTTGCGGGTGGTGGTCGTATTTTTGTGTTGTGGCGCGCTGGTGTTTTCGTGTCTGTTGTCCGGTATCTGCGGTGTAGGGGAGTTGTTAGGTGCGATGTGCTTTATACAGCATGCAGTGCGACTCACCCCGCTATTTCGCTGTTTCCCTATTCCGCCTGGCCTCCGGTTTCTTCAGTGGGATCTCGCGTTATGGATGTGGATGCAGATTTCAACACTGCGGCTGCCTCTGCCTCTGCTCGCCTATTGACGCAAGCGGCCAAGTCTCTGACTCGTGCTTCGAACCAAATCGCGTCGTGTCGCGTCGGCTTCGAATTGGAATTTGAATTCGGATCCGGGTTTCTGTTACAATTCCTATTTTCATTCCGGCTTACATCTCTGTTCACTGTCTGCTACGTGATTTTGTGTGCCCGGAATGCTATCATTTTTAGGCTCTCGTCAATGCCATCACTTTACTCACAGTACAATATATCCACAGCGCAGACCCATCCCCGCAGACAAACCCTATCGTGCAAGAGTATACCCTGCCGGACCTCGCTGTGGGACGAAAGGGTCACGTCCGGATACGAACAAATGGGCAGCAGCCGAGCAATGAACGCGATAGGCGCCGCGAGGAGCAGGTGCTCGTGATGGGCGTGGAGAGGTTTTCTGTTCCGGAGGTGCTGTTCAGGCCAGATGATATCGGTGCGTCTGCATCTCTGCTCTTTCTTTGTTTCTCCTGGTGCTAACTCACTTGACAGGTCTTAACCAATCGGGCCTCGCCCCCACCATCGCACATAGCTTAGCCTCGCTCCCTGCTGCACTGCAGCCATTCGCGGGCATGTTCTGGGCGCACGTCGGTCTCGTGGGCGGGTGCACCAAGTTTCCGGGGTTCAGGGAGAGGTTGCAGGCGGAATTGAGGGCACTTGCGCCGGTGGGGTGTGATGTAAGGGTATGGGGTGGTGCGCAGGACAAGACTGAGTGAGTGCGTTTCCTTTGGGCTGGATATCCTGTGCTAATGATGTGAACGCGTTGTAGCCCGATTACGACTGCGTATCGGGCCGCATGTTCCTTCGCATCCTCGTCCTCATCATCCCAATTAACGGCAGCGTCGTCGTACCCATCCTTCGCCCAGCAAACGCTCTCGCGTGCCGAGTATCTGGAGACAGGCGCCGGGGGCGCGGCCACCCGCCGGCGGTTTGGTGCGGCGGACTGGATGGGTGCGGCGGAGGAGAATTGGCGTGCAAGGGTGGATGAGGCGTTCGGTGCGTTCGAGGATGACGATGAGATTCAAGATCTAGAGAATATGGATGTGGACAAAGAAGGGGGTGGCGAGAGGGGTATACATACACGGTATTCCAGCAGCGCTAGGACACGAGAGGATGAACGCCTGGAGGACGAAGATGAGGACGACGCCGAAACCAAAGCGGCGCGCGAGAAGGAAGAACGGCGAAAGGCTGCCAGGAGGAAACGCGATGCGGAGAGGAAGAAGCGGTTGGCGGAGGAGGCTGCAGCCGCTGGGGATGGTAATGCTTCGACCAGTGTGCATGGTGCTACAGGGTCTACAGTCACGGTGTCGAAGGCGCGGGGGGGTGCGAGAGGGAAGCAGAAAGACAGGGAAACGGAGACTGCCTCTGCGGCTGGAGACGGGAAGGGGAAAGGAAAGGCAAAGCCACCCACGCCAGCTCCGGCAGCCCCACCACGTCTGAGGGTGCGCAGCACACGCGCAGGGGCGGCGGAGATGGAAGAGGTTCAAGAACAAGTACCTGCCCATGCTACAGAGGGCAACGCCGCAGGCGGCGCGACTGCGGACGCGGACGCGGAGGTACAGATGGGCTAAGCGTAGTGTTGTAGTTGTAATGTTGTTGTTCAGAGACTGGGGGATTTATGTATTGCTTCTGATATTTTGATATTGCACTCGCACTGACAGTTGCTTGCAAGTGACAATGCTTACATTCAGCCCCGCACAAGTTTTACTGCTATTGCCTTTTATGTGTGTCCAATAACTGCCTGAAATTACCAGTAGCACGCCAGCCACTTAGCGGGCCGGACAGTCCGTGGGCGCCTATCGTGTGAACGCTGAGCAAACCATGGTAATCGACCAAATTTTGGGTTAAGGCCCGGTGTGCTTGAAGTGAGATCACTGATTGCTTTTTGAATAATCACAATGGCAGATATTTATTTTATTTTATTTTATTTTCAAAAACGGACCGAGATGGATCATGTCTGTAAGCTTTCCGACCCACAAATCTATGTATCGCAAATGTATCCAAGACTCTAATGTGCACACAGCTATGCTTGACCATGTGGGTATTTATTCCCGTAAACCTTTCTAGTGTAATGTATATATCTTTCTATAAAATTCCGTAGACATTCCGGGTAAAGTAATGAGATAATGTACGAATTTTGCGTAAAAACCTTGGTTGCGCAAAGATTCTGTGTCTGGTGTGTAAACATGCGCATGAATGCGCAAACATATGGAGCGCATCATTGAGCACATAGCGCGTGTTTCAATGGTTAGGCGCCCGGGAGTGCAGTCATGTGTACCGCGTGAAACTCAGTACCCAGTGCGCCTAACGTGCCAAAACGGGCTCTTGAAGCTACACAACCGCTTCGCAGTAGGAAATAACAGTTGTAGCACCGAGATACGGTGTATTTACACCTCTCAGTTGATTTTAAGCGAAATCTGGTATGTCATGCAGCCTCTACAAGCAGAATTAGGTGACCTGCCGGCAATTCAGACTCCGATGGGCAAGCAGCCGGCACGGCTGTCACATATCTTTACGCACTGCTCAAGAATGTTTACGCACACGGACAGAAATGTTTGCGCAGCCCACTAATTAGCAGTATTTTTAGGGAGAATCGAATGTTTACGGTCAAAATGCAGGTATTTTTACGCAAATAGCCAATGGTTATGCACTTGGAGTCAATATGTTTGCGCATTCATGCAAATGTTTACGCACCAGACACAGAATCTTTGCGCAACCAAGGTTTTTACGCAAAATTCGTACAGTATCTCATTACTTTACCCGGAATGTCTACGGAATTTTATAGAAAGATATATACATTACACTAGAAAGGTTTACGGGAATAAGTCCCCACATGGTCAAGCATACACAGCTCGTCTGACGAGCGAATATGGCATGGTGCGCAGAAGAAGTTCTTCCCTTCGAGTCTGGGTGGGTGGTTATGATCTGTAAAGGATATGCCAGACTCCTGTAGATAAGAGAGCCGATGAGTGACAGCAGTTCCACGCCGCAACGATAAACTTACATGGATGTAGATTAGGCAGGCGGTGCAGAAGCCGTCGTACATATAATGATGAAATTTGTCAAAATTGTTGAATTGCTCGGAAGTTATGGTGAGACAACTGTCCAGCAGAGAGTGGGCGAGTTTAGGGTCCGGATTGCACTTGGTGAGAAACATAGATATTCCCAAAAAGTAGTTTTCTAAAGGGATAGTGTGTATTGCGGATTGTGTAGCAATATCCTGCATTCTGTTCCAAGAGAATTAAACGTGGGTCAGTTTTCTTATTAGCATTCTAATGACTGGGGCTGCTCTAGGGCACGTACCCAGATTTGAGAGAAAAATTACGTACCGTGCAGACAGCCCTGCTGCCACTACTTGAGCCAGCTTAGTATACTGCGAAGAATCTGCGTAGTATTGTCCGTGGTTATCCATCGGGCTGGGGTTCAAAATATGGCAAATAAGTTGAAGAGAACGATCACCGAGTATAGTCTCCCCAAATATACCACAATTAGGAGCTAGTTTTGCGGCCAAAAGATGGTGTAGCATGCCAATACGAGTGTCAAGAAGTGCATAATCAGCAAAGAGAGCCAGGAAGCTGACAGTAACGTCTGTGCGGTATGGCTTTGTGTAGGCATACATCCTCAAGGGAAATGTCAAAATCATAGAAGTGTAATGGCGCGTACGCCCGGAGTATGGCGGAGACAATGTGTTAATTACAGTACGGATGTGAGCCAGAAAGTGAGAATATAGGGATTGATGAATGTGAGTAAGCTGCTATAAATTTTTGTATCGGTATAAGATAGTTGAGAAGACTGAGTTGATCATATCCTACTCACCTGTTCTTTGAGCCATATAGCAAAATTCAGGAAGAGGGATACTTTGCCCCACCAATACTGTTCTGGAATGGCAGGCGTATACTTTAAGATACATATTGCGTCCAGAGCGTACAGCCTCTCTTGTAGCTCCAGAGTGAGCAAGCTTTGTCGACAGTAGAAAAACATAATTCTCAATATATCCATCTGCTGCATCTGTTGTGTACAAGCGCTTAAATTCGTATGCGGATGAGATTTTGTAACGAAATTACTAACATCAAATTCCAACTCAGCTGCCGGTTTGTTGAGGTGAGTTGTTGTAGATATGCGGCAAGCGAGGCGCGCGCCACTAATGCCCGGGTCAACGCAAAACGCTCCCGACCTGGATTGGTCGTACAAGAAGTCCGAAAACGAAGCATGAAAGAATGCTAATTCTTCGTTATTGCTTTGTGGTACAAATATGATTGAGTGAAGTCCATCCAGGTGTGTTCGAGTGGTGCCCAAAATCTCCCTGGCGAAAAGCGTGTCGGCCCAACGCAAGGACTTCGTACAAGGTGACAAGCCGGGTTTGTAGTATGAATGACCGCCGATTGAGGGTGTCATCATCCAGAAGAATATATCCAGCACATATTCCAGGTTCTGAGGCGGGACGGAAGACAGACAGAAGATGTAGAGAGCATCAAGATCGGCGAAGGGCATGGCATTGGTAGTCGATATGCCCATGATGTCCATCAGACTACGCAGAGGATGCCGATGGACATCGGAGACGTATTTCATGGCCATCGAAGCATACACAAACTGCCCTGAGGACTTCGTAACCAAATACTGCACGTCCGTCTCGCTTGGCCAATTCGAAGGCAGATCCCTTCCAGCTGGGTGATGTTCTTTTATTTTGTTAAACTCGGAGATAACGAAAGAGTGTATATCTCGGGAAGCTTGGTAATTGTTGTCAAGAGGTAAGCCTTCCGTGAACGGCCAGAGCGACCTGGAGGAGAAGCACGTCCGGATTGTACTCTCCGGGCGACTGGATACCAGGAACATGAGCGGGAACGACGATTCACGCCGACAGAGCGCCATTACATCCAATATTTCTTTATGAGACTCCGAGGGCGTACATTCGTCCAGGCCGTCAATGATGATGACTCGTGGAGCAGGGTCAGGGTCGGCGTGCAGGTCCCGAGACGCTGTGAAGGCGTTCAGAGGGTTTATGACGAGCACGTCGGCCTGTTTAGTGAGCGCCTTGTCGAGTATGGTCCAGTCAGCGACCAGGGCACGGAGTGTATAGGGGCGAAGGTCTGGCAACGCCAGGCAGAGCTGGTACGCAACGGTGGCGACAAACTGATCTTTGACTGTGGGACGTCCAGGCGCGGAGCGAGAAAAGAAGAACGACGCAGCCAAGACGCCGCTATCGTCGAACCTTTCCGCCATCGTCTGTGCTATAGTGGTCTTGCCGCATCCGGCAGGGCCATACATCCAGAGAAAGGGGTGATCAGATGGCGACCGCTCCCATCGAGATATTTTCCTGACGATGGCCTTTCTGGTATTTTCATGACACTTTGGTACGTCAGAGCGCACGGCAGAGTCATACATGGCCCCGGGGGAGATGTAGGTTCTGAACATAGCCATGGCTATCCAGAGCGATTTAAACATAAGATTGTAAGCTGGAACTTGAAACACTCGTACCCTGGGCTTGTTCAGTATTTCTTTCTTGCGCAGTTGCCTGGGGCTCTGTATCTCCGTTATTTATGAAGTTGCCTCCATAAATGGTGAAATCTCTAGCGTTGGTAAACATCGTGGGTTGACTGCAAGAGCTGGCGAAGGCGATGTATCTGGCAGATAGACAAGAAGCTGCAACGAGGGCAGGATCACGGTGCATCAGTGGCTGTGGACATCGTCGATTCTCACAGCACTGATAGTGCCAGAGTGCCATGCACTGCCTCAGAATTCTTCTGCTGAGAATAACTTTGCCTCGATTGCGAAAAGGATAAAAGTACTAAGAATATCAGGGCGCCCGCAGGAATATTTGCTACTGGAATGTGCAGTACATACACAAACAGAGGATTGGAATATCCTGGGCCCATGGCGAGGTAGGTGTTGATCCAACGCCTGATCCTTCCCTGCCTAATTGAAGGTGCCACTGCTGGCCACGCTCTGGTTCAACCAGATTCTGTCATCGATCATAACAAAATATGGAGATAAATGGTTCAAATAATGCAACATCAGGCTGTTTATCCATAAATGTATCACTACACATACTCGGGGCATAATGCCCACCTTACTTCGTTAGCTGCTAACCCAAATACTCCGAAGGACCGAACCTAATATGCAGGCTCACCCATGTTGCACATTCACTACTTACGCAGTTACATACACATCTGATAAACCTATAGAACACGCGAAAGCGCTGAGCTCAGTAGTCAAGAGTAGGACGACTGAGGTTGCATTGTCAAGAGGTCGAGTCTTATATACGATGGGATGAGAAGCTCGAGAAGACTGAAAGAATATTGAGGGAAGGATGAATCGACGAAATAAGTAATATAGCTACTGGAGTCATGAACCAATCATGAACAGGAACAAGTAAGGAAATACAAGGTCCAACAACATCCAATCTGATCTTGAGTAGAATACCCCACCATATGGCGCGCCACAGTAGAGTATAAACATTGAATCAAACAAAAAAAAACAACAACAACAAAAAAAACCGTAAATGGCGATAGTAGATACCAGTAATCGCACTTTATGCAATGGTTCGCCATCCCCAATCCCCCATTGGAGTAGTGAAATCGATAGCAGACTTGACCATAGAAAGCCTTGAGATGATAAAGCCATTCCTTAGTATTAATGAAGCTCCAAGCACTTTGGCGCTCATCTGGTGGCTACCCCAGTGGCGTGGCTGGGACGAGCCGGGCCGGGGAGGGCATGGGCGCTTATGTATAGATTCGCAACCTGTCCGCTCCTAGTATCTATATGCAGCACCCGAAACCCAATGCGTATGTAAAGAGGTTGTGGAAAATGTAAGCAGCAAGAGGTGTCACCGACAAGGACGTCTAGTGGGTGGCTACGGGGAAGAGAAGGGCAGAGACGGGCCGAGTTTGAGCACATCAATCAGCGTTCGGATTATTCGCACGCACGCGACGCGCTGCCGGCAGCTGCTGCAGAGTCTACACTACAACCACCATGGGGCCTCCTCCATCAAGTGTGGCATCTTCCAGTTGTCTGGCAATAGTGCTTTGGCTTCGTCTTCATCACCCTACACGGGTCCGCGAGTAATACCCAACGTATGCGGCCGCCCGCGCACCTCCGTCTCCAACTCTTCCGTAGGAACGGGCTCGGGCTCACGATGGCTAATAGGCCACGAGATCAGCGATGCCCTGGCGCACGACGCGGTCGACTACGCCGGGATGCGCTATCGGCTGCCGTTTGAAAAGGTGTGCCTTGGAGATACGTTCAAGAAAAGAGAAAGTACTGACTCGTGCGGACGGAAGTAGGGCTTCCTCACGGACTGGAACGCGCAAAAGGCCGTCTGGGATGGGCTGTTCTCCGTATCTTCCTCCTCGTCTCCCCTAAGGCCCTCAAGAAAAACCGCGAGTAATGGTTATGAAGAGACAGGCCCTCTCACACCAAACGGCATCGACACAACGAGCGCTACGCTGCTCGTCACCGAGCCGTACTTCAACCTGCCCACCATGTAGGACACGTACGACCAGATTTTATTCGAGGAATATGAGTTTGCGGCGTGTTGGCGGGGTGTGCGTGAATTTCCGTGCCCTCTCCTCCATCTCCGCCGCTTTCCTCACGTTCCACATCGAACCGTCGCCTAACCCTCATATTTTGTTAGCCGCCGCCCTCGTCCCACATGGATCCCTCTTCACCGAAGGCTCTTCATCGACGAGTTACGAACCGAAGCCGCAATGCACCTTGATCGTCGACGCTGGCTTCAGCTACACGCACGTCGTGCCCATGGTCGACGGGCGCGTCGTCTTGCAGGCTGTGAAACGGTGCGTCCTACTTCTCTTTCCTCTATTCTTCTTTCCGTTCGTTCTCCTCTTCTTGGCATTTTCTTTCATCTTTCGAATTGGTCCTGTGTTCTTTTCTTTGCTCTTTGGGCTTTGGGTTTTCTTCTCTTCTACCTACTTTTCAAACGTTGCCTCTTCTTCCATGACTTCTATGGTTGTTACTTTTTCTATCCTCAATTCTTGATGCCCCTCCTCGCGGTTTCCCGCCATCGAATTTCACCCGCCTCTCCATGCGCTTGTGCACTCGTTAGAACATGCCATATGGGTGTCATCCTGCTTCAAAGAGTACCCTGAGGCCAAGACGGGGAATTCGAAAGCGAAGTTATGAACGGCGAGCAAATACCTTAACGTTTTTTGATGCTTTTACTTCTTGGCTCGCTGCTTTTCCTCCCTCGGACTTTCGTTTTGTCTAATTTGCTTTCTTTCTCCTCCTCCTGGTATCACCTCGTCCACCTTCACCCTCATCACGCGTTTTCCAAAGTATGTCTCTTTTTGTCTCGCTGTGTAGGTGTAGATGATGTCTTTATAACCGGAAGGAGGAGACGAGGAATAAGGATATCAACGAGTGAAGCCGTCGCAATTTCTTGTTTGTTTTCCGATTCACGCTAATAAAAAAAACGTTGGCCGTATCCGTCTCGACGTGGGCGTTGGCGTCAACCTTCCGTTCTGCCCAATTTCTTTTCTTTCCCCTTTTCTTTTGGTTCTCTGCCTGCCTTCTCCCTGTCCTTTTTCTCTTGCCTTATTTCTTATTCTCCGTTCACCCTATATCTTACATCTCGTATGTTATATCAGCTCGCAGGGCATGAGTTTACGGGTTCATAGAGCATGAGAGTGCGTTCTATTTATCTTTCACTCTCTTGCTTCTCTGTTTTCTCTGTGCGTGTCTTCGCCCTGCCTACCACCGTCCATCAATCCCTACATCTACCCACCCATCCGACCACCCTACCCCTAAACCTCAACTTGACGGAACGTGGCCTCCAGGTGGTCTCAAGATATTGGAGCTTGGTGATAGTGGGCGATAGTGGTGGTGATCACTCTTTTGTTTGCTTTTCCATGTCTGTTTTGTTCAGGTTTTGATTCTCGTCCCCGTCCTTGTTCACGTTATGTTATACGCAGGCATCGACGCGCACATAGGCCAGCTTCAAATCTAAGACTTCCCTCTTCTTTTTCTTTTTCTGATTTGTGATGCTGAGCATGCCCATCTGTCGATGTTTTCTGGGCTGCTTATCTTAGTTTTGTCATCTTTCTTCTTGTCCCTCCGTTCTTTTAAACGTTAGCTGACGCCATTTTTCTCCTTTCTCCTAACAGGATCGACGCCGGCGGCAAACTCCTAACCAACATCCTCAAAGAGCAGCTGTCTTACCGGCAGTGGAACATGATGGCCGAGACGTTCATCGTGCAGGAAGTCAAGGAGAGTTGCTGCTTCGTCGTCGCCGCTGCCGATGGTGGTCGACGTGATTTGGAAAACTTGCTTGGCGGTGGTGGCCGCAATGTGAACGCGCTGGACTTTCGAGAATGCATGGAGCGGTATCGGTGAGTTGCGTTTATTTCTTTATCCCTATTTGCGGGTGGCGGTCGTGTTTTGGTGTGCTTGTGTTTTGGTGTCTGTTGTCTGGTATCTGCGGTATGGGGGAGTTATTGGGCGCGAAGTGCGTTGCACGGCACGCATTGTGGCTCGTCCCGCTCACTATTTCGCTCTTCTGCCTTCCCTCCGGTCTCTTCAGTGGATCTCGCGTTATGGCTGTGGATGTGGGTTTCAACACTGCGACTGCCTCTGCCTCTCTTCTCCTATTGACGCACACAGCCAAGTCTCCAACCTATGCTTCGACCCAAATCGCGTCATGTCGTGTCGAGTTTGGATTCGAATGTGAATTCGGATCCGGGTTTCTGTTACAATTCCTATTTTCGTTCCGGTTTGCGTCTCTATTCGCTCTCTGCTACGCGGTTTGGTGTGCCTGCAATACTGTCATTTTCAGGCTCTCGTCATTGCCATCACTCTACTCACTGTACAATATATCCACAGCGCAGACCCATCCCCGCAGACAAACTCTATCGTGCAAGAGTATGTCCTTCCGGACCTCGCTACGGGACGGAAAGGTCACGTCCGGATACGAACAAATGGGCAGCAGCAGGGCAATGAGCGTGATAGGGCCGCGAGGAGCAGGTGCTCGTGATGGGCGTGGAGAGGTTTTCTGTTCCGGAGGTGCTGTTCAGGCCAGATGATATCGGTACGTTTGCGTCCTTGCTCTTTCTCTATTTCTCCTAGTGTTAACTCGCTTAATAGGTCTCAACCAATCAGGCCTCGCGCCCACCATCACACACAGCCTAGCCTCGCTCCCCTGCCGCGCTGCAGCCCTTCGCGGGCATGCTATGGGCGCACGTCGGTCTCGTGGGCGGGTGCACCAAGTTTCCGGGGTTTAGGGAGAGGCTGGAGGCGGAATTGAGGGCACTTGCGCCGGTGAGGTATGATGTAAGGGTGTGGGGTGCAAGGGTGGATGAGGCGTTCAGTGCGTTCGAGGATGACGACGAAATTCGCGATCTGGAGGATATGGATGTGGATGTGAACAAACAGGGGGGTGGCGAGAGGGGTACACGTACACGGTATTCCAGCAGCGCTAGGACACGGGAAGATGAACGCCTTGAGGATGAAGATGAGGAAGACGCCGAAACCAAAGCGGCTCGCGAGAAGGATGAACGGCGAAAGGCTGCCAGGAGGAAACGCGATGCGGAGAGGAAGAAGCGGTTGGTGGAGGAGGCTGCGGCCGCTGGGGATGGTGGTCCGTCGACTAGTGTGCATGGTGATACAAAGTCTACAGTCGCGGTGTCGAGGGCGCGAGGGAGTGCGAGATGGAAGCAGAAAGACAAGGAAACGGAGACTGCCTCTGCGGCTGGAGACGGGAAGGGGAATGGAAAGGTGAAGGCAGCCACGCCAGCTCCGGCAGCCCCACTACGTCCGAGGCTGCGCAGCACACGTGCATGGGCGGCGGAGATGCAGGACATGCAAGAACAAGTACCTGCCCATGCTATGGAGGGCGACGCCGCAGGTGGTGCACCTGCAGATGTAGACACGGATGTACAGCTGCGCAAAGTGTTGCACACTGTGGGCCCAGCTTTGGATGACGATCACCCATTTATTGATCGTAATCAGCTTTCAGTCTACCGCAGGCTTACTCTTAGGTTGATCGAATTCAACCAATAGGGTGTTTCACAGTAGGCCAACTCGACCCCAACTTTGATCGCAACTTGAACTCTGATTTCGCACCAGACTTTGCCCAACTTTGTCGAATTGACCAAAGTTGCGGTCGAGTTGGGGGTTAAGTTGGGCATCAAGTTGGGCACCAAAGTTGGCCAACTTGACAAATCGAGATCCGGAGTCCGATTTGCAAAGTCGGGCCAACTTAGGAGCCCAACTTGTGTCCCAACTTCGACAAAGTTGGGGTTTGAGTTGCCATCAAAGTTGGGCCCAAGTTGGGCTACTGTGAAACACCCTAATGGCATAGGTTGCGCCCCAACCTAAATCAATCATCCAAAATGAGCATGATCGTTATCCTACGGTTTCTGATATGACTTCTAGGATGATTCTAGCATTGCTTCAGACATCTTGATATTGCATTCGCACTGACAGTTGCTTGTGAGTGTTCGGCCCTGCACAAGCTTTACTGCTGTTGCCTTTCATGTGTGTCCAATGTCTGCCTGAAATTACTAGTAGCATGCCAGCCACTTAGCGGGCCGGACAGTCCGTGGGCGCCTATTGTGTGAACGCTGAGCAAACCATGATAATCGACCTAATTTTGGGCAAAGGCCCGGTGTGCTTGAAGTGAAATCTCTGATTGCTTTTGAATGACCACAATGGCAGATAAAAACCAACAACTTTTCATTCCAACAAACGAACGAGATGGATTATGTCTGTAAGCTTTCCGACCCACAATTATATGTATCACAAATGTATCCAATAATCTGATATGCATATAGCTCGTCTGACGAGCGAATGTATCATGGTGCACAGAAGAAGTTCTGCCTTTCGAGTCTGTGTGGTTGATTATGATTTGTAAAAGGTATGCCAGAAAGGGGGCCACCAATTTCTCACCGCCTGTCTTACAAGACGTCGCATCTCTCAGAAGGCCTCATAAGGCTCTAGGCGCATTGTAGGCATTGTAGGCACTATAAGGCAATTTTGTAGTTTCCAACAAACGCGGCAAGGTATTGCGGCGTGGTGTGATCATGAGGCCGATAGCTGTGAGTAAATATGTAACTGTGCAAAGTAATGCAGCTTTATGGTTTCGTGTAAATACGGCCAATTCTACAAAAAGGTAGCGCAGCGGTGTTTGCAGCCAATCTGTCGGCAGAACTTTACCACCAATTTGTGTTACTGCAGTAGAATTCGAACAAAAAGAAGGGAATGGGAATGAATAATTAGTACACAAATGCTTGAATATGTATGAGTCCGAAGTCGATTTTCACTGGGCCTTAAGGCCTTAAGCTTGATGCCTCATCGTAACTGACGTTACAAATATCTTCCAAAGGCGAATTTCGCTTTGCCAGCAGAAATGTCAGATCTGGCGCGAGGAAATAAGCTTCTGGTGACGGGCGCAGGCGACCCGTCCCTGGGATGCCAAGGTCGTATCCGTACGTTATACAACGGTGACACCAGTTGTTTTGCAGATGTGAAGTACATTAATGCGACTACGAGTAATCTCTCCGATTGGTGATAATACCCTCTCAAGCATTTAGCGTAGCGATGTGTGGCTTGCACGAACAGCGCAAGTGGCACCTCCAGCTGCATGGCGATTCGGCCATGCAGGGTTCGTATAGTAATATACTTTTTGACGGCACTGCCATTCTCAGCCGCGTATACATAATCAAACTTGCCCCACAACCCCAACACCACACAGCCGTACATGCCACTGTGTACCAAGAAACAAAAATCTGTGCCACCCCATATGTGTATCTGCATCGCCGGGAGAGAGACTATGTCTGTGTACTAGACTCTCCCACTTGGGTACTTGTGGTATAACCTCCTTACATCTTCTGATATGTACGGCAAATCTAGCTCCGAATGCGTCTGTTGTAGGAACCGTTACATGGTGAGTGTTGCAATCCGTCGAGGAGGCAATTTGTCCAAGTACCTTGCGGATGTACGAATCCATAAATCTGGCAATAGTACCGTACATGGGGTTCACGTCTTGTGTGGTAGGTACTGAAGAATATGAGGATATGAGGTGAATCCAATGCAAATTACTCCATGAATGAATATTGAGCTCACGTCGGGTGGAGTCAGACGTACTCTGACCCAGGCGAAAGGATAGCAGATTCTGCGGGTTGAGTTCTCTCAGAGAAGCCAACATTGCCTGTTCCATTATTTGCTCCAATGTGTGGCAAATCTCTTCTCTGGCAGGCTCTGTTGCAAGAAATTCAATCATCATGGAAGTCATGGAGATGGTCCCGACGGGAAACTGATATTCGATGGCGGGAACTTTTCCCAGCTGGGCCATATCTTCCGAATGGACACTGCATACAAAAGAAGCAGATTAGTATTGTGACAATATCACGGAAATAATACATGTCCATGACGTACTTTTGTGGCATGTCGAGGTACATGTTCAGCAGCGCAATCCAAATTCTCCATGTTTCTTGCCCTGGCAGCAATCGACGGAGTGTGCACCATGGGTCGCTACTACTGCTCACAAGGTTGGAAAGTATATTGTGCATACGAGGTCTAATGTGTGAGGGCTGCGTAAAATTCCGCAAAACGCAGATAATTAGGATGGTTTCCGAGGTGTGAGGACCGGGTTCAACTTGTGACCAAAGCCAACTAGCAAGGAGGTCAAAAGCCTGGCAGAACAGAAGCCTGACTGCTGCCGGATGATACTTCAACCGCGACTGAAGAGATCCATTATCATCGGTTTGACATAAATTTAAAGTGAATAAATCACTCACTCCGTTGTCTATTTTTTCGAGTTTAAACAATGTGTTTACTCTAGTCTAATAAGTCCGAGGCCGGCGAATACCTATATTCCCGCCTCCTTTTCTCATCTGTATCCACACCAGACGACGTCAGGAAACCACGTCCGAGTGGCGGCTGGTTTGCGGTCACAGGTTGGATATGCGGGTCACCATCTCAGAGATGGCCCCGCCTTCGACCTTTGCTTGGTCCAGCTGCATTCCAGCTGAGACACAACCGGGGTCATGTAGTTCACTCCAATGGACTGAACGAGCAGAGTCTTTCTCTAACTCGTTCATCTGTCCATTGGTGAGTGAGCTGCACTTCACGAGCGAGAGTCTTTCTCTAACTCGTTCATCTGGCCATAGATAGGCAATTTGCGCGTTTTCACTCACCCACCCACCATCCCTGTTCACCATTGGTTTATTTTCTTTTTCTTTGATTCACTAGATACGTCGTACAGATAGACCTCTTTACGAACAAATCAAAGACCGTTTTTCGCCGGCCTCGCTGCTTTCATAGAGCGGGGCCGTGCATGTGCTACAACATCCGCGGGAGTTGCCTATCTGGCGCACATCTGGACTGATTAGATAAAGAATTGCTGAACCAGTGGTTCGTTACGGAACGCCAACTCTATAGGGAATTTTGATGCAATGAAAGCCCGCAGTATATGGGTCTGCATATCCACTGCCAAAGTATCGAAGCGGGATAGCAAGCTCTCGATGCTGGTCAAAACACTATAATCACGATCGACCAGCGGGGGTGCCCACATTCTTGATATTATTGCCGCTGCAACTGTTGTGGCCCTGGCCTTGGAAGAGTAAAGATAGAGCCCCGCAGATCGCTTTTCGTCCAGCAAGAAGTCACGAAACGAAGTGTGATAATAAGAAAATCCTACGTAATCAGAATGCTGGTGCAAGGGCCTGCCGAGGCGTATGACGGAAGACATTTTGACAACAGCCAGCTCAACTACCGATGTTTCTTCATGAAGAATGGAAGCAATGACTTGAATGCTAAGGAAGGGTGTACAGCTGTGTAGAGACAAGATCTTCAGAACAATGTGACGAGTCATTTCGTCAAGGCTCTCCAGGATATGGCGGTAGAGGAGATCAAGTTCGGCGTGGGCTTCATATGCACAATCTGGGCTGAGGCTGAGAAGGCTGCTCAGCGATGTGTCTGGGTGCCTGTCATGCGAGGAGATATAGCGAATAGCTGAACTTGCGTAAGCAAAACTTTCGAAGGACTTGTGCAGAAGCTTTCTGAGAGCATCATCCGATGGCCAGCGTGGACCAAGATACGATTTCAAAGGGTGCGTACGCTTGATCTCCTCAAGCTCGGCACGAAGAAAAATACTGATGTCAGCAATGGAATTCCACTTGTCGAGACATAAATGGTGGACATGGCGCGCGATTTCGACCCTTGAGAATGTCGACACAATGTGTGACTCCGGCCGGCTGACTATAAGTATTTTATGACGAGTGGCTGTCGTGGTCGCAGCAAGTAGGGATATGAACAATCGAACGATCAATTGCTGCATCCCAATATCCATACATTCGTCCAAACCGTCGATAATTAGGAGCATCGAATTGTACGGTCCAGAGGTGGCCTGTGTAGAAGGAAATAATGTAAAGAGAGCTGGAAGAATGATAGTTTTGATCTGGCGCTCAAGTGGAGCGCAAAAAATGAGGGGATTATTCGCGGTAGGGATGCATACAACATCACGCGTGTGAGGCATTTGCTGCAGCATTTCAAATGCTAGAGTGGGCACCAGATGCTTTGTGCTGTTGCGACCCTCGTCGGATCGAAAGAAGAAAAAAGCAGATGATAGTTGGCCTCGCTCCGCACATAATTTAGAAATTGTGTGCGCGATAGCAGTCTTCCCGATGCCTGCGGGACCATACATCCACATTGCAATCTCGCCTTCCGGACTGTTAAGCCACTTGAAGATGTGGTCCTGAATCCCCAAACGTGTTCCGTGCAGACACCCGGGGTCCTTGGCTGTATCATATGAATTGGATCCGTACAATGCTGCTGGGGTGGCGTTCTGGCAAAGGATGTCGAACCCTTTGTTGGTAATGAGCACGATAAACATTCTTCTGGCGTGGTTCCAACGCACCTCGATCGGCTGCCTGTGACCCAGAACATACAGTCATCGTCACATTGTGGCCTGAAACTGCAACGTTGCGAGCATTGGTAAAGAAAGACATGGTTTTCACGAGCGCAAGGGGTAGAAACCTGCAGGAAGATGGTGGTTGGTACAGAGTACTCACTCCGAAAGCTGTGGGATGATCAGGTGTCATAGCACCGCCTTCTCTGTTGCTTCTCCTTCAAAACAATCTAATTTTAGCAGATGCGGTGCACACTGCACCGTGAGCAGAATTTGTCTTGATCCACCAGAAGATGGACCTGGCCCAATTTCAAGTATTTTCGTCGATATCCCTTTGTGCATCCATTTAAAAATCATGAACTTTTATATCACAATGGAATAAATATTTCTCTGCACTGTTATGATTATAATAAAATGTGCAAGGGGGTGGGATTTATGCGCTATCCATTCGACAGCTCAATCACCTGAAGTACCTCTATTGCGTCATAAACGAATTGAGCGTGGACTCCTTTTTCTCTCTGCAGCTGACCTCCTTGATCTTTTTGGAGCTTTATTTCGAAAGATTTGGATCCGAAAATGTTAATCGTCTTATTGAAATGGTATCTCCAAACAGACATAGTTCACTGAAAAGATACTAATCGTATGTGTGATATATGTAGCTTCAATTTTTGCAGCATCTTCCATGTCTCGAAGTCCTCGTTGTGCGCTACAATTACACCGACCATCTCGACTTTTCGCCCGCTTATCAACATGCGTTCGAGCTGTGCCCAACATTGAAACATATCGACGCGCAACAGCACTTGGATGAACGCTATGCTAGGTTTTTTCCTCCCGGCGACGGGGACAGGATCAACGAAAACAGTGTTTTGGTCAGCAACACGCGTGTTCATGAGTGGGAGGTCTTTGGGTGGGGGCGCGAGTATGGCGTAGGCCCGGCGTGGTCAAAATACGTCTGAAACTTGACAGTGAGTATACTGATTCCATTCATCCGTACTACCTTGACATCTCAACAGGGGGGTCCCTTGGGCTCTTTTGCGAGACCTATTTATCGATAAGTCAGTAAAATTGATCAACCTCATCCAACGCTTCACCGTCGGCATGTAGGGGGTCCAACGGAACATGAGGCCCTGGAAACTCTATCATAGGCGTAAATGTACAGGTAATCCGATCTCAAAGATCTATTTAATGCCCTGTAGTGGTGGCTGTCGTACCGTAGAGAGATTGTTTACTCCTGACATGCAGACAGTTCAGGAGGGAGAGCATTATGTAGAAGACGAGTAGGAAATAAACACCTGTTGAGTCTGGACTCTCGTCGTCAATGCACAGGAACCCACGCCACCGATTGTCATCACATTTACGCTACTTATGAATCTTGAAAAAATTTCACAGGATACTCGGGCAGTGACTCCATGGTTAACAGAGGTAGTGGGTATTGTTGGCTCAGACAAAAAGCAGGCCCTTACTGACTTGTAGAACTAACTCTGGAGTTATTAAGCCTTAAGCGTGGGAACTACTTTGTGGGTGCCCTCAGCCCAAGCATCATGACTTGACTCTTGCTCTTGAATGCTTGAGTGCTCACCCAACGTTCGCTCTTCTGCGATCTCCCCTTTCACGCAATCCGCACCATGTTTCTCGAAATGGCTCAACCAATGGCCCTAGAACTCTACCACGCGATCATCCAGCATGTCGATAACACAGACGATCTACTTTCATTAGCGTTGTGCTGCTCAGCCTTCGGGGACGAGGCTCAGCGGTGCTTGCTCCGTCATGTTGAACCAAAATCGAAACATCAGCTTACACGGCTTATATCAGCAATCAATGCTTCACCACTGCGACTTGGGCCCTTGATTCATACTTTCTGCCTCAGGGAGAGAACTGCATCGGGCGAGGAGGACCCCGCGGCACCGCTCTCGATATCAATGGCACTGCGTTCAATGTGTAACCTGGAGCACCTTATAAATGACAGGCCGCTGCCGTCAACTGTTCTACAAGGATGCACGTTCAAACTGCGTACACTAGTCTGGACCTGTTTCTTGCAAAAACCTAGCTTGTTGTTTCTCTTCTGCAACTTCCTCCCAACTCAGCCTTCCATCAAACATTTACACTTGTATCAAAGTGAACCATTTGATTTAGCGGAAGTACCAACAAACCTATGTCCTATGCTTGATTCCTTTAAGGCCAGCGACTACAATATTATCAGCTGTCTCCTCCGAGACGACAGGCTAATTACACGATTTCAATGGAGGATGATGGAAGGTCTGCCGAAGATGACTAATCGACAGGTCAATCACCTAAAGTACCTCCAATGCATGATGAACAAATTGGATATGGACGACTCTTTCACTCTGCAGATGACCTCCCTGGTCTTTTTGGAGCTTCATCTCAAGCATTTTAGGTCCACAGAAGTTCGTCGTCTTATTCAAATGGTACGGTCTTACGGACACGATTTGCCAGAGGAATGCTAATCTATGCGTGTAGCTTCAATTTTTGCAGCATATTCCACGTCTCGAAGTCCTCGTCATGCAAAACAACTCTAGCAAACACCGCAATTTCGTTCCCGCTTATCAACACGCATTCGAGCTGTGCCCTACATTAAAGTATATCGACGCGCGATACTATTTGGATGAATTTTATGATAGATTTTTTCCTCCTGGAGACGGGGACAGCGACAGCGAGAATGGTGCTTTGGTCACCAGAAGGCGTGTTCATGAGCGGGAGGTCCTTGGATGGAGGTGCACGTATGGTGTGGGCCCGGCATGGTCCAATTATGTCTGAAACTTGATGGTTTATAAGTAAATTAATTGTACAACTGGGCATCCTTCCATTAACGCATACAGCCTTGACGCGTAAAAAGGGGGCCCCTTGGGCCCTTGGCAAGTTCTATCACCGATCATCCAACTGACATCTGATGCAACGCTTCAGTGCCGGCATTGGCAGATTTTAAACCTAGTGACACGCACACAATGAATGATAACTTCAACTGCTATTTCCACCTCATTACCAGTGCGACTTGTCTACGCTGCGCACCTCAGTAATGGCCTACTTAAATGCGCTGGGATAAAGTGGCGTGCATACACCGCGGGCATTATGCTCTATCTTTGCCCAAGACATCCAAAAGATAGGCGAAAGATATTTGAAATTTCTTTGTCCTGTATTGACCCAAAGACAAAGCAAAGATATTTTAAACTAACCAATCAGAACGGTGGCATTGAAATACCTTCTGCATATCTTTGGAGAATTCAGGACAAAGAGATATGGATAATCTTTGGCGTATATTTTGAGTGTCTTGACAAAACATAGAGCATAATGCCCGCGGTGATAACCGACCCATCATTTCTAAATTTAGACATTGGCCCCACATCACGGAATCCAACGGCGCGTGAGGCCGCTGGCAGCTCTACCGTAAACGTAAATGTACAAATTATTGAAGGGTAAAGTTTTAGTTGTTGCTCTGTAGTAGCGGCTGTAGTAGTTTTGTAGAAGGAGGTTGTGCTCCTGAAATCTTTGCACACACGTACTGACATAACGAATTCCCCTTGAGCACTCACATTTTTCCTTGTACCTGTCTGGTGCTGCATTATATTCTACGTTATTTTCACGAACCTATAAGCGCCTTGGTGCAAATCTCATTCCTGCCCCGAGCCTGCCTCAGTGGCGTTGCTGGGGAGTGCGTGGGCGGCTATCGTGCGAATATAGAGTTCACTGGATGTCAGAAGAACAAAATCTGAGCGGAGCGTTGTTAACTTCACGAGTACTGACATTCATCGAAGGAGAAGTACGATATACAGAGACTACGGGTATGAAAGTGCGCCTCAAGGAAATTAAATGGCGCAATTGATGAGCACCTCCTCAACGTAGTCCGCCATGATCCTATGGGTCTGCTTGGACGGATGGCTACGTTTATCCGTCAGTAGATTGCCCTGCATCTGATATCGTCGTCCAAGAAAACTCACCCAGGAATCCAATAGAAAGTATGATCAGGGTCACCGCACGCGCCCACTGTAGTACTGCTATTCACTGCGCACGCTCCACTGCTCTTGTACCCAAAAGCAGCGAAGCCCGGACTGCTACCCAGTACGCCGTTCCAGATCGTCTTCAAGTCGACAAATGCGACCTTGAGGCCGGAAACGGTCTTGGACAGAGTCTGCAGGCCGGTGAAGTATTTCTGCTTAAATGCGTCGCCGGCGGTGCTTGATGAGCCACGGCCGTAGTCATCAAGCACGAGGAAGTGGCGTGCGTTAGTGGGTGCCTTGGTTAGAAGAGTCATTTGGTCGATGATTGTCTGCGCAGCGACTGGGAGATTGGCTGCTCCGTCGGCTGTGTAGATGTTATTAGGACCTGTTGCTCTCTGAGGGTGAAAACGTACTTTTCGAGGCAGAGACGTCGTTGATGCCGAAGAACACAGAATACAATGTTGTCGCTGGGTTCAGGTTATTATTTTGGCTCAGAAATAGCTGGACTGCAGATACGAATAGAATGGTAAGTCCAGGGCCTAATTTTGAAAAGTAGTGAACCTATTCACCCTGCGTGACAAAGTCGCTGGCGGTCCCCTTGCTTGGCCACAATTTGGCGTCAGTGACTGCACCGCCCACCTACATCGAAGTCATCAGGACTGAGCCACTTGCACAAGTGAAAAAGAATTGTGTCACCGCATAGTCCTTCAAGGTAGCTCCAGTATCGGCGGTAAGGCCTTCAGCCCACACTGGACCATTCGTCGTTCTTCCACCCGCCTTTGGACTCGGAGGAGTGAGGATAGCTGGTAGCAAAGGGCCGCCATTGCGCACACCGCCGTCAGTGTACGAGTCCTACAACAAACATGATATTGAAATTGCTCAATATAGGAGGAACGTATCAGCCTACGCCGAACGTAACCAGCGTCTTGTAGCTTTTGAGAGGGAGCAGGCCAGCGTTGACATCCGCAGGAGCGCCCACAAGGGTGCCACATTTGGGGGAAACAGCAAGGTGAATACCACTATTAGGAGCAGTGGCCAGAGCGGCACCGGTCACTACCGTCAGTGATATAGAGAGAGATAGGAACGAAAGCAAGAGTGGAAACATCTTAACGGGAAAGTGACCTGCATACTCCTGAGGAGACTTGCCCCTAATATAGATATTTTGGAAAATTGGCTGGAGAAACGGCGGTCTATCGCGGGCCGCTATGCCACCCGGACTCATCTGGTGATTGAAAGGTTTACTCATGGGACGACAGCGGCAGCTGTCTTAGCAGGAGTTCATCATGAAGCGGATTGTCGTCCAGGGGTCACCCCAGAGCAAGAAGTACCAAACGATGTTGCACCGGTGCGCTCTTGCGTAGTCGCTGTTCTCGTGACTGGTGCCATGACTGAGGCGACATGAAGGCACGGCAAGTTCGAAATTTTCATAAGATACTGACGCAATAAGTTTTTGGAGGTTAGATACATAGTATGTGCCCTGATGATAAATAAGGATGGTAGATGTTGAGAAAAATAGAGCTGAAGTTGATTCTGCAGTAGCAAAGCAAGAATAATCCTAGAGACCTGCTAATTTGTAAAGGGCGTCTGTATCCCCGCTCCCGTCGACCAGAGCACGCAGGATACCCTTGTCGTTCTTAAGGAGGTCTTTTGGTGCACCGAATTCGGCCTGTCGGGATATAATGGTGAGTAAATGCGAAAATGTGCAACAGACAGGGCACTCACGATTCGTCCACTGTCGAGAACGAGCTGTAGAAGATTATAGTGTCAGTCGCAAGCGCGCGAAAATAGTCTAAAAAGCGTGAACTCACAATCTTATCAGCGTCCATGACTGTTTGTAGACGGTGGGCAATAGTAATGACGGTGACATCTCTGCCAAGTTGGCTGCGCAGAGCATTTTGAATGACGATATCGGTCTTGTAATCTACGAAGGCGATCATGGTCAGATATATGTATGACGCTTGCGGGGGAAATATGTCGAACCAATAGCGGAAGTAGCCTCATCAAGAATGAGCAGTTTGCTTTCTCTGATCATAGCGCGTGCAATTGCAATGATTTGTCTCTGCCCGACGGAGAGATTGCTTCCTCCACCTGCGATCTTGCTGTCGAGGGAGAGATCAGCCTCGCCTTCCTCTTCCTGTAGCGTGAATAGGCCGGCAGATCTCAAAGCATCATTCAGGACGGCATCATCGTGCTGACCGAATGGATCCAAGTTCTGGCGAAGAGTTCCTACGAAATATGTAAACAACGGCATGTAACGGAAGTTGTGCTAGTGGTGCTTACCACTCAGAAGCTCGGGCTGTGATTAGGGTTTAGTGAGAGTTAATGATACATAGATGTCACGGTAGGACTCACCATTTGAGGAATGATAGTCACGTTTGATCTCAAAGCGTCGAGGTTGATAGAAGAGATCAGTAATCCATCGAGATAAATTTCTCCTTCCGTCAAAATACATCTTAGGAGTGAAAGGGTGAGAGAGCTCTGCCATCACAGATCAGAATAAGAAAATCGGAGAAATTTTGAAATTTCCGGACCTTGCCACTTCCCGTCCTTCCAACAACACCGATACGTTCACCAGAGGCCACCTCAAATGAGATGTCTTGAAGGACCTTAGGACCAGTCTGGCGAGGGATTGGAGGTCAGATTTAGTCTGAATATTTAAATATTGATCGTGGTGACTAACCTGGGAGTAACGCGCAGACAAGTTTTCGACACGAAGGCTGCCACTTGTTGGCCAAGCAGCAGGGGGCACACCCCTCTCAGT
The DNA here is from genome assembly GCA_013368295.1 of Psilocybe cf. subviscida. Lineage (NCBI taxonomy): Eukaryota > Fungi > Basidiomycota > Agaricomycetes > Agaricales > Agrocybaceae > Psilocybe > Psilocybe cf. subviscida. Next base: position 461,470 of record JAACJJ010000032.1, on the reverse strand, counting down.
AGGCTTGGGTTCGTGGTCGATGTCGACGTAGGCCTGAATACGTTCCAAACTGAAAGGAAAGCTTTTAACAAGGGCGAGGGACCAAATAATCGCAATACGCACCTATTGGACTGTACCTCAAACATGTTGTAGATCCTGACTGTGTACAGAATTGCCGCAGTAAATTCGACGGCCATATTGAGGGAGAAGCCAGTATTGGCAGCGCCAACTTTGGGCCCATAGATGAGATAAAAGGCAAGCGCAGCTGTAAACGTAGCACCGATCAGGTCAATACGGATGGCAATCCAGCGGTTGATATTCCATGACATGCGAGCCATGCGAGTGTAATGGTCAATACGACCCAGTGACTCCTTGATGAATTTGTTCTGGGCACCATAAGCGCGGATGGACACTAGGAGAACAGATCAGAATCCCGCAACAGCGTCACAGCTTAGCGCTCACCGAGCCCGTGGATTGCGGCGCTAAAATGAGAAAGGAGGGGCGAACGCGCGTTGCTGTGGGGTGCGCATTCGTTAGTGACATGAGATGTTACAACATGCGGTGAGACAGTGAAACGCACCTCATCTCACGCTTCACTGATAGCTGGGCTTTCAAGTAAAGATTACCGACAAACAAGCCCGTCCCAGCAGAGATCATCCCCGGAATAAGGAAAGCCGGGGTGAATAACACAATAGCGCCCAACTTGGTGACCATGCCTGCGCAGCAATCAAACACCCAGATTGCAGTTTGTGGAACGGGTCCATCGACAGCGCGGATATCCTGAGTACATCTGGCTATGATACGGCCAGTAGGTGTCTCATCCAGCCATCTATGGACGATTAGTACCTGGACAGCCATTGTAACGTCGGACATATAATACATACCTTAGAGTGCTACCAAACACAGAGTCGACAAGCCTCTTATTGATGTTTCTCGAAGCCCGGAGAGATCCCCATTGGTAGTAGAGATAGGCACACATGTAAATGGTGAATGATCCGATGAGCAGAACGGAGTAAGTGGTGAGATATCTGGCTCAAGATCAGCTCCAGCCCGCGTTACCGGGAAATTTGCCACATACTTGACAACGTTGACCTCCGAAGCAGGGTGCTTCTCATACTGAGAGCCCCAGAAGCCAATATACCAAACTTGGAAAGTGATTGACCACTCGTTCAACATCAAGGTGGTCAATACGATGACGAAGAAACGAATAGGGTGGGTTCCTCCCAAACCATCGATCAACAACTTGATAGACTTCCAGCTGACGTGTCCTTGAGCAACCTCTTCAGCAAGGATGAGTTTGCCTTGGCCAGCGGCGGGAGGGGCGACCTCTTCATGCCCAGCTTCGAGTACTTCTTCGTCTCGCTTAACTTCCGCGGCCAACTTGGGATCACGAGCGAGAGCAACGGATAGATCTTGGGTTTGTGACTTGACTGTGCCATTGGAGCCGATAGAAACAATAAAGTCGGCGATGGGGGCGACAAGAGCAACATTGTGAGTCTGCGTCACGGAATCATGAGACCAACAAGTTCTAAGGAATGAGGTCATGCAAAAAACATACGACAAGGATAATTGTTCGGTCCTTGACAAGATCTCCAAGAAGGCAGTTGTTGACAATCCAAGTCGAAGTGTGAACATCAAGAGCTGCCAAAATGTCGTCCATGAGGATGATTTGTGCCTGTGAGTAAATTGCACGCGCGAGGGTAATGCGAGCCTTTCAAGATGTCATCAGTTGCGATACCAGCTTGCAGAGAAAACAATGCACACCTTTTGACCACCACTGCAAGATGTGAACATCGAGTTGAGCTTTTCTATCAACATGATTGTTGATACGATAGTACGTACCTAAGCGTTAGACCACGTTCTCCGACTTCTGTGGCATCTCCAGCTTCGAACAGAGTCAGGTCATGCTCCATTGCGCATTGCTTGATGACTATAGATAAACGAAGTTGATAAATGCGTTTAGGATCTCTACAACCACACATACCTTTCTTGTACCTCTCTTCGTCATAGGGAGTGCCAAAGAGAATGTTCTCACGAATGGTCTCGTTCTGTACCCATGATTCTTGAGTAGCATACGCGATACCGCCATTGCGAGGGAGGTTGAACGACGAATCAGGTGCTGAAGGCATGAAGTGCATCTCGCCTGCGTAAGAGTTAGTACGAGTTGACGAAAAAGAGAATGTGGTAGAACTTGCCAAGGAGTGCCATGAGCATAGACGTCTTTCCACAGCCACTGTAAACATGCAATATAAGCTGAGAGTATCTGGCTCGGTGGCGCGGTGACCTACGTTGGTCCGATGATAACATTGAGAGCGTTTCGCTTGAACTGCAGTTCCCCGTCGACGCGCAGCTTGAAAATCCTTCCAGAGGGGGTAGTATACCCACTGTCCGCCTCAGTGGTCCACGAGAAGACTGCATTGCGGAATCCGATATCCAGAGGGCTTGCGTTACTGACGATCGGCTCATTCTTGTCGCCATCCGTGAAGGAGTCGAGAAGCTCGGTGTTCTTCAAGAAGTCGTCGACACGGTCAAGAGAGACCTTGGCTTGAATAACCTCTCCAGTCTCCCTGAATAGCCTCCACATTTGTTCACGTAACATCGAGAAAACAACCATGCTTGAAAAGATCTTGGAGGCTAGTAAATGCGGTGTCAGTGAATATTACCAGTAATCGATCCAGGGGACATACCTGTGAGATCGCCTTTCATGACAAGGGCGTAGAGGGCGTAGGATATCAACATGGTAACTGTAGGAAGAACGTACCTATTATACTGTCAGTCTGAGCGCGGTTCAAATCTAAAAGCCAGCGATCACCTACCCGACCAAGCCATTGAAAGTATCATAGATTTTCATTTTCCAGAGCCACTTCAGCTCTTCCTCCCTCTTCTCCTCAAGCTGGCTCGTCATCTTCTTTTCCCAGCCGAAGAGCTTGACCATGCGGATAACGTTGACGGCCTCTGTGACGGCCTGGATGCGGTCGTCCGTCTATGACAGCAAACAAGCAGATAACTCAGTTAGGCAATCCTGCTAGTCGACAAGAAAGAGTAAGCGTACCTTCTTCATTTTGCCGACTTGAGTATCCTGGAGCTTTTTAGCAAGCCATCCTGGAATGGGCAAGGCGAGGAGAGTAGCAAGGAAGCCGGCGATGGCGCTGGAAGAGGTAAATTATTAACGCCAATTTTACCAGAAAGAGGGGCGAACGTACCTCCATCCAAGAATACGATACAAGAACAGGATACAGAGGGTTACTTGGAGAGGGACATAGATGACTGTTTTCAAATACCATTCCCTGTCAACGCCGGGCCTAACAGTCGAACGGACAAAACGTACTGATCATCAAAAAGTCCTGTCCACCGGTAATGTAGTTCAAATCGGTGGTGATGAGGTTGTTGATCTTTCCAATCAGATTTTCATTCGATTTCTGGGGGACCTTGGCCTCCTCTTCCGCCTTGCCTTTCCCTTTCGCCGCTTTCTTGGGCGAGGTTGAAGTCGAGGTGGAGGCATCATGCGAAGCAATGAGCGTCGACGCTTCGGAACGAGTCCTTTCGTGATCGCTGGACTCCGCAATCGAGCCACTGTCAGGGGTAGTCGCTTCAGAGGATGCCTCGCGGATACTGGACGCGCGACTACCGCTCTCCGGATCGTTGGACGTCTCCGCCTTCAGCCTGATGCGCAGACTGTGGTTGAAGACGAGCTGGGTGAAGAGGCCCTCCAGGCGCACGAGCACGTTCGTCGTGACGAACAGCTCGTACTGGAAGATGATGGACTGCAGCATCGGCCCGGCGAGCAGCCATATGATCCAGAACCATGGGCGAATTTCAGCGCCAGCACCATCTGTTTCCAAGTATCTGCGGAATGTCACTTTCAGTTACGACATATATATTCCGGGGAGTATACATACCTTAGCACCTGATAGATGCCAATGGGTGATATAAAGCTCGTGACGGAGTATGCAATGATCAAGATCGCGAGCATGGTATATTCATAGCCTGGATAACGGTTAGAACGGTATCTTTTCGTCGGGTACTATGGCGCTATGCCAGACTGACTCAGTGTTCTCATGAGACCCCAGAATAGGTAGCGCCGCTTTGCGCCAACGAATGTATCCAGGTGCTGCAATGAAACTTAGCCCTGAGTATAGACAGAAAGCTCGTCCCTGCACGTACCTTGAATGCTTTATCTGTCTGGTATTTAGCAGCATCAAAGTCCCTCAGCGGTGGTAGTTGCTCCGGAGTGAGGCTCGACGTCTTGTATGCCTGGTATATCAAGGGATCCACGTATGAATATGTGATTTGGGAGATGATAGATGCTGTCTGCTCGGGATTAAGCTCCTTCATGGGGTTCGTGGGGTCGACGGGCACATATTTGCGGGGAATGAAGAGCGGAATGAAGATGCAGGTGAACGCCAGGATGCTGATCTTTGCCCACAGGGTACCGCCCTCTGCAATGTCCAGTGGCTGCAGGCGGAATGTCGCGAGCGGCCATAGATCACGATAGGCGTACACGGCGAAGACCGACAGAAGCACAGTGTTGGTGTACCGTGTCGCCGATGTGCTCCATTGCTTGGACGCGATGGAGACGACGCCGAGAAGAACGGAGTACAACTGAACATATGTGAGAACGTGAAGCGAACAGTCCCTAATGAGGCGGCGCGGGCACTCACGTAGGTCAGCGTCAAGAACCGCTCTGCGCACGCTTGCAGCCCACACTCCGCCAGCGTCACCCGCGACAGGCCCAGCAGCACCGTCGTGCCCAGGACGCGGGCGACCATGAACCCGAAGATGGTGTAGCTCCCGAAATGCTTCATGTGTGCGCGGATGCCGCCCGCCGCGCGATCGTCGTTGTCGATTGGGATTGGCGCATTTCGCCGTCTTCGGAGACTCTGGACGGCCGCGACGAGGGCCTGGAGAACGAGCAGCGCGGCGGTGATGCCTGCTACACCGAGCGGAACGACGCGTATGTCGCTCGCGAATGGAAAGCTGGCGCGTGTCACTGTCAGTCGGGCGCCGTCGTTCACGCTGCGCAGAGCACTTACTCGTCGGGTAGGCCGACGACGGAGTACCGGACGTCGTCCTGGTACTTGAAGAGGGCCATATTGGCCGGGCTTCAGTGGATGCTCGGGGAGTAGAGAATGAAATGAGGAAAGAGAGGTGGCGCTTCAGGGTTATATACCAGTTCGTCGCGTCCCGCGTACGTTGATTACACAAAAATAGCGGTGATAGAATTCGCGTCACTGGTTCACATGTCCCACCACCCGCGACCATGCGGTCTCGTTGATAACGAGTCATTTAGAATGAATGTGGAGGCCTCCAAATGTCTTTTGCGCGTCCGAGGTTGACAGCTCTTCGCGGTACTTAGTTAGACACTAGGACAGGCCAGAACGATCACCACACACATACTTTGCCCTGGAGAGCAGCTGCAAAATGCCCTTCTCTAGTGGATTGTGATAGGGACAAAACTGCGCATTGGTCGAAGATCAAGTACAACTATCTGTTTTAATGAGTAAATCATCACTATTCCAGAATCTGAACAACCCAAAATACACCAGAGTGGTTGTCGAGATCTATATCACTTCAGGGCGCGCTTGTCACATCTCGAAGCCTGGTGTTGAAGATAGAAGATGTTGTAAGTATGTGGGATACTCTAATGACTCGAAAGTCGCGTTTGTGAACCCGAAGTCAACGGGAACTGAAGCCGGGCCGTGGGCCTTGGAGTTCGGAGGGTGGAGGTCACGACTAGATACTACCATGATGATCATGTATGGCGGCAATGGGCGCTGGGCAATGAACATAGTTTCGGGAGAAGAGGCCAAACCTGAAGGAGAAGACAACATCTTGAGTTGCGAGACCAAAGTGAGCTTGAGTGTGTTCTGAAATTGTCAGAAATCTCATAAACGACTTCAGGGCTCAGGTCGTTGCTGAGGAATAAGGGTATAGCGATGCAACTACCATTTCGAATCCAAATTTTGACGAGAAGGTTCCTACAAATCGCATCCTCTAGACGAACACAAGTCTCCGCTTTTGGCTTTGAAGCTGCCACCATTTGGTATTGGCTCCATTCCCGTATTTTTGCGTCAAAAGGAGTTATAACTTATCCCGACAAAGAATGTGCCCCAAGCTAAGTGGAGGTTGTTTTTAAAGCAAGCCAAGTGATCGAGCCCAGCGGTGCAGCGGTGAACAGAAAGAGATACGAGCGAGTAAGAGAAGCAGAGCTTAGACCGAGGTGGGATGTTCAGCGCTTGGAATACAACCTATTCAATACCAACCGCAGAGGCAATTTTTGAGACGAAGACGACCATGAGGCTGCGGGACAAGGGCTAAGTTCGGTGATTGATCTCTACGACATTCATCGGAGCTTCAAAACGATTATCATACATAAATTCACTTGTACTGCACTACGCTAGACAATCATCAGCCTTATGCATGTGTTAGAATGCCAGATTTCAGGAATATATTCCAGCAGAATAAAGACGCCTTACTGCGCATCGTTGTCGATCAAAGCACGGTTTCGGTGCGTGAGGTGGGTTAGCAGGGGAAAATATTCATTTTTCACAGACTGACGCCCTACAGGACTGGCAAAATTGGGCCTGTTTCCAACTTCCTTCTCGCCGTCGCGGCGGTCGACGAGCTGCCCTTTCTTCATGACCTGCTAAACGTTCTCAACGACCGATACCGACAATCCTTTGACCCTACTCTCGCTATCGATCTTTGCACCACTCGGCCTCAAGGCAGCACCACATAGCACGTTGACACCAGGTTGACATCAGGGACCACCACAACCGTATTGCTAGATGCCCCCTCGCCCAGTCACACAGTCTAGGCAGACGCGGCCTGTATCCGCAATATATGTCGGGAAATCAACAAGCCCGAGTCTTCACGAACTCGCACATTCACCGCACTTTTCATCCTACCCGAGTTTAGTGAGCTTGCCCGACCTTCCTGAGCCGCCTCGCAGCCCCAGCCCCACCTCGAGTGCCGGGTCGCCCAAGTCGGGGCTGCCCTCGCCACCCGCAACGAATTCGACCGGGAGTGGCAGCACGGGCGATCCGGCGACCGTCCGCGAGCGCCCTTTGTCGCTGCATAGTAACGGCAGCGCGAGTACGAGCAACTCCAGCCACTATACTGCGGAGACGCCCAAGAACCGGAGTGTGAATGGCTCGGATAGCAGGAGCAGCAGCAGCCTGGGGCATGCGCGGGAGGAGGTGGCGGAAGCGAGCGCCGATTATGACGACGATTATGATAAAGACAACGACCACGAGAGTAATCCGGACGGAGACGACACGGCGAGGTTCAACAGGCGAGTCCTCGTCAACGACGACAACGACAAGAGCTCGAGCGAGAATATGATCGCGCTCCAGCGGGCGCAGAATCTGGCAAAGCGGACCAGAATGGTATGTGACCATGCACGTCTCACTTTCTCCTCCTCTATGTGACTGACGCTTCACCTTCCTCCCTTTCACCATGGCCGCTTCCTACCTCCTCGAACTACTCTATGCGCCTTTGTCACCCGCCAAGGCCATCGACAAACTCCGTACACTGGGATCGCCTTCGCCGGGGCGCTCGACACCAGGCACGCCGAGCAGACGTTCGCCAGCACCATCACAGCAATCCCGCCTTTCGCAGCCCCCTCAGATTTACCATGAAGACGTCGGCCGCTCTGGGTCAGAAACCGAGCGCGAGGAGTCCACGTCCCAGAACGACACCCGCTCGTCGTACTCCCATTCCTCTTCCTCACTCACACACCAGTCGACGTCATCGCACGCCCACACCTCGTCCGCGATCTCCTCCTCCAACCGCTCGTCCACCGCGCCGCCCTCGCAGAACAGCCCCTACCACCGGCTGCGTCATCTTTCAGCGCCCGAGTCTCCGCAGAAGGCGCGCAGCTCAGCGGCGGGTTCAGCGTCTGTCTCATCAGGCTCGCAGTCGACTTCCAGCCACAGTCCATCACGGAGACGCCGGAACAGAACCTCCATGGCGAGCATGTCCCAAGTCCATCTCACGGACTTTGAGGAGGAAGACGAGGAAGAGGTCAAGACAGGGACGACGCGCGGCTACAATCCCGACAGGACGCTCAATGAGCGGGATATGATCACGCAGAGCGCTCTGGCTGCCGTGGCGAGTGCACGGAGGAGTCCTCTGGAGAATCGGAGGAGAAGCGCGCTACCGAGGGAATTCAGGTCGGATCTGGTCGATGAGACTCCTACAGGCGGCCAGCATACTTCAGCAGGCGCATATGCATCCCAGGATGCCCTTGATCGGGACGAGCGAAGAAGCAGCTGGAATGTAAGTGCATATATGCGTTCATATTCTTCGTGTTTGGTGTCTAATTGCTTTCTATCTAGCGAGAGGAACCTGTAACGCCATCGCGACCAGTAACAACGGGCGTCGGGCGGTCAGCAACTCTGCGTGACACGCGGCGGACGGGCGGTCCCAATCCTCGCTGGTCGAGCGACGACTTCCGGGCAGCACCTTCGACACTGAGGGACCGCCGATATACCCCAGCGGCAATATCAACGGATAGCCTCGTCACGCCGCGCGAAGGCCGTCGCCAGAGCCTGCGAGGTGGGAGCGCGGAGAGCGCGTTGGTCTGGAGCCCTGGTGGGCGGTTGCTGGGCGAGGGACTTCGCGCGGCTGGCCTTAGCCCACGTAAGGCCGGGGAAGCAGGGCCCTCGTCGGCGTTTAGGGATGCGTACCGTGACCAGGATATCCGCCAACCCGACTGGAGCCCGTCGGGCGCTGCGAGCCGTAGCAGGAATACCGAGCAAGCTGATCAGGTGCCTCGCGCGTCAACCTCGATGTCGAACTATAAGTATCTGGACAGGGAGGATGTCGAGGCTGCCATGGCCCGCGGGCGCCTCACGCGAGGGCATAAGAGCACCTACTCGCTTGCGCCTCCGAGAGAGCGCGACGACTCGCTAACGAGGAGGACGCGAGAGTCACTCACTGGCAGGAGAGAACGGGACTCACTTCCACCAGATCGCGCCGTCTCGTCGCTCAGTCACTTCGGCCCACAACGGTCGCCTGGACATGCTCAAAACTTCGGGCCCATAGCAACTCCTGCACATCTACAGCAAGACCGAAACGTGCCGAGTCCGTTTGGCACGCGGCGGTATACGCATACGAGTACGGCGACCGCCAGCGGGTCTCAGTCCCAGTCCCAGTCGGAGCACACGCGGCTGATGCTCGACAGTCTGGCCGTGTTCGAGAGCCAGCTCGCCAAACTTCCGCCGACTGTAGGCAACTCGGGCAATAACGCCGCAGCTGGCGTCGGCCATTTCCCGTCCGATGTCGCGCGGAGCGCACAGGGCGTCGTCAGTGCGGCGGAGCGCCTCGCCACCCTTCTCAAGCTGTCGGGTGCTCGTGCTATGGATGCGCAGGTGGCTGCGGAAGTGGACACGCCGACGGACCGCTCGCAGGAGGTTGCTGATATCTGGGCACGAGTCGCTGCGGACTACCGCGATGGGAGTCGTACCGCGGATGAGCTGGTCCGGGTTCTTACTGCGATGTTGCTGGGTGTGGGCCGCATCATACGGGAACTTAACATCACCGGCGGAAGTGAGTTGGGCTCGCCTGCGATTAGTGGGCGGCATCTCTCTGAGGACAGCGACGAGTTGGTCGCGAGCCCTGTAGGGCACATGGTTAATGGCACTGGCCGCGAAAGCAGGGCGTCACGGCAGAGCTGGGACTCTGGCCCTCGCGACCGCGAACGCGAACGGGAGGAGGCGTTCAGGAGACTCGACGGCGGTGGGCCGCGGCCAGAGAGTGTCCTTGCCCGCGCGTCGCCCTCGACCTTCCAGAAGCTCCGCGATCATCAAACACGCGAACGTGAAGCCATGGAGACACCTCCCCCTCCTCCTCCCGCCGCTGCCGCTACGCCGGCGAGGAGGCCGACCACTGGAGACCGGACGGGCGTCTCTGGAACGTTTAGGAGGCTGTTTACGCCTCGCGAGCAGAGGGAACGCACTTTGGATCGGGATGCGGCGCGGGAGGCTCAAGCTGCCGTGAGTGGTGGTGTGGATAGGAAGGGCAAGCTGCCCGCCCTCGATTCGCAGGAGACCGTGCAACAGCAATATGAACCATCGCCCACGCCGGCTGGCAAAAAACGCGTTACGGCGTCTCCTATGGATCGCCAGCGTACCTTGACCCCTTTGGCGATTCCTAAGCCACTTCCTGTTCTCCCCTCTGAAGCGGCGTCTCGAAGACCCGCGGAGAAATCTGCAGGCACCCCCACCTCTATAGAAAAAGCTAACTCTACTCGTAGTGTCCGCCGACCATTGACAACCAGAGGAGAACGCCCCTCGTTCCCATCTATCACCACCCCTTCGAACGCTACGACCGCCATCACCGCGCACACTGTCTCCAACTCTCCCAGAACAGCTAGTGCTACTGTTACATCCTTCCCTCTTTCACGCACTGCGTCTGCAACTTCTTCACAGGCCCAAGTGACGTTCTCCAGACCCAACCTGCCGCCGGCGTCCACTACACTCTCTGATCTCCAGCAGCAACACATGGCTATCGAACGGAAGCGGACCATCTCGACCACGAGCTCGAACGCTGAGCCTATTCCGTCCTATGCGCCTTCGCCCATCGTTAGGTCCAAATCAGGCTCGGAGACAGAGCGCGATATCTATAGCAGCAGAACGATGGCTGCGAGACGGACCCCGAGGGCGTCGTTGGATGTCCAGCCTGAGGTCGACGAGCAGGGTGTGTTGGCAAATGGGCCGAAGCGGATATCTGCTACGGTACATGCTGCTGACCGCAGCGCGGCGACTACAATCTTGCATCAGACTACCGGCGCTAAACGCGAACGCAGGCGAACAGTTACGGAAATCTGGGCGCGCGAGTAGTTGGTTAGTTTTTCTCCTTTCGTGAGTCTTCATCTGTTTGCAGTACCTGTGCAGCTGCTGACTTTGGTTTGGTATTTTGTCCAGTCTCTTTCTTGGTTTCTTTGGTAAAAGTTTTGGCGGGCCATCGACCTGTCTATCGCACTTCCGTCTTATATTCGAACTCTTTTTTTGCATCCCAAAACTTTACGTGCCTTCAGATAATCCTTTCTCTTATTTATTCATTTCAGTTTTATCCCGTTTTGATCCTCAAGCATCTCAGCTTTGTTTTTCTTTCCTCCTCCTCTTTTCTCTGTTTCTCTATCTTTCTGTTCTTTACACTGGCGCGGCGCAGTTGCAAAATTATCCCCTAGCTTGACGCAATGAGACTCGCGTGCATAGGCCCGGTCTAGACATTGCTGTTCAGGCACTGTATTTTTGGTCCATGATACTATCGAGTAATTAATTATACGAAAGTTCAACGCATATATTACAAAGGAACCGGCTTTCAATGAGGTGTAAGGCATTTGGGGGGTATAAATGACGCTTGGATATATAAAATTTAACTGCCATGTATCATTCAGAGATCTGCCGCCCCCAAAAAGCCAACGGATCCCCGACAGCTTCCCTACCAGCGTCGATGATATATTCCCCATTAAGACCGGTGTTCTTCATATCAAGCATGCACGAGCGATCAAAGTCAATCAGCCTCCACTTGTGAACGATACCGTGGCGGGGACAACGTCGTTCGTCAGTCTCGGGGCCGTCGTACTGGAGGAAGTTCCGAGCAGTCACGTCAGCGTGGCACAAACCCTCTGCAGCAACATCCTCCAGGACCGCCGAAATATCTGTCCTGTGGATAGATATTAGCAACATAAAGAGCACAAGCGAAAAGCCGAGTATCATGCTCACTCGAAAGCGTCGCCAGGTTCATTGGGCAGCCAAACTTGGTAACATGCCTGCCCCAGGTTCTCAAGAATGATGAGCCCAATATGTGGGTTTTCCTCGTTGAGATTCCACTTGAACCATCGCGCTTTATTCCTATACTTTGAAGGTGAAAACGACTTAAACATATATGGCGCGTCATCCCAAAGCCAATCCATGGAACGGTACGTCTTTGCTAACTCCTGGTCCTTGATAAATTCTGGGTCTATCTTGGAAGGAGTCCGGAGATTGGTCCAAGGTTGGAAGGCATCCACGCTCAGCCCTTGTTCGTTGGCAGTAGTGGTAAAGAAGCCATAGTAATCGGGGATGGAAATTCCTTGCCATTGATGGAGCTGCTCGTAAAACCAGGCCTCCCGAGCGAGGCTCCGACAGTGGTGCTGCTTAGCGAATTTGAGGCAAAGAGTTTTAGGTGCTGACGACGTGGTGTCCATGCCATTTGTAACGGCCTTGTCCACATGAGCGAGGTAGACAAACCAATCCTTCCCTCAGCAATGCGGTGCAGAAGAGTGACCTCCAGATTCCCTTCTGAGGTCGGACGTTTCTGGCGAGCCCAAGAGCGTGGCACTTGTCGGGTTTTGTCGACCGGGTAGTAAGCGGGGGCAGGATATGAAGGAGTAATTTCGAGTACTATGGGCTTGAAGACGACCCCAGTTCTGCAGTTGCGAAGTGTTACAGTAGTAAATGTGTTACTCGCCATTGACGAGGTTGAAAATAAACAATGAATGGACAAAGGTACGGGACACCAACAAATTGGAATAAGCGGAGCTCGAAGATTTGAAGATTTCAGTGCTCATACTTAGTGTCATCACTTCGCGGCCGCTTAGAATTTCTATAAAATGGGGAATGTGCTCCGGGCGCTCGCTGTGCTCAGTCCTCAACAAATACAAATGGCAAGGGGACTGAGTTCCCTTTCAGTTTTGGTGCATCCACCAGACATATTCGTGCGGATTGCGGCGCAACTGCGTTCACAAGTTTTCTTCACAAATGACTTTGCTCTCCCTAACCAAGGGCAGACAATTTAACATTGATATGGATGTACGGACGGGAAGGCAGTATCAATGAAGATCATTCTGATATTTGTGGACCCCAGAAAACTGAAGGGTGTCCTACACATGTTTTATCTGTCTCTAACATATATTCTCCATCGGCAGTGGTGTTTGTCGGATCGAGCCTGGATGAGCGGTCGAAGTCAATCAATCTTCACTTGTGGACAACACCGTGACGAGGACAGCGGCGTTTGTCTGTCTCTGGCCCCTCATATTGCAGAAAGTTCCAAGCCGACACGTCGGTGTGGCATAAACCATCTTTGGCAACATCATCGAGAACATTCAAAATATCCGACCTGTTGGTCAAATGGCACTTCAATAACATCTTAAGAGCAAGATATTAATAATACTCACTTGAAAGCGTCGCCAGGTTGATTGGGTAGCCAAACCTTCGCGCAAGCTTGCCCAAGCTTCTCCATGACAATGAGTCCAATTTTCGGATTCTCTTCGTCAAGACTCCATTGGAACCATCGGGATCTGTCTCTGAACTTTGAGGAGGAGAAACAGTCAGACAAGCTTGGATCATCATCCCATAGCCAATCCATGGAATGGTATTCCTTTGCCAACTCTGTATCCGCTACCAACCCTGGGTCTAGCTTAGAAGGCGTTCGGAGACACGTCCAGGGCTGGAAGTTATCCATGTCAAGCGCCTGCTCGCGGAAGGTCGCTGTGGAAAAGCCGTAGAATTCAGGGATAGAGATTCCCTGCCATTTATGAAGTTGCTCATAGAACCACGCCTCCCGCGCAAGGCTTCGACAATGGTGTTGTTTTGCGAATTTCAGGCATACAATGTTTGGTAATGAAGAGGTGATGTCGACGCCCTCCCCTGTCGTGGCCTTTTCCACACGAGCAGAATACACCACACCTATCCGACCCTCAGAGATGCGCTCCCGCAGGGTGACTTCGAGATTTCCGTGTGACAAGGAAGGTTTCTTGCGACCCCAAGAACGCGGGACAGGGCAGTTCTCTTTAGGATAATAGGCTGGGGCAGGGTATGATGGAGTGACGCGCAGGACAACAGAGTTAGACACGCCGGCGACGCAGTTGTGAACAGTTACAGTGGCAAACATGTTGGTGAACGCTTAACCTGGGTTGAAAATGCCACCACAGTCTGTTGTTCAACGACCAAAGCGGAGTTTGAGTTTTGAATCATTACATGATTTGCACTAGATACTGCCTAAAAAAGATCGGTAATTGGGATTGAACAACAGAACAGCAGAACGGCGCTTGCCGCCATTCGCCTTAGCGCACACTTTGCTCTTATCATCGGCACCTCTGCACCATCATCTGCACCGTCTCCCGCACTGGCATCCACAATAGCATGAATACCCATGCCCTCTTCCGCAACCGCGGCCGCGGGGGGCTGGAGGAACATTAGGCAGGAACCTGTTGGCGCCAGTTCGTGCTGCTTCTGAGATTGCGCGGCGTAGTTGGTCGCGTGTAGTATGCTCTGGGGCATCTTTCACGGAAGCCGGCAGCACAAACAACCTGCCGGAGGGGAGTTCGTCAGCATCGTCCATCTGCGGGCAGAGCATGTTAAGAATCGATAGGTTCCATGACGCTTCATCAACGGCGATGAATGACAGCCCAACCAAGCATGTCAGAAGTCGGTAATCGGTCCAAGGCAGAATTGAAAATAAGATAAAGCTGGATCTGCCGGGGGTGTTATCTCTGAGAATCTCAGAGACCTTTAAGAGGCTGTTTACGCCTTGCAAACAAAGGGAACGCACTTTGGATCGGGATGCGGCGCGGGAGGCTCAAGCTGCCGTGAGTGGCGGTATGGACAGGAAGGGCAAGCTGCCCGCCCTCGATTCGCAGAAGACCGTTCAGCAGCAGTATGAACCATCGCCCACGCCGGCCGGCAAAAAACGCGTTACGGCCTCTCCTATGGATCGCCAGCGTACCTTGACTCCTTTGGCAATTCCCAAACCACTTCCTGTCTTACCTTCTGAAGCCGCTGCTCGAAGACTCGCGGAGAATTCCGCAAGCACCCCCATCTCTATAGAAAAAGCTAGCTCTACTCGTAGTGTCCGCCGACCATTGACGACTAACGGAGAGTGCCCTTCATTCCCATCCATCACCACCTCCTCGGACGCCACGACCGCCATCACCGCGCACACTGTCTCCAACTCTCCCAGGACAGGACAGCTAGTGCTAATGTTACCGCTTTCCCTCTTTAACGCACTGCGTCGGCAACCCCTTCACAGGCCCAAGTGACGTTCTCCAGACCCAACCTGCCGCCGGCGTCCACTACACTCTCTGATCTCCAGCAACAACGCATGGCTATCGAACGGAAGCGTACCATCTCGACCACGAGCTCGAATGCTGAGCCTACTCCGTCCTATGCTCCTTCGCCCATCGTTAGGTCCAAGTCAGGCTCGGAGACGGAGCGCAATATCTATAGTAGCAGGACGATGGCCGCGAGACGGACCCCGAGGGCGTCTTTGGATGTCCAGCCTGAGGTTGACGAGCAGGTCGTGTTGACAAATGCGCCGAAGCGGATATCTGCTACGGTACATGCTGCCGACCGCAGCGCGGCGACGACAATCCTGCATCAGACTACTGGCGCTAAACGCGAACGCAGGCGAACAGTCACGGAAATCTGGGCGCGTGAGTAGTTGGTTGGTTTTTCTCCTTTCGTGAGTCTTCATTTGTTCTCAGTACTTGCGCAGCTGCTGACTTTGCTTTGATCTTCTGTCCAGTCTCTTTCTTGATTCCTTTGGTAAAAGTTTTGGCAGGCCATCGACCTGTCTCTTGCACTTCCGTCCTGCATTCGAACTCTTTTTTGCATCCCAAAACTTTACGCGACTTCAGATAATCCTTGCTCTTATTTATTCATTTCAGTTTTTCCCGGTTTGATCCTCAAGCACTCAGTTTTGTTTTTCTTTCCTCCTTCTCTTTTCTCTGTTTCTGTCTTTCTGTTCTTTACACTGGCGCGGCGCAGTTGCAAATTATCCCCTAGCTTGACACAATGAGACTCGCGTGCATAGGCCCGGTCTAGACATTGCTGTTCAGGCACTGTATTTTTGGTCCATAAAACTGTCGAGTAATTATTGATACGAAAGTTTAAGGCGTTTTATTTTATATCACTGCCAAAACGAGATGCCACAGACTATAGCAGGGTATGCATGAAACTTGAGTATACAAACATCCAAGATCTGACTACTAACTATTGTCTATAAGTCGCCAGACCGTCGTCTCCAGAAAGCAAGCGGGTGCCCAACACATTTCTTATCGACTCCCCTTGTGTACAACCCATTGCGGCCGGTGTTTGCCATGTCAAGCATGGAGGAGCGATCAAAGTCAATCAACCTCCACTTATGAACAATACCGTGTTGATGACACCGCCGTTCGTCAGTTTCTGGGCCAGTGTATTGTAGGAGGTTCCAAGCTGTCACGTCAGCGTGGCACAGCCCATCTCCACCGACATCGTCCAAAATATCCAAAATGTCCGACCTGCGTTGAGAACATGCGTCAGTATCCACAATGGTGGCAGAAAAGGGGGCGTTATATCTACTTGAAGTCATCGCCAGGTTTATTGGGTGGCCAGACCTCTGCACCTGATTGTCCAAGGTACTCCAGTATGATGAGCGCAATTTTCGGATTCTCCTTGTCGAAATTCCATTTGAACCATCGTGATCTGTTTCTGTACTTCGAAGGGGAGTAGTGATCGAGCATGTATGGCGCGTCATCCCGTAGCCAGTCCATAGAACGGTACTCGTTTGCCAGCTCCGGGTCCTCGTCAAACTCTGAGCCTGTTACAGAAGGCGTCTCGAGATCGTTCCAAGGCTGAAAATCGTCCATGCGTAACCCTTGTTCGTTGATAGTCGACGCATAGAAGCCATAATAGCTTGGAATAGTAATCCCCTGCCACTGGTGGAGTTGCTCGTAGAACCAAGCCTCGCGTGCAAGGCTGCGACAATGATGCTGTTTGGCAAATTTCAAGCACACAGTAGCGGGTAAGGAGGAGGTGATGTCGACGCCCTCTCCCGTCGTGGCTTTTTCAACATGAGCACGGTACACCACCCCTATCCTTCCCTCAGATTTACGCTCCAGAAGGGTGACCTCCAGATTTCCATGAGAGAGCGAGGGCTTTTTGCGACCCCAGGAACTGGGGACATGACGACCTTTGTCTTTTGGATAGTAAGCAGGGGCCGGATAGGACGTAGAGACGGGCAGATGCACAGATTTTGTTCCACCAGTTATGCAGTTGTGAACAGTCACAGTGGCAAACATGGTCGAGGATACTATTGTGGACCAGATGTTTGCCAGATGTTTGCTTGACCATAAGTTCGCTCAGTCACATGTCACATGTGACAGTGCGTTTATGCATTTTTACAAGAAAGCAGTAAGATGATGATTGTCTATTATTTATTGCTCGGAGACCTGCTCTCCCCAGAAAGTCAATGGATGCCCGACACGTTTCCTATCAACATCGAGCGAATATTCTCCGTCAGAGTCGGTGTTCGTCATGTCGAGCATGCATGAGCGATCGAAGTTAATCAATCTCCACTTATGAACAATATATAAGCCCAACGTGGCCGCGTAGGGTAATCACTGGCGAGGATGTCGTTGACTTAACAGGACAAAGCTCTTGGATTGTGGACGAGGTACGAAGGTACAAGATGACGGTAAAAAACTAAGGAGAGATGATCGATAGGTAAGGCATATAAAGGAATAATGTAAGCAGGCCAGCTTACACAATACCGTGGCGAGGGCAACGCCGTTTGTCTGTCTCTGGGCCGTCGTACTGCAGAAAGTTCCGTGCTGCTATGTCAGTGTGGCACAAACCATCCCCAGCAACGTCGTCGTGAACGGCTAGAGTATCCGCCCTGTTGGTCTCAATCAAAAACATTAACAGTAGTGGAAAGTCGAATGTCCACTTACTTGAAAGGGTCGCCAGGTTCATTGAGACGCCAAATCTGGGTACATGGGCGGCCCAAGTTCTCCATTATAATGAGCCCAATTTGGATTTTCCTCGTCGAAATTCCATCTGAACCATCGGGCCTTACTCCTATACTTTACCCTGTGTTCCTGATACGACGCGCTGTTTTAGATTATGAGTCGCTCTCAAGCGCCTCCCGTTCGAGGTCAAAAAGGTCGGGCTGCATGAAGTCCAACAGGTCTTACCCCGCGAAGGCATCCCGCCTGCGAGCAAGAAAGATGATGGGACCCCTTACTACTCTATCCCCGCCATTCACGACCTTTCCACTGGCGTCAAACTCAGCAACTCATGGGAGTGTACCCGATCAACTTGCGATCAACAATGACAACCGCTTCCAAGCTTGCCGTATTCGCTACAGTTAGTAAGAGGTGATAACTTTTGGTCATCACGTGAAATTCTTGTCCAGTCCGGCATGGCGTCCCCGCATCTGACCGGTTTCCGTCAATTCTCAGCATTTATTCTATTGTCATCCAAGTGGGCTGAGGGCCCAAGGGACTGAATGCATGGACAACTTGCGAAGTTGTGGTTTATAATTCGCCATTCTCACTGTCTTAGTTTTAATATTGGACCTTTGAGTCGACCTGAATGGACTGGACAGTACTTCGAAAAGCTTGTGGTGTGTACCGTGGGAATACAAATACCTGAGTAAGCACACACTAAACCCAGCGACCAAAGTTCCGAAGCTGGCCTTAGAGCTGCTGCTAGGTAATCACAAAAGAACGCTCCACGTAAGTCCGCAGTGGACTTCCGTTCGTATGCATAATGAGGGAAGCGATAGGGATCTGCTTTGAAATTGCTTACAGGCCCTCGGCAGGTTTGCTAAATATAGTAAGCAAATTTTCCTTTAAAGCGTGGCATATATGGAGCGCATTTGACTGCATTTGAAATATCAAGGTATCAACAATCCTTTAGAAAGATCTATACGGGCTCAACTCGAAATCTTCTACTCAGCACTTGCGATCACTGTTGAAACAATGTCCATAATATTTTACGACAGCACCACCCGCTCAGGAGAGACCATCTCTACGAACACCTGGAAGACCAAGTATGTGCCTTCCAAAGTTCTGTGGTTTACTGCACTCTTAACACTACGGCAGGCTATCGCTCATTCTTAAACGTATTCCATTTGAAACCAAACGAGTCCCTTTGCACGAGGTCCAGCAGATTCTTCCTCGTGAAGGCATCCCGCCATCCAGCAAAAACCCAGACGGATCCCCATTTTACACTGTCCCAGCAATCCACGACCTCTCCACTGGTGTCAAGCTCACCGACTCCTGGGAAATTGCCTTATATCTCGACAAAACCTATCCCGATACAGCCCCATTATTTCCAGCACTATTGCGCTGCAACGCGCGTTCACAGACTCCTTCCGAGCTCACTTTGCTGCGGGGTACCAATTCTTCCTCCCTAATTTGTGCGACATTTTCATCCCGGAGACCGGGCCTTATTTCACGGCGATCGTAGAAAGAGTCGTTGGGAAACCATTCGACAAGGTTATACCTCAGGGCGAGGATGCCGTCAGGGAGTGGAAGAAGTACAAAATTGGCCTCAACAACCTGGAAGAATGGTACTCTGTCAGCAACGGCACATTCTTGATGGGAGATACACCTGTGTGGGCAGACCTCCCAGTAGTGGCGGTGCTCCTGGTGCAAAGGAGGGCGTTAGGGAAGGACAGCGAGAAATGGAAGGATGTCGCGTCTTGGAACGGTGGACGCTGGCATGCTCTTGTGTCCTACTTTGACGATTTAGATATTGCGTAGAAACCGAAGATTCTCGCTGTGATTATTTTCAATGCAGTTGGAGTACGAATTATTTTGCCTCAGATTCCTGATGATTCAGTGCCAATGGGGGGATGCCATACGCTACGAAGCCCCCGGAGAATGCTTAGCGCATCAAAAAATATCTTTGCCCTGGGGCTGACACATACCAGTAGGTTCTTACTTGTTCCCGTCGTTCTCTGGGATTCCAAACATTACTAATCTATGCGTGAGGGCTGATCCCATCCCAAAAAGCCCAGAGAAAGACCTAGAAAAACAGGAACTTACGAACGCTGGAGAGATTCTGACAAGCTCACCGTGACGAGGACGAGGACAGTGGCATTTGTCTGTCTCTGGCCCGTTATACTGCAGAAAGTTCCAAGCCGAGACGCCGGTGTGGCATAAGCCATCTTTGGCAACATCATCGAGAACATCAAAAATATCCGTCAAATGTATCATTTCACTAGTATCTTAGTCACATTTTAATGATGAAAACAATGCCTATCCTTCTCTCAGAGGTTACATCTCAATTTTCCAAGTAGCCAGCAGGAAAGGGTATGAAGTCGAGGGGTCTCTACCAAAAAACTTAACAGCGTTCAACGTTCAGCGTACCAACGCTTATACAATTCTCGTGGGGGTACAACGAGGCGGTTATGGGCAAGGCAAGTCTGCCAGCCTTAAATGCTTCGGTTGACTGAGGTGCGATATGAATATAGATTGAGTATACATACAAGGTTGTCCTCTATATGTAACATTCGCTGCTCTGTCGTCACAAAAAAGCCAGCGGGGGCCCGACACGTTCCCTGTCAAGGTCAATAACATATTCCCCGTTGGGGCCAGTGTTTGTCATGTCGGGCATACATGAGCGATCGAAGTCAATCAGTCTCCACGTATGAACAGTGCCGTGTCGAGGACAACGACGTTCATTACTGTACCATTTCGAATTGTTTTGCATGGGGTGTGACCTGTGACCGCCCCGCCGAAATTTGAATTTCGGCGGAGGGCTCCTGGACCTGTGACAAATACCAAATTTCGGCGGATTTCAATTTTTCTTACTGAAGACCATTGGAGCTAGTGTAGTTCGAGTGCACAACAAAGCGTAGAGGATTTGCACATATTCTTATAACATTTTTTTTCATTACAGTATTTACAGGCCCCTAGAGTGTTAATTACCGGCAAAAATTGGCCGCTTTCCGGGTACTATGTCACGGTCAGCCAATCTGGATGTGACCCGGGACATGAGCGAATTTCGGCGGATGCGGAGGGGTCCGTGACCCGGGACGGCTCAACAATTCGAAATGGTACAGTAGTCTCTGGGCTGCCGTGCTGCAGCAAGTTCCGGGCCGCCACGTCCCTGCGCAGCAACATCGTCTAAAACTGTCAAAATATCCGTCCTGCGAGTAGATATTGAAAACTTAGACAACAGAAATGAAAGCTGAGTATCATACTCACTTGAAAGCGTCGCGAGGTTCGGAGACAGAGCGCGATATCTATAGCAGTAGGACCATGGCCGCGAGACGGACCCTGAGGTCGACGAGCAGGGCGTGTTGAGAAATGGGCCGAAGCGGATATCCGCTACGGTACTTGCTGCTGACCGCAGTGCAGCGACTACCATCCTGCATCAGATTACGGGCGCTAAACGCGAACGCAGGCGAACAGTTACAGAAATCTGGGCGCGCGAGTAGTTGGTTGGTTCTTCTCCTTTCGTAAGTCTTCATCCAAGTTCAACATTTGCGCAGCTGCTGACTTTGGTCTGATATTTGTCCAGTCTCAAGAAAGTGGTTTCATTGGTAAAGTTTTGGCGGGCCATCAACCTGTCTCTTGCACTTCCGTCCTATACTCGAACTCTTTTTTTGCATCCCAAAACTTTACGTGCCTTCAGATAATCCTTTCTCTTATTCATTTCAGTATTTTCCCGTTCTGATCCTCAAGCACTTAGTTTTGTTTTTCTTTCCTCCTCCTCTTTTCTCTGTTTCTCTGTCTTTCTCTTCTTTACACTGGCGCGGCGCAGTTGCAAAATTATCCCCTAGCTCGACGCAATGAGACTCGCGTGCATAGGCCCGGTCTGGGCATTGCCGTTCATGCACTGTATTTTTTGGTCCATGATACTATCGAGCAATTAATGATATGAATGTTTACGCATTTTTACAAGAAAGTTAAATACTCCACAAAAGCAAGGTTTGGGATATGACAACTGACTATTATTTACTGCTCGGAGATCTGTTCTCCCCAGAAAGCCAACGGATGCCCGACACGGTTCCTATCAACATCGAGCGCATATTCTCCGTCAGAGTCGATGTTCGTCATGTCGAGCATGCATGAGCGATCAAAGTCAATCAATCTCCACTTATGAACGATATCGTGGCGAGGACATCGGCGTTCGTCAGTCTCTGGGCCGTCGTACTGCAGGAAATTCCGTGCCGCTATGTCAGTATGGCACAGACCATCCCCAGCAACGTCTTCGAGAACGGCTAAGATATCCGCCCTGATAGTCTCAATCAGAAACGATAACATTGGCGGAAAACCGGATGGCCACTTACTTGAAAGCGTCGCCAGGTTCATTGAGACGCCAAATCTGGGTACACGGCTTGCCCAAGTTCTCCATTATAATGAGCCCAATATTTGGATTTTCCTCGTTGAAATTCCATCTGAACCATCGGGCCTTATTCCTATACTTCGAGGGTGAAAATATCCTGAACATATATGGTGCGTCATCCCAAAGCCAGTCCATGGAACGATATGTCTCTGCTACCTCCTGGTCTTCTATGAATGCTGGGTCTATCTTAGAAGGTTTTCGAAGGTTAATCCATGGTTGGAAGGTGTCTGTGCTCAGCCCTTGTTCGCTGGCAGTGGAAGTATAGAAACCGTAGTAGCTGGGGACGGAGATTCCATGCCACTGATGCAGCTGCTCGTAGAAC
Organism: Psilocybe cf. subviscida; assembly: GCA_013368295.1. Lineage (NCBI taxonomy): Eukaryota > Fungi > Basidiomycota > Agaricomycetes > Agaricales > Agrocybaceae > Psilocybe > Psilocybe cf. subviscida. The sequence continues at coordinate 439,060 of JAACJJ010000032.1, read as the reverse complement.
CATGCCTCCCGTGCGAGGCTCCGACAATGGTGCTGCTTTGCAAATTTCACGCAAAGTGTCTCTGGTAATGACGATGTAATGTCAATGCCATCCCTGAGAGCTTTTTCCACGCGAGCAAGATAGACAACACCTATCCTTCCTTCAGAAATCCGGTGCAGCAAAGTGATCCCCAGGTTGCCTTCTACGGTCGGGCGATTCTGGCGAGCCCAGGAGCCGGGTACGTGTCGCGCTTGCTCAGCCGGGTAGTAAGCAGGGGCAGGATAAGAAGGTGTAATATCGAGTAAAAGGGGTTTGAGAGTGGCGCCATTCACACAATTGTGAAGTGTTACGGAGGTGAACCCATTGGCCCCCATCATAGAGGATTGTGTTAAGTTGAACGTCAACCTAATTATGGCACGTATGCATCAACAAGCGGAGCCTGAATTTCAAATCACGCGCGAGAAGGCCTCGTTCAAGCTCAAGCCTCGTTCAAATTGCTTTGCCAGTGTATACTACTACATACTTACAGGTTACATAGGACCCTGGGCCAAGCTCCCCCCGCTTAATGAAACAAGGAAATACTTACGCCTTGTAAACTTGGTAAACTCCATGCCAAACATGTTCAATAAATCAGAAAACGGCGAAAGATATAATCAATTCATTGACTTTTGTTCTGGTGATCATCTACTCGACATATCATATCCAAATTGTCCCCGTTCAATTGTACTCCTCATCGTCTTCCTCGGGAATTTCATCCATGTTCGGCACCGGATGACCCATAGCGCGCGCTGCTAACTGATTTTGGAGAGCAGCCCTTTGTGCCAATGGAAAGTTGTGGTACCTCTGGTGGAGTACAAATCGACGCTCGGGGAGATGTGGCGGAAGAACCTCAGCATTTCCGCCTGGTGCAAGCATCTCCAGAAGCGAAAGCTCAGGATGGGTTTCTTTCCAATCATCGACATCGAGTGCTATGAATGATAATCCAATCAAGCATGTAAGGAGGCGGGGATCCGTCCATGGAAGAACTGAGGACAGCACAAAGCTGGATCTTGTTGGGGTACTGTCCTTCAATAAAACCATGACTCCGTCCAGGTTGGTAACAAACCCAATCCGGGCACCCAAGAAGTGAGATTGTCCCCAGAGCTGAAGGGTGCATACTAATCAGTCCTGAAAAGAAGTCTCAAAGCTGACAAACATACTTGGTGGAGAAGGCTGAATACTGTCTTGATATTGTCGTCAATAGGGCCCGGTCGTACAGACCCATCATTCATCAGGAGCTGCGGTGGGCCATTGAGTAGCTCTAGGAATGTTCTAGTTGGGTAGGCCCAAAACGTCTTGAGTTCAGAGAAGGCAACGTTGGTACGGCCCGCAACGTCCCGATCCACACCAACCACGGCTTTGGGCTCGCGGAGTAGAATTCTATCCGCGAAGCCGCTTGCTTTCAGGCTATCGCCGTTGGTGACGTTGTATCTGACGGTCGTGGTCCAGGATGGGTAGAAAACGCCCTTTGCTACAGCCTCCATTGGACTCAAACCGTTGGGATTTGAAGGGGTAGCAAACGTAAGGATAACATCCCGGTTCTTGCCCCCGGGATGCTGTACAATTGGTTCGAGTAGTCTGTTGGGGTAGCGCATCTGGTATAACTTGTCAAGTAAAGTAAATGGAAATTAACAAGTCAAGTAAAGTCGTACTTCAAGGAACAAATTGAGCACTCCATAAATATGGGTGCTTCCAACTCCTCGCACGTCTTCGTTGTTGCAAAGTGGGACAGTGTTCTGAGATTGAGATTGGTTTGCGGACAGAAGGGAGAGAACTTTGATCTGGGCAGCATCATAACCGGCAGGCTTCTGGGCTTGCACGTTAGGGCAGTCCCACGTCCTGTAGATGGGCGCAGTTAAAGCATTGTTTATCGCAGGTTCGGAGAAGGGCAGAGGAGTGACGTAGTTCCAGAGGCGCGCCCATATATTCTGCCCATGCTCAAGCCATTTAAGACCATTATTTCTATCCCTCACAACTGCCAGTGTGGTGTCAGTGCTGCCGGTCACACTGTTCGTTACTGTGGACAAAGGGGCCTTCACGACTTGTCCCAAGGCATATCGCGGAAGCGGCATTAGCGTTATCCAGTGTGGTCCCGGAGAGGTTTCCATAGAATGGGTACTAACGCTGGAAATACAGGGGAGGAAGTTAGAGGGCAGTAGAGCGTTGGGAAGCTGGAAAGACGCCGACAGATATTGATATCGACAACACGAACATCTTATAAGGGATCCCAGTGGCTCTGACAGTGTTAAACGTGATTCCTCTTTCCCCGGTCCGACATTCCAGCTCCCCTAACCAAGCTCAAGATCTATTGTCTCTTCGGTACCGATGTGCCGGTTCTGACTATCTACAACAAGTGGCAACAGATTCGGATGAACTTGCAAGTTTCCTCACTTCATTGTTCCCGTTCAAATCTAGACCCGGACCTCAGAAACACACAAATATGTAGCTTCTGATATATCAGTGATTGACACGATAGAAGGTAGCTCAAGTCGAGCTCAGGTAATGATGGTGTACCGGAGCATACTTGTTGATTGTCAGCTGGACTTGGGCTGGACGTCAATTTCAAAGGGCCGGCCTCCCCCAGGACCCATTGATTTTGCAGATGGGCTAGGAGTCAGATAACATGGAATACTGTTCACCACCTTGTACCTTGCAAATTCCTCATGGAGCCTTGTTCACGGCTAATTGCCAAGGGTTCTGACTGCGCCTTTACATGACACATAGAAGAGAAGCACAAACCTTCCAGAAGCTACAGGAAACTGTATATCCCGCTTTGTCAAGATGGTATCTCCGTGGGAATTGTGTGTTCTGAGTTATCCAGACTCGAGATCGATCATTATCGTCAATTGTCGCGTTCACGATAGTCCACAGTGCACATTTGATATTGACACCGTTCGACATTTTGCTAGGCTATGTTGCTGGTACTGAGTACTGGCGGTAACCGATAATTCGCCCAAGTTTTAATAATTGTATATGGGCTTTGGCTCTTGGGAAAAGACTCGTCGATTTCGGACATTATTTATGGTTGTATGGTTAGGTTATACTATACTGCCTATTGGTTCCAATGACATGACAGACAGTACTGATAGAAGGTGGCTGCAGGTGGACATCTGTAGTACATTATCAGCAGTTTACCGCGCAATGTAGCTATTCCGGGGTCAATGCGACTGTATCAGGCAGGCTGTTATGACTATCAGCTGGTAATGAGGGGGTTGACTCGGAGTTCTCTCTCCCAAGTCCCCGCCTATAAGTTCCCGTCCCCCAGGGGCCCCCATCCTCAACCACCATTTTCTGTGCAAGTTACAGTACGCATTGCTATGATTAATCTATGGAGTAGCAGCAGATCGCGCCGGCCCAGTGACGGAGGCCGGCAGCGGGCGGTGGAGCGAGAGGTTGCCAAAAAAGGGAATTGTTGAATCTGTGTTGTCCATGCGCTGATATTAATTCCTAGATATCGCCCTGCCGGGCATGCCTGAACTTGATGGCCTTGGTTTTCGGCCGTTTCTCATGTTTACAAGCTACCACACATTTGCCACGCCGACCTTTGCTCAGCCACCCATGACTGGCCAGTTGTGGAAAATGATCAAAAAATGATGTTGGGCTGGTTATCTTAACGGACATGACCGACCCGACACAAACCCGAGAGTCAACAATGCTCCATAACTTATAAAATCTGACCGACTGGATGCATCGCACAGATATGAGTCGTACCTCAGCTTACGAGCGCAGACGCATTTGTCGTCTCCTGACTTACCAAATCGCTCGTCGTCAACTGTCTCCTGACGCTTACCCGAAGCCACGGGTGTGCCAAGCTTTGCCACCATCCAACTTTGGAGGCGCGATGACAGACACAGATTCCGACATATCCTCCCATCTAGCTCTCACAGAAGGTACAGAAGGTAGGCGCGTATAGTGACTCGTGCTCTGATTTATTATTGAATGTATGAAGACCGTCCACTCCCATACGAATTGGAGGGACCCACAAGGGACCCACCAAGCGAGACATATTTGATATGTCATTGGAGCTAGCGTCTCCTCGGGGCTTGCTGTGATTTGGAAATAATTTGGATATTGATACAAATAATCGATAAAGGCTTGTTCTTCGCATCCACTGCAGCACAAACCCACAACATTACCCCCGTAGGGGATGCTATGGCGCCTTGCACCATAGCACTATTGAGTTTGCGACGCTGATGACCAAGTCAGTTTTGGCTTTGGAGGTCATTGCATGAGGCACTGGCAGAGCCCCAGCGGCGAGGAGCTCGAAGCAAGTTTCGCGTTCAGGCTGATCCTCCAGCTCAGAAGCCAGGCTTGAGCCAGGCTGAAAAAAACGCATCAACATGCCACCCCCTCTTCAAGCGGCAAATGTGAGTGCACAGGCTTCACTCGGCTATGTACAGACCCTAACTATACAACAGCAGGGCCTTTTAACCCCGCAAACCCCAGCCAGCAACACATTCCCCAGCAATTTTGACCTCGCATCTCCTACTGTCTTGCGCTACTCATATACGATACGCCAGAGCCGCGGTAAGATTCCAGTATACAACATATTATATATTCAGTGCAATCAAATTCTCAGTGCCAGCAGATACAATGGTGATTAGCGCTGTCGTGTCAATCTGATAGAACCTCTTGCAGCTGCATCTCCAGTGGCAGGATGTGGCCTTGAGTAACAGTCCAGGATATCGGACGAGCCATTAGCACAGTAATCTGGTCGCATGAGCCGAGAGATTCGATGTAGCTAGTTGGTAGACGAGCATAGTCCACTCCAAAGTGATCAGATTCACGACAAAGCTCCTCAATTCCTCAGCACTGCAGGCTGCAGCTGCGGATAAGACGGAGTAGCAGTAGATTTTCGACGAGGATTTGCAGGTTCAGCCCTTAGGTCTTAGAGCCTAGTGTACAGAGAGAACAGCGTGAATATCTTTGGAATATCTAATCTTACCAGACGGCTTGAAGATGCGATGAGAGGCGCACGCTCCTGAATCAACAGCTCGCGATATAAGGCGATTTGATGGGGCACGGGAGACTTCGGACCGACTGTCTTGATCATAGTGCAGAGCCCCGGGAAATTCTGACGTCTCGTACCGGTCTAAATCTGGAGCGCCTTGTGCATCGCATTCAAGAACGTATGCACATGCAAATTATTTGCGCGCCTTTCAGAGGTAAGCATGGTCCCGACGAGCCATTGCTCACGTCAGTCAGCAAACGCGCGTAACGGACTTTTAGTCGATAGAGACTAACAAAGAAAGAAATGATTGATTGCGAGGGGCTACGGAGAAAGTGTCTCGAGAGCTGATGATGAATGAGAACCAATGAGTATGACAGTTTGTACAGCAATGTAACAGAGAGATGAGGAAGATGAACGAACGTGATGACTGCAATCGAGGAGATGTTTTGATGATGGTATAGCAGCTGGAAAGAGTATGTGTAATACTAATATGTAGTATCAAGCGCGAAAGCAAGAGGAAAACAAAAAAAGCTAACGACTATGGCTTCTATGATGTAGACCTAGATGGGTCATTGGACGGGTCTGCTACGACAAAGACGTAGGAATCAGCATGACGAACACGAGGGAAAGGCGGAGGCGGAGGAGGAGACTTCGGAAGAGGTGGAATTGGGGGGTAGTCGCTCAAGCAGATAGGCTTGAGAGAAATCGTGCGACTCCGATGAGAAGCAGGGAGGGATAACGACGAAGATAACATGGGGTCGCTGCTCCCGACTGTGCGCGTGGACAATGGCAATGACGGTTGGGACCCCGCGTCGTGCACAGGACTCGGCCGCTGCATAGAGTCATGCGAGACGCTGCTCGCAGCAGATAGGCATTTTGTCCGGGTGTGCTCAGGATCGAGGGCCAATTTTGATTTGAGAGTGTGCCAATAGACTTCATCCTCTTCGGGAGGGATTGGGGGGTCACCTGGCCGATAAACATGACCCCCAGTCGCCCATTGCGGTGTCGGCGTCGGTGTTGATGTCGGCGTTGAACGCCCCATCTCGGAAGAGAAAGGATTATCGTCGTATCCTTGCGATACCGGCCGTCGCCGTTTCCACCATTTTGTGCGCTGAGTGCGGTTTACGATGCGCCGCCTGCGAAGGCATAGAATTACTATGGGAAGTAGTATAACAATGACAGTGCCAATCGCGACTGCGGTGACGAGCCCAGGGCCCAGAGTGTCGCTGCTCCCTGCCTTCGTATCATCGAGGATATTGGTAGGCGACGACGACGGTGTTGGAACTGTAGTAGAGGTGAGAAGAGCTCCGGAGCCGATATCCGTTCCCTGCACGGTAATTGGGTGGTCTACGCCCTTTGCGAATGTGATGCTGGTGCTGGGCGTAAAGAGAGGCGGAAGTAAAGAGTTTGCTGTGGTTGTTGAATCCGATTCTTTGCGTTTGCCAGTGGAGGTGGGCCGACTTTTCCTTGACCCAGAACTTGCACGGGGTTGGGACGACGATGTCACAGTGATAGGATGGGTACCGGTGGCAACAACATCTGCGCCTGTTGTGGTGCTATCCGCCATGGCTACTACGGATTATAGCAATCCAGTGGGGGAGAGGGAAGGGAGGACGGGAAGCCGTGAATGGTATTCGGATGCATCCAAAGAAAAAGGCAATATGAAGGGCAATGAGGGTATTGTTACACCATGCGTAGTGCAGGGGAATACTAATGGGGAGGACGATGGCGGAAGGAAAGATTAAAGAATCACTTAGAGACCCTGTTTATGTGCGGGCCAAAAAGTCGACAAGAGCGCCCTTGCATCGGTCCGCATTCCCAGGGTTTGTAATGCGAACCTCAGTCCTGAGAACTGCCGAGTGAGCCCATGTCACCAAGCCAGCTGCCAAAGCGCAAATCAGTCTGTAATGGCAGTCTACGCTCAAATCGCTACAATTAATTAACTGGTTAGCAGGATGCGGCGAACCCGACCTGTAACGGTCAAATCTGAGAGGAGGTGTAGAGGATTCAGATATGTAGTAAACAGCCAGAAACATTCCACTCTGATTCCTTTGACTTCTATGCTGGAAGCCGCCTTTCGCGTAGATTGCCGAATCTCGTCAGCCGTGAAGAACTGCCGAGCGAACCCAAGGTCCGCTCATTTCGCGCTTTTGCTTTCCCCGGCTATCCCCATCTCAGTGCAATGGCAGTGCCGGTAAAAACCTTCAGCGAGAGCGTTGGTCCGTTGCAATGTTCATCGACATCGGTTGGTCGGGTGGCGGCATCGGGTGGCGGCCTCAAGTGGTATCTAACGTGAAGGAAAATGCGTGTATGGGCCTGAGGCATGATATAACTAAGGCTCTGTATTGTGTGTATTGCAAGTTCTGCCAGACAGTGCCACTGGCATTGTGAGTTTCAGTGCAGAGTGCAAAACGCAATTTCAACTTCTAGAACATGGCAACCGCAATGGCAGACCTGGAAGAGTGACGCAGATGGAAATTCTGAAGACGAGATATACACAATCAAGTAAACATTTCTCTGCATGTTCTCCACCGAGTATGAGGATAACAGACTGATTTAAGCGCCCATAAAGTGATGGGATCAATATTCATGATCAAGCCACTGATCCACTGCAGGTCGTCAACTCGTCGGTCTCCTCGAGCACCACCACCAGCGCTTGTTCAATGCTTATTTGGCACTAATATCTCCAATCCACCTTCGATCCAACCATTTTTTGAACTGTGAAGCCTCTTTCTTATGATGTTATGACTGCCCAGATACATCACAAATTAGTATCTGACTTACTGCTACAAGAGTGGGTATCAAGTACTAGAGTCCATGATGCGTTGCACTGATGAGCAGTAGAATCGATTTTTGAATCTCTTGGGAGTGTAGTTGCCGCATCCTTTGACAGGGAGAACAAATACCGCTCCAGTGCTCTAGATGTGGTAATCCAGTTTTTGAATCACAGTCTCGGTCAGAAGGATAAGTATCATCCCTTTTATCGCTGGCGAATTCGGGGAAATGTCCTAACAAATTACTTACTGGAAGCCTATATGGTCAGATCGACTTGGATTTACTCACCTTGTGCATGTGATAGTTTGTGATTCTAAAAATGGTAGCGTGTTATGACGGTTACATCGAGAACGCGTTCATTACGCTTGTGTCCCTCTGCTTTGAACCGCCATCTCTCACTTCAAAACCACAACGACAAACTGTAGAAAATGGCTGATGATATCCCTGTCGCTCCTGCGTATGTGTTGATCTTCTCAGCTCAGCGATTTGGTACAGGTTACGAAGCGCTCACTGTTGATACAGGCCATGGATTTTGAAGGGAACGAGTTGGACGTTCATACTCTCCGGTTTGTCCACGACCACAAGTTTCCCGGCGGGTTTCTCGGCGGAATTCCAGACGGAGGCACTTGTTGAAGGAGGACAGTTTGCTGGAGGATTTGGAGGTATCCTGGTGAGTCTTCGTCCTGCAAGCTGAAGAACGGAATGCCGAAGGAGAAATTGAGCTAGCTCGTGTCGTATTCTGAGAGTCCAGTTGGTCAGCTTTAGCTCTTCAGATTTACTGAGTGCTTTACCAACATAACTGACATGCATTTACTTCTGCTAGGTCCATGTACGTTTGTTACCACCTCAGGGTCGCCCCTATTCTGAACTGCATGGGATCTGATCCAAGACGACGAGCTTATATACCTTCCCGGAAAGTGGAAGTACGCTGGAAAAGGCGAAGCGTTTCGTATAACACGCATCTACGTCTCCTCAAAGGCGTCCACAATGAACGGTGCGCATTAGTTGGAGATAAATAGGCGTAGTCCTTCACTCAAGCCAGTTCACTTCTGGAACAGGACGTCGTAATTGGAATATCCCTAGTGAGATATATGCTCGCAACCATGTGCTCCAAAACTGACTATGTTGACTCATAATCTGTAGAGCAGGTCGCCAACTTCCAATGGTCCGAATCCAGCAGCGGAAAGACCGTCTCTGTGTTCCACCCAGGCGAGACGACTCCTTTCTTCAAAGCCACCATCCAGTCCATCCCCCTCGTCTCCGCCATCTCCTGCCCAACGTCCACTGGCATCCTAGGAAAATGGTGCACCGTCTTCCAACCTCCTATTCCCGCTAGTTCGGCTCCGGAGGAGGTAGGGACGGACAAATGGGCAGCTCTCCTGCCTGTTCTCAAAGGGAACGCACGAATCGTCAAGGTGGTTGGCGCGCTGGAAGGCGGAAAGTTTGGAGACGGCAAGGGATTCCCTGACGTCATGCCCTGGTCGACTGGCATGTGCCTCGAGAATGCGACCATAGACTTCGGCAACCCAACGATTTACGATTCTGTTTGAGGAGAAAGAGGGATTTGAAAGCATATGTATTGTTTACGGGTTTTGATTATGGTTGAATGAAGAAATTAGTTTGTCTGGTCATACATACTGTAGGTTATCTATCGCAATACGGTGTTCCGAAATGAGGGGTATTCGGTTATTAAACACCACCTCCGCTCTTCTCGACGGGAATCCGTAGACGACCCATGGTTCCAGATTTCTTGTTGGGCACGGGAGCAGACACGACTTCCTTGAGGTTACCGGAAACCTTCACAGGAGCCTCGTCAGAATCACATCTTGCGAAAAGTTTGAACAAGAAACTCACCTCAATGAACTCATCCAAGTTCAGGTACTCCTGGTCCTCAAGAGCAGCCTCCGTCAGCACATAGTCCAACTCCTTGGCGTTAACTTCCGAGTATCCAGGGAGTGCCTTGAGGATATCAAGCACGCGCTCCTTGTTCACCTTCTCAAGGCCAGTAGCAACGAATGCGTTTTTCAGCTTGGCAACCTCTCCTGCCTCGAACTTGGAACGCGCAGAGCCGACGACCTCCTCCGTCGACGAGCTGGGGCGCCAGATGAGGTTAACGGCACCGACAGCAGCCTTCCAAACCGACGCCTGCGCCTGCTCACTCCAGCCGCGGGGGACAGGCGCGGGGATGTTCGCGGACGTCAAGAACGCAGAGGTCAGACCCATGCTCTCGAGGAACTTGACTCCATCTTTGATCTGCTTCTTGCGTTCCGCGTACGACCAGCCGAGCTCCTGGGCCATGATGTCCACGACGGTCGGCAGCGCATCGAGGGCGCTGCGGGCGTTCAGGAAGGACAAGCGCGTGCGGCGGGCGAGGACGTCGATGGCGCTCACGGCGTATTCGTGGTGCACGGCGTAGCGGACCTCGGCGTCGATGATGGGGTATTGAGGCGCGAGGCGCTTGCCGTGAAGGGGCCAGGACTCGCCAGTGGGCTCCGCGAGCGAGCAGACAGTCCATGCGCGGTCGCCGTAGTTCTCGGATAGATGCTTGGCGACGTCGGTCGCGAGGCCGTACTAAACAAAAGACCCGTCAATGATATTGGAAGACTTTCCTTGCAGAAAGAATAACCCACAGTTTGGACAAGACCAATGAACATGTTCCTGCTCCATCCGTCGCTGCCGACGAGGCGGATCTGGTCAGAGACACATCCGCTCTTCATCCTGTTCTGGAGGCCGAAGACCTCAACGGCCTTGTCGATAGTCTCTTCAGCCATGGCGCGGTACGTTGTCCATTTGCCACCGGCGATGGTAATCAGTCCGCTGTCGCTGACGTTGATCATGTGGTTGCGGACGAGGCCCTCAGTCTTCGCTGCGCTGGGGTCGCGCACCAGAGGGCGGAGACCGCTCCACGCGCTCAGGACATCGCCGCGGCGCACCTTGATGTCAGGCGAGAGGTAGTTGCGGACCTCGTCAAGCACCCATCGGATATCCTCCTCGCTCGCAACGGGGTCCCGGCTGACATTCGCAGGCGTATCCGTCGTGCCGGCGATGGTGTTTCCCTGCCACGGCAGGAAGAAAATCACGCGGCCGTCGCTCGTCGCAGGGTCGAGGAGCCCCATCTTGCGCGGGCTGTAGTAGTTCGGCAGGGTGATATGCACACCCGACGAGGGCTGCACGATCGCCTCGTGCTTGGGGTCGTCGAGGGTCAGCAGGGCGTCGGTGAAGGGTCCTGTGGCGTTGATGACGCCTCTAGCGCGGACGGTGAACTCATCGCCGGTGAGGTTGTCCTTGAGGCGCGCGCCGGTAAGCTTGCCCGCAGGGTTCTTCAACAGGTTCGTGACCTCGCAGTAGTTAGCGACCGTCGCGCCGTGCTTGACCGCAGTCATCACGAGCGCGATGTTCATGCGCGCATCGTTGTGTTGACCTAAAAATGTGATCGATAAGCGATCGGCCCGACGGGCCTGTAAGAAAAGAAACATACCGTCATAGTAGACAACCGCGCCGACGAGTCCGTCGCTCTTCAGCATAGGGAAGGTTTCAAGAGCTTTGCCCTTGCTCATGAGGTACGAAGTCTCCATGTTCTCCTTTCCGGCGAGGACATCGTACATCTTGCATCCAGCGAAGTAGTACGGGACCTGCCAGTACTTGTAGATAGGCAACATGATGGGCAACATCTCCGACAGGTAGGGCGCGGTTTGGAGGAATATCCGTCGCTCATGGAGAGCCTCGCGCACTAGCTTGTACTGATCATAGTCGAGTTCGAACACGGCTTTCTGGAGGTACCGTACACCACCGTGCACGAGCTTGGTAGATTTCGACGAAGTCCCTGCACGGAGTGAGCACCGGGTCCTCCGGGACTGGAGAAGAGCAACGTACCGGCACTAAAGTCATCCCGGTCCACCATCGCTACCTTGAGGCCACGAGTAGCAGCATCGACCGCACAACCCGCACCCGTGGCGCCTCCACCGACGATCAACAGGTCGAACTCTTCGTCATCCGCGCTGGCTCCACTGGCGAACGTCTTGATCTTGCCGCTGGCCTTCAGCTTTGCGAGCATGTCTGACCGTGTAGGAGGCGTCCAGGGTGGTGGCGGCCTACGGGTTTCGACCATGGGTGAAGGGAAGGCAGGGCCCGAGTTCAGGTAGTAGTATCCTCCGCCCATAAAGAGTACGGTACCTCCAGAGGCGTAGACGAGCGTCCGGCGCGAGAAAACGGTGCGTAGGAGGGCCATTGTTGGTGGTTATCGAGTCAGAGGTATCGCAAGAATCTGTGTAGGCGTCCTGTCCGGTTTTTAAATAACTAGGTTAGAAAATGTTCATTCGTCGATCACCTCCGCTGGGTGAACGTGCGTCATAGTAAACGCGCTCACCACTGGAATGAAATAAAGATGCGCGCAGTGGTTCAGAGATTGGGAAGGTGTCAAACAGCGTCAAGAGAGAACGCTGGCAGAGGCGGTTGCTCTGAAGCCGAAGAGCAGATAAAAACGGGCTAGCAGAGAGAATCGGAGTGAAAACCATGGGTGATGATGATGACATGAACGGAAGGAAGATGTTCCTCGGCCACATGATGCTTTTGGCACATCGTCATACCCGATTTTCCAAGCGAAATTTGAAATGCGTATCTCGAGCTTATTTTTTGGCGCCCAAACCAACGCGCCTACCTCCTGGAGTTTTCAACGCCTGGTTTTTGTTATATTGGGTGTAGAACGTAGAAAGCCTTGTTTATGTCTGCCTTCTCGCATCATCCAGTCACTCCGTAGCATACGGGGCTTCCAGCGTCTGGCTCATCGTTTTTGGAGCGCTCTCGCCAAGAATTTTGGAATTCTGCCCGATCTCAGAGTCATTACGTCCGACAGAAATTATGCAAGGCTTTGTAAGGCCGACGTTCAAAGCCGCCAGAGTAGGCTCCGGTAAGGCCAGGTTCCATGGGCATTCTCGCATTCAACTTCCTCAAATTCCTCAAATCAGCTAGATAAAAGACGCACACTCAACTGCAAAGAATCTTTACATCCACTTTCACCTTCTTTACACGACAATTTGAATCGTTGACAAACGAGTCCGGTTGCGTGGTAGAACCAGGCACTTGGTCTACCAGGGTACACAAGTCCTCGGCCAAGTTAAAAGCTTTGGTGAGACCTGTTTCAAAATGCACAAATCACTCAACATTCTCGAATTCTGTGGCAAAAACTGGAAGGTTATTGGTTGGTTACTGGAGGGACAGGGCCTGACGGGGCGCGACAATTTGTGTCGGGCCGCGGGCCGATTACCTCACCGCTTAGGCCTCGCGGCCCGAGACGGATCAAGATTCATATATCAGTGGCGGTGCTTTGCCTGTATCGCACGGCTTCCTAAATGGGCGCTAATTCCTCCAGATTCCTCTTCTAAGGAGATGAAGCAATATAAAGTCGAGGATAAGGAAGCTGAAGGCCCGCATTTGTACCATTCAAACCGGTACCCAAGAGTACAGCCATGCTATCAAGCTCAGGGAATACTGCCTTATTGCGCACTGGGCAAGGGCGAGTATGAGTGAAAACGCCGTAATGCTATGAGAGAAGACGAGATACAGAGCCGAAGTTGTTTATGTGGACTCTGCGTGAAAAATGGTCATATCTATTCTTGTTTCACACAGATGAATTGGAATTGAGGCATCAGTAGTTCTGTTACTCCTAAATCTGGATATGTTTGTGGATTTCCAGTCTAAAGGCAGAAGAGCAGGCTTAACGCGCACCTTAGAAGACGGCCCACAGACCATTGTGAAAGCCTGACTTCTATGTTGGCGTCAGTATTTTGCATTCTATGTCTATTTTCAGATGCGACCAATTTGGGGATATTTTCCCGTGTCATTCCTGCCATGTATACTGCCTCCGTCTCCCCGCATGTACCTCGGTGTGCCTGCGTGTCTTATAAAAACTGGGCCCAAGTAACTGCTCTGGAAAGCACCTAGATTTTGCTTGCGCTGGTCTGTATAACATCCCTTCTCTGCCTTCTTGTGGACCTACACCTGCCACGCCCGTTTCATTCGCCCGTCCCATGGCTTCGATCGCTCCTCGACATCACGCTTCACTTTCATCATGATCTCTCACCATGCACTGAATAGCCTGTCCTGGGATCGCAAATACTTTCCGGTGGCGCACTTTTTTTTGTTGCAAGCGCGCCATGTTAGGCCTTAAGGGATCCTCCTCCTGCGATTCTGGAGGGCCGCCGAGGTCTAACGACCTCTTCCTCCGTCCGAAAATCGAGGATTCTGGAGAAATTTCGCCGCAGCACAGGCAGGACGAACAATACCATCAGGCGTTGATCCTTTCGACACTATCCCCATTGACCATGGGTGGCGGGAGTAAGGTGTCGTATAAGCAGCGCAATGTAGGCCCTGCATGATGGCGAACGTGGTGGACCATCACACAGATGGGACACTGAGTGCTATTTTTCCGACAATTCATAGTACCTCGGTCTAGGCTAATGTTTTTGCGGGGAAACTTGGCGGCTTGTCCCACCCCTGTCCCACCCCCACACTTTATTTAATTATCGTGGTGTCCACGGTGGACGCTTTCGACTTCATTGCAAGAGCTACATCAGACTACGTCGTGCTCTATTTTGCTCCACTACCACCGACACGTTGACAGTAGTGTCCGAAGAGTTTGCAAGAAAGCGAGGCTTGACGGGTCATGTTCCCCATCCCGACCTACGACGGTGGAGTGCACCACCACTTTCTCCAGAATGTCACGCACCAGAAGGGCGAGAAATTCCACTGGCATACGATTTCACTCCCTCAGAGCCAATTTCGGCCCCCTCGCCCATCACAGCAACAATCGCAATCGGCCGCAATACCTCTGAAGAAGGCTTTTACGGTGTCAGGGGCTCTGTCGTCCTCGAAGTCCAAACTGAAGGGCGCACTCGCGGTTCCCAGCACCAATGCCAACGGAAAAGCTCCTCCATCTCCAACGCCAGCATCAGATACTGCTACACTGCAGGGGAGCTACAGGAGCGAGAGCGCTACCATCGTCGACGTTGACGATGTGCTCAGCTCTGCACCCGACTCGGCGCGTGCGGCCTATCAGATTACGGAAGAGGTCATCACCCACATCGCCGCGTATCACCAGACCGCCCCACCCACGTCCTCGCACAGCGACCCGGGGCTCTCGGCGCCCACCGCTCCTTCCACAGGCGGGGGCAGCGTGTCGCCCGCGACAGCGATATGGCAGATCGGAGAACTCGCGGCACAGATCCAGAGCGCGGTGGTGCCGCTGCTCACCTGGAATCTGTATGCGGTGCACGAGACGCTCGAGCGATGCTTGCGCAACACGACAGAGCTGCTGGGCGTGGTGCTGGCGAACTTGAAGAAGTGGAACGATGCGCAGCGCCAGCCGCAGCAGCGGTCCGCGCTGGAAACTCTGCCGGAGTCCACGTCCCAGCCAAGCTCAAAGCAGAAGACGGGGCGGCGGTTATCACTCAACTTCCACCTGGGGAAGGGGAAACCCAAAAACACTGGTCCAAGCAAAATGGCTATGACCTTGGGACTGGGCAAGGGAGCGACTGCGGCGCGCGACCTTCGGGAGAACGTGGAGTATTTGGTCAAGGCTCACAAAGCGCTCCTTGACTCTGCACAGGTCGTGATACATGTGCGTCCCAGTGCGTCGAATAATTTCGTCATCCCCGCGCCCAGCCTGCGCGGGTACGTGGACCACAGAGGCGAACAGAAAATGCGTAGCATGATGGCAGATGTGAGGGGTCCGTCGGTGTATGAGGCGAAGAACTTCTGGAGGCGGTACATTGGGGACGAGGTGCGTGTGGTTTATCTAATGCATGATGTAGTTAGCTAATGTGTGCGATGTGTGCTTCTTAGTCTGAGTTCGCTGACAGTGAGGACTTTTGCTCGCTGCTATCTGACTGGACAGATGAATCTTTGCCCAAATTGGAGCAACAACGTCTCCTCTTGCGCCTCGACCCAAGCCGCACTGGTTATATCTCATTTTCTACCTTCAAGTCCTTTGTAAGAAACGGGAAGCTGCGAGAAAGTGTTCATGCTTACTGTTCTGGTGAGAGTATATTCTGTAACGGAGACTCAAGTGATGCTGAATTGGACCGTAGATCCTCCATTGCCGCTGTTGCTTTGGGTAGATGCCGATGTAACGCGTGTAGTACCACAAATTCTGGAGGCAACGGCACTGGGAATTAAAGTGCTGCAATTTGCCTCAGCAACGGGTACGAAGTCGTGGTTAAGGCTGAACAGAGGTATTACACGTCCCTCATACACCTTGCCAATCGAAGCTAATGCGCTGTCTGTAATTTAGAGTTTTTGAAGCAAAATGACTCGGCGGGTCACGTACGCATCCTCGTCAACCAGGTCCTCTTCGAACGGCATGATGATACACATATGCCGAACGTCAACGATGGCGCTGGGCAAGAGGTGTGCGCTGCCGTGCGCGATGCAGGTCTCAGTTTACCTGTGCTCGTATACACCACTCCAGACAACATCGATGCGACGAGGTGGGTGAAAGACTTCCCGCAGGCGGGATCTGTAGGGGGGAACCATTTGGTATACACATCGTATATCAGTGCATTGGCTGCAGGGAAGGTAGATGATTCACTCTGGAGACGGTATAATGCCCCTTGATCGTGCGGCGGTGTCACTTCCTCTCCCCGTTTGTAACAAATATTCTAATGCTATAACTTTATGAACTGTTGTATTTATTCTGTATTCTAACTATCTGTATTCTTTTGGCTGCCTTCAATCACACGGACTTGGAATGCATTATCTTCAGCATACATTGTGACAACTGAGAGGAAACTCCCTTAGTACCTCCGGCGATTGAAACAGTAATTCACGGTGGAACTATGGGCAGACACTGGGAGGTGCTGGGAACAGCAAACTTCTGCAAGGCCTTGACAATAAACCGACAATCTTCTTGGGGATAGGCAGCCATTTCATGTTGCGTTCACAAACAACGAAGATCTATAACTTTGCTAAGAGATGCACAATGCATTGACAGAAGTCGTTCTAGCGGCGTCTGTCGTGAAATCGAGAAAGCATAGCCTCCAAAGGAGAGTTTCGTCCTCGGGGTTTTCCATGACATATGAACGGTATATGGGCTCTCGCAGAAATTTGATACGCAGAGCCTTGCTAGATTTATGGCCTCGCCCGCCTCGATGAGAATCCTTTCGTCGCAAGCTCGCATTGGGGCACGCATTCGAAATTTGTTCTTTGAGTCGGTTCGTATACGTTCGTTGATGTTGCTGTGTTTGAGAAGTATATTAATATTTCAATTGTCAGCAAGAAGGAGCTGAGTGCTTCGTACTTGAGATTCTTTGCGACTTCGTTATCATTTGGGCGCGAGCCGAGGGAGCGGTCTACACATAGCATAACTTCTTTCTGTACTCGAAGCTCTTGTGCTCCGCGAATGGTAACCACGGAAATTGGCACGCTCGAATAGGATTGCTGCTCCTCAAAACCGTCGATGGTCTTCAGAACGACTAAAGGAAAGTGCGTGCACCCTCTTTTATCCATGCCTGCCCGAACCTCGGTCCACATCTCCACCATTTCTGCAGTAGGAGTATTGGTGTAAGAGGGTAACCGATCCAAAGAAGCAAGGTGATGCACTTGAAGCATGCCATTGGCCCCTCTGTAGTCCCAAGCCGAGTGAGGTCCACCGCCTAGTAATTCGAATAGCTCAGATATATCGGTAGGCTCGAGTCCGACGTTCATCTGGGCATACATTGGCTTGCGCGCCAGTTCGGACATGTTTTCTTGGGAGATGGAAAAACTCCTTGACGAGACACATGTGGATAACAGACGAAAATATGTGGTCCATCGACAACAATCTGGATGTGAGAGGCAAAAGGCTTGTGTTCTTGCCACAATGTTCTTTGTGTGCTAACCTGCACTCGGGCAATTAGGGACACAGACAATCATGAGAAGAGTTTCAAATGGGAAAAATCAGCCAACTGACCAATTCTCTCGGTGGCACTGTCGCTCGATGTCATAATCAGCTTCGAGGTGGTGGCTGCAATAGGCTCACCTTCACTGAGCAATACGATACTGCCTTACACTGATAAAGGAAGGTCGGTTACGATTTTGAAAATAGAGATCAACAGAATGGCGAAGAGGTCAACTCACTCCTGCGCAAACTTTGAGAACGACTCCATTGATGCCACCGGGACGACCACACGCGCCAGCGCAATACCCACCTTTGTTTCTCTTTCGTGCATGTTTCTGGCATACATGCTGGCCTTGACAAGCGTGTGGGGTGTCTTCCAGCATCCGGCTTGGGTCCATAACTCTGGTGGCAGTTTACCAGCGACGATGGTGTCTGCTAAGGCAATCTGAATTCCGGAGCTTCATGATTGTCGGACTTGGAAATACGATAGTAAGTGATGATCGCAGTGGGATGCGATTTTTTCACGATTCAGGTGCCACACAACACTATTTTTATTCATGAAGCGTGGGCTAAATTCATTAAAAATGAGGTGCCTGTCAGAGCTGTCAATTGAAATCGCAATATGTACTATAGGTAGTAGAGTCTTGGGGATGCATTAGCGTCCCGGGTTGTGTGACCATCCGGACGCAACGGAAACGTGCAAAGTAGCGACCAGGAATTGATATAAACTAACTCTATGTAGGGCATGTGCATTTGGCACATTGTTCGCATACCAAACTTTCTCGCCTCTCCTTCTCAGCTTCCCATTTTCCATGGTGGGCAAGAAGATACGTCTCCATGGGTGAGGCAGCGTCTTCGGGATGGGCAAGGACATGGGCATGATATATCGGCTCTCTGAAGAGCTTAGAACGCAGAACAATTTGAATGTATTCGGGATCGGGCTCATAGCCCGCATCAATGAGGAGACTCTTGTCGCAAGCTCGGAAAGGCGTACGCATTCGCAGTTTGTTCTTCGTGTCAGCCCGAATGAGCTCATTCATGAAGCTGAAATTCAAAAATTAGCATGCACGACAACTACGATGAAATTCGAAGCCGCACTTGATCATCTCGAGAACGGCAATGTGATTGGGCTTTGCATCAGCGGGAACCATGATTTGTATGATTTTCTTGAGTGAGCGAGGCTTCCAAGCTTCCTCAAGGGAGGTCATGAAAATAGGAACGGTGTTGACAAAATGGTGCTCTTCAAAGCCATCCATGACCCTGAGGATAACGAGAGGAAAATGGCATCGTCCGGCATGGTCCATATCTGCGCGCACTTCCTTCCATGTACTGATCATCGATGGAGTGGCGAAGTTCGTGTAAGACGGCAAGCGATCAAGACTGGCGATGTTGTGCATCTGGAGGATTCCACGGACAGGGCCTTCATGGTCGAAATCTGCGGGTATATTGGATTTTTGGAGCTTGAAAAGTTGACGGATATCGGCGGGCTCGATGCCAATGTTCATTTGCGCGTATAGGGGCTTCCGCGCCATGGCGCACATATTTTCCTTGGTAATCGAGAACTCTTTCACGAGGCACATGTGAATCCATTGGCGAAGAGGGTGATCGTGCGACAGCATCCGTTGCACAAACGATCCAAGGTTTTTCTCGACGTTTTTGCTGCAGTATTGCTTATGCTTCGACCTGTAGGTACGGAGCTTATTGCTGAATGTGCCTATCACGGGGTCAAAGGAAACTTACCAGCTAGCACGTTGGCACTGAGGAGGGTTCGTATAACGATGT
This sequence comes from Psilocybe cf. subviscida, assembly GCA_013368295.1. Taxonomy (NCBI): domain Eukaryota; kingdom Fungi; phylum Basidiomycota; class Agaricomycetes; order Agaricales; family Agrocybaceae; genus Psilocybe; species Psilocybe cf. subviscida. The sequence goes on along the minus strand of JAACJJ010000032.1, from coordinate 419,663 downwards.
CCTAGTGAGCACTCACTGCAGCTGATAGAGAGACATGAATGCTCCGACTGACCTCAACTGAACAGTACGACATCACTTTACACTAAAAAACCATACTTCAGTACCAGGCCTTCGCAGGGTAACGGCATAAGGAAATCCGCACTCACCCCAGAGCAAAACTTCAGCACAACACCGTCGATACCTCCCGTACGGCCACACAAGCCACTGCACTGTACGAGTACCGGAGGATTTCCCGCCTGCGGTACATTCTTCTTGTTGGCGGTAGCTGGCTTTGGGCTTGCTGAATTCATCGGTTATGACGATTTGGGATCAGAAGATATGAAAGTGACGACTGGGGGTAAACAGGAAAGATGAAACTGGGTCCAGGACAAATTATGAGGAAGCGCTTTATACTGATGTCGGACTTAGGAATCCACAATATATCAAGGGACAAAAGAGCTGCATGGTCCAAGCAAGCTATGATCGACCATTCAGGGGTAGTCATTGGCAACCAGCGGAAAATGAAGGACGCTACACTGAAAAGTCCAGAACATAACCATCACTGGGTAGACATTGTCGCTGCGAGGGGACCTTTCCGGAGTCAGCAGTGCAGGGCGTCCTCGAACTCTATTCAAGAGATGCCGATAAGCAGCATCAACCTTGCATTTGTATTACAGGTAATTATCGTCTGCGCAGTTTGGGTATCAGCTGTCCTCTGACGCCCGTTTGGCGTCGTACCAAACTCTACGTATCCAGCGCCGACGCCTCGTAACGCTACCTCCTCCTGCTGTATAAGGCGCAGCGCGGGGTCCGACCCACGCGTCGTTCGTGTACACCCAACCATCTAAGGATCATATCATCAGAGATGCACGCCGGAAGACTGAGGGAAGGAACTCATACCAGGGTCCCCACCAACACCCGGCCCAGACCACGCACACTGCGTGTCCTTGCGCCAGTCCTCCGTCTCGATAAACCTCCAGCCAGGAGCCAGTGAGAATGTCAGATTGCTACTGCAAGGAAGAGCAAATCAAGGGTTAGGTGAGCACACGTCCATATTATCATCGGGATAGAAGAATAGAGTGCGTCATTCGCACGCAGAAAGCAGAAACATAGGCGGAACACGAACCTCACTGCACCCGGTTCGTCGAAGCCACTTCCGCTTGCATCACCGCCGCCGCCTACGCCGTTCCAGCCATCACGTCCGCGCGTCCATCCGGCACGCTCTCCGGGGCGAAGGTTTTGCTTGCTCCAGCCGCGTTGAGGTGGCCCGACTGTAGCCGTGGTAGGCATGGAGGCAGAGGTGCCAGGGATAAGTCCTATACGGAGGTTTGAGATGGTCAATTACATTGATGTGAGGGCCAAGACACATTTTGGCTGTGGAGGGGGGTATACGTACCACCGTATCGCTCGTTCTCCCAGAGCTGTACTTCGCGCATCTCCGCGTTCCAGCATTCATCCGTCAGCCGGTCGTCATCGAGCACGCGCTGGATCACCATCGCAACAGGCAAAGGCTGGACATCCTCTATCTCCACTCCTTTTTCCCCTTCCTCGGCGTCGGAGCCTGCAGAAATATCAACATCCTCCTCCTCTGCCGCCTTGACGCCACTTGTGCCAATAGAGCTACTGCTGCTCATCCTCCTCCTTCTCGCGTTCGTCCACCTCATCGTTTCCTCCACCGGCTTCACAAGCCCTACCCGCCCTAGTAACAACCACAATCTGCACGCGGCCACCTCCAAATACCGTCTAGCCCTCGGCACCAACTTCTTGCGAATCGTCCGCTTAGCGATCTGGAGCAGCACAGGCGCGGCGGCTTGCACACGCGGGTGCGTGGCGGCGAAGGGAGCAAGACCAGCGATGAGCGCTACCTCGCGCAGGGGGAACCAGGGGAGGTGGATGAAGAACAGTAGAGGGAAGAATGTGAGGACAAGGAGGGTGAGTAGGTGCGCTGTGTATGGTGAGCGGGGCCGTCGGGGAATTGTTGAGATGGGGGCGGTAGGTGCCGGGGCTGCATGTGTTTGGGAGGCATTGGACAGGGTGCGGCTGCGGTGATGGGCAGGCCGGGGTGTGGAAACACCTGATGGGCGGATATGCAAGGGTGTTAGACGTAGGTGGAATAGATGTGGTTCGATGAAGTCATGTAGGTCGGCACTAGGAACATGTAAATGTTGAGGAGCAAGCACCAAAGATAAAGTAGTTGACTTACACAGCGCCCATGAGGTTCTGAATTGCCTGAATATTTGCCTGCCAGGGAACGCTTCCCTCAGCGGCATGCAGGTCTGCTGGTGGGGTGCCTGCAGTGCTACTGTTGACGAAGTAAAGAGGATCTGCATCCGGGTTTGCGGGATATGGATATGTCGCAAGGATAACGCTGACGAGAGCAATATGTGGCAGGAGGAGGATAAGCCGGGGAAAGAAACCTGCATGTCATCAGCTAGCAAACTCACGCGCAACATGGAAATACGCACAGATAAAAGCGTAAACTGCCATCCACACAGCCGTACGACGCCACCCGCGCTTCCAGAAGACAATCTCCTCGATGCGGTCCTGCACCCAGAATATGGGCCCGACTATGCTCACGAACCGTTTGAAGTTCACGGTCATGATGGGTACCGACAGTGGGTCGCGCGACGACAGAAGGGTTGGCACATCCTCGCCATCCTTGCGTGGATTTGCCTGAGGTGCAGCGCCTGTGCCGGTACCTCCAGTAGTGCTGCCTGGGGTACCAGTCAACCCTGGAATAGTGCTCGAGAGCAAAAGCTGGGGGATGAGCGACATTGTAGGCGATGTAAGCGAGCTCGCGGATGTACTGATCAGCGATGCGCGCTGAGTGCCAGGTGAGGGCGGGGGTGAAGGATGCGGAAGAGGTGTAATGATTCTAGGCGCTGGTCGGATCTCGCTCGACGCGCCATTTTTCTTCGTTGATGCTGCGCTCTGGGGGCGCAGTCTTGTTGCTCCGGGTGGTATATCGATGTAGTCCAAAGTAGCCATAATGAGCGCTAAGTTCGTGTCGTGTGCTAGGTTGAAAGGGTTTTAATCAAACAGACATGTGAATTATTGCTGATTTGGTGGCAAGTGGCACGAAGCCAGGAGTCCTAGTAGCGTTGTAAAAACCTTGGGCAGACCGGTTCGGAAGGAAGGACGAAGGTAGTTCAGGAAGGGTGGATGGGTGAGTGGAAGGAGAGGGAACTGGGGAGAGAGTGCCTGATTGAGCATTAGGTAATCGGCCCCTATCAATTGGCGCTCACAAGAAGATTTTTTTTTAATCTTGAACTCGAACCCGCCTCTAAGCTTCAAACCTAGTATTGCGACCTGTTTTCGTGTAAACCGGGAGATTTTCTATTCTATGTTCTCCCCTAAATTCTTTCTCAACTTCTGATAGTTCCCAAACACTTCCATGGATTCGGAAGACTTGTCGCGCGACTTCAACAAAGTCCAAATGCGCTGTGGCAACTCTGAGTCTTGCGGTCGAGTGGGCGGTATTAATGGGGTTCGTCTGAAGGTGTGCTCTTCAGTGTGTATCTCGGAGTATATTATTTAATAGCAAGATGTCTTGAGCTGAACATTCATCATCCTGAGTAGTGTCAGGCAATAGCGTATTGCTCAGCGAAGGTCAGTTTTCCTTACAATACAGGAGCGACAAGTAACCTCTGACAATGTATTTCATTTTCAGTGTCAACGGGCAAGTTGGTTGGTCCCGATTCCTGCAAAGTCTGCCAAAGTCAAACACTATGCCGATGCCGGCAAATTTCGCGTCCGCCGCCCAGGCCTCAACACAAAATGATTTGCTCGCCTAACGCACGGAAGACCATCATGCAATACTCCTTCCAACTGGTGGAACCGGACTACGAACTCTCTAAATATCTCAGAATGAGCATCGTTAAGGAGTTCTCCATATCCACAGAGAACATGGCTGCAATGGCTCGCAAGCCCCTCTTTGTCCAGATGAACGTTGGCGTCGAGCCATTAGACGTCTCTGAGATCTTTCGCCTTCACAAAGGTGGGCACAAGTCAACCTGGGACTACCGTGGTGTCAAAGGGGTCTGCCAGATGCAACATATCATTGCGATTGATCGTCTACCTCGCCATTTCAGGTTCGATCTTGAAGATTGGCTGCCAGACTGGACGACAGAACGCGAAAAAGCGGATAACAATGGCGGTGCACATGTACCTGTTGTCCTCTTCATGTTTGTCGATGGGTTTGGGGAACAGCGATATTCTTGTACCCTCCAATTGTCCGCATATGACATCCAGGAAGCACACAGCTTCTGTGTCAACGCGCTGGAGGATGTCTACCCCATCGCTGATCCCAACTTTCCCAACTTGAGGGATAGGCGTTCGAGTGACGTTGATGTTGGGAAGATTCTGAAGTGAGCTGTCTTTTACTTCGAGCGCCACGCGCTCATACCCAGGGACGATCTGTTCTTGACTCTAGCTTCCTCAACACGCTCATACGCAGTGACACAAACAACCGGCTGCGAATGCAGGTATCATTGCGAGAGTGCGACAAAAACCTTCTCATCAAGGCAGCTTGGCTTCCCTATGCGACGCATTCAGAAGACGCTCTGCGTTCCAAGCTTCTCAGAGAGCCAATTTATCATTCGTGCCTACTGGACAGCGATTATGGTGGTGAAGTTTCTCAAATTGATGATACTAGACCATCATGCTAGCCCCGAAGAAGAGGCATGGGAGGACCGTTCTTGGTTGTGGCATGTGAGCACTTGGGGCATGAAACAGGCAGGCGTGTTCGCAGTACTGTAGCATGGTCAGCATATCAAGATAACTTGAGGTTTGTGAACATTTGCCCACTCTCACGAATTCAGACAAGTGTGCCACCCAAAGTCAGTACGTACATCGTTGTTCCTTCAGGAATCCGGAGTACGGGAATGGGAGCGTATTTGCCAATTCAGCTCGCTCCGCTTGGACAAGCGCCATTCTAGCTTTTCCCGAACGCCCTGGCACAAAATTTCGATCCGCTCGTCGCTGTCATCCGCGTCAGGGTCTGCGAAGTATTCAAGCAAGGCCTCTGAGACGATGTCACCGGCGCTTTCCAAACGATACACCGGCTCCCGCAGAGTCTTGGCTCGGAATACGGCTTGCGTAAAATCCAACTTTTCTTTCCGAGAGTCGATGATGAGCTGCTTGTCACAGGCTCTCATTGGCGCTCGTAGCCGGAGGCTGTTAGCAGTATCTTGTCTGATTTGCTCATTAATCATGCTGTTGTAGGTTGGAAAAGAGTCAGCGATCAAGACAGGTCGCAAGGGTAACGATACTATACTTTAGATAATTGGCCGTATCGACTGATAGCGCAGCGAATGGAGGACCCAGTGGAGACGTAACCGGGTTCAGAAACTCGGGGGATTTTGCCGCCTCATCAATGTGGATCTCATGGATGAGGTCGCTCATTCCCCAATGGTGATGTGAGTAGCCGTCTGAGAAAGACATGATGACGACAGGAATATCCCGGTGTCCCGCAGCGTCCGTCTGGTTGCGGAGAAGCTGCCAGAAACGCACCAACTCTGGTCGCGGGTCGTTGTCGCCTGGCTTCCAGCGGTCGTGTGGCGCCATGTGATGGAACTGCAGCATGCCTTTGACGCCAGTGATGTCCCACTTCTCGCGGTGGTGGTACAGACGACACAGCTGGACGATATCCTCAGGCTCTATTCCGACGTTGATTTGTACGTATAGCGGTTTCCGTGCTAGTGTCGGCAGGTCTTCCTTCTTCATGCCAAACTCCTTGACGATGCAAAGTGTCATCCAGTGGCTAAAGACGGAGTGCGCCAAGGCGCGTTTGACCAGAGGCCAGATGCTCTCCTCGACATTTATGGCGCAAAATTTTCTATGCTGTCGCCTTGCTGAGAGTTTAAGTCGTCGTTCAAAGGGATCAACCTTTTGGGATCATACCAGTTATCCCGCTGGCACTGAAGTCGAAACAGGCGTTAATTGAGGGATCTTGGGTTTATGGTAAGTTTTCGATCCCCACCTTCCTAGAGCAGTACGCAACTTTCCTACACTAATAATTTAGAAAAAGGTGAGATGTTCCAACGAAGAAGGCTAATATGAATGCTCACCCCTGCGCAAGCCCTCAGCACAACTCCTTGTCCGTCAATGCGACCACAAACACCGCTACACGACCGTGGATGACTTCGAGACTTTCCTTTTTCTGAGTCCTTCCTTAATTCTTCCACTGGTGATGGAGGGCTGGACGACATAAGGGTCGCGACTCGTGGGTTAATCGGCGTCTGCTGCGACTGGTGAGGCCTTGAGGTTAGAGTCAAGGCAAGAATTTTGTGTTTACATAATTTTGTGGGCTGAATAGGGGCGTGGTTACCATCTCGCGTCTGTGCTCTTCTCTCCTCCTCCTTCACCCTCTTCCCGCACTCCTAAGATTATGAGCAGTCAAGGATGGTAAGGCAGACCTTGTGCTTGCCTTGTGGCATCACTGACAACTTAAATTACCGTGGGGCCGATACTGACGCGTTGACGTTGCATTGTCAGTCTATCAAAGCAAAGGCACGGTTCCAAAACAATACGACACACTCCGGAGATTGGCCGACGCGTTGAGTGAGGCGCCACTGAGCACTCAACTGATATATGCTTTCCATGTGCATCGCCATGTAAATCGGTTTCACGACTGAGTTGTTGAAGCTTCTCGTCGACAAACCCTTCTTCGCACAGGTCGGTTTCGGGGTCGAGCCCGAGAAGATCCCTGACATGTTCGCGCTTCTCGAGAAGAAGATGCATGGGATCATTGAGGCGTCACCGGGACGCTACAGGTGCACCATGCTAACTATGCGCGCTGGCCCCAGAGCACCCGGCAGCGCGCTGTCGCCTGAGATGTTCACGTATCGGAATGAGGTACGCAAAACCCAGGACGCGAACGACAGCAAGTAGTCGCCAGAGTCGTCCTCAGCGTCGTGGATGGAGTGGATCCGGGCATCTTGATCACCCTGTCCATTATGGACTACGCTTTGAAGGAGACATCAAAGAGACACGACCGGAGTCCCCGACCAAGGCGAAGAATGCCCCTTCTACCCTCGTCAGCCCCTTTTTGCCCCGAGAATGCCTGGGGAGATCAGCCATTTTCTCAAGTACGATTCCATCTGTTCCTTGCTGGGTGTTTAGCAATATTAATGAACAAATCCGTGCCGCCATGAAGAACGAACTCAAGCTGCGCGTCCCGATGCGCTCCAAGATATTTAGAGAGCCCATAAACGACACGAAGCCCAAGAAGCATCTGGACCTTGACTCTCCCCTTAGCCCTTCTGACAAACATGGAGAAACTGTTGCTGACGAGTAAGTTGTTGCCAAATACACCATGATCTCCAGGGGACCGGTAGATACTACTCTTATGCGCGACGGAAAATATATAGGCTGCCCACGCTTGTATGTTCTGTTTGATTTTGAAAAAGACGAGAATCTCAGTGTGAAATCTTGACTTGACACAAAACTGGCGCACAGTCGCGTCCAGGCCGCGTCCAAGCCGCGTTTTACGATAGTAGATCGCATATCGCAGAGGCAATGTGACGTAAGCAAACGGATGAGCCTGTTGGCTTTCCTATTCGTTGCTGCCAATGATACTTTACTCCCTTCGCTCATCACCATTACTGCGCTCAAGGACCCTCGCGCCTCGAACCTATCGTAGCATATCCAAACGGGCCAGAATGTCACTCGAAACAGCCTCTCAAGAGCGCACCGCTGAGCTGCTCGAATCGCTTGCGGAGATTCAGAATCGGACGAAGGCTGCATCTTCTGGTTCACTGTCGACTCTGATCGCGGTGTCAAAGCTCAAGCCAGCATCCGATATTCTCTTATGTCATGGCGCTGGACAGCTAGACTTTGGAGAGAACTACGTGCAGGAGTTGGAAGAAAAAGCTCAAATCGTGAGTCGTATCCCGTCTTTGCATCGAGCGAATTCAAACCATTCCTAGCTCCCAACAGACATTCGATGGCACTTTATAGGCACTCTGCAATCGAATAAAGCGAAAGCTCTGGCCTGTGCGTGTGGTAGTCCCCGCCGATGCGATGAACACGGCTGATGCGCTGAAGCAGCGATCCCGAATCTGTTTTGTGTGCAAACCCTGGGCTCCGTGAAAGCAGCCGCGGCGCTAAACAACGCACTTCCCGAGGAGCGCACCCTCCGCGTCTTGATCCAGGTCAACACCTCCGGCGAGGACTCAAAATCCGGGTTGCCTGCTCTCACCGCTTCATCCGACCTCGTGTCGTCGGAGCTGGCGCAATTGGCCAAGCATGTGCTGCTGGAGTGTCCGAAACTGCGCCTCGCGGGGCTCATGACTATCGGCGCGCTAGAGCAGTCGCTGACCGCGTCGGAAACAGAGAAGAATGCAGATTTCGAGACGTTGAAAGCCACCCGCGATGCCCTGGCCGGGTACCTCACATCATCGTTTCCTGAGAAGAAGGATTCGTGGGGTGAGGATGGAAAGCTTGTGCTGAGCATGGGCATGTCGAGCGACTTCGAGGCCGCTCTGAAGGCTGGTAGCGATATCGTGCGAGTGGGTACTGGCATCTTTGGTAGCAGGCCCAAGAAGACGACTTCACAGTAGTGAATATATTATTTCTGTATCAGGAGCTGATCCAAGAAGCTGAAACGTGAAATCCGAAGATCCATGTTTGTGAGAACGCTTTTGTGAGCGCCAGCAAGAAATCAAAAACTATCAAAAGAGTCGTTTTGATTGCTCACGACATAAGCGCCACTCTTCTCCTTCTTTTCATACTCTCGTCCTTCTTTGTCCTTGGAGAAGGCATTCATTCAGGTCAACAGACCACCCGCCACGAACTCGGTACTGACAGGTGCCAAGGATCTTCCGCAAGCGGCAATTCACGTGGGGAGGCCGAATTGTATTTGTCTGGAGCTCGGACGGGCGGACCCAAATCTTGACCCAAAACTACCTCCATCTCCAATTGTGCTCTGTTCCCGCCATGGCCCTTGCACAGCGGAAGTTCAACTTTCATCTCGAGATGCCCGAACCTGAAGAATGGTGGGAGGGAGGGTCGTCAAAAGGTGTGTTTTTTTTGTCTTTTTGACCACCCGAATATGACCTCAACTCCACCACGTTCGCCTCCTTCTATTCCGACTCCTCTTCGTACATCGCCCCCTCATCGTCACCGAAAACCGTTCGTGAAATCGCCGTCGCTGGATTTAGGGAGCATTGACGAAGACTCAGAGTATGATTCTGGTCACCTAAACCTTGGCGCAGAGTCGCCGTCGCCTGGCACACCGGGCTTGTTCCAGGACAGTGCATACGTACAGCAGTGGGCTGCAGCAGGGCGCGTGCCTTCGCGGATACCCTCAAGACGGCCGTCATCACGGATGTTGCGGGATCGAGTGACGCTGAACAAGAACAAAGATTCTGTAGACCGGGATTGTGGTATATGGTGAGTCACGACGCCCTCGTGTGCGCACCAACAAAACTCATTGTTGCAGCTTCGAATATGCTGTGATGCCCTGTAGGACCCTGTGTTGCGGCAAACTCTTCTGCACCGAACATCTGCGCGACGTATGTACTATTTTGTTGCGATGACCAATGCCCGAACTCATTACTTTACAGTGGCTGCATGGACCCAACGCTGAAGGACTGTGTCCAAACTGCGAAAACCCATGCTCACTCCAAGGCGGTACACTTTCTCTAGCCCCACCGCTATCCTCACGACCCAAGACACCAATTACGTACGCCCCGTCACCCCTGGTCGCCCTGCAGGCACATCACAACGACACCTTGGACAAAGAAAAGGCAGACGTCCTGACCGGCATGCCATCTCTCCGGAAAGCCACTGCGAGCAACGCGTCAGACTCCGCGTCAACGTCATCCGGTTTGCAGTCTGTGAACACCTCCGAGGACGAGACCTCGCCTCAGCTACCCGCCTACGCCCTCAAGAAAAGCCCCAGCAGTTGTGGCGAAAAAGCCGGCACCTTCACACCGGCACGGAGTATGCAAAACAAGCTTGCTATGGCTACAGGGGCAGGGGGAGGAGGCACGGCGCCGGCAGCTGCCCAGACGGGCGCCATTCGCCTGATTAGCATCGTAACGTTCCTCCTGTTCCTCTACAAGCTTCTGTCATGAGCCCCCGCTCTGGTGTCTGCGCTATCCCTGAACCAGCAAGCGCCATCTTCTGTTTAATCTCGCCCTCTCTCCATCCCACCTTCATATCTTCTTCATCTTCATTTATCAGCGCACGAATGGAAGACCTCGCTGTCGGCAAGATACAACGCGTCCAGAGCTTGTTCGGCAGGCGTGTCTGCAGGGTCTTCCGTGGTGAGGCGGCCCCATGACTTGCTGCCGTCTTTGAATGTGTTCTATTTTTACATCTCGACACCGAGTATCTAATCATCTTCTCAACGTCAAGGCTGTTTCCGGACCTCCCTCGCATCCAACCTCCAGTGCGCTCGTCGACCGCCTCCTAAACTCCAACTCGATGGCCCTGACTCAGGGTATCGAGTATCGATCGCGGCCAACTACAGCAGTTCCGGCGCGTTTCGTAGGCGCTACGTCGAACGCCTACGCATCAATACCTCGTCATCATGACTGTCCAGGTTGTCCAACTTGGACAGCGCGAGTCATCTTCGTGGCAAGCCGCTTTTGACGGCTTCTCATCGACTTTTTAATCCCCCCATTACCCACGGACAACTCCTTTCACCATTGAATCCACACCAATTCTGTGGAGATCTCTATCTCTGTCACTGCCTTCTTCACGCTGTACGCACACATACATATACACACACCACTCATTTTTGTTTCCTATACCACACTCTACTCTTGTCTTTGCTTTACTGCTATATGTTGTTTTGAATTTCTTTGTGGTTTATCGATGTCTGTCTTTCCTCTCGTCTTTTCATTTTCTCCCTGGGCTTCATGCATTTTCTTTCTCTTGCCTCGTCCTCGCTGTCGCCTTGCGATTTTCATTGTTGTCTACCATTTGAGACACTATCACCCTACCCTCATTGTATCATAGCCTGGATTCAACACGCAATCTTGGAATTTATTTCCTTCCTCGTTTGGTCTGTAATCGCGCACCTTTTGAACCCTATCGTCCGTTGGGACTGTGCCCCCCGCACGCCTCGCGCTGTTGTGTCGAGGTACGTACTGTTACAGCTTACTGACTGTTGGATGTAACTCAGGTGTGCTGGGATTTGAGGTGCGTTCACGGGCGAGTTTGACTCTCCTGTCAAGTCTCTGACGTTTTCTCTGTCCTTCCAACCTATTTTTCCTGCATACTGTCTACCTCCCCCTGCGATCGGATACGTACGTTCAGGCCTTCAGGGAACACAACATGGAGTCTGCTTGCGTCATGCAAACTCTGCTCACCGTCACTGAGGTTCGCGGTTTTTTCTGCCCGGTGCTTGTCAACGGGAAAAACGTCACTATCCTCGCTCCAGACCAACGAAAGTTACGGATATGGAGGCCCAGACCCCATGCCACTCGCCCGAGCAAGCAGGACTAGCGAGGCCGCTGTATCTAAATACCAGCCATTTATACTATCTTGTCCCAACGCCTTCCAGAATCGCGTTCGGCGGCCTGCACCAGGCTTTGCCCGTCCAATGGGCGCCCAATGTTCACTGTATAATGACGCATTTCACACTCCCTCTGCCATGCCCGGATAATCCGAGTTCGAGTGAACTGTGGCGCTGTCGTGATGGGCTCCGTTTGATCCCGTTCCTTTAGCCTAAACTGGGGATCCCCGCCTGGGTCGCGCCTCCAAGCCGGAGTGACATCATCCCTTGCCGATGCGGTGCCGAGCTTCCAGGCGCGGTTGCTTTATTTGGGTTGTGGGTCTCCTGCGCAGCGTGGGCTCGTGTGGGCTCATAAGCGGGAAGCGGAGACCTTTACTCAGAAGAAGACAAAAAAATTGACCTGCGCACCACCAAACGATTTGCAGCTAATTAGGTGAATCCATGGGCGAATAGAATAAATGGTGTCAATCGAATTCATGGCAGCTTGCTAAAGACGATGGTTGCCCGTTATCCAGGTATGCGCAAAGGTAGTAAGGGCCCGGTAAGAAAATTTATTCCTTACAGAGTAATACCACATTGTTGGAGACGAGAATCCAACCCATCTTGGCATCGGAGGTGTCTGTAGCGTGGCCGTCGCCAATTGCAGTATCCGTTTTGACTAATGCGGTAACTGACCGATCGCCAATGACAACAAAGGTTTAAGCTTCATCAATTAACCTCTCCACTCCTCGCAACGTCATGAATTTTTTTTTTACGATTGCAACGCAGACTGCTTTCGCGCAAGCTATGTAGCTCCAGTCACCGATCGAATTCTGGTGCGCTCCACTTCAATTCGAGCCCTACGCACGCTACGGTTTGGAACAACTATGTTCCACATCATCGACAGCTGTATTTAAGTCGCAAGCGTACGAACGTCGTTGGCCACCAAACACCCTCAGACGACAGCCCCCTCAACTTTACTTACCCACATCGCTACCACAATGTCATCTTCAACTCAAACTTTCTTTGCGGACGCTGTGCTGTTCGACATGGTGCGTCGCAACTTATCTTCTACCGCAGACGTAAAGCTTATTCTCTATGTCTCAGGATGGCACCCTCACGGATTCCATCTCAGCAGTTGAAGCTGCCTGGGGCAAGGTCGCCAAAGATATCGGGCAGGATCCCGAGTATGTCATCGCCGCCACCCACGGCAAGCGCGCCATCGACAACCTCTCGCAGTTCAAGCCTGAGCTAAAGGCACACGAGATGGACGCCGAGGTCGAACGCTTCGAGAACACTATTCTTTACTACGCCGACGCCTACCACATGCACAGCGGCGGCAACACTTCAGCCTCTGGCGCTCGCAGCCGCGCCGAATCCTTCGTCCAGCATCCCGGCGCTACCATCTCCACCCTATCCTCCGCTGTCGATACTCCCGAGCTTACCCCTGCCTCGAGCGCACCATCGTCACGGCGGCCATCTGTTGTTGCTGACGCCGTCCGCCGCCCTTCCTTTACGTCTCGCCTTCTGAATCTGCTCAGCATTGCCGCGCGCCTCCGCGTGCAGGAGGAGCACCAGGACACGTTCATCCGTGAGGGCGAGGACATGATCCACACCATTAGCGAGGAGGATGTCGACAAGGCGAAGGCCGATGCTCTGGAAGCATGGCAGCTCGAGGCTGCCAGCGTTGACCGCTCGGTACAGATCCTTCCTGGCGTGAAGAAGATGATCTCTTCGATTCCAGATGGACGATACGCTGTCGCTACCTCTGGGGCAAAAACTTATGGTACGCGATTTCGAGTATGAGCCTTCACATTGAACTCATTTAACCAATGCTCTCTAGCTTATGGATGCATGAACCGCGTCGGAATCGTTCCACCACCCGTCACCATTACCGCCGACGACAAGCGCCTCAAAGCCGGCAAGCCAGCACCTGACCCCTTCCTGCTCGCCGCCGACTGCCTCGGGTATGATGCTAAGAACTGCGTCGTTTTCGAAGACTCGCCGAGTGGCATTCGCGCAGGGGTTGCATCTGGAGCCACCGTCATCGCTGTCTGCACGAGCCACGAGCGCTCTCAGATTGAGAACTGTGGTGCACATTACATCGTCGACAACATGGACAGCATCACCTGCCGGTTCGATGAGGAAAAGAAGCGTCTCGAGTTCTCGGTTAGACAGTAGATGTGTATTGACTTTTTCTGACCTACTTCTGTATCATCACATCTTCTCCCTTCCCATCAGCTCATTTGTACATACAGAATGCACTTCCTCGCATTAGACACATTATAATTTATCTTTCCTTGCTTCACTATACAACCTCAGATCAGCTCAATGTGTGCAAATTTCATGAAGCTACAAATACAGAATGAGTACGTATTCATCGCTCTTCAAAGCATCAGATAAGATCCATCAATTACAGCCGCTTATTTGACCTCTTCGTACTTCTTCATCGCATCGACGAACCTTCCCCAAAATCCTCCATCCCAAGTTCTGATTTCCTGCCACTTCTCGCTATCTTCTCCCAACGCACAACGATACCAAAGAAGCTCCCCACTCAGCACAAAATCGGCCCAAGAAACGGCCTCGCCCATTAAAAACGGGCCCTGAGCCTGGCACTTGGTGTATCGCCCCGCGACCTTGCTAAAGCCCGCCTTGGACTTGGCCCATGCGTCCACCGCCTCTTCGCCTTTCGGCACTAGCTCCTCCAAAGTTTTCTTATACGTGTTTTCTCGGGTGCGTCTGTAGAACTCCTGCGAGGCGGGGTTCAAGATGTGGAACACAGCAGGAAAGATCCAGGGCCAAATAGGCGCGACATGCTTGTTCATGGTATCTTCGAAGAAAAGCTGCAGACCCCATGTGTCGTTAGGAAACACTGTCGGTTTGTCAGGGTATTGTTTCTCGAGATACTCGATGATGGGGACCGAGTCTACCATGTAGATGTTGGTTGTGGAGTCGTGGATTGCCGGAAGTGTGTATAGTGTGAGACCTGGTCGGTCGATAGTAGGACCAATCCCGAGCTCCTTGCATCGCGCTTCGATGTCCGGGTATTCGACCCATTCGGTTTTGTAGGGGATATCTTTATAGTTCAGGGCGTATCTACATACACAATTGTCCGTCAATTCTGAAGGTTCATGGGAAGCAGCAAGGAAGCAGTCTTGTTGAGATGTAGCGTACCTTATTTTCCATGTATTTGGCGACCAAGCGCCCAAAGGATGAGCGGAAGGTATATCATAAAGAGTTATGGTCATGTTGTACTGAGGCCTGATGTTGGAAGTAGGATTGAGTAAGAATGCAGGAACTGACGAATGTACGCGTTTATAAATCTTTTGCTGACCAAGATCTGGACCATGTGCTTTCTTCTTCTATCAGAACAACGACTGCGGCAAGGTTGGTCAATGACTTTTACGTCGATACTTGGAAACTACTGATAGCAATATATTGGTAATATACAGTAGCTTCATGGGCTGTTCCCGCAGCGCACATAAATGTTTAAAATTAGACGCCCGTGTGAGGAGAACTAGTGGCGGGCTGTGACAACCGGATGACGAACACACAGGATAGCAGTAGAGGGCAGGAATGCTTATATATCTGCGAACTATCGCTATAAATGAGTGTCCGTAGATAGTAGATAGATAGCCATATTGAGACGCTGAGATTGAGATATCTACTCCACAGACCTTAACCCTAACGTGACCCCTAAGTGGGTCCTTGGTTATATAAGAGCATCTAAGCGCATGTTCAACGTTCAACACATTGGACATGCATTCCAATTTGTACATTTAAGAAGACGCAGGAAATGCGCCGATATAGCTCCAAACACTGTTCAAAAGTAGTTCACCAACTATAGAAACCTATTTGACTTCTTCATACTTCTTCATCGCGTCAAAGAATGTTCCCCAAAAGCCCCCATCCCACGTCCTAATCTCCTGCCATTTCTCGCTATTCTCTCCCAATGCACAGCAATACCAAAGAAGCTCCCCGCCCAGCACAAAATCGGCCCAAGACACAGTGTCGCCCATCAAAAACGGGCCCTGAGCCTGGCGCTTGGTGTATCGCTCCGCGATCTTGCTAAAGCCCGCCTTGGATTTGGCCCATGCGTCCACCGCCTCGTTTCCTTTGGGCTCTATCTCTTCTAATGTCTTCTTAAATAACTTCTCCCGTGTGCGCCTGTAGTATTCCTGTGAGGCGGGGTTTAGAATATAAAACACGCCGGCAACGATGAAGGGCCAGATGGGCTCGACGTGATTGTTCATCGCATCGTCGAAAAAGAGCTGTAAACCCCAGGTGTCATTGGGGAACACCGTCGGTTTGTCAGGATATTGTTTCTCGAGATACTCGATGATAGGGACCGAGTCCGCCATGTAGATGTTAGTTGTGGAGTCGTGGATTGCGGGGAGTGTATATAATGTGCGATCTGGGCGGTCAATGGTCGGACGGATCCCGAGCTCCTTGCATCGCGCTTCTATGTTCGGGTATTCGACCCACTCGGTTTTGTAGGGAATATTTTTGTAGTTCAGAGCGTATCTACGTATTTAGTCGTCTGTCAACTACGTAGCAAGTGGCGCAGTCTTGTTGAGATATAGAGTACCTTATTTTCCATGTATTCGGAGACCAAGCACCCAACGGATGGGCGGAAGGTATGTCGTAGAGAGTTATCGTCATGTTGTACTGCGTCCTGGTGTCAGAATTGGGGTTGAGCAAGAATGAAGGAACTGGCGAATGTAAGCGTTTATAAATCTTTTGCTGACCAAGATATGGGACATGTGCTTGCCTTTTCTAGCAAAAAGAAATGCGGCAAGGTGGGTAAATGGCTCCTACATCAATACTTGGAGCTGATGCTAATATACAGTTGGGACATAGAATTCTTCATGGACTGTTCCCGCAGCGCACATGAATGTTTAAAATTAGACGCTCATGTGAGGATAACTCGCGGTGGGCTGCGACAGCCGCATGACAGATACACAGGCTAGGAGTCGAAGAGATGAATGCTTACATATATGCGAACTAATGCTGTAAATCAGAGTCCATAAATAGTTGGTAGATAACCATCCAATATCTACGTCACAGACCCTAACGTGGGTCCTCGGTTATGTATGTACG
Organism: Psilocybe cf. subviscida; assembly: GCA_013368295.1. NCBI lineage: Eukaryota > Fungi > Basidiomycota > Agaricomycetes > Agaricales > Agrocybaceae > Psilocybe > Psilocybe cf. subviscida. The sequence goes on along the minus strand of JAACJJ010000032.1, from coordinate 403,138 downwards.
CGCATCTAGATGCCCATTCAACACCATGGAACATGCTCCAAACCAAATTCGGACTGCGTGCACGCGGCCCTGTGACTACTTCCTGACAGTAGAGTTGGCAACAGTCTGTTTCCGAGCCGGGGACTTGTGGGCAGTATAATATATCATATCCTACCCTTCCTAGATACTTGCAGAACAATGATAATGACATGCGGTAGAAACATCAAATCTTCCGCCGCGTTCATGAATAACTGCGTTCGTGAATGACTAGTCTATAAATAGAACCGTAGAGCACACTTCAGGCTTATTTTAGCGATAAATCATCGCAGCACAGCGGGACATTTTCTTTCCTGACCATGTCAACCAAATGGGATAAATTGCCACATGCGACCCTGCAAGACCAGTAACTTGCGCTGTGCTACTGTTTGAGTAAATGATAGCTGTCTTGATGAATGTGCAAGGTTTCGGAATGATATTAATTATTGGCACCTTATTTGACTTCTTCGTACTTCTTCATTGCATCAACAAATTCTCCCCAGAATCCTCCATCCCACGTTCTGATTTCCTGCCATTTCGCACTATCCTCCCCCAGCCCGCAGCGATGCCAAATAAGCTCTCCGCCCAACACAAAATCCGCCCAAGAAACAGTGTTCCCCATCAAAAACGGTCCCTGAGCTCGACGCTTGGTGTATCGCTCTGCGATCTTGCTGAAGGCCGCCTTGGACTTAGTCCATGCATCCACCGCCTCTTCGCCTTTGGGCTCTATCTCTTCCAATATCTTTTTATAAGACTTCTCGCTGGTGCGTCTGTAGAACTCTTGGGAGGCAGGGTTCAAAATATAGAACACCCCGGGAACAATGAAGGGCCAGATGGGCTCAAGATGGTTATTTAAGGAGTCATCGAAGAAGAGTTGCAGCCTGAAGGTGTCATTTGGGAACACTGTCGGTGTGTCGGGATATTGTTTTTCGAGGTACTCGACGATGGGGACCGAGTCCGCCATGTAGATATTAGTTGTGGAGTCGTAAATTGCCGGGAGTGTATATAGCGTGAGACCTGGTCGGTCGATAGTTGGACCAATCCCAAGCTCCTTGCATCGGGCTTCGATGTCTGGGTATTCAACCCATTCGGTTTTGTAGGGGATATCTTTGTAGTTCAGAGCATATCTACGTATTCAGCAATCCATTAATTAAATGCAGCATGTGAGGCAGTTTTGTTGAGGTATGGCGTACCTTATTTTCCGTGTATTTGGAGACCAAGCACCCAAAGGATGAGCAGAAGGTATATCATAAAGCGTTATGGTCATATTGTAGTAGCGCAAGCCTGACTCTTGGTGTCAGAAGTGGGGCTGAACAAGAATACAAGAACTTGCGAATGTTCGCGCTTATAAATGTTTTGCTGACCGAGATCTGGGCCATATGCTTGCTTCTTCTAGCAAACAATAAATGCGGCAAGGTGGGTAAATGACTCGTACATTGAGACATGGAGAATGCTGACAGTAATATACAGTCGGGATATAGAATTCCTCATGGGCTTTTCGCGCAACGCCCATCAATGTCTAAAAATAGACGCCCGTGTGAGGAGAAACCGCGGCAGGCTGTGACAACTCCATGGCAAACATACAGCATAGTAGTCGAAGACAAAAATGCTTATATATATATATATGCGAACTAACGCTGTAAATGAGAGTCCGTAGATAGTTGGTAGATAACCGTCGAGGCGTTGGGATTGAGATATCCGCGTCACAGACCTTAACCCTATCGTGATCCTGGTTATCGGTGATGTGTGTGCATGCTGCATCTAGGCACCTGTTCAACACAAGTTCAACACCTTGGGCATGCCCCGAACCAAATTTGAACTGCGTACACGCGACATCGCTAAACAAAAAAAAACGGAAGAAAAGAGAGTTATGGTCATGCTGCACTTGCTGCTGGCAGCGGAAATGAGGTCAAACCGTCAAGCGCAAATAAAGAAATTGCCAGACCCCAGTGCGCCAGGATTTATATATTCTTTACTGACCAAGATCTCAGGTCCAGGGTAGTACACATCAGAATACCGACAATGATATTTGGTAGAAACATTGAATTTTCAAGGATATCTTTCACAACGCTCATGAATGACTAGTATAAGAGTAGATCTTGAGGGCACACTTTCACTGTTGTTTCAGCAACGATAAATTAGTTCAGTAAAGTAGGACCCCTTAGACTTCTTGTCTGGCCATGACGATCAGATAAATCCCGAGTTTCAGAACGCGGCCCTGCAAAGCCAGTATAATGTGCTGTGTATCTCTTTCAATAATAGTACCTGAGTTGATAATAGTGTACATTACATGCGCAGTGAGCAAGTAAAGTCCACAAACTAGAAATACTTTTCTATACTTGAACGGCGCTGCGAAAAGGATCCGGAAGAATATCAATTACACTTATTTGACTTCCTCATACTTCTTCATTACGTCAACAAATCTTCCCCAGAATCCCCCATCCCATGTTCTGATTTCCTTCCATTTTGCGCTATTCTTCCCCAGTGTGCAGCGATACCAAATTAGCTCTGCGCTCAGCACAAAGTCTGACCAAGAAACGGTATCACCCATCAAAAATGGGCCCTGAGCCTGGCACTTGGTGTATCGCTCTGCAATTTTGCTGAAACCCGCCTTGGACTTGATCCATGCATCCACCGCCTCTTTGCCTTTGGGTTCTATCTCTTCCAATGTATTTTTATGAGACTTCTCGCGTGTGCGTCTGTAGAACTCTTGTGAAACAGGGTTTAGGATATGGAACACCCCGGGGACGATGAAGGGCCAGATGGGCTCGAGATGGTTGTTCAAGGAATTCTCAAAGAAGAGCTGCAGCCCAAAGGTGTCGTTTGGAAACACAGTCGGTGTGTCGGGGTATTGTTTTTCGAGGTATTCAACAATGGGGACCGAGTCCGCCATGTAGATATTGGTCGCGGAGTCGTGGATTGCTGGAAGTGTATATCGGGTAAAGTTTGGTCGGTCAATGGTGGGACGAATCCCGAATTCCTTGGAGCGCTTTTCAATGTCAGGCAATTCAATCCATTCGGTTTTGTAGGGAATATTTTTGTAGTTCAGAGCGTGTCTAGGGTATGGTCGTCTGTCAAATCATGTTCCCCGGGATCGGTCCACTAGGGGATTTATTCACTTCACGTACCTTATTCTCCATGTACTCGGAGACCACGCACCGAGCGGATGGGCAGATGCGGTGTCATACAGGCTGATTGTCATGTTTTCTGAGTGTTGGCTGTAAGTATGGCGATGGGTTGTGCCAGTAATCAGTTATCGTTTATATATCATGCAGTGGCCAATTCGGAGCATTCAGAATTGTGACTCATATCGGCCCCACTTGTGGCGTTATGACGAAGCCGTGCCAAGTTCAGGAGGCTGGAGTGTGCAATAACAATTAGAGCTAGTCAGCTTTGTTTGATTGATCTGAGTGTATCTTATCTGCTCTGGTTGCCGTTCTACCGCTTCCACAGCTCAGTGCTTGTGTTGAACACTCAAGCTAGCTATACAATCCTAAGGGATCCACCAACACAGACTGAGCATTCAGTCGTCACTTTTCAGATGTAATTTAACAATTACAGCAAATTATTTGACTTGTTCGAACTTCTTCATGGCGTCAACAAACCTACCCCAAAATCCTCCATCCCAGGTTCTGATTTCCTGCCATTTCTCGCTGTCTTCTCCCAATGCGCAGCGATACCAAATGAGGTCACCGCTCAACACAAAATCGGCCCAAGAAACAGTATCTCCCATCAAAAACGGCCCCTGAGTCTGACACTTGGCGTACCGCTCCGCGACCTTGCTGAAGCCCGCCTTGGACTTTGCCCATGCGTCTACTGCCTCTTCCCCTTTAAGCACTAACTCCTCCAACGTCTTTTTATAAGCCTTCTCACGCGTGCGCCTATAGAACTCCTGCGAGATAGGGTTCAAAATATGGAACACTTCGGGGAGGATGAAAGGATAAAGGGGCTCCAGATGGATGTTTATGCTATCTTCGAAGAACAGCTGCAGGCCTTGGGTGCCGTTTGGGAACACTGTCGGTGTGTCGGGATATTGTTTCTCGAGGTACTCGGCAATGGGGGCGGAGTCTGCCATATAGATATTGGTCGCGGAGTCGTGGATTGCTGGGAGCGTGTATCGGGTAAAGTGGGGTAGGACGGTAGTTGGACGGATGCCGAGCTCCTTGCATCGTTTTTCAATGTCAGGATATTCCACCCATTCGGTTTTGTAGGGGATATTCTTGTAGTTCAGAGTATGTCTATGTATGCAGTCATTGTCAAATCGTGCAGCAATGAATGGCCTTCCAGAGCCTTGACGTACCGTGTTTTCCATGAACTCGGAGACCATGCGCCGAGCGGATGGGCGGATGCAATATCATACAGAGTGATCGTCATCTTTGCTGATTGTCTTTGCTGATTGCTAGCTTGGAGTACAGTCGATTGGCAATGCAATACACAGTGTCAATAATCGGTTATACTTTTTATATTAACTGCTGACCAATTATCAGCATAGTGAGTCATTTAGAAGTTACCTCGCTGAGAAATCGACATTCAGAATGAATGGGGTAAGATTGGGATACTCGTCTATACTCGTCTATTGATACATACCTTGAGAATAGTAGTAGCGATAAGGGTCAGGCTGCTCTTTCATGGCCTTCTTTGCAGCGTTCATGAGTCATACTTGATTGAGTGGTTCGAAGATAGACCGGACCTACAAACATTCATACTGACAATACAAGACGACGTGTCGAAAGGTGATGATGTGGTAATAAGACAGGAGTATAGAAGCGATATTCGGTGAATGGTTGTAATCACAGTGTGATCTGTGGAGTTCACGAGTGCGGGCCAGTTTTAATAGTGAGGTTAGTGTTGGGCGATGGTTTTTGTGTGGCTAGAAAGCTTCACCAGTACTGGCTCGCATTGAGAGAAAGCAACCGGCACGAGTTGAGGATGTGGATGGAGGAATTGTGGATTTCACAACATGAGTAACTGTGAGGTACAGACTGTGATGATCACGCGCTCGACTTTTTGCTAGACCAATTAGAACGAACAGCTTACTTCGTGACAATGCAGTCAGCGAAGTCCACAGACTGTAAGTTGGCCTCTATAATTGCAATTGCTATCTGATCGAGGCCATGCAAGGAGACGGCCAACCTTGTCGAAGGTTGCTTCTCATGCAAGACCGAGCCGAGAGATGTCCAATTACGGCGCAGGAGGTGGAGAACTTCGTGGGGGAATCCGTACGACGAAGACTCAAAGCTAAAGTCGAGGACAAGCCTTCTGAGTTGGTCTGATGGGAGAGAGTCAACGAGGTCGATTATCCAATCAAGTGGATTGGTAAAGTAGTCGATAAGTGTCCGATGGAACCTCCGCACCGAGAATTTTGCGGAAAATGTTAGGGTTGTCAGTGATTTGAAGCTTTGCAGATTGGGCAATGGAAGATCAGCAATGGCGAGGCGATAGTTGAGTGTATTGTACTTCGCAAAAGCTATATGGTCTGCAGGCAAATAAAGTTAAGAAAGTGATCAAAAACAAACTATGCTAATGCTACGCACTTGGACTAACAAGATACGAGGAATTGACGTGAATTTCATGCACTGAGTTCATGTAAGATCCCAGGTTCTTGGCGTACGAAATGTCGAAGGGTGCTCTCGGCGCCAAAGTGAGGGTTTTAATACTTCTCGGGTCCATCTGGCAGTCATCTCTGGACAGCCATGCAGCAAAGTTGGGCGGTATGCTTCCAAGTTCGAGATTCCGGGGACTAAGAGTCGGCCAGGCATGCAATGGTGGTGATGCTGTGCCGCTGGAGCCGGTCAGGTTTGTATAATCGAAGGATGTGACTGCTACATTTTTGACCCAATGACACGACTGGAAATACCGAAGCGGGACGTTCTGCAAGTCAAGGGCGACTTCGACTAGGGTCGGAGGCAGAATGTCGAAGATGGTCCCGTTCGAAGATTTCGTCGGGATGTACTGCGCGCTGCTTTCGGTTGGTCTGGGTGGTTGCTTCCCTTTCTTGACGCGAAAAGAACGCAGGCTGTTCAAATTTTGAATCACGGAACATAAGCTTGGATCGCTGGCAATCTAATGGTCTGCACCGGAACTAATGAAGGGATACAACCAGTCCAACGCTATTGTGAGGATATGAATGTATTGTGAGAGGTGAGGCGCATGTCGTAAAACCTCCAAGAATTCGTCGGCTGCGCTGACTGACAGCGAGTCTCTACGAACATCGGGTTCCATCTGGAATACAACCCTACAAAGAAGACGGCGCTGCGATAGGGAGCAGAAGAAGTGGTTGACGAGAGAGCAATTCTTTAGGGTTTGTATGCATCCGTTGTTGTATAACTCGTCCAAAATATGCTCGAGAAGTTCTGTTGGGAGGTCTCTACCTTGAGGGGACTCTGCAGTGGTACTGGATTCAGGAGAAAGCATGATGGACGCTCTTGAAGCCAGGATGAAAACCGGATTAGAGTCATCGGACTTGCATCAATGATCAGACAGATCGTGACGTGATCCAATCAACATCCGGATTGGGCTTTGGGATGAATTCCCCAAGTCCTGTTAACATAGTAAAGTCCTGTCCTGTGAGTATTCATGAGCAGATATTTCTTCGATATCATCGCGCCATCTAGTACAAGCACGTCTGCCTGTGGATTTGACTTAACGATGTTCCAGCGAATTCATGGAGTCGCGGGAAAATAACGATGATGGCTTCAAGGTCCGGCACAGCGGCATACCGGAAGCGCCCTGAGTCATGAGCGGCGGGACCGCAAAGTATAAAGCCCGCTCTCCGCCCCGACGTATTCTGACAGCATCCCCCGCTCCTTCATCCCTTCTCCTCCCCCTTCATCCTAAACCGCCAGCTCCAACTCATCCGCACCGCAGGCCCCTTCCTCGATTTTCATTCGCTTCTCTCCCCGGTGGCTCTCTGCAGGTGCCATTCAGGGCCGCACTGTTTTAGCTTGCTCTGCCCCGCCGGAACCAACGATAGTCGGAATGCACCTTGTGTGTACGCTCACTCTGATGTTCTTTATGTATAAACTAGCGACAGGCTCTCTTTACTTCCCTCTGGTCTGTCTCCAACGAATATCCTCAATTCACCGTTCACGGCATCTCCTTCCGACTTTGGCCCAGGTGCGTCTGTTTTGTGTTTGTTATTGATCCGGGCTACCAAAAGCAGCGCATATATCCACCTCCTGCCACTACACCATCCCAGGGGCTCGTTCGGAGCGCATATATGCGCTCAAATAGCCATTACTCTGTCTGCCGATTTCATTTCCGGTCGTATTGCCAGCCCAGGGTTGTCCCATAGCCTCCGGCAAAGACACCCGAGTCGGCCAATTAGCGCCAGTCGGCTCTGATTAATTGGCGTGGAATTTAGAAAGGTGCCAGATTATCTTATCTACCCTGGTCGTCATTTTTATCTCTGGACCTCGACGCGTCTCAATGCACCTGCAACGCGTGCACAGACGGAGCACCGTACCGCATAGCCGTGACACAGGCACGCATATATGCGCGTTATTGCCCCCTTAAGCGCCGCTCATTGTGTATCTTTGGTCCTAGCAGCTATTCTCCCCTGCATTGCTGCTCGTTATTGCCAGAACACTCCCACTATTCTCACTGTTCGTCAAAACTTCGTACTGACATGACCTTGACTTTCTGCCAGCCTCGCCTCTGTCCTTCATTTCCGTGTCCTCCGGGGAATATCTTGTCTTCTCCTGCTCTCTCTGACTCATACATCCCATGCATCTATCACATGCACCAAGATCAGCATGGATTTGTGGGACACCTTGGTCTGAGTTTGTCAGCGCCGGAGTTCATCGGTTTTCATTGGTTCTGCTCAAGTTTTGCTCCTGACTTGCCGGAATTGCCAATCAGTGATTGACCCCTGGCTTTGTAACGGTACTTGGATCGCTGCCTGTAAGGCGCAAATTGATGCGCCATCTATAATCAGTGCCAACCCCCGACGGTGGCGTTGACAGTCCGGGACGAACGACGAACAATACATCAGGGAAACCATGATCGTTCGGGAAATTACTCGTATTGGCTACCGTCTCTAGGTCATCCCTCTTTGTCGTCTGTCCGGCCTATCCGACCATCCTAGTGCGCGGTCTCTCAAAACCAAGTATCGCTGTACTCGGAATGTAGCTGAGCTGGCTATGATTGGACACGGAATTACAAGCTGTGCTGCACTGCCGCCCACTCGCCTGTCTCTCGACAACTGATTGGGTATCGCAATGTTGTCTATTCTCGGGTTCACTGCAGTCAGCAACGACGGTCGTTCTCTCAATCATCAATCACTTCACTGATGCCGCGGGTTCTTTTTGGCGAGATTCTCTCCAACAACTACTCTAGCGACTGATGTTCCTGATATGTGCTACTGACTCGGACGAGATAGACCTCTGAACCTATACAGCCAGTCACGGGGAGACCCCAATTCCTGGAGCATGTGTATCTGGAGCATACATACGGCTCTTCAGGTTCAGAATTAGCGTGCGGCCCAACTGATCTCTGAGTCTCCGCTGGTATGGGCTGGTATTGTCTGATACAGGATGATATTCATCTGGGGTTCGTGTTCAATCTCGAGCGAGCATCTGCCCAACATACGTACGCGTCTTCTGCGGGGTCGGAAATCGCGAAATGAAATGATGAACCATTTCTATCTATCATACCGTGGGGCCATCTTTCCGAAGGGTTGCGCAGACAAGGCATTGTTCTCCTGGTCGAGCGTTCTTGTTGTTGTTCTGATGTGCGTTGGTGGTCAGTAGATCACAGGGGATCATTGGATAAACGACGATGACGGAAGCCTGTCGTCTTGCCCTGTCTTCTCCAGGCTTCTCTTGTCTTACTATTTCTGGCAGGATGGGGAATACGTACACGCTGTCCGACCATGGCGGTATTGCTCGGCTATTTTGGGATGATCAATAGGCGCCCGTCAATATCTGCCGTCGTGCGTTACTTCCCTGTTGGTGTGGCGCGGTGCGTCTGCCACTGCGGCGCAGGCGTTACTACTACATAGGTCAGCTGCCTCTGTTGTACACATACAGCGCACTGCGCGTGCGCAGGTAACGATGACAGCAATGCAGGACGTCGATGGCTGCGCGCTGCGCGGAGCTGCGTGTGCTGTGCAAAACCCGCTTGATTGCTCGCTCGCTCAATTCAAATTCAGTTTCCACTTGCCAGTGCGATTCGACGTGATTAATTTCGGTTCTTGGCGCTTTGTTGTCGGAAACTGTCAGAACATTTGATCAGGGGCTGGCATAGTTCAGTTATTTTTGCTGCGGAACATTGCACAGCGCGCAGAGGGGACAATGCACGGGCAATGTACGGACGGATAGGGGCTCCTTGTTAGTAGTAATGTACATAGTGGAATTGTAGTACTAAGCCGCTCAGGAAGCCGTCTGAGGACGTCAGTAGTGGTCGCTGCTGCGCTACAGTCCCTCATTGCGCCGCTTTCATTATGCCACACCTGCCACACCTATAATGATAATCAGGGGCTATACCGTGGCTATAACTGGGATATACGCCGGGGAGATCGTGGAACAGTGCAAGGCGGATCGTCCTCCGATGAGACCTTATTCCATATACTTGCCGTTTTGAGCCAATAGACGGGTTACATCTCCCTTGGATTCCGGATTGGACGAAATTTTTTTGGAAACCACGTTTTGCGGCGCACGCACGGGATTTCGTCGGGAGGCCAGCGAGACAGGGAGACAAATGGCAAATGCCCTCAGCCCAAGTATGCCGGCTATACTCGTAGCCATGAGATAAGGGGACGGGACAGCGTGTCAATGCGCGGCGGGATATGCGAGGGCGAAGAATACATATGAGGAATGGAAGACGGGAGGCCACCTCTGGATCCCATCTAAGGTATCTAATTAGATACCGTGGTACATCCGACGTAGGTATCTAAGTAGATACATTTAGCTGTTTCCCCCCTATATGCAATAAAAACGATATCGACCTACGGACTTAGGCTTAGGATAGCCATGCTGCTAGGCCCTAGGTTGCAGGCAATGGTCTAGGAAGATGCCTCGTCGACGGTGGTTGTCGCTCGCATTGAGCAACACACGTTGGGTACTCGAATTGGCTATGAGTTTGTTGTCAAGTTCACAGTCGAAAATATAGAGTACTCATGTACACCGTGACACACCAGTAATCAGGAGTTGGAAGATAGTAAACAAAGCATAGTGAAGCGTATAGCATTACATGAGTTACAGGTACTACAGGTAACCTGTTTCGAGCACGGAAGGACATAAGCTAAGTACTACCATTAGCCTCTACACTGTCAGAGGCCACTTCATCGTCAGTATCTGGCACGACAGACCTGCTGCGGTACTGAGTTGGGGCTTTGGACTTCCGCAACGTGGCCTTGCAAGAGCCGGTTTGTTTCTTTGGCGGGGCTTTGGCCTTCTGCGTGGTTGTTCTCTTTGCAGGATTCATGTTGGTGTTATCTGCTGCAGTCTTTCAAGCCCTCTTTGATGTGCGTGAAGTCAAAGGTTGAGTATCGTCGTTGTCGCAGACTCAAAGAGCGTCGGCATCGCTGTCGTATGAGGAGTCTTCGTCTTCTGACTCGCCGGAGATGTCAGCAACAGGATTACGGTGGCTACCTCGAATCTTGCCCCTGTCTGACCGCTCCTTCCGTTTTCTGCCAGCCCGCTGCCCCTGTTGATCCAACACCTTCTGGTGCTCCCTAATGGCTGTTGTATCCAAGCGAATCCAACGACAGCTACCCCGGCAAAGCAGCTCCACCAGGGTGCGCAGCTCACTACGTGAGGTGATGCTGAATGGGCTCACAACTTTGGGGAAAGGCCATCGTTCCGCGGGAGTATGTGCTTCAGCCTTATAAGCAGCTCGCAATCGTGATGATTCTCGTTCATCGCAAATATTGATGTTAAATTGTGTTATTACCTTATAGCCTCGAGAACATAGACACGTATTTTTGATATCTCTGTTTTCTGGTCAGAATAGCTCTTCGTGCCATTGGTAGCTGGTAGAAAGCAAGCAAATTCGACGACCAATCTTGAGCTTGACATTTGATTTGTTTGGACGACCAAATAAAAGAGCCCCTAATCATTTATACCTAGAAAGAATGTGTCATTGTAGATGCAGGGCTTAATTATAAGTCATGAGCTCTATGAATTAGTATCTACCAGATGATAGCTTTCGATACATATAGCTTTTTTGGTGCACTGTAGACATTTAAATGTTCGCCAAATTGGTCAACTTGAAATCATGTTCGTAAATGCAATTCCGATGCATGTTTCGTAAACTTTTAGGCTTCTCATCACATCTTGTAATTATCCCTTGGAATTTTTTGAAATTTGTATAGTACAGAGCCTCAGTGACCTCTCATCCAAGTTTGACAGCATCTCGAATCCCAGTGCATGAGATATGAGACTGTAAAGATCAATTCATGTTCGTTGCCCATTCCGAAATCGCCACGGGCTGCCCATCAGCAGGGAGAAAGCTCGAATTTTGTCTGTTGAGGATGAATCAGTCAAACACTGGTACGAGATTCTTTTGGGCATTAAATGACGCAACCTGTAACATCCAATTTCGGGCTATAACCTTCAAAAGCATATCTCCACTGCCCTTAAGGCACGCTCAACAGCTATCAAAACCGCGCTCGACAGCTATAATGCAGCAGCTGTAGAAATGACACCTCCACAACAGACTTTAAGCTGGGAGGAGGTCGTTGACTATGGCTTTCTTGCCGACTTCGACCTTCTTTGCGATACTCAACAGGACATCCGGAAGAAGCCCTGGGCCACGCCAGCAGCCCACGCAACAATGGATAAGTACTTCAAGTGCATTCGAGCAGGCAAGGAAATTTAACGGCTGAAGGTAGAGGTCCGTCATTTTGCAACCTTTCTTTATGACAAAGATATCTTTCTACGTGAAAAGGAGAAGCAACTGCTTTCCACCAACCCCTCTCTTGCCCACGCTGTTGATCAGTATTGAATGGAACGGGCATGCTTCAGTCACCACCATTCAATCACCCTCCAGAATATCTATAAACTATCTGGATTCACTGGACAAAAGGGTATTGGAAAGCAGGCGAAGGAGACCTCTACAACCGTCTGTTCACCACTTCTTACCATCTTCCCTACGCTTCAACCGATGGTAACCGACGCTAATGTGCATGAACTTGTATCCGCTCAACCAGACAGTGACAACGAATTTGAAGAGGAGCAGGCCGACGAGGATGAAGAGGTGGCTGCTCTAACCGGCATCTATGGTGTTCTGACCACGGCAGAGGGCAGCCAGGATGCACCTCCCCACGTACAGCAGTAATATAGCATTGTATAGAGGTTTGTAGTATGGTTATTTCTTAATATGAAATGCAAAACTCATGCTCACAACTTGTCACACGCCCCATCTGAACCGTATGTACATGTGTTCGAAAGTTGAGAGTGATATCTATGGTCCAATGTCAACGAGCATTGGTCCTCATACTCTGGCCCGCCGTGTGGCTTCGAGTTTCCCTAGGATATGATACCCTAAGTCCGTAGGTCGGTATCGTTTTTATTGCATATAGGAGAGAAACAGCTAAGCCTATCTACTTAGATACCTACGTCGGATGCACTACGGTATCTAATTAGATACCTTAGATGGGATCCAGAGGTGCGGGAGGCGCGAGCGACATGGGAAAGGAATAAACAAGGGCGGGGACCACGAGGCGTGTGGGCGGTGCTGATGGCTGTGGCTGGCGGGGGGCGGGGTTTCTGTAAAGGGGAAGAAGCGGCGGGCTGGCGTCCTGGGAACGCCGCGCTGGTCGGGAGGCATCTGTCAGCGTGGGTACTGCTGCCGAACATGCGAGATGACTCGGTCTGAGAATCAGCCATATGGGCTGTGCTGCTTTCGAGTTATTGGACTCAGTTTTTGGGCGATTGAGACAGGAAAAAGGGCGGTGATGAGCTGTGCTTCTGGAGGATGCAGAGGGGCAAGAAGGGGCAGAGAAAGATGGGCAGAAGGGGGTGGTATTTGGGGATGGGCGGGGAGGTGGGACCGCGTGCGATGACTAATTTGATGGGGCGGCACCGGATGTTGGCTGAGCTGGAAAAAAGGCTGTGCATTTTTGTATATAAGGAGGGCGCGCTGACTCGGACGCTGAATCATTCTTCCCTTACCACCCACCTGGCCAGACTCGTCCACCGTCGTCGAGTCTCTCTGATCTCTGCGTGTCCAGAGACCACCCGTGAGTCACTGTTCCCCTTCAGCCTCTGATTCATTGCCTACGTGCGCTGCGTGTGATTAGCACCTACTGCTTTCACTCCTCGAGTCATATCATATCATTATACGAATGGCTTCGTCTGCATCTCCTGCCCAGCGAGCGCTGTCCGCGAGTTCGTCTCCGGCAGCCGAGTCTGCGTCAGCGTCCGCATCGATTATGGCTCATCAGATGGAGGTGGATCCCCCCGCCGTGAGGGCTCCAGACTCGAACGCCAGTGCTGCGGCATCTTCATGTTCATCGTCTGCCACTGGCCGTGCCAATCAAGCTGCCTCTGCCAACGCAAGCAGCCATACGCACCAGCCATCGAAAAAACCAGTCCGTTTTCTCGAGCAGGAACTGATCCCGCCCACCTCTAGGCTCTCAAGGCTACCTACCGCGGTGCCTTCGCCCTCCACCTTGACCTCAACACCACCCACCGTCGCAATTCAATCCCAGTCGAACAACTTACCCAATTACCTAGGTCAAGATGTTCACGACTTTGTGAATAACTCGGCTTCTCGCACCCAGTCTACGGTCACTCGTCCCTTCGGTCAACCGCAACATCTTGAAACTTCTGTTTCGAGTTCCACTCAACCCCTTACCAACCATGTCCTAACTCACCCAATTCGTCGTCCTCGGACGTCCACCCACATCTTCAAATCCACCACGGATTTAGCTGCCCACTATGGTATTCCTCAACTTTTGCCACCAGCACCTCGGACCAATTCAACGTACAACCATCAACCTGCCCAGCAACAACCATCGTCTGCGATCAGAGACTTCCAGACCCTCAGCGCAAACTATCTGAATATGTTAAACAATCAGAAGCCTGCCGAGACGACCACCGCCGCCGCTCCTCCCGCAGCACCATCGACCATGATGTCGGCCCCAACGATGGCGGAGCCTAGCGCTCCCGCTTCCATGATACCCGCGGACCTTATGTCCACTGAAAACTTCGACGGTCTCTTTGGTATGAGCACAGCCTCTCCCACATCTGCCGCCGAAGTGACTCATGCTGACAATGGCGGTCGTACAATAGATGGGTTTGACTTCAACTCGCCCCTCATTGGTGACCTCGACTACTCGCCAGGGGACACTCCTTTCCAGGACTTCCTCTCTACGCCTGGCCTCCACGACGTCAACGAGACCTCGCCGTACTGGGCCGACGAGCCCATGCTCACCAGCCCGATGATGGAGTGGCTCGACGACTCTCGTCCACTCTTCGGTGGCCCACTCGAGGAGGAGATCACTGTGCAGAAAGCACCCGAGGCGATTGCCGCGCCTTTCGACAACTTGTACACCATCTCCCCTGAGACCCCTGCCCTTCAGTCCTTCAACGAGTTCCCCAATGCTTCCCTCTCGGTTCCCACTCAGCTTCCCGGCGTCGCTTCTTCCTCCGCTGTAGCCCCTGTACCGCAGAGGTCCACCTCCAGCAGCGCGCGTCGCTCGAAGCCCACTGGCATCCGCAAGGGCGTCACCCCCAACAGCCTTCTCGACGTCGACGCGCCCACTCAGCCGCGCAAGTACGTCACTCCTTCCGCCACCTCGAAGAAGGACGTTCCCGCCGTCTTCGCCCGCAAGCGCGCCAGGTCCACCGCGTTCGGCGATGAGGACGATGAGCTCGCTGCCGAGGACATGCCTCTCAACCCCACTGAGGCCGAGCTGATCGAGATCAAGAGACGCCAGAACACTGTCGCGGCGCGCAAGTCGAGGAAGAGGAAGCTCGAGCAGTTCCAGAGGCTCGAGAGGGATGCTGATCACGAGAGGAGGTTGAAGGAGGTGTGGACGGAGAGGGCGAATACCCTGCTGGCGGCGCTGAGGCAGTATCCGGAGTACAAGGACTTCCCGGACTTCCCTGCCGATGAGCCCAAGCAGCCTATTGGTGACGATGAGTGAGCCATTCCGTCGTCGTCGTCCTGTTTGTCCCCACCAACCCCTTTCCCATATTGAATGTTAAATGTTTATCGCTTCTTATCTTTTTGTTATACTATTCAATCCGTCTTCGTCTATCACTTTCTGTTGAACGACTACCTATGCTTTTGTCTCCATGTTTCTTTACCTCGCCAGTGTGTCTGTCTGCTTTTCGCTCGGCCGCTCGCTTCTATGCTACTCAAAATGTCTCCGCTACAGTATAGTTACAGTACGTCTTAACACTACCTACTACCGGACTCGCCCTACCTATCCCCCTTCCCAATCATCATCGTTACGGTTCTCGTCGCGCTGTGGATAAGCCTTCGATGCTCGTGTATTTTTACAACTATTTCATTATCAATCCCCTCATCCCATCATCGACAAGTCACTTGTTTGAGCATCGTCGTACCCCCATCCCCCATTCAATGCATCTGATTTGATTAATACATGTGTTCTTATATTGTGACCTCTTGTGATTTGAGTGTGTCTTGTTAGTGTGTTGAAAAATTGGGATTGATATAAGTGGTCTGTTGGCGAGCATGATTAATGAATGTCGGCTGATATTGGCAAACCCTTTTGGCGGTGGTGTAATACGAAAGGGGTATGTCCAGGGGGGTCCAAGATCGATTCCGAGACACCCGGTGAACATTTGAATGGCTGTGGAGGCTCCTCAGCTAAATGATGCTGCATTGCAATTCGTTCTTGAATTGGGACTATAAGAGACATTGAATCCCGGCCTCATGTCGGCAGTCGACGGTACATAGTGCACGGCTCATGCATATCCGTATGAACCCCGCAGGTGCATCGCGGTGACGAGTTCAATTGATGTCTTTGTTTGATTTCTCTATAGGCTCAAAAGGAGATTGAGAGCAGCCTGGCACAGGCATCGAGGCATCTACATTGATGAGTGGCTCATCAACATTTTGATCAACAGGTATTTTAAAAAACATTGTCCTTGGGTGTGGAGCTGCCAGTGTATCAGATAGTAATGAACATGGAGTCTCGTAGCAGTATATACTACGTAGTAGTGCCCCACTTGTTACTATAAGTGTACGGGATGGTTGCGTATAAGTAAGACGTTGTGTTTATTCTTCTGAATCTTTACATTTTCCCCGACACCAGGTCTATATCTCTACTGTCAAGTCAAGCCAAGGACAACGAAACGACAAACGAGTAATACGCCTATTCAACTCACATACAATGTTAGCCACGCCAGGATCACCAGCGCCCCAACCGTCGCACACGAAGTACCCCGAGCCTATCATGTCACAGATCAGTCAGGCTCCGAATGCTGCCGGTCATACACCTAGCTCACCTGAGTGGAATGGACCGGCGCCTCAGTATCATCCGCAAGGACCTCTACCAGATCAAGCGCAGCCCCAGCCTCAGCAAGAAAATGGCGGCCCGGGGGTGGATTGGCAAGCACCGTCGGGGCAGCTGGCGACGGGGCAAAGTTATCGAGATCAATGTAAGTCCACGTCTGCTTCAATCCTGTTAGACCTCTATTCTCATCGCGGTCTCACATAAATTAGTGTACGCGAAATGCGCTGCAGGCAACCATAATATAGAGAAGAAGTATGGGTTGTGTGGCATCATCACTGCGATTGTACGTTGCATTCTAAATTAAGCGCTCGTCGTGCCACTCGGCACCAGACAACCAGAACCTGAAGCAGACAGCTAACATGGAGTTTGTATCGACAGATGTGCTTCCCGTGTGGAATTCTCTGTCTTCTGTGAGTGCTCTTTCTTTTGAGTGGCTTCTGAGCTCAATCCAACATATGCTACGCGCCATGCGAGCAGTGAGGACAGGAAAGAACAATGTACCCGTTGTGGCGAGATTATTACCGACAATACTTTCCGATGAGCGGTGGATATGATACCTCACCATTATTGAAGATTAATGAAGATATGTAATATAATACGGTCGTTGTTATACCCATGATGTGAGTCAGTAATGAGTGAATTATATGCAGTATCTACAGAGTTCTACTGTCCATGTATTCTACAGCATATGTGCGGTGTTCCTTCTTGGCTCGAAGAGATATACTTCATACTTCGAAGTAACAGTGAATACGTCATATTATGCGACGCTCTTCCAAGAGCTCGACTATCTTACCCCAGCGCCCGTTGTGCCAGCCAGCCACATCCTCCCAACGCGCGTCATGCTCTTTTCCAAGGAGTCTTCTCTGACCAACAAACATGGCCCCAACAATTAAGTCGGCCCACACAGGCGTTGCACCTGTCAAGAATGGCCCGTCGCTCGTCGCATACCACGCGTCCAGCTTTCCAAGTGACTCCTGGTACTTGGCCCATCCAGAGGCAGCCTCATCGCCTCTGGGGATGACTTCTTCCAGAGGCTTCCCAGCACGCTCCAAAATGTTCCGCTCATATCGCGCAACACCACCTGGGCTAATGTTCTTGTGTACGCCTTGGAGGGTGAACAGCGCCCCAGGTGCGAAGATGCCCTCCACCGAGTCGGTGAACGCACGTTGGAGTGCGGCGGTGCCCTCGGGGACGAGTCGAGGGGTATCAGGATATGTTTTATCGAGATAGAGGGCTATTTTCCAAGAGTCCGCAAGCTTTGTACCGGTGGAAGGGTCGTAGATGGCGGGGAGGGTGTAGAATGGGCTGCCGTCCGGTTTGGTGGTGGTTGGCGCTATGCCCTTTTCGATACTGAACCGCTCAATGTCGGGAAGCTCGATCCACTCGGTTTTGAAGTCCAACCCTTTGAAACGGAGGCACAGGCTTGGAACAACCGCGAGTCAGTACCGCAACTCAAACAAAATCTCCAAATAAAAAACCTACGAGGTTCTCATTGTGTTTGTCGATACAGCTTCATTGCTGCGGGTGGCGATGTCGTAGAGTGTAATGGCCATGCTTGAACCTGGTTGACAACTTGATGTCTACATGAATTAACCCTCTGTATTTAAATAGCAGTACGCTTCTTTCAAGTCTCTTGTAGAGCTTTCTTCGTTTCGTTTGTCAGTGACAAAAATCAATGGTTTGTAAGAAGCGCTCGACAACAACATCGAACAGGATGAGTCAGATCGTTTCCTACTTGGATTAACGCGAAGAAGCTTTCTGAGCTTATAAATCAAGGACACAACTATGGTACACGCATTCAGATGATAAATAGGTCAGACGTAATAGTTCATCGTAAATTGTCAGAACCGAGTAACTTGACCATATTTGATATGCTACACTAGGACTTCATGGTGGGAATCTCCCCAATCCTCAGCTTGGCTGAAGCGAATGGGACCAGCTTCACCTCGAACTTTTTCCCGACACAGTTGTTTGGACTGACTGGAGGTGCGGAAGCCGTCCCGCTTTCCAAATCCCACTCGATCTGGCAAGCCGTGGAAGTCATCGACACTGGCTGGGCACCTGGAGCCCACGCGTAGTAGGGTATAGATGACACGTGTGGCGAGTTGTCATTGACCTTGATAGTATTGGGATCTATTGCAATACGCCATTCGCTTGTTGGCAGAAGGGTGTTGTCGAGAGTGTGGTTGTCCGTCTTGATTATCGCTAGTTAGCAGGATTGATCCGAAAAAATAGGGACAGAGAGATCGCACTCACTGGAGTTAGGTACTGCGGGGGCGCGTTTGGATACAGGTTCTTGACATCTCCAAGCGCCTGTCCACTCCTGTAGCATAAGTAAACGTCATCAGGGCGCTGATATGTGTATATAGAGGAAAGAATCCGACCTCAGTCCAGGAGTACTCGTCAGGTTGTACGACAAATCCGCAGCGAAGGTGAGAGGGCCACGGGATATGGAAACTGCGTTATTTCCTCGAACCTCAATATCAAGAGGTGCATGGAAGTTGATTTCGATGGTCGATGAGCCCGCTGGTAACTAATCAGAAGTGGTATGCATGTCAGCATAATCTATGTGTTGGCGATTAGACGACTATGGCGGCACACCTTGACCATTTGCAATGAGGTTTCTGCATCTGGTTTGATAGAGCTAGCTTTGCCTCGATTAACGGTTATAGTGCTTTGCGCATTTTTCGCCCATTCAGGTATGCGAATTTTCAGCGGAAAAGCTCGGGAAGCAGAAACAGTGTACTTGAATGTCAGGCCAAAAGGGTACAACGTATCAACGGAAACTGGAAAACATCAAAAGGCATTCCGTGATAGCATGCTGGAGACATACCTATCACATGGTTCGACTTGCCAACATTGCCAGAGAACGTCGCTGGTCCGAGGAAGACATGAATGAGAGATTGATCTTTGGTGTCTGTCATGAAAGAATGCGACCAGAATTTAGGGTACGCCTGAGGATGGTTGACCGTGCAGCATGGATAGTTGCTAGTATAGCAGAAGATAGTGAATACATTCCGATGCTCTTCGGTAAATGACAGCTGTACGTACGGTTCAAAGCCGAAGACGTTGGAATTTGGTCCATTATTGACCCAAGGGCTAGGATTCATGGTCTGCGCCCAAATCTGATTGACTGTGGGGGAAGTGAGTCATAGAATCTCCTTATTCTGCGTATGGACGGACCTTCTTGATCGTACTGGTGAGCTATTCAAATTTGAGGAGAGGATATCAGCACGATTGTAAGGGAAAACTGTCAAAAAAGAGACATACACCACCAATCATGCATAATACCAGCAGGTAATGCATTATAAGCTGATATCATGTCAGATTCACAGTCGACACATACAGGCAGACAGGTCATTATTTACCAATTCGTTCGACTCGGTCAGCCACACTGTTGTTTCCAAGGGTGGAGTATATGGTAGCGAGAGAGAAGATTTGTTCGCTGGGTAGACATTTCAGGACGTTTTGGCAAGGGGAAAGTTGAGGACATAAATACATACACTACAGCACATAACTCAGTTCTAGAAAGGAGTTCGTTCATGAGATGGGCAGCATAATACCTGCTGGAATAAATAACTCACCCACGAGAAGGATTGAGTCCAGCGATATGTTCATCGGCGGAAAAGGTACCCGAAACCATTCCATGATACTTGTAAAGCATATCCAATCTGTCAAAGGTACTCTGAATGTCGGTCGGGTCTGCAGTGAACCGCCACGCTAAAGCTTCCGACTTTAAGGCTGCATCAATGATTAAGTACAACTCAAGTCAGTCATCGTCAAGTGTTGTCACATAAAACGAGAGAACCCACCTTCCGCAGTATTGACCCCATGGCTTCATACAAGTCAATGATATTGGAACAAATTTTTCAGGATTTTCAACGACATACGTTTGCATATTGAGGTTCGCGAGAGGAACAGCAGCTTTTGGGAAAATTGCGTCGGTAAACCAATCGTCTTTCCACGAGAATCCGGTGTTTCGAACAAGCTGCATGGTCTCAAGAAGCTCTTGTTCTTTGCCTGAATAGTGTCATCATATCAGTCATCAATCAAGTAATTGGTTAATTCTACGCGCCTCGCGGGTCAGTATCGTAGACCCATTGAAGGGTATAAACAAGCTATGAGAATGTCCAGGTTGAACATGAGTTGGTTACAGAAACTGTAGGGAGTGTAATCATCACTTACCTCCTCCCAACGGACGTACTGGTAGTCAAACTGGAAGCCCATCGACGGTACGCCTTGCTGTCCA
Source organism: Psilocybe cf. subviscida (assembly GCA_013368295.1). NCBI lineage: Eukaryota > Fungi > Basidiomycota > Agaricomycetes > Agaricales > Agrocybaceae > Psilocybe > Psilocybe cf. subviscida. The sequence goes on along the minus strand of JAACJJ010000032.1, from coordinate 382,442 downwards.
GTCTTCCAAATCGTATTGGCGAGCGACAAGAACTTGTGCATTGAGTCGAGAATTCGTGTAGTCTGAGTAGGATCGGCCTCCGCGTATTGCTGCAAATGGTAATCAGCACTCATTTGGCCATTACCGAATGGGTACGGAGACGTACAATGAGCCCAAGAAGCACTAGGTAACGTGGCCAGACAAGTCGGGGAGTAGTGGCATTGGCGACGAATGGCTCAGGGCCGATCCATCCGTCGGCGCCTTGATGATCGAGCGTCCAGTCTAAGAATTCGCGAACTTGCCCGAGAAGGCGAGGATCTTGGAGCTGGAACGCCAAAGAAACCATTCCATTGCTGAAAGTATGTGAGTTGTTGTAAGGTCACTCGTATATATGTCACGTTCCGACTTACAACCAGTAAGGAGCAGATTCATGCATAAGACTGTACTCGATGCTGCCGCCTTCGACCCAAATGGACCCATTCACACTGGAAAAACATGAAGGGTCAGTTCAGTCCCTCCCAAGAAGCACGGAGAATCTCACTAGCTATCGAAGTCTCGTAGGTGTCCGGCGAGGCCATTGGCTTGCACACGAGCCTGGTCCAAGGCCCAACCAGTGGGTTTAACGGCACCAGTGGGAACTCGCTTGTACAGAGGGGGTTGAACTGGAGTTGTTGGAGTCAGTGAGCTGTGGTAAAACAGAGAGAGAAGTACTTACGACCAATCGCTTGAGCAAGAGCGGCCCCACATAGGGCAGCGAAGAAGTTGCGTGATATTTTCTGCGTTGAATGGGATCATTTTAGGAGAGACGAGAATGTAGGAACGGAAAGGGCATACCATAGCAGCAGATAAGACAAACGGAATATCCTGAGGAAAGCGTCAACGTCATATCGTCTACCCATAATTTATAGGTTCAGCTAATAGGAAGGAGCATGTCAAGAAGTCAAGAAGTCCCTTTCTTTCGGCCCGACCGTATCTACAAGAAGGACGTTGGAGAGCTCCATCGCAAAACTCAAAACGGACCGTTCAGAATATAGATCAACTGATTCGTCATTTGATACGAGAGGAGAACATAGAAGATATGTAGACATCACCGGAATAAATCATTATGCGGGAGATTCGAATTCGGGAATGCGAAGACATCAACTGAGTGGTTTGAAGACCGTAACTCCAGATGGCGTGTTGCAGGTGATGAGCTCCAGGCGTCTTCCACAAATTGAATCCATGTTCTGAGGCCTTCGTACAGTCTGTAAGAAGATCAAACGACCAAGATTCAGTGTGCGACGTGAAGATCCACTGAGAGCGATATTATTGAGATCCGACGCGCGTCAGGAAAGCTGCAGTCCTGAGGCAAAGAACTCCTGTGTCGGCCGACAAAGTAGAACCCTGGTTGAGGACAGAGAATCCCTGGCAGGATATGTTTCGAAAGGGAATACAACGGCTGAGATGCACAGAGGTCGCCGCAGTTGCCTTTCTTCGGATTGGTGCAGTGGTAAGGTTACCCAAATGAAAAAATGCAGCACATACTCTGGACCTGAGCCTGAGAACGTATTCAGACGCACAGAAGACAATAAACGGCCAAAGGTGTACATTCAGGCGAGATTGAAAGTGGAATTGTAACACACAGGATGCAGGCTCGAGACCATAAACATCGGAGACCGAATCGGACTTTATTTCTATGCCATATGTGTTGGTAACAGGCACATATCATTCGTTCGGACAGTTGCGCATGAACCGGTCAGAGAAGAGCACGCGCCACTATAGGCAATGTTCCAGAGGGAAAATGCCTGAGTGTGTGCTAAAAAGCCTGATCACCAACAGTCGAAGCTACACTCTTGCGCAGTTTCAAAGCAATCACTCTGCGGCCAGTGTTGCCCCATCCTAATTCCTAACAACAGGGTCGCACTATTAATCCTAAATCTATTAATCTAATAAATACCGAAAATCCACAACAAATGGATATAGACAATCATCTTCATCGACACCTCAATCGCGGCACGTAAGCTCGCCTCCAACCATGGCAATCGTCGCCCCCAGACACCAGCCCAACTCAGTTTCTCTCAGTTTCTTGGCGATCTCCACTTCCCTTGTATCGGAGAACTCGTAGCCCAGTTGCAACAGCCCATGCATGAATGTCAGGTCGAGACACCATTCTGGTCGGTCCTCGAGTTCCTTTAAGACCTTAGGATCCTTGCCCCAAGGCTGCGAGAGCCAGTTCTCGCGGCCGAGGCACACTTCCCGTGCGAGTGTGGAGATAGTCTTGACAGTGATGGGCGCTGAGGCTGGCAATAAGGGCGCCAGGCGGTCATAGAAGTAGGAGAGGAGGAGCACTTTGCCATGGGGGAAGGAGTCAAGCAAAGAGGGCTGGTATACGCCGTTGAAGGAGCAAGGCTTCATCTCACATATCCTAGAGACAAGATCAGGATTATGTCATGTGGACAATACCACTGAACTTACGAGTCTTTGGCGAGGACAAGCTGCACAATCCTATCACAAGCTTCGAACGACCCAATGTTCTCGCCGTCCATGGTGACATTCCGTTTCGTTTCGGTGGCTTCGTCCGCGATTTCGACGACACGTCTCATGCCACGCGCGAGACACGGATTCCCAATGATGCCCTCCGCCTTCTCCTTTGCAGACTGTGTCCTGATAGTCGTCATAAAGTCGACAAGGGAGTGGGTATGCAATCTGGCCTGCATGAGCCCATATCCCAGATATGAATGCTGATACAACACATATGTGCGGCCTCCAAAAGCGAGATCATACTTGTGCTCGCCATCCTCCAGCTTCTTGTTTGAGTCCGCTGCAAACGTCGGCTCAAATACAATCTGCGTCGAAGCACCGCCGAGGTCCAGCACGGCGTATGTCGGGGTATCCTTGGGCGCGTCGCCCTTAATGGTATCGAGGAGGTAGTTGGCCGTGATCCACGCATAGACGCCCTCGTCCTTCCCGTCCATGATGACGACGCCGTCCTTGCCATGGAGCTTGAAAGGGTATTTGTCGTGAATACGCTTGCCCACGGCGTTGAGAATATTTGTGCCCTGTGATCCGTCGAGAAGGCGCAGGCCCGCAGTGGCCTTCACGGCAATGGGCGTACAAGCTTGCAGCGAGTGTGGGATGACGCGAACGGCTTCGTCGAGCAGGATATCCAGGCTCTTTGCGGCCTCTTCAGCCTCGCTCTTAAAACTCGACAAACCGGGTTTGGTCATCTTAAAGACCTCGTATTCGTATGACGCCGACGGTCCGCAGTTGTTGAACTTGTATATATGGATTCTAGAACCTGTTGACCCCGCATCGACCATCAACGCCCATTGTACCAGGGGGACGCTGGATGAGTACGGCGTGGTGCAAAAAGTCGTCTTTGTTGGATCAGGGTCCTCCTCAAACGACTCTGGGTGAGGGTGTAGATCTGGTTTTGAAGTGGGAGGTTCAATTTGGGGCGCTGGAGCTGGTGTGACGATGTCCTCAACGTAGTCGTCGTCGTAGGATCCAGCGGGTGCGGGCACTGAGTGTTGCCTTGAGCACACTCCAAAAATGTCAATCGAGACTTACCTCCATGATTCCCCCTCCACGATGTCAGGCTCCTCGTTTCGCGTGGACCGAAGAGATACACCATGGTAATAAGAATTCCTGCGACCACGGCGAACTTCTTCCATGCAAAGCGTTTTCCTCCTGCTCGTGAAGGCCCGTGCCCTCCTTCCAGTCGCTCATAGTTGGTACTCCGTGGCGAAAACATATTGGTAGATCGAGAACGAATGTGGCTTGCGAAGGTAATGGGAGATTGAAATCCACTTGTTTGCGCGGGTGAATTGTCGGCCGGATTTTCGATCACAGTAACTGAGAAAGATGGTTTCTTTCTAGGTGCGGTCAATTTTGCTGGCGGTCCATTGACCATGTACACTCTTGAATGTCACAAAACAAGGGAGCTTGCAGGAATAGACGTTGATGGTAAGAAGACAAGAAAGTCAAGGAACCTAGCCATCCTCCAAAACGTGGCTCTGATTACGTAATGAATTGCCGTGGTAAGGGGGAACAACTTGAGAATGACAACTGGATTGGGAATGGGGGAGAATAAGATGAAATATTCAGACAGAACTTGTAAACATCGAGGCTACGAACCGTTCTCGAACGGCGCAACGGAGCTGACTCAAAAGGCGCTTGTCTGTCTCACCAGAGAACCTCAGATGTCTGCAACAATTTCACAAGTCTGCAAGGAGCGATGATCATATTTCAGTGAAATCTGACTGATCAATATTCTACAGAGAGGCGAGGGGCCTTAGTCCTCAGTAACATTGGCGTATACATTCAAAATCACATCTGTCCCGACGTGGACAATTTGTGGACCCAGTCGTTACTCAAATGATCGATAAATCTGCGGCGGACTTTCACCCGTTGTAAACGCATAGTGCCGAGAAGAGCTTACGAGTTTGCATTTGTGGCACACCCCAGGAAAGCTTTAAACGGCCCATTGTGCTGGTGGATACGAAAGGAAATGGGCGCTTAACAGTTCGAAGGAAGCGATGACATTAACGGCAATCACCGAAGTAAGATTCAGAAATAGACTGCTTGCCCAACAACCTCTCTCCACAACCCTCAACCCACTCACTACAAATCATTGTAAGGTGGTCGATTTGTTTCATTATTTCAAAGCTAATTATGCATTGCAAGTCCACCTGACAGTTTTTCTCGCTTCAATCAAAAGCCGCATAATGGCACCCCAGAACCTTTGCTTCAGTGACTTTCCCGCCGAGATAATTGCACATATATTCCTACAAGGAACGATATCGCAGCAGGCCACGTCTCCTTACAGCCTTCCGTACCCATTCTTAGTATCAGAGGTCTGCACCACCTGGCGCAACATCGCTCTCAGCTCACCAGCACTATGGACGCTCGTGGTGGTGCCTATATTCTACCAACCCGCGGGACTATTTTGCATGACATTGACCAACAATTGGATCAAACGATCCGGTGCATTGCCCATCTCCGTCATATTAGACGCAAGATTCAGCTGGCGCAGAGCTGAGGACGATAAAGAGGTGGTGTCGCCTGGGTTCATCACGATGATGCTGCAGTCCGTCGTCGAATCGGCGGGAGACAAGCTTCGACGACTTGACATCTGCATTCCTTATCATCCGACATTCGGCCACAAGGATTACGCACTACTTGAAAGAGCGACTAGCCTCGAACAGCTGAGGGTAGTCTCTGCGAGTATGCCTATGGCTTCCGAGCTGGTCAGCGGCGCTTTCTTCGACCGCTCAGACCTCTGGGATGGTATTTCCCTTCCCCAGCTTCGGAAGCTTGGTTGGAGTAGCTCCGGTATCCCATTGCTCACCAACCTGACTACATTCAGCGCGCCCGCTCTTTCAATGACATATGACGAGATGGGTACTTTCTTCAGAGGTTCCCCGCATATCTCGCACTTAATCCTGGATGACATTCGGCCCATTAGAGGCGTCCCACAACCCCCGCCCGATGAACGTATTCAAGTTCCTTCATTAACTCACGTGGCCATTAAATGCTACAGAGAAATAGGCTTACATGAAGCGCACGTCTTCACATTCCTCCATATCGACCACCTCACGTACCTGGAGCTTGACGGCACCATGTCCGTCACACAGCTTTTTGGAAGCTCGATACCGCATATCGCAGAGTCGCTACGAGATTTGATGATCGCCAATTATTCGGATGCATCGCTCATGAAGAATAGCGTCGACGGAAAACGTGATGTCGCGGCGATTCAGTCGTTTCATGGTCTTCAACACTTCTATTTCCTCAACGCTCCTTCCCAAATCTTCAAGGTCAATTTGACGGAGCTACAAACTAGTCGTAACTCCTCAATTCGCCGCTCGGGCAGTATATCTAGACTGCGGTCTGAACAGACCCGGGAGTCACGCATAGATCCCACGTTGGCCGTGTATCAGAGGGCCAGGCCGAAGAATATCATTAACGAGTCCACGCTCACAGGATCTGAGCCATCAATGTGGCCGTGTCTACGTCATGTAACATTTGATTCTCTGGCAGCGTTGGATATCTCCATCCTCTGCAACTGGATCAAGGACCATCGCACCTTGGCTGTACTCGATCTGTCGGACATGGCCTTGCGCCATGTTGTAGGCAGCCTTAGACGGAGAGGGGATGTGATATTCCCAGCCGGGTGGAAGCCATATGCGCCTTTGATACACAACGAGGATACTGAAGCACTTCGAGACGTGAAGGATTGGATCAGCGCGAGAGTGCAGCTTCGAGTTATGAAGGAGAAATGTTGCGGGATGCTTTATAACCGTGTATTCAATGCGCTCGGTGAAGAGTTGCCCTGAGCACTGTATGTATATAGGCTCCGGTATTGGTATGCCCGTGTACACTCCAGTATGTAGATACGCAATGAATCGAACGTATCTGGCAGAAAATATCCATCAAAAAGACATTCGTATCATATCACGTAGGTGCCCGAGACCAGCCCGTACCCTCTGGAAGAGGGGGAAGTAGAAGATCCAACGGCCACAAAATAAGCGCCCAGTGGCATGCCCAATTTTGCCGGTGCTCTCAACCATTACGTTCTTTGATCCGGCCTGCAGTATTTCGGACTCAGCCACACCAGGGATGCGTACATGTGTGGCTCGTACGGACGGAGTGTATGGGCCCGGGCTTGATACCTCGGACCTAAAGCCTTTCTATCTTCAGGGTGACCGTCGTCATAGTTGGTATGAAAGACCGATCAAGCAGAGAATGAGCAAATTGGGAAGACCTGGGTCAAGAGGTTATTGTAACATCGGGCGCGGAGATTGGAAGCAAATGTCATTTAGGTACTAAATAGTGAGGGAGTACATCATGGGCATGAAAAAATCGGGCTACATAGTGTTTGTAAGTGCGGGTTAGCAAGGTAAGTCGGGGTATGGGGGAAGTCGCTGTGGTAGGGTTGAATCCGGGAAACGAACAAAAAGAAATCCTCAAGGCGTGAAGCATAGATCGTTGTTGAACGATTGAGCGCTCATTCTAGGAGCTTCAAATAATTGGAAGGTGCGACTAAAAGGAGAAATCAAACCAAGCATATCAGTTTCGTTCGTCGGTTTGCGCCGAGAAGCTTGAATTATAGAAAACAGGACTTACCGCCCTTCCTTGTATGTTCTGGCAGCTTACTCTCCCACCACTTCCCACTCTTCTCGAATACTAGAAGAACATCGCCTTTCTTGAAGTCAAATTCGTTCGGGTCGTCTTTGTTGGCGATATCTATTGGAGCAAATGACATGGGAACGAGTTTACAAATGTCAGATGTGCACGAAATAGAACAAGAGGCACGTACAGTCGAACAACGCTACAGCTCTCCACTGTGCTTCCGAATCAGGCGATGTCGCCTCGGACATCGCCTTCGGAGGGGGCACCGCACCAGGATGAGGCTGCTGCCCAGGCGCACCATACTGGCCCTGGTGCTGGCCCACGTTACCCATGCCGCTCGGAGCCGCGCTACCCACCTCCGACGTCGTCACGCGTGAGTTCCTTGCCTGGGATACGGGGCGGTTCTTCGACAACTTTGAGAGCCTGTTCTGCGAGAACCTATTCCCGGTGGAGGTCCGCCAACCCGCGCCGGCCTGAGGGACGGTGTAGGCGTGTTCTCCAGTCTCGTACGGCTCAGCGCCGCCTTGGCCTGGAGGAGCCATGGGGAAGGCCTCTGTGCTCCTTCCTATGCGCTCTACCTGAATCTTCGGTGGGGCATCGCGCGCACCGCCAGAGGACAGGGGCAGGGCAGAGAAGAGCCGGAAGACGATGTGCCAAGGGTGGCCGGTCAGGTACACAATCAGCACTATATCTGCCATCGCCAGGAGGAGCCATCCCGCGCCGGTGGCTTGCTGCGAGGACTCGGGAGAGTATATGTTCTGGTCGACGCCGAGGACGGCGAAAACGGTGGCGATGACCGCGAAGTGGGTTGTTTGTGGTGCGTAGATGGCGAACCCACTGTCAAGCCCTTCGCGTTCGAGCAAGATGCAGGCGAGGAGGACGAGCACGTAGGTTTGGATGATGATGGCGAACCATAGGATGCGCACAGGGGCGTTGCTCACTGAGCAGTATGATGTCAGAGATACAATACGGACAAGTTGAGAAGGAGTTACGCGTCAAGTGGACGCGACGTACATGTGCTAGCCACGACAGCTTGCGAGACGAGTGCAATAAGCCATGATACCTGCCCACCGACGAAAGGTTAACATATTGTGGTTCGACTTCCAACGTTGGCTGCTCACCACTCCGAAGACGAGAATTGCCCGCAGAAACAGAGCGTGTTTCCCCTGCGGTGGTGGGTTGCCGACATCGTAGCCCTCTTCCGGTGGTATGGCATGGCCTTGTTCGTGTCCCTGCTCTTCTGGACGCACCGACCCGTTCCCGCTCCCATGAGGCGCCGTGTGCACGGGTGATTGCGCGCTCTTCACCCCCTCTGATATTGGCCTCTCGGATACCGGCCGTTCCGAAGTAGACAAAGCGTAGTCCTTGTCCATTCGTCAGTCGTGAGGTTCGTCAAAATTCGTAATTTCTGGATGTGGATCGTAATAGGATGTGAGGGAGCAAAGAAAGGATCTTCCAGCCGACTGCCCCACGAGGAGCGCTTCTTGACAGCGGCATGGTTCGAATTCATCAACGAGCTCGAGGAGGAGTGATGTCATCATAAGTGATGTCGGCATTTGCCGTGACCGTCTCTGGGTCCCTTGCTCCTCCATGCGCCCTCTACTTAACCAATCGACAACTGTGAGTGGGAGTGGTGTAATCCAATTGGCTTATTAATATTTGATATTCTGTGTATGAATCTCCTGCCTTCGCGATCGTTTTCGTGGTTGTCAAAATGGAAGAAGATGCATGATTCTATAGGATCCCATTGTCGAACTTGTCAGATTAAAAAAGAGCATGGAGTGCGTTCAAAATTCTCTGTTCAGACTACCGTCAGCTCTTATTGTTGTACTGCGTGTCTCACCTACCGAAAACCCGTATTATCTTTTTAAAGACCGGCAGTTGCTGCCTAGCTGCACCAATATAGCCATGAACAATAAAGTCCCTTCAGAATGAGCAACACCACACCATTTCTGCCGCTCTTTCTGCGCGCATCGCTTTGGCAATTTGTACTTCGCTGGAGTCATAGTGACAACTCAATAACCTCAAGCACTCGAAGCTCCCAATACTCACCTCTCGGTCAATACAGTTCGTACGTAGGCATCTGAATCCAAGGGAAATTTCCCAAATAGGACATACAAGCGCTCGTGGGAGTGCCGTGTGAAGTTTGTCCGGTGCCACTAACGAGTGCACGCTTCAACCTTCTTGTTCTCGTTCAACCACCTTCCATCACAATTTCAACCCTTGCTTACACTTCCAGTTATCAAAAATCTCATCCGCCAGAGCCCTGATTTGACCTCTGCAGCCGTTACTTCACCTTTCGACACTCAACAATAAAGCGTCTCCATCGCAAATTCTGTTCCTGCCATGGAACCTGAGCTTTATCAATCCGATCCTGGAGTACCTCAGACCAACCGACCGCGCAGACACGTAGTATGCCCGGACGTTTGGGAGATCATATTCGACATTTTGAATGACGCTACCGACGCCAATATTCCTCCCATCCTTGCTGCCTGCGCTCGCGTTTGCCAGGACCTGCGCCCCATTGCCGAGGGTCGTCTTTACAAGAATCTAGTCCTTGGGGACAAGCCCTCGATCAACAGCTATTTATTTTGGCAGGTCAGGCCCATATGCACCAGGGGTGTTTCGCATTTGCTGAGGAGGCATTACATTGAGACTACTGATAGAGGTGAGCAGCTGGGCGCTTGAGTGGCACACCCATCATTTGGTCGCTAATTATGTGACTTGCAGGATGCCCCTGGTATCATGGTTCGTTGCTTCACGGCAATTACCCGATACAACGACAGTCTGTTGCGTTGCCGTTGGCAAGTCTCAACGATGAAGCCAGGGTACAGCCTTGGTACTCCCTTCATCCCACCACCCTCTACCGCATCCTGAAGCGGTCTCCGCACCTCAGCCGTTATATCCGCACAGTCAAGGTGTGGCCATCCCGGCACGACAATGGCTATAACGAGGATCCTAGCACCGTGTTTTGGTATCTGCTGTCCCAACCAACTGGCACATGGTCATTTCATGAATTTGCGTTGGGCTTACCGCACTACATCATGGACCATCTCAGTCACATCGTCGCTACCAATCTCGACTTCTCCGGCGTCGAAAAATTCCAGGTCAATTCCTTATTCCGCACAGCACCCCTTGGCCGCCTTGCGTTGGGAACTATTCGCACTGAGATTATTTATCCGATATGCGATCTCGAATCTCAACTTAAGTTCGACTTGGAGATACTCGCAATTGACTTCGCCGCCTCGCAGTCACCAGAGATTTTCTATCACTGGTTTTCCAGCCCTGCGTGTCCGATATATTCCAGTTCAGTCGTGTCACTTGAACTTACGTGGGTTCGCCTGAGGTCAATTCTGATGGATACCCAATTGAGAGGCCCGTTTAAACCCATCTATTGGCTTTTTATGGTACTCCCCAACATCAAGGACCTGTCGATCCATGTGTCTGATACGATATGTAAGTCAGCTAAAATCTCAACACGGATGGTTACGCACTGTATTGACCCCAAATGTCAGGTATTGACTACGGACAAAGACTGATACCCTACCCTCAACCCTTCAAACGTATTACACAGGAAGGTCAACCTTCCTTCAGGCTCGGGGGGCGTGACTCAGACGACGACGAAGACGTTTTCGAGCACGAACCATTAATGACTATCAGCGGCCTCGCATCGCTCAACAACCTTAAGCTGCTGACATTCTCCGGCACCTTCTATGACCTTTCTTCTATGACCCTGGGAGGTTTACCCTACCGAGTACCCACCTGTCTCATTGCATTCTGCCACCTTCTCCAATCCCTTAAGCACCGCGGGTCACCAAGCGCGATAACCACCGTCACTTTTATCATGGACTTTGAGTACCCGCGACTCTTGTTTTGTTTGCCTGGACCATTGAGGCTGCCTGTCTTATACGAGTGGCAGGGAGTTGTGGACATGCTGCTCTCCAAGACTTACATGCCGAATTTGGAAAAGGTGGTATTCATGATAAGGCAGTTGCCTAAACACGCAAAGGAAGGGGAGAAGACGAGGATCAAGGAGGCATTCAGCGCATTGACTGACATTCGGGGGCTGATTGAAAAGAATTTGGTGGTATGGAAGGACTAGGAGATTAGCGCCAGTGATTTAAGTGCGGAGTTCGCGGACTCCACGCGCGGTGACGGTGTTTGACGCTCGTTACAGACTCCCTAGATCACGAATCCGTCAGACATATATGTAGGACAGATGTGACGCCTGACTAATCTCCAATGCTTTGCAAACTTGTCCGCAAATGACTGACAGAGGTGTCGGACACCATTCGTAGGAATTCGTAGGAGTGTTAGTAATAGATGGACTTTTTCGACTGCTTGTAAAGTAATTGCAAACACACTGATGTTCACATACCCTGACAAACTGGGCACATTGGTAATCTGCGTCGACTTGGTCATCATTCAGCTATCGAATGAGATGCACACGGGTTTGCTTTGGAACCTGCAATCAGCTCAGAGGCTAGAGTTTGGAGATAATCGGCAGTGATATGAATCTGCTTTCTGACTCGACGCGCGCTAATTATAGCGACGCGCCTTTGCTTAAATACGAAATACAAAACTATCGTCTAGCACTAAGCATCCATCCAGCAACCCCACTGTCATTGATTTTTAAGCATCAAATAAATGACCATCATATTATACGATCTCGCAACCCGCACAGGAGAAACCATCTCCCCCAACCCATGGAAGACCAAGTGTGTATTTGCTTTTATGTATCTTGCTAAAGTATCATGTGTCCCTGACACGACGCGCTGTCTTAGATTGTGCCTCGCTCTCAAGCGCCTCCCGTTCGAGGTCAAAAAGGTCGGACTGCATGAAGTCCAGCAGGTCTTACCCCGCGAAGGCATCCCGCCTGCGAGCAAGAAAGACGATGGAACCCCTTACTACTCCATCCCGGCCATTCACGACCTTTCCACTGGCGTCAAACTCAGCGACTCATGGGAGATCGCACATTACTTGGACAAAACCTACCCTGACACCCATCGGCTGTTCCCTGAAGGAACGATCTCCCTGCAACGCGCGTTTACAGATTCCTTCAGGCCACATCTCAACCCAGGATTTCTTTTTTTCTTCCCTTCCCTCCCCGACATCTACATTCCAGAGACTCGGGATTACATAACCCAGATCATTGAAAAATCGGCAGGGAAGCCAATTGACAAGATTTTACCACAGGGCGAGGAGGCAATTGTAGAATGGGATAACTTCAAGGCCGGTCTGAGCAAGCTCGAGGCATGGTACTCTTACAGCAACGGGCGCTTCCTGATGGACGACACTCCAGTCTGGGCGGACCTGCCGCTTGTCGCCCAGCTTCTTGTTTACCGGACCGTATGGGGCAAGGACAGCGAAAAGTGGAAGGATGTTTCGTCTTGGAATGGTGGCCGCTGGGGTGCTCTCGTCGCGTATTTTGACGCCTTGAATATTGTCAACGGAGATGCATAAATTAAATCGTACCCAGTGTACTTATTTGAAGTGGAAAATTCAACGTTAGAGATACAGAGAAATTTAGTTTCAATAAATTCTGTGCATTAGAATCCACCTACTGACGGTTACGGCGGACGAGAAATGCAGGGTCGAAAGCGAGATCAGTATTTAAATTGGCGGTCGCTCAGACAGCTACCCATTTGCGTTCTGTTCGGCGAAATTACTCTTTTCAACATTGCTGGGTGTTTACATCCTTCAATCACATGCCACCTCGTAGTAGGTCCACGGGTGCGACGAATAAATTGAAAGCCTGAGCTTAGTGCCGAAATACTAAACAATCATTTGATCATCAATCACTTCCAAGTCCAATCAGCAGATATTAGTTCTGGCAAGTCAGGCCCATATGCATCAAAGGGGCTTTGTAGTAAACGTCACATGGAGAGTCCTAATAGCGGTGAGCAGCTATGTGGTTCGAGTGGTACATTCAATATTTTGTTGTTTCCTATCATCTGATTGTGTCACCTATCAAGACGCAAACGGGTTTTGAAACGAGCTGCAAAGAGCTCAGAGATTACACATCAGTATCTGCCACTCTCATGCATGAAAGTCTCTAATTAGAGACTTTGATCGCGTGCACCAAACTCTTTTAGTTAGAGAGAGAGAGAGATGATGCTTGGCGCTTGCTTGGCATTTACGCATACATTTAAGAGACCTTTTTGAGACCTTTCATATACATACCTTGCTGACACTCAAACGTACGAACTTTAAAGGTTAGGTCACCCCTTCGGGGCGGTTTGGGTATAACCGGCAGTGACACAAATCCACTTTTCTGACTCGACGCGCTAATTATAGCGAGGCGCCGAGGCTTAAATACGAAAGACAAAATTATCTTCTGGCATCCATCCACAACCCACATCCATTGAGTTTGAAGCACCAAAAGAAATGACGATCGTCTTATACGATCTTGCAACCCGCACCGGAGAAACCATCTCCCCAAACCCATGGAAGACCAAGTATGTATTTTCTTCTACGTATCTTGAGAATGTACTAACACAGCGTGCTATCCTAGATTATGCCTCGCTCTCAAGCGCATCCCATTCGAGGTCAAAATGGTTGGGCTGCATGAAGTCCAGCAGGTCTTGCCCCGCGAGGGTATCCCGCCTGCGAGCAAGAAAGACGATGGGACACCCTACTACTCCATCCCGGCCATTCACGACCTTTCCACTGGCGTCAAACTCAGCGACTCATGGGAGATTGCACATTACTTGGACAAAACCTACCCAGATACCCCTCGGCTGTTCCCTGAAGGAACTATCTCTCTGCAACGCGCGTTTATGGACTCCTTCCGTCCGCATTTCAATGCAGCATATCTTTTCTTCCTCCCCTGCTTGCCTGACATCTACATTCCAGAGACTCGGGATTACATCAACCAGGTCATTGAAAGGTTGGCAGGAAAGCCTATTGGCAGGATTTTGCCCCAGGGCGAGGAGGCAATTGTAGAATGGGATAACTTCAAGGCCGGTCTGAGCAAGCTCGAAGCATGGTACTCTTACAGCAACGGACGCTTCCTGATGGGCAATACACCGGTTTGGGCGGACCTGCTGGTTGTCGCCCCGCTTCTTGCTTATCGGATCGCGTGGGGAAAGGACAGCGAAAAGTGGAAGGATGTTTCGTCTTGGAATGGTGGCCGCTGGGGTGCTCTCGTTGCGCATTTTGACGCCTTGAACATTGCCGCTGGAGATGCATAAATTTATTCATACCCAACATACTTATTTGAAGTGGAAGTTTTGAAGTCAGAGATATAGAGAAATTGACTTCCAATCAAACCTCCGTGGTTCAGAATCTACCCATGGCTATGGTGGACGAGGGGTGTATTATAATAAGGTCGAAAGCAAGGTCATTATTTGATTGACGGTCGCTAGGACAGCTACCCATTAAAGTTCTACTCGCCGAGATTACTCTCGAAATCTCAACTTACACAGCGGGCAAAGTTCCGGCAGTGGCCGCCATAGACAAAGAATAGACATAGAAAAACTTTGATCTCCTATTCTTTGTCGATGGAAGCCATAGACGTACAATAGATCCTAAAACCCTTGTTTATTGTATTGTTTTTGCATGGGCCAATGGATCTATTTTACATATATTAAGGTCCATTGACAAAGAACAGATATTAAAGTTGTTCTACGTCTATTCTAAGTCTATGGCGGCCATTGCCGGAATTTTGCCCGCTGTGTTATCTTGATTTCTTCATACTTCAACCGCACTCCCACCACGAAATGGGTCCACACATATCCTGCTTTCGACGAACCGGCTGCCAGCGTGATGCCGACATACTACCCGATTGACAATCAGTTTGATCGTCAACCGCTTCCGACCTTACTCTTTTCGTCCCCATATGTGGTACAGTGTATTAACTTGGTAAGCGGTGATAACTGTTGGTCATCGAAATCCCCATTCAGTGCGATATGCTAGGACATTGTCCCCACGCCTGACCGGTTTCCGTCAATTCTCAGCAGTGATTTTATCAGCATTTACAGCGGGCTTGGCTAAGTTATGCATCAATAGATTAGGAAGTGATGAGTGGATTCTGACTTCCTACGGTTCACGATTCGTGGAACTCAGCGTCTCAGCTGCCATAGCGCATCTGTAAATCGACCTGGATAAAATTTGACTCCCTGGATGGACTGTCTCCGGAAGCTTGGAAATCTGGTGGTCCCGTGCCGCGAAAAATACCAAACCCAGCAACCGAAGTTCCAAAGCCAATTTAATTAGCGCCGCTACTAGGTAATTACTAATCACCAACGAACAGTCAGCAGTGGATCTCCCTTCGTATGTGTAATGAGGGAGGCGATATGGATCTGCTTTGCAATTACTTACAAGGTCGATGTCGTTACAAGTTTGCTAAATATAGTAAGCCGGTTTTCCTTTAAAGAGGGGCTATGGCGCGCATTTGAAATACCCACAATTCTCTTCTGCACGCGCTCCACTCAGCGCTTGTGAATCACCACGACCGAAACGATGTCTATGATACTGTACGACAGTACCACGCGGTCAGGAGAAACCATCTCTGCTAACACCTGGAAGACCACGTATGTGCTTTACAAAGCTCTGTAGGATGGGGCATTCTTATCACCACGTCAGATTATCGCTCATTCTCAAACGCATCCCATTTGAAGTAAAACAAGTCCCTTTGCATGAGGTCCAGCAGATCCTGCCTCGCGAAGGGATTCCGCCATCCAGCAAGAAACCAGACGGGTCCCCATTCTACACTGTCCCAGCAATCCACGATCTCTCCACTGGTATCAAGCTCAGCGACTCCTGGGAGATTGCTTTGTATCTCGACAAAACCTATCCCGGTACACACCCACTGTTTCCAGTGGGCACCGTTGCGCTCCAACGCGCGTTCACAGACTCCTTCCGAGCTCACTTCGATGCGGGGTACCCGTTCTTCTTTACTCGTTTGCGCGACATCTTCATCCCGGAGACCGGGCTTTATTTTACGGCGATTGTAGAAAGGATCATCGGGAAACCATTCGACGAGGTTATACCTCAGGGCGAGGACGCCGTAAGAGAGTGGGCAAAGTACAAAATCGGCCTCAATAAGCTCGAAGAGTGGTACTCTGCCAGCAATGGCACATTCTTGATGGGGGATACACCTGTGTGGGCAGATCTCCCCGTAGTGGCGGTCCTCCTGATGCAAAGGAGGGCCTTAGGGAAGGACAGCGACAGATGGAAGGACATTGCGTCTTGGAACGGTGGACGCTGGCATGCTCTTGTGTCCTACTTTGACGACTTGGATATTGCGTAGAAACCGAAGAATCTCGCCGTGAGTATTTTTATTGTAGTGGGAATACGAATGATTCTGCTTCGGATTCTTGATGATTCAGTGCCAGTGGGGGGATGCCACACGCTATGAAACCTTCAGAGAATGCTTAGCGCATCAAAAAAAAACTTTTCCCTGGGGCTGACACATACCAGTAAGTTCTTACCTGTTCCCGTCGTTCTCTGAGATTCCAAACGTTAGTAATCCATGCGTGATTGTTGATCCCACCCCAAACAGCCCAGAGAAAGACCTAGAAAAACAGGAACTTACGAACGCTGGACGGATTCTGATTCGTTCTGAGGCTGATCGAGATCGGTTATCGAAGTTCCCGGTTCGATATTTGCTCCCAGCGCGCTTACAAAAAAGGTAAGTGGCCTCAGTAAGCAGCATCTGACGACATCAGATGCATAAATAGCCGGACGCTGAGATTAGATCATACCTTACTACCCTTGCCACACTCGCACACCCACTTCTGAACTCATTCGATTCACAACCCCCCAAAACTTCATCCGTAAAACAAAATGGCACCAGTCACAAACGGACGCGCTCTCTTCAACAGCGTCCCTGAGGGCTTTCCCGAACCTGGCAAGACTATCGTATACGACACCACCGAAACAATTGATCTCGACGGCGTTTCTCTCAATGGCGGGTTCCTCGTCAAGACTCTCGAGCTCAGCGTCGATCCCTACATGCGTGGCCGTATGCGCGAGCCCACCAAGAAGAGCTATTCCGAACCATTTGCCATTGGCAAGCCGTAAGTACCGCTCGAACCTGTATCAATACGTTCAGCGACACTCATTGTCTTCTTTCTGTAGGCTCAATGGACACGGTGTCGGTGTTGTTCTGCGATCTGAGCACTCTGATATCAAGCAAGGAGATCACGTCTACGGCCTCCTGCGTATGTCTGTTTATTTTCCGTTCGCCAATTGACGTATTGACAACTATATTCCCTCAGAACACGTCCAATACCAGGTCGTAAAAGACACCAACATGGTGTCGAAGTGCCAGAACCCTGCTAATCTTCCTTGGTCAACCTTCATTGGTGTGCTCGGCATGCCTGGACAGACTTCCTACATGGCGTGGAAGGAGTACTCAAAGGCGCAGAAGGTTCGTCTTCCTCAATACATTCCATTATTCTACCTCAGCTCATCATTCTTAACTGATGCTTTATTCTTGACCTCGAATTCGTGATATCAGGGTGAAGTCGCGTTTGTGTCTGCGGGAGCCGGGCCGGTGGGCTCTTTCGTCATTCAGCTTGCCAAGCTGGACGGCCTCCGCGTCATTGCCTCTGCCGGATCAGAGGAAAAGGTACAGTTTATGAAGGAGATTGGTGCCGACGTTGCCTTCAACTACAAGACGACCAACACGGCAGAAGTTCTCGCGAAGGAGGGTGGTATCGATATGTGCGTCTTGTCTCCTACATACTTGCAACGTCTCTCCTGTCAGCGCCTCGAGGCTCATGTATTTCTATAGTTTCTGGGACAACGTGGGCGGCGAGACCTTGGAAGCTGCGCTCGATGCTGCGCATGTCGGTGCCCGCTTCATCGAGTGCGGTATGATTTCCGGATACAACAACAACGGCACGCCCATCCGCAACCTCTTCCATGTCATCAGCAAGTCCCTCGCCATCAACGGATTCATCGTCTCGCGCCTCTACCCTAAGTACCTGAAAGAGTTCTACTCCGAGGTGCCCCCTCTCGTGGTTAGTGGCAAGATCCAGCACCGCGAACATGTCTGGAATGGCCTTGATAAGGTCGGTGAGGCGATCGAGGCGGTGCAACGAGGCACGAACAAGGCGAAGGCTGTCATCCACGTTGCCGACGAGTAGGCGAATAGATGGATATCATGAGATGCGGAAGGATATACACTCTATGTATCAATGCATATACTGTTCACAAAGTTGACAACTTGTTTGCGTTAGCCCTCAACGTCATATTGTGCAGCGAGGAATGAAATACCGAGGATGCAGGTAGCTGTAACTGCTGGATAGAGTTGTTGAAGGGGACTGTCTCTGTGATTTGGGCCCTACGTAAGGTTGGTCTGGAGAGGCTTTGGGATTGCCAGTGTCTCAGCACGCATCACAACTACTCGCAGGCTCTCTCAACAACATATCTTCAACGCAGGAATGTTTTACGGATGTTCTTCCGCAACGGATACACATCCGTGAGCCCAAGGTGCTGTTGTTCTCCCAGGTTTTATTTTTCTCCATTGTTGCAATCACTCTTTCGCTTCGCGCGCAGCATCTGCTTGGAAGCCATACAAGTGGTAGTAGGTGATGGCTGATTAGCGACGGCTGCATTTGATGCGCACCCCAATGTCGATAAACCAGTGTCGACTGCGTAAAGCTAGGCCGCGAATACACTATGAAACAACGAAATATCTGGGCAGATTCTTTTCGGAGCTCTCAAGGAAGTCATATTATCAAAGTCGTTGCATATCAGCTTACCCCATTCGACAGAGGTCTGTGCTGCGCGTCCAACTTGAAACTATGCCATTGCCGTAACTTCCGCTCGCCATGGGGTGGACATCGGAGGCATGGCCACCCACTGATAGATATCTTCCAGGGTGTATGAGGAAATCCGTATATATAGTGGAGTGAAAATGCGGTCATGTATCAACTTCCTTCCTTCTTTCCTTTGATTCTCCCCGAGTCCTTTCTCCAGGATCGCCAGTGAGTGTTCAAATTAAACATACACCTATCAGGATATGGGGCCTGTGCTGACATATTACGCCCTGCTAGTGAGCAACCATAGCCTAGAGACCCCCGATCCAACCGACCAATATGGATACATACCCTCGAAAACGATCGCATACATATTCATCAGTCTGTTCGCGGTGACCTCGGGTGCGCGCCGTTTCATATTCTAATGCATTCATTGGACTGAGCCTCGGTTATCATCTCAGTGGTACATACAATCCAAGCAGTCCGGTCGCGCATGTGGTTCTTCCTTCTCACTGCCGTTGCATGCGGACTGCTTGAAATCTTAGGATGGTCTGGCCGACTATGGTCAGGATATAACCCTCTTCTCGATACGCCATTTCAAATCCAGTGAGTTCATTTCAGTGCGCCCAGTCACTACAATCTCTAATGCATGTATTTCGTACGTAGAATCACATGTACCATCATCGCGCCTACTCCCCTGCTCGCTGCTAATTTCGTCATATTTGGTCGTATCATCCGCAAGCTTGGGGCTGGATACAGTAGGCTCAGGCCTAGAATGTGTGCGTCTCCTTTAACTCGATGTACTATCCGTTTTTTTCTTCCATGTTTTAACATATGACCGCATTCATATAGATACCATCTTGTTCACATCATGCGTGAGCGCCTCATCGAAACTGAGCTTGAATCATCAAATAATCTGGCGACTTTCTAGGACTTTATTTCCCTAGTCCTTCAGGGCATTGGAGGCGGGCTGGCTGCTACAGCTGCTACTGTGGAAGGTTCTACCCGGGTGCGTTTATGCTACTTACTCTTTCGCCCGACCTTCTGCCTCATTGAGTTACTTAGGGCGGCAACATCATGTTGGGCGGCATTGCATTTCAACTTGGTCAGTCAACCACCTTGAAAACTTACCTGGAGTATATGGGGCTAATTCTTAAATTTACAGCCATAATCGTCGTCTTCTCTATATGCATGGGCGAGTACCTCATACGGTATCACCACAATGCCCCACTCAGCGGACGAGTGGTGATTGAGGACAAGAGTTCCGACTCCGAAGATGAAAACGCTCGAGGGGAGCTCACCACCAACCTCAAAACCATGCTTCTGGTATTGATTTTCAGTACTACGCTCCTATTCATCCGGTGAGTCCGATTTATTTGTACTATCTCCTTGTACAGTTTCTCTGACTATTCCCTACTTCTACTCAGCGCTGTGTACCGCACAGCTGAGCTGGCCGATGGTTGGAACGGAAGAATCATCCACACACAGGTTTACTTTAGTGAGTAACCCGAACTAATCGCCATCGTCATACAAGTATGATTGGCTTGCTTACTGGTGCTTATCAAAACTGCAGATGTCCTCGATGGAGCCATGGTTATATTGGCAATATATGTCCTCAATTTCTTCCATCCATCAAGACTTTTACCTTCCCCGGGAAAAGAGGTGCATCAAATTAACTCGGCTTGACGGATGAGACGGTACTTGTCGCAGAGCGTGGAGATTGGGCTTGACTTTTGTTTACCGATACGGACTTTGTTTTATGTAAATAGTATAAGAAAAGGGCTTTGCCAAGACTTGCTGTCCGTCAGTTTTTATGTGTCTGTTTTTCGTTGTCTTCTGGTCCAAGTCCTTGAAAGCTAGCTATATATCGCCAAAGAATTTTGAATACATGAGGAACAAACGATGTACCAATGGTGTCCTCTCGGCGTGATCGGCATGGGTAGTCATGGTAAGAGCTCTGGTAAGATAGGGCGCATCAGGAACCAGCACCCTTATGTAAGCAGAATCATCGCCCAACGGCGAGCTCAATGACGGGCACCACACACCGCCGAAAACATTTCTGGGCTCACAGAAGGGTAGGGAAGAGGTAAACCTACAAAGCTGTGGAATCTTTTTGGGTCAAAAACTTTTCTTGGGTTGAAAATTTCGACCAAATTTCTTTTAATTGAAAATGAACAGAATGTACCCTAAAGCCATTTGCAATAGAGAACAGAAGAAGAGCATTGTTCGAGATATGGATTTTGCCAGTCACGTGATACGTACACGTGACCATAAGTCAGGGGTAAGAGACTTGATGAGACCTCTAACGTCTTCAAAAAGAGTTGCTATTGGATCATATACTGTGATAACAGAGGTATAGGTAATAACATAGTATATAAGCAAGTTTTACGAAGGCAGTTGAATTTGTATGACTTGATAGGTGGGCAACCTAAAAATAGCACAGGCAGAGTAGTCTTCCACCAGATGTTTTGACCGAATTGAAGATACAACAGGTCAAGAAATGCACCATATTCAATGACTAGGAAGTGAATAGGACATATCTAACCTCATATCTTTGCTCTATCTTCAATATACACTTTCGAGATTTTTCGAAGGCCATATTTTGCCACTCTTGGCATTACGTAATGTGTATTACATAAGGGTGCTGGTACCTGATGCGCCCTATCTTAAACACGCCTCAACTGGAGCATTGCAGCCTCGTGCAATTTCAGTTGACTAACAGATCGACACCCACCTTGCAGCCGCCTCTTGCTGTTACCACTATCAATCGTACTCTACTCAATCGTCTCCTCCCCACTATTGCGCTTCATACCCTGCCGAGTAGTGCTGGAGCAGACTACTTCATAAATACTTCTCATATCTGACGTTCGATGTCTTTGCCTTGCATGAAACTCATGTACGAGTCAAGACTCAACAACATGGCAGAGCATTTGCTAGCCTACGTGTTTTGGCGCTACGAAGCAACGTGGGGTCGTCCACTTTTTCTCCATTCATTTGGGCTGCCTTGCTTGCATGTACAACGATGCTCCATGTAGCCTCGAGGATGCTGCACTTACCGCCTACGTGGTACACGTTCTCATATAATCGTCAACTTGCGGCCGTTTCTGTTAGTATCATCTATTCAACGTTGCGGTTCTCACATACCGGGCTTGCTATATCCTTCCCTTTTGAATATGCCCTCTCGCAAAGGAACCATGTCGGGCACTATGGCTAACTTTCTTAATGCCGTTCGACCGAACGGTGGAAATCGTCTGACGGTCCCGAGCAGAATCAACAAACAATCGTCCACCTCTTCTACCTTTCTTGCAACAACGTCCCTCCTAGGTATGCTACTATTTCTCATTACCCATCGTCCGTCTTGAACGCAATTTCATCATTCGTATACCATCACAGGCAAGGTCGCCGTCGTCACCGGATCGTCGCGCTCAATCGGTGCTGCAATTGCGAAATGTCTTGGGGAGCACGGAGCCAACGTTGTAGTGAACTATGTCAATGATGCTGCTGCCGCAGACGAAGTAGTCCAGGCAATTCGGTCCCAAGGCAAGGGAGGCGCCATTGCTGTCCGCGCTGACACTTCCACGCTGGAAGGCGGTCAACATCTCCTGGATGAAGCGGTCAGGACATTTGGGAGGGTGGATATCCTGGTACTCAACGCAGGCATCATGGGTAGCAAAACCCTTGCTGAAGTCGACGAGCCATTTTTCGACTCGCATTTTGACATCAATGTTAAAGCACCGCTTTTCCTTGCCAAAGCTGCGGCAGCGATCTTGCCATCCCGTGAGTTTTCATTCGTGTCTATCGCCTGCACTGATCGCTGAGCCTCAAATATTGCAGCTGGCGGTCGCATCATCTTTTTCTCATCCAGCCTAACCACCGCATCAAGTAAGGGTCCAACCCTCCGCACATGACTGAAGAATCTAACCCTCTCATTTACAGCGGTCACTCCTAATGCTCTTTGCTACCTTGCAACCAAAGGCGCTATCGAGCAAATTTCTCGCGTACTCGCCAAAGATCTTGGAACTCGCGGAATCACCGTGAACACCATCTCCCCTGGACCTGTTGACACGCCACTGTTTCGTGAGGGCAAGCCGCAAAACGTCATCGACTCGATCGCGAAACAGAACCCCAGTCGAAGGCTCGGAGAGCCTGACGATATTGCCCCTGTAGTCGGATTTCTGGCGAGCCAGGCTGCGCAGTGGGTTACTGGGCAGAATATACGCGTCAATGGAGTGAGTGCACAGGCTGTACTCCTATATATGAAAGCAGTAATTGACGAATTGACAATTTCAAATAATCTAGGGCTTTGTTGTGTGATATCCCAGACATCAGAACGTATAACTATTCGATCGAAACTTCCGCTTTGCCCTGTAGTCCCACTCTAATCCCAGACTATCGTATATAATTATCAACCAGTTCGATTATAGCTGATTGTTCTTTAAAAGAATAAATGAGTGGCATTTTTATGTCATTGCTACAATATATATATGTACCTCCTTGGTTCTTGGATCATGTACGTGGGTTTGAACTGGACCTGTGTGGGGATAATTTGTCACGAAATCTACTCGCAGCATCTCGTAAGCGTTGTCCTGAGCTTGGGTTGTCGTTCTCGATAACTGTTACTTCCACCTGCATTTAACGTGATTAAATCCTTCAGCTTTAGCAGAAAGACCCAAAGTGGGACAACCGAATGACATACGTCATCCCCAGGGGCCCCTTGTCTCTCTACGACGGTATGTCGCCCTTCCTTCCACTCAGAGACACTATTTCTGCCTGTGGAAATATGCCCCTCGCAAACTTTCCTGGGGTCGGAGGCATTTGAGGAATTCAATGAAGTAGGCCCTAACGAGGTGCTCGGTGATTCCGTTGTATCAAGTTGGCCCACTTTCTCCTGGTCAGTCATTGTGTCGACAATCTGAAATGAGGTCAAGTCGTCGTTTTGCAGTAGAAATTAGAAAGATAGGTGTTGGTATGCCGCCGATAATGGTAGTGCAGTCAAAGAAACAGGGATGGGAGCGCTGTGCGTCACTGACAGCCCACGGCGCACGCTCCACCTGACCGCTATATTTATATGCCAACGCAGGAACGGGCGATACGGTGCTATCAATGGTCATGAAAGTTTTCGCTGACGAGGTGAGAGGACACGCGATAAGACTCTAACATCTTGTCTGGCCTGAGTCTCGGCCAAGTTGGGGACAAGTCTGGGCATTTCTTGTGTAATTGTGCTTGGCCGAGTGGGGCCCTGGATGACTCATCATCAGTTACTTATTTAGGAAGTGATGCTCGCTTAGATTCGTCGACTGTGAATGCCGACAGCGATGCACAGAAACATCATAGCTTGAATATTGATGATTACGAGATTCTTCATACGACGACTTCCCCGCATCGAGTGCATATACGCTGAGAAGTCCCACTAGCACACATTGAGGGACGCCAATTAGTCTCTTGACAGTAAGATGGCATGTATTGATGGGTATTACTCACAAAAGGCATAAAAGGCCGATTGCGAATAAGCACTGTCAGGATCATTTCAGATTCGACCAACCACAATCTACAGGAGCCAATTCGAATCACGTACAATTGCAGTGATGATACCAAACGCCCCATATTTTCGTACAAGACTGTGATCACCTGCACGACATCTTTCAAATACTGATTTCGAGCCAAAGATAGAGTCGTAGGATGATTGTCAGTATTCTATATGTGACCTAGACGGCTAATTAAAGAATGACATACATTCCTCTTGATAAGTCTGGCCAGGTGTCTTGATAGGGGCATCTGGCGTCATGGGAATTATTATTCTCCTCTGTGTTCCCGTGTGGTGCGGCGATACTGGTGACGAAGGATCGGCATAATGGACTGAAGGCATATTTGAGTCCCATCCCCATTCAGAAGCGCTGGAAGTAATATCCGGGACTTTAGGCGATGCCAACGGTGCTGGGTACTGAATTATCGGGTCAACAGCCCCTGAATATGATGGTGGTAGTGGCGATGGAGCTATAGGAGCCATAGGATGCAGCGAGATGCCCGTCGGCTGCGTCCGAGGGAAGTCATCTTCAGTCTCTTGAGGGGTTGGTACAGTAGGGACTCTCATGTACTCTGAGCTGCACTGTGACTAGAGCAGAGAGTCGGAGAGAGAATAGGATGGTATGTGATAAGAGCTTATATCAACGTCCAGTCATGCTCTTATCAATAAGACGTCACAATAGAGGGTTAAGAGAATTCACGTATCATCGCCATACTATAATGACCTACGATCTACGCGAGTCAAATTAGTTGACACACGTTTGATGGTAAGTCTATACATATTTCAAACTGATTCAGTCCCGTGGCAGGTTTCTGTACAGGATTCCTGCAGAATCAAAATCTGAGCTGAGCCCACATGGTATCTGCATGACATGGGTATGAATCCTGACGGGTTTAACATCGTAATTCAGGATGATTGGAATATTACCAACTATACCTGTAGCCCCTATCAAAGTCGGGGGATGTCAATACTAAAATACTTGTGGGAGCCGCGAGAACCCTGAGGCTTTGATGCGGCATCCGTGTGAAGCAAGGCGTAAAGATCGACTAAAAATGGAATTTAAACTGCAGCACAGCCAAGTACACAAGTAGACATAGGCGTCATCCGATGACCTCCTTGCAGCGCATGCATACCCGTTGAGAGTCAGAGCTTCAAGTGGTTCATGGCGAAATATAAGCACACACAAGTCGAATGAAGAAACGCAATTGAATACTCACAAAAGGCACAGAAGTCCGATTGGGAAACAAAGCTGTGTAGCACCGTAGTGTTGTGATCGTTCAGTGACTGCAAATACAGGGAAGGCATGATGGCGATTCTGAATCACATACAATTGCGGTAATAATACCAAAGGTACCATACTTTGTTTCCACACTGTGATCCCCTGCACGACATCTTTCTAAAACTGAACGCGAGTTTACGGAGCAAGTCAGCGAAGGGAAGACGTGCAACTACATGCAGAAATTTCCATACGTTGTTCCTGATAACTCTGACCGGGCATGGTCATTGCGTGCATGACCGTGGTTGGGTTTAGAGGTATAATCACTTGCTGTCCTGTCGAATGTTGCTGTACAATGGGAGGCGCCGTATAAGAGGTGTTTATTGGAGGTGATTTTGAATCCCAGCTCGGAGAGATATATGACCCTTCATGAGTTTGTGGTGCCGTATATGGTATTTGAGCTGGAGCGACAATGTATGGGGTCGGCCCAACTGAGTCGCCATACTGTGGAGGCAGCTGTTGTCCTGTTGTAGATGCTTCAGCATAAGGAGACATAGTCGCCTGCTGAGGTTGATTAGGGTCACCCCCGGTTTGCTGGGTCAACATGCTGTAATGTGGCGCAAGGCGAGGGAAAAGTAACAGAAAGGTGGCGAACAGTCTAGTGGTGCCTACTTATATCAATTTCTAACGTCCATCATGATATGGACTTACTGCTGCTGGAGGATATCTGACATGACTGAATCATGATCAATATGACATTGTCATAAGTGCGCAAGTCAATGAGCTGTCAGATGTACACATAGTAACCGTAATAATGCCACAATCCCCCACCTACATCTCTGGATATTGGCTGCCTATAGCACGTAGTACATACCGTGACGAAGAAAGGTGCAGAATCGATCAAAATCAAAAGGACTTTACTGGACATAGCATTGAAGCTTGAGATACCCTTCTCTTGAAGCTTTGCACGAGAGTCAACTCCGGTGGTTTGACAGTTGAGACAGCTTTGACATCTGTTCTAACGCTGCCCTTCATTGTGATGCGTCAAAGCCATTTTTGTCTCTCAAAGATGCCGGTGGTGCCGATGAATACATCCCTGCCGATGCGTTGACAACACCCAATTTGGCCAGATATTTCGCTTGATGACACTTCCGAAATGTGCTCTTAATTTAGAAATTGACATTGACAATTAATCACCGGTAGCTCAGTCTGGAGGGTAAGAAACACAGTCTCGGTATCACAGATTTGTTTCTATCACTTGACAATTTCTCCGCAGCGGGTGCATATTTTCTGAGAGTCCGCGCTAGTAGGAGTTGGAGAACATACCCTCGTGAGATGAGATGTATACAATTCTATAGATATGAGTGCATACCAAAGACAAAGAAGGCCAATTGGGAAGCAGCACTGGTTTCAAACAGATCAAAGTATTGGTTGATTAAGTTCTTGATACATGAAAGCGATATCGTTGCCAGAAGCTTGGACTTACAATAGCAGTAATGATGCCACAAGTCCCGAATTTAGTGTCTGGAATGTGGTTGCCCATAGCGCATTGTGCATACTCTAATGAGAGGAACAGAAGCAGCCACGCATTAAGGAGTTTCTGTCAGACACGGTAGTAGATTGATGGTGAGCACTAAGGACATACGTTTCTCCCGGTAACTTTGCCCTAGAGTCAATGTTGGTGGGTCTGCTCTTGGCGGCCAGTAAATTGATCCAGGCTGCGCCGTCTGGATTTGAGGAGATGGCCGGCCCGTCTGCTCAAAAGCTGTTCGGCGGTCTTGCGTAGAGACAATTGTCGGCTGAGGCTGGATGGTGTCCTGAACATTGTGCGCTGGCAGTGGTGGTTGCAGCAGGGGACCGGACGAAGCTTCAACCTCAGTTACAGGTACCTCTGGTGGAGCTGACTGGGCGCCAGAGGGTGGTGGGGGGTCGGCAAATGCAACATAAGGGGGAGGAGGTATTGTTGATCTGCTCGCTGGAGTGTTCACTTCGATCGGCGATTGAAGCGCTGCGTGAGTTGGTAGTGTAATGTGAATAGGTGAGCGAGTTTCCGACATCTTGTTCCAAGAGTAGCGTGTGCTCAAAACAGCCTTATAGTACAGGAATTTATTTGCGAATACAAGAGGTACTATAGCTTGGTAGCATTTATCCGCGCCAATGAGGTGTTAATTGAGGTTGTTACGCTGATGATTATGTGATAGCGGTGCGTTAAAACACTGATGTTGCTTAGAAGAGCGCCTATATATACCCAGTACTTTACCATCCCCCATCCTATCCACTGGAATCCAGTGGAGTCCAGTGGAATAGTGGAGACCTAGTGTAATCAACCGGACATCTACTGGATTTGAGGAGATATCGATTGTGATTAGCAGAATAAAATAAAATTGAATGCAGACTCGAGGTGCTATCAAGGGAAGATGTTGCGGTGGAATCAATTGATTCCACCGCGCCGCACCTTCCCTACTTCGCGGCAAGCCTCGGCGCAAGTGACTCAAAGAAAAACATATATACCATGGGCGGCTGGATTAAGAAGCTTGTTGCGGCAACACCGGGGGCGACAAAGATCGTAGGCGCATGGAGAGAAACCTCATGATGGCCCGTGTTTGTAGATTTGGGCGTTCCGGCGGAGCGTTGAGATGGCAGTGGCGAGGGGGCCGGGCGAGGAGAATGATTGTTTGCGATTGAACGACGGCACGGGCGCGCGGCGAGCTAGCAGTGATGGGTGGCGGTGGTGCTGGCGCACTGCCCGCCGGCGTTTGTTTGGGGATTCGGGGGATACCGGGGCGTCGGCGTCAAGAGCGGCGGCACCGGCGGTGAGCAAGAGAATGGTCGTTTGCGATCCAAGGTAGCATCGAGGGCTGGGCGCGCAAGTAGCGATGGGTAGACGAAATGGCAGGGCACCGCCCGCGGGTGTTCGTTTGCGCTTTTACGCGCTTCCGGGTGCTCGGGTTTGGGCACGGCAGTGGGGGCGAGGTGCGGCGACTCGGTCGATTGCAATCGATGGCGACGTCGAAGGCGGGGCGCGCTGGCTGTGACAGGCAGGTGGGGAAGGGCACCACCGACAGGTGTTTGTGTGCGTTCTTGGGCGTTTCCGGGTGCTCGAGGTCAAGCTCAAGGCCGATGGCGGGGACGGGGTGCACGACCGGTTACGATCGAACGGCGGTGTCGAGGGCGGGGTGGGCTAGCAGGGATGGGTAGAGAGGTGGATGGGGCAATATACGCTGGGGTTCGTTAGTGGATTCGGGGGAAACAGGGAGTCGGCGCTGGGAGCGGCGGCGGCAAGGGCGGGGGCGACAAATTCAATCGATAGAGGCGTCGCTGGGATGACGGGCTAACGGCAACGGATTTGGACGACGGCGGGGCACCCACAGGTGTGCCCCGTACGTGTTTTTTTTTGGCTTTGCTGATGGCTGCCGTCGAGGACGACGGCGGGGGCGGGGGTCAGACTCAGGAGTCAGGACGACGATCGATTGCGATCAACAGCGACGGCGGTGGCGGCGGCCCGGACCATCTGATCGATTTGCAAGAACCCGAGGAAGGGAGAAGTTGACCCGTCGTGCCAACGTCGTGCGCGATCTAAGCCCTGTTAGAAGATTGTAAAAGACTGAAGGCAGATCCGAACTCGCTCCTCTGTTGAGCATGCGCACCCGTCCCCCGCGCCTTTTCCGGTACAACGCATTAATATTTCTATCACCGTCAAGACGGACACCGCTTCCCTTCCAGGAACACACACCACTGCCACATATTATGACTACTGGCGTTGCAGCGTCTGATCGGCAAACGGGCCAGCGCTCTTGACGAGGAAATGAGAACTTCCTATCAACTTGCCCTCTCCAAGTCCAGGTCCCGCTCGCCGTTCTCGGTCAATACAGGTAAAAATGACTGGAATTCCACTGAAAATCCAAAAAAAAAAAAAATTGACTAGTGGCATTTTACTATATTGGTGTAAAAAGCCTCCAAATGGCTCGGGTGGAGTCCAGTTGAAGTCCAGTGGACTCCGGTGGAAAATCGTGTGGGAGGGTAAACCTGGCATAAAGCAAGTCAGTGCAGAGGATGTGAAAATCTGGCAGAACATGTGCAACCTCTGACAAGGCCGAACATAAGCGCCCATTTAGTATTCTTCACAATCAAATCTAGCCTTGTTCGATAGGCTTAAGGCCAGATCAGTATAAGCTCCTATTAATTCCACGGGTCTTGAGAGTCAATTACAGATTTGATCCCAAGATCCGTATAGTAACAACGGCAACGAACATCTTAATTCTTGACACGTCCTGAATTCGAACTGACCAAATCGTGTTGTATATTCGCTCAAATTAATTCAGCAGGGCCTGGTCAAAAATTTAAGGGGTCGGCCTTGCGCGGAACGTACAATTTATTTGTGCTCTACATGTCAAAAATTGGTTTGGTATAACTTGTGATATTCGGAGAGGGTGGGGGTATCTAAGTGTGGGTAACCTTGACGGAAGAACTGCTGGGGATGCTGACGGTGGTGAGGGTGTCGCCGTTCTGGACCATGTTGATGATGGTTGCGCCAGAGACACCGACAGAGCTGCCGGTGGAGAGGCCAGCGGAAGCACCGGTGAAAGTGACAGTGCCAAAGTTGGTGAGTGGGACGAGAGACCCGCCCTCCTCGAAGTCCTCAACGATCCACTCGGCGTTCTGGCCGGCAAGAGCGGCCTGGAATAAGTAGTAAATAAACAGCGTCACTAGATATCAAACCGACGACGGGCTTACAGAGGAAGACGGGGCGCTGACGGCCTGGGTAATGCTCTTGCCGGTAGAGCCGTTGGTCAATACAACAGTACCGGCGGTGGTAGAGGTTGACTTGACGGTGACCGTGATTTTCTGGCCGGCGGAGATGGGGAAGTTGTTGAAGTCAATGGCGAAGTTAGGGAACCACTCAAACCAGGCCTGGAACGACGCACGGCCGCCACTGACGGTGAAGTCGACACCAGCCTGGAGGATAGAGTTTTGTGCGGTGTCTCCGTCAATGCCGACCCATGCGGAAGCGGCGCCAGTTCCCGAGGGTGTGGGCACGACGAAGCTGCCAGTGACGGAGGTGAACTTGCCGGAGGGAGGCTGCTCAATCACGACACCGGACCAGTTGGTAGAAGTCTCGGCATGGGTGTTGTTTGTGCCAGTGGTGCCGAATTCGAGGACTGAGGTGGGGTCAGCACGGATGAGCGTGCGGCTGTTGCGCTGCCTGCCGGCGATACGCTCCTGGAGACGCGATGGGCGCGCGACGACGATGTCGGTGAAGAGGAAGAGGGCGGAGACGAAGACGGCTGAGAGCTTCATGGTTTATGACGACTGAGGGTTGTAGAAGCTTGGTAAAAGCTAATGCTGATACCCATGCAGCCTCACGGACTTTATACCATTGCACAATCGTCGTATTCTTCACAACAGAGCTGTATGTAGCTCTTCTGCGTCACGCAGCTCGAAATACTGTAGCACGCTGGCTGTGGATACCACCCATATGACCTCGCGCTCTGGTTTCGAGGATGTGGATGCTTTTGGAAGGTGATTTCACATTCCTGGGAGTATCACTTCCTGCGACAGTATTGGCGCGTCTCTTGGAAGCACCTGTGAAGATCTCACGATGCGTACACGAACAAGGAAAGTTAACTAAAACTGCTATCTGGGTACTTGACGCCGAACACATTTTGCAGAACATCTGTCAAGTGCAGCGGCCATGATTATTCCAATGTCCATGCCCATAAGAATTGGCCCTGCAATTTCAGTAATCTGCAGTACAAAAGGCATATTTTCTACGAGCCTCTCATTATTCCAACCCCCTGTCATTTTTAATGGGTCAGATGTGAGGTCTCATGTGGTTCAGATAATACTCTTTAATTGTATAAGAGGGACTAGAAGTACTGATAAAAATGATGACGAATCAATGCTAGCGAGCGTGCTTGGCTATTCCTCCGTGCTCAGTGAGCACGTCCCAACACCCAGAAGCAAAGAAGTGCCTCATTGCTCGTTGTCAACAAGTTATTTGCAGAAATAAGTGTGCGATGAGCTGGCGTTTACCTCCCCGCATGAACCAAGTATATTGATAACAAGAATAGATAGATTTGCCATGCATTGCATCGAGTGATTAGCATACCTTTCCAAATTTGTCTGGCCGGTTTGAACGATGTGTTGTTTGAGTTGGAATGACATAATGATTGCGTTATATCACTTATTGGCTGTCTAGATAGGCGAGAAGACCTACGTGAGAAGGAGAACATGATTTAAGAACATGACACGCCCAAATCACACTGATTTCATGGTGCAGAAGGTTGCAGATGATGGTTGTTTGTTGATACAAAATCTATAATTAGATTGTCTTCCCAAATTATCCCCAATGAATCCATAAATAGATCGAAACCTGTTCCGGTGTATGACCGAGCATGCTTCGATCGTTGAAGGCATGCGCTCAGAAGGGCTCATGAGTATATACTGGTATAATGTCGCGTGCACACTCTAGACTCTTTTCGGATATGTACAGGCCCGGAGGCACTGAGTATATACGGAGCGAAATGGTATCTATAGTACTCTGATTTATCTTGGAGGAGGAGAGATGTACATATGTTTTATGAATCATGAGTCTGCCAATCCCTCTATTTTCTTCGTCTTTTTGCGAACAGAAGAAGGTATAACCTCGTCATGTGGTTACATCTGTGAGCGAGAGCACGCGACATCGTTGACAAAGACCCATTTTGTTCCAGAAGTTTCCGCTGCCTGTCCGAGTCGAAAGAACAATGCAGACGTAAGCATTTATATACGCAGGATCGCTCCGTGCTAGAGGACAAAACTATAAAAACCCTAGATGATTCATCTTAGAATCACTTGTACTGCGTAACAGTACCGGTATGGCTTATGGCTGCATACTATTTTAGGATTTCCTTGCACTTAAGAACATAGTTATTGCGTATAAACCAATGTTAACGAAGCCGACTTGAACGCCTGGCTCATGTCAAACACTATTACTCTTGAAATTCGGCCATACAGCCGGGATCAATTCACGTGTACCGCGAGGCTCAAAACACTATCCCATACACACTGTATGCATGAAGCAGTGGAAGTAAAACCTCATTGTAGATAGAGCCGCACACTACAGAAATCTGAGTCTTTATGGGTCTTGGGCGGATGTTTGTCGTTGGGTCGCCATGTTTTATGCTGCAGGAGAGCTCAATCGCATCACGCAGTCATTGGTCAAACGCATCCACTACACCCCAGGTGTGCTTGTCGAAGACTATCCGTCTATCCATCATTGAAGATACATCCCACGAGCTTGAGGTTATATTCTTGTTGACTCCAATGCGAAATGGAAGCATGATGAAATTTTTGTCAGAGAACGGCGACCCCGCTGTATTCCTCCTAAATACTGGCACAAAAGCTTGTAGCCTCTATCTACTGGTTCTCGTAGAGTCATTATTTGGCGGGTATCAAAGACTCCCAAACACACACTGCAGTAGACCGAAGTGGGGTAGGAATTTCTGTGCGAATCGTTATGCTTGCAAGTGGCAGGAGAGGATACACGAGGGTCCATCTTACATCAATTGCCCATTCTGTGTGCTCAGTACCTCCTGACAGCAAGCTCATAGCACCCTTGAGACTCCTTGTAGGGGTCAAAATGACCAGGTAAAACAGCCATATGATACTGAGGTGCTACCTGTTCAGAGGCATGGTAAGACCCGAGCAGTGGCACCCACATCCTGCAGCATTCGCTAATCAGTGGCTCGGAGAACTCCATTTGACAAGGAAAGAGATTCGCCGTCGCGGGAAGACAATTGAAGAGGAATCCGACAGTCCTTGAAGCGACACTCGCATATTTAATTTCAGGTTGATTTCGATTTAATTCCAGGGTGGGCGGGCCATCGGCTCAGTGGTGGGCGTTGATAAGACCCTTCAAGTATTTAGCTACTTGTCTTTGCTAGTGCGACAGTCAGGTATTTGAATTTGTCCGATGGGTAGGACATGAAACGCAAGTAGACCATCGTGAAGGCGCTTGCGCACCATACTTGCCATGAAATGCTTCTCGCGCCATTTATCTCAGGTTCTTGCAGGTTCTGGTGAAGAGATGCGCGCGCCTTGCTGCAAAAATATCGTTCGTGGGGGCTTGACAAGATCCTCGTGGTTCAGATGTCGGCATTGGCGCAACCAACTCGAGCTTATTCCGCTTTCGCATACACACTTGAGCCTGTTATACACAGCAATGGAAGGAAGACGGGGTATTTGAAGCTCAGTACTCAGTCAATGCGTCTCAGATTTGGAGCTTCATCCAAAGATAAGGGACGTCCAGATAACACCATTACCGAGGACTCTGTCCGCTGCCGTACTCATGATTATGTACTGGAAGGCGTGGTATAGCGTGCTCAGCAAGGTCCTTCCGACAAAAATTTCTGCATAAATCGAGGGTGCATGGCAAGCGCTCTATAGCCTTTAAAATCTAGGTCGAATTCAACAACCTGTGTGGTGGTCAAAGAATACTATTCATTGGTGATGCTCGAGTGGCACAGGAGAAATAGCTGAGCCGCGCAAAAGGCGCCTTATCGTGCCGCTCCAATGACATAAATAGCAGCGCCCATGCTCTTGGCGCCAAGAATTGGCAAGCCTGCCAGTTTTACAAGGAAAGTGCCGTGTTTGGCTCTCTGCCGAACTTCACCTCTAGTGCATCTTCCAGTCCTTCAGTCTGCAGGGCTGGAGGTCTACACATCGGGTTGCGTTGTATCCCGGACTCAATTTATATCCGTAGCGGGTTGCAATTGAGGACAGAATTATTATTTGATTTAATGCCAAATGCCATCGCACGAACTGACAAAATTTCGGTAATGGCCATCCTGGAAACCCAAGAGTAATGCGAAGAGAATTGGCGCTCATCCTTGTGCAGAGTCGACGGCGGAACTACCCATTCAATGATATATATGTAGGATCTTTAACTGAAGCATTACTGTTTGTTTATGAAAAAAAGAACTCGAGATGCTAGTAAAATTCTTATCTAGGCAATGAGGCAATGATGGCCTCTAAACAACCGTTTAACAACGAAGGATGCACCAAGAAATAGCCAGGCCTCAAGGATGAGGTTGAAGAAACTTGGCGTCCCGCATCTGCTGGGCTGTGTAATCGATGGGATCTCGGCGTGGATTTCTACGTAACGACTCTGGGCTCTCAAGAGAAACCATACACAAAGGTCATCTGATAGATATTTGAAGAAGACGAGCTACGTTTTGCTTTGGCTTAATGCTCGAACCTCGAACGACGACGCGATCAAGTTCAAGGAAGCCAGAGACGGCAGGTACAAGGCACGTGTTGCCAAATTTAGCACATGTCCGATCCATGTCGTAATTGCAGGAAAAGACACCGTAATAATCGGCGGGGCTGTCCTGGTTTTTGAGCAAGCCGAAAAATAACAGAGGCACATAAGGGCACAGTAGCCGCGCCTTGGCTTTGCTTTGTATAAGCCCTTGGACTGTAACGTCCCCACCACCTCCTTTGCCCCCAGCCTCCTGGCGCCCTGTGCAGCGAGTCTCGATCCCGGTCGGCTTGTACCGCCTTCACCTATAGACCTGTAACGGACCATATCCACCAGTACATGTACTCGGAGCCACGACGGAACGGCTAATTCTACACTGAAAGCTCTACAATAACGTCCTATACATCAGTTTCTACCGCAGTCGCAAGACGAGTCCACTGAAACTCCACTCCACACCAACGCCGTCACTTTTGCACGAAGAAGCCAAACGACCCTCCTCAACGCCACTTCCTTGATAGCCCATCCGCCGGCGCTGTCAAACGACTGGACCCATCCTTTATCACCCCTACTCGCATCAACACTTGCACTAGTGCGCGAATTTTGCTGTTCGTCTTGAAGGGGCGTCCACAGACACCCACATTCTATTCTCGTCCCGGCCTCAGCAACACCAAGCACGCACGGCGGGAGACCCAAGCCCAATACTTCGAAGTGCTCCATTGCGAATTCTGGATACAGAAGGAAATAATAATCACCAAGTTTGGGCCTAGACAGTGATACACCCAAGGAGACGAGAAACAAGAGAAATTGACAAGCCTTAAAACTTGACAAAGGCATGGCATTCCACCCTGTGAGTACTCGTCCTGGTCTCAGCATTTCTCTTCGGTTTCCTTCGCTTGCTTGTGTGCTCTTCGAGATGTGCTTGGGATTTGGAGAATGGGACGCCATGTCTTAGCAAAGACCGAGGAAACTCTTGGTCCATTTTGCGGTATGCATGTTGCGAAGAGGAGTTTGGGGGACGGGCTTCATTCAGAACGCCCATTTCTACCATCGACCAGAGTCATGTTTGTCTCATGCCCCGCTCTACCCTTCCTATGTTTGCGTGAATTGCACGCGACGCTTTCTGTGGCTTTATTTCGTCTTGGTTCCCTTAAACTAACTATTATTTTTTTGCAATTCAAAAAAATTCCGCATACTTCCACCTGCTTCTATGCATCCTCGCTGACTCGGACGTCGATACTGACTATGCAATGCTTTAGTTCGAGGTGACCACACCTCACATCATCTATGCCCTACTGGGAGGATTCATCGTCCTTGTGAGTATTTACCCATGTTCTTTGTCACTCCCTTTCTCTCCACTTGATCCCATACCGTCCAACTCCAACCGCGCCATGCCGCCGTCGTCACTATCGCCTCTCCCAATCTTTTCTGTTCTGAAGTCTCCACATCTCCACATCTTCGCCCGTGTTCTTTAACATGAAGGTGTCCTCCAAAACGAGAAACGCGAAACATAACGATGCTAACTTCTCCTTCCCCTGATTTAATTTACAGTTCGGCATGTTTTCGCTCTTCCTGCGTTCAAGGGTGCGTGTCTCTTCCAACTTCGCCGTTCTCCGTTCTTGGGCCACCATTTCCCTTTGCCCTGGTGGCGTTCCCTGAGCACTCACAGCTCTACGCATGTATAGGCGCGGATAAGACACATGCTGCGCGCGGTGTCCTGCCCGCCTACGCGTGCCCAGTATGCCTATATTTTCTGTTCACATCCGTCTTGCGCAATCTGCATCGTTCGTCGCATCTCGCACGAGGTTTTCGTCTCCTCGGGCATCCATCCGTCTATCTTGTCTCGTTCTGGCGCTACGCGCGTTCCGAGGTTACACATTACATACTCTGATTTACAAGATTCTTTGTCATAAGCTTCGTGGATGAGCTCATGAACTGACGATGCCGATGTCTGCTCTATTCTTAGCTCTATGTCGGCGAAGCGGTGTGGGCGTTCATTTTTGGAATCGTCATCGGTACGTCGCCTATTCTTTTTCTCCCCTTCATTGTATCTGTCAATCCCCCCTGTACCTCTCGTGTTTACGCTAACTTTGGTACCCCCAAACCATAGGACCCTACGCAGCGGATGTGTTCAACCCGCGCGCATGGAGCGGCAACGATGAGGAGGTGACCAACGTCATCACCCTCGAGTTCACGCGCATCGTGTTGGCCATCGGCGTTTTTGCAATTGGCGTGGAACTGCCGAAAGCGTACATGGCAAAGCATTGGAAGAGCCTGTTCTACCTGTTGGTACCAGTCATGACTTGGGTGAGTGTTTTAGCATTTCAAGGTTTGGTTTTAGCCTTGCTGCGTCCATGATTCCGCATGCACTCGTGCGCCGGGAGCATATTCATGAGCTCTAATTTGGCTGTATGAAGTGATCCTTTGCGTTTTGGGTTTGAAGTTTTCGATTGAGCGTTTTAGGTGTTGCTTTTACATTTTACTTTTGCTGACTGGCTTGTTGGTATAGGGTTGGTTCATATCTGCGGCGTTCATTTATGGGTTGATTCCGGGTCTCAACTTCCTCTCGTCGCTTGCGGTTGCCGCATGCTTGACCCCAACAGATCCCATTCTGGCGCAGGCAGTCATTGGTGGAAAATGGGCAGATAAACACGTTCCCGCGCATATTCGACATCTGCTTGCGGCAGAGAGTGGTTGCAATGACGGCGCGGCGTTCCCATTCTTGTTCATCGCCCTCTATTTGATTATCGATACGTCAACGGGTGCGGCAGTGAGGGATTGGTTCCTAATCTTATGGCTTTGTGAGTGACATGATTTTTTGGACCCAGGGCAGTTGGTTAACACTCCTCGCCTTCTTCCTAGACCAAGTCGTGTTAGGCGCAGTCATCGGGTCTATGCTTGGATTCGCATTTAGGCATTTGATGAAATTCTGTCAGCGACATGACCTCATCGATAGGCATTCCTACGTCGCGCAGTACATCTCGCTTGCGATTTTGACTGTCGGAGTCACCACCCTTCTCGGATCTGATGATCTCCTCTCCACTTTCTTCTGTGGTACTGCGTTTGCCTGGGACGGATTCTTCAACCAACAGACCGAAGAATCCGTGTTCTCAAGCGTCATTGATACGCTGTTCAACGTCGCGGCCTTTATCTTTGTTGGCGCTTGGATGCCCTTTGACGCCTTCCAGAACGCTGCGACGACCCTGACGGTGTGGCGCCTTATTGTCATTGCGATTCTTGTGCTGTTATTCCGCCGTCTGCCAATCATGATTATTTGCTACAAATGGATCCCAGACATTAAGACATTCCGCGAGGCTGTCTTCTGTGGTCACTTTGGGCCCATCGGCATCGGTGGTGTGTTTATCAGTACCCTAGCGGTCGAAGTCCTCCATGATGCGCACCTATCAGAGGAGAACCATCAGGCGGAGCTGCTCAAGGAAACGATTCAGCCTATTGTCGCGTTCATGGTGCTCTGCTCTATCGTCATCCACGGTCTGTCCGTCCCCTCGTTCAGTTTGGGCCGTCGTGTACACTCGGTCTCGAGGACGTGGAGCCGGCGCGACACGACTGGCTCACAAGGACCGGAGTGGGCAAACCAAGCGAGGATGGTCACTCGGGGCGAAGATATTGTCATCAATCGAGACCACTCGGGGAGCGATGTTGACTTGGAGGTTGGCGATTCTGGCGGTAGTAGCTCAAGCTACCTTACGCAGAAACGCGCCGCACAGGAGAAGCATCATCATGGACTTCATCACCCTGACCAAAAGCCGTTTTCGGAGAAGCACACTGCACAGGAGGACCATGAGAGGACAGATTCAGTGCGCTCGGTGGACGTCGACTTGTTGGCAGATTCGAGGCTCACGGACGATACACGCGTGCAACAGGGTACGGAAGCTGGCGGGAGTGGCAAAGCAACTCGCGATCACAGTCCGGCTCCACCACATACCCGTGTTGACTCTCGCGAGGAAGCACCTCCAGACGGCAGCGACACACTCATGGAATGGATCGAAGGGAATCATAAGGTCATTGAGAGGAGAGCAGGGCCTGGGGACGATGTGAGTTTTTCTCTGCCAACGACCAGTGTGCTTCGTTGCTAATAGTGTCTGTTGGTCACTTCATAGGTTCAGGTCACCGTTGTACCACTCGACTCCAATGCCCCTGAGAGCCATACCATGTCGCGAACAATATCGGGAAAAATCCATCAGCTAGAGGCAGAGATACGCCCCAGCATCAAGCGCGAACTTGAATCACTATCAGCAAGAGCCAGTCATGCCATGGAGGCCCTCTCACCTGTGACTTCCTTATCGTCAGCGTTCAGTGGGGGCAGTACCTCTCAGCATGTGAAGCAGGCCGGTAAACAGCGTGATGAGTCTGGTCCGCAGACTGAAGGCCGTCCAGTGGTCATCTCTGGCGACGATGATGACGATGAGGGATGGGCGTCGGATGGTAGTATGGATGATGCCCAGGAAACTGCAGGGACAAAGAAGGCTCGTAAAGGTGCGAAGTCTGGGGGCCCACACCATCTCTCATCGCAGCTGGGTCGCAAGGGACGTCGACCTATCCGTCGTGGCAGTATGTCCACGGGCACGTCTCCACCCGCCAGTCCGATTGTTGGCCCTGGTGCCGACGACGCTGAGCCTCCCAGAGGGCGGTCAGAGGGCAGGTCCCGAGAACGCGACAACAGTGTCACTTTCGCTCAGATTCATACTGAAAGGCGGCCGCATACATCTCACGGATCGACCGGTAATAATCGCGCACCTCGTGTCGGAGAGGGTATCCCATCCGCTCGATCGCGACCTCAGACCGCGGATAATGGGGCGCGCCACCATCGACTGGAGTCTATTCGAGCCATGCATGCCTCCTCGCCGCCGACGAGAGAAAGTTCCCCATCGAGATCGATACGATTCTTGGATACAGAGTCTGGTCGGTCTGGGATCGTCAATCAGGGCTTGAACAACCTAATGGTGGGAAACGGAGGGAGCAGAACGAGTCTCTCTGGGTCCTTCCTTTCTCAGCCAGGAGAACGGAGGGCAACTGACTGAGGTGCCTCCATTCTGAGCATTTTACGTTTACTAATTTGCATATTTGCGCTTCTTTCACGACTATCCATGCCATTTATCGCCATCTGCCTCCGCCATCTTCACAAATCTCACCGTCATAACTGTGTCTCTTCTGCTATCGCTTATTTCTGTTCCATCTATCTCATTGTCATAGCAGTTACCACGTCTTCTGTGATACCTTGCAAGTTGCAATTCAAGCTCTCTATTCCCTAATACAGACATCTAGTGGGGGTATGATGCCTAAGAGAGGGTCCACCGATGTTCCCTCATGGCCACTCTCTGTCAGCCTCTGCAGGTGTCTCAAGCAAATTCACACTAATCGGGTATACAAGCACCCAACTCTTATAGTGACATAACCGACGGAACGCACTCCGACCGTCGGGCGAAGCCCCGTGAATTATATAAACTGGACTTGCCAATTGGCAAAGTACTCACACCCAACTAATCAAGATTAGAAATACCGACATCCAGGACGAATGATAAAGAACTTCTTTCCTCGACTCATCACTTCAGCCTTGAATCACCTTCCCGCTCAATCACTTCGGACAATATCCACGAGCACACTCCTGCGTCCAAAGAGTGCCAACATGATTACCTTGTACGACATTCCATCTGCCGCGCCTGGGTGCGCCTGGTCCCCAAACACCTGGAAAGTCAGGTAAGTAAATCGCGCAAGATTGGCATAGAGTACCCAATCTCAGGAAAGGCTGACACCACAATTATCTCAAGGTACTGCTTGAATCTAAAAAACATACCCTACAAAACCGAATGGCTGGAGTATCCAGACATCGCAGGGCGCCTGCAGGAGCTTGGGCTCCCTTCGACCGGCCAACGTCCCGACGGCTCACCGCTATACACGCTACCCGCAATCAAAGACGATACCACTGGTATTTTCATGGCCGACTCCCTGCCTATCGCGCAGTACCTCGAAACTCAGTACGCCCACACCGGACCATCGATATTCCCGCACGGAACGTGGGGGCTGCAGGCCGTCTTCCGAGAGGCGATGAGCGCGGAGATCATTCCCATCCGACCTTTCGTTGTACACGCCATATGTGCAAAGCTGAATAAGCCCGCACAGCAGTTCTACAAGGACACCCGGGAGGTTACGTGGAACAAGGCGTTTGATGAGATCAGACCTTTGCCTGGGAGAGGGGCAGAAGAGGAATGGGAGAAAGCCAAGGAGGGCTGGAGCAAAGTTGCAGAGTGGTACTCTGGAACTTCTGGGCCGTACCTAATGGGAGACACTGTTTCCTGGGCTGATTTTGTTGTTTGTGGGCAGCTTATTTGGTACAGGGCCGCACTTGGTGAAGACAGCAAGGAGTGGGCTGACATTATGTCATGGGATAATGGGTATTGGAAGGATTTCTGCGGTGCAATGAAGAGATATGAAACTGTCGGGTAATTGTGACTCTGTAAATAAAATTATGTTGGGTAAAAAGAGCGTGCAGCAAAGACAGTGCATAATATAAAGTCGATTCAATAAAGGCGGTACGAAGAGCCCCAGATTTGAAAGAGAGACGTATGAGAAATAGAAGAGAGTGCGGAATAAAGTTCATCGGTAGTACAAGTAGTATTAAATCGGTAGCAAACCTGAAGTACACAATCGAGTATCCGTTCCAACCGAATGCGCTGGGGTTTCTTGATGTTTTTGTGAGGAAAGCGACACTGTGGCTTAACTTGCCGTCTACATACTCTCATCGTCTGAATCAGAGGGTAGGAATAACGGCTCTCTTTCTTTGCCGTTGGTAGTGACCTTCGGGGACGTTTTCGCCGCATTATTGACAGGAACTATAGCGTCTCCTGAAGCTGGGGTTGTCGCAGTCAAAGTTGGCGCTTGAGCGTGTTCTAATGAAGCACAAGCGGGAAATATGTCTCTATTCCCTCCAATTCCCATAGAGGTCGACGGATGCGGACGTTCTGTGCGGTCTATTCCCCTCCCTCTGCTTGAGGGTATATCCTCTAAAAAAACGGTACACCCTCTGACCGGCGATACTCCCATGGCCAGGCCATCAGAGATCGGAGATATTTTGCTGGTCTCAAAAGCAGTCGTTCTCCTTAGAGGCCTGACTGGCGACACCGACATGGCATCTTGTTGCTTTCGGCGCGACAAGAAATAGTCCTGCTCGGGCGTACAGGTAAGAAGAACCCGCTGCTTGCGAGGTGACTCGGGGTTCTTCTTTCTGGGTGAGAGATTGCGTGCCTTGTTTTGCATAAAAGAGGCGTTCATGAGCGGCTGCGATGGAACCCTGGTGTAGCCCTCGTGTCTTATGGCACTGGGTGTTTTGGGAAGCTCTCCTGGGATGAGCTGCTTAGGAGATGGCTGTCGCAGAAATTTCTTGGGTGTTTGAGTCTGATGGGACATTAGAATAACCTCTTTCCTGAAGGGCTATAAGATAACCGCATGAGTGGAACAAAGCTAGAGAGAGAGGAACGAGATCAATTTGTGAGTGAAAACTGAATTCATACTCAGTTAAATAACCTTCCAACAATTTATTATGCGGTACGTAGGGCCACTATAGGGCCATAAGCTTATTATCACTTGGTCAGTTTGACGGGCGCTTAACGGGCGCCTAATGTGATTTCCAAGTAGAGGGAAGGCCCCCTGAAATGGCCCGTCAGCTCGGACACCGCCCAGGGAGAGGGGCCACTGTCCGTGTTCTTTTCAAATGTATTTGGGTTATGACGGGACGAATTCATATATATGGCCTGGTTGTCGTAAGGCTTAGAAACGTATGAACCAAAGCATAAAATGTCTATTCAACGGCCCGACTAGAGGCCAACCGCGGCCCAACATTCCATGAACCACCATTCATACTGCCTTTGTCCCCACTTTTTCTTGCTCTGAGGTACTGGCGGCGTCTGATGGGCTGCTCGTTCTCGTATGGTTGTACGGTGGCGATGGTCCTTTCCCTGGCCCCACAAGATATGC
This sequence comes from Psilocybe cf. subviscida, assembly GCA_013368295.1. Taxonomy (NCBI): domain Eukaryota; kingdom Fungi; phylum Basidiomycota; class Agaricomycetes; order Agaricales; family Agrocybaceae; genus Psilocybe; species Psilocybe cf. subviscida. The sequence goes on along the minus strand of JAACJJ010000032.1, from coordinate 339,672 downwards.
AGGGTGGAAGAAGTTCAGGGTGTACAAAGCGAGCGTGATCATTGCACCATCGAGAACATCTTCAGGTGTAGCCATTATTGTTGTCAATATCGGAAAAACCGCACTCGAAATTGGAACCAAGAACTTACTGAAGAGTACCTGGGTGCTGATTATCCTGCCGTCCCATCCGTTGCTCAGCTCTATCTCGCGATACACCGCACTATGATGATACCATCGACAATATTAGCAAGAGCATGCACGTCTATTGGCGCAGAAATTCAATCCTCACCGAATAAAAAGACACGTCGTGCTAAACAGGAGAGCCCCGCTCATAATCGAGATTTTCTTGCTCAAGGCTGGACTCGGGGGCGGCGGGACGTCTTCGACAGCAAGTGACTTGCCTTTGACCGGCCAGTCGTGCGTATAGCGCACATAAAACTCTGACGCACAGAGTGCGTAGACCGTGATGGTAACTTTTCGCAGTCATAATGAGAGGACTGGAGTGTGGTGGTCTGGGATGCCTATAAGACTCACGTAGTTGGAACGATATGCCGCCCAGCATGATATGTCCTCCCTAAAACGATAATATTCGAACGTCAGCATATTTGCAGTTTTCGGGGCTAGGTGTATGGTACGCACTGGTGTGGGATCCATGTCGTTTCCTGATGCGACCGCGGCTTTCCCCCCACCTACAGCCTGAATCACTAGGGATATCACGTCCTATACAAAGAACTAAGAGGTTGTATATGTCATGTTCCTCAGCTTCCCAACTCACACATGTACAAAACAGAATCGTATCTGATCTTACAGTCAGTTTGGGGGGAAACATAAGCCCAGGTAAATACACATACACAACTTCGGACTCAAGCGACTGTACTGTGGGCCTAAATGTCTGATTATCGTGCCAAAGATGACGAAGTTGGCGGCGAGAAGCGGCGTGGGTCCCAGAATGGTACATGTTATCCTGGCGTCAACCGTCAATACATGGCGACCAAGGAGAAAAGGCATTATTGGACATCAACAAATGGACGTACTGCATTTCAAATGGCGGTGAAAGGGGCGGCGAGAAGCTCGACCACAGTCGCGCTGACCACCCTAGAATCTCTAGCAACCCGCAGAGTCCGACGGTAGGTAAGAGCCACCACATGCGATAGTACCCAGCCTGGCCAACATGTATGACTGTGATGGTGCGTTTCGTTAGTAGTCTTACAACACAGTCAGTAGAGAGCCATAGGCAGCGTACTGGTTGAAATGGAGTAGAGGACTATGAAGGTGATTGCTACAGCCTCCGAAGGAATGTAGTGATATGGTGATCCATGAAATTCGTGTCCTCTGGAGAACAGCTCAACAGCACTCAATGCTTTCTTGAATGTAAGTCGCCTTGATGCGCATTACAGCATGTGTTTAGGGACGTACCGAAAGCCGCCATTCCTTTCTGGTTGAAGGTGCGCTGAACCGTACGAGCACTGGGGTATCTATTGGGTCAACCTGACACCTTGAAGAGGGCGACCAAGAATATAAGGACGCCTGCATGTCAGCAGCCATGACGGGCACACGATGACTGCGCATAAGAACGGCCCACTCGGGGACACAAGTCATCATAATACCATGCACAAAATTGTATTCGATTACATGCCAATGGGATCGAGGGCCCCATTAAGGAGCTAATTGATGAAAATAGATGTGATACTCACAGAAAGGTGTTGTAACTCGGACACCAACTGGCGCATGTTCACAGCGTCTGACTTTATCTTTACCTGCAACACGAAGAAATTTTCAGACGAAAAGTAGAGATATCAGAATGCGTACAGGTGCAAATCCTGTTGCAAATTACCAACTCAAAATTGACGAAGTCGAGGAGCCTGGAGAATTCAGTCTGACTTCGGATCAACCACCAAGATATTCTATTTATAGATCGGAAAGGAAACCGGTACACTTAGGTACCGGAGGAGTCCCTCATTTAAGGAGTTAAGACCAGGGCTATGCTGACATTAACATGCTTGACAGGGTTCTCCCCATACAGGAGGTAAGTCGCCTGGAGGCCGCAAGAAACACACGATAAGGGCATTATATATTTCAAAAGTTTTTGTGATACTAGTGTCCATCAGTTACTACCAATGAGTGTCGATCCAGTCGTACACTCTGATGTCCATCTCCTACAGATAATACTAAAGTTCCCGCTCCAGTACGGATGACTGACGGCCTGCGTCAGTAACCTGTCGCGAAAGAGTCTAGTCAGACTGAATCGAGGCGGTGGATTTCGCTATGAGGAATAGCCAAGAGCCTCCCTGGATGAAAGAAGTTCGTCGCGTACATCGCGAGAGTGACCATTGTAGCATCCAATACGTCTAAAGGTTGATGGGAAAGTCAGTGAGAATGTTGGCTCTTTTTACACCTTTGTACATACTGAAGTAGACTTGCGTCTTGATGATTTTGCCGTCCCAACCATCTGCCAACTCCGCCGTCCTGTATATAGCACTGTGCGAGTATCTGAGTCGACAGTTCACTATAATGATCGGCTTCATATAATACTCACCGAATGAACAGCAAAGTCGTAGTGAAAATTAGTACGTAGATCATCGTCCTGACTTCGCGAGTCAACTCTGTTCGGAAGTCCTCATCGTCGGCTGCCGCGATCTTGTTATCTCGCACAATTCGTCCGGAGACAGGTGTCCCATTTTTGTGGCGGATGAGGAATTCCGTCATGCAAGCCGCAAACAAAATCATGATTACTGCTTTCTGGTCAGTCGGGTGCCATAAAGGATCATGAGGAAAGCCACATACGAAGTTGTATGAAAATTCCAACCAGCATGATATGTGCGCCCTGATGCGCTATTTGTGAGTGGCACATTACATCATAGAAATCATAGTGTTCTGACCTTATTAGCCTTCTCCGGGGTTGACGCGCCGGCCGCTAAGGCTCCTCCAAATGCTTGCACAATCAACGAGATCACATCCTGAATTTATATTGTTAGATCACACCTAATCACAAGGTTAGCAACATACAGATGAGGTGAAGATCTGGGAGTCTTGAAGGGTGGCATGAAATCAGACTGCTTATTCAGTTAGAAAGAAGAAAACGACTCACAAAGTCGGGGGCGTAAGCGACTGTACCCCGCACCCAAGCGACGGATGATGCGTCCGAAAATGACAAAGTTCGCAGCGAGGAGCGGTGTCGGAGCGATGATGGTGCACGTTATCCTGCGAGAAACGAAGCAGAGATATTGAGCAAATAGTATCCAAGATATGAGAATTGAAGGGGCTCACTGTATCTGGAACGGCGTCGGATTGATAGAGTTGAACGCAGACCAGATTCTTCCAGACCACCCAATGAGCTCGATAATTCCACAGAGTACTGCAGTGATGAGGAAGAAACGCTGGCGGTATTTGAAAGATTGGACGGTATGCGTTACTGCAAATTGAAAAGCATGTTAACTGACAATACACAAGAGGAGGGAAACTGGCTCTTACTCGTTGTAATAATGAAAAGGCCGATGAATATGACTGCAATTGTTTTGGAGGGGATGTAACCGTATAGGTCCGTTGGACCGTGAACCCGAAACTTAGGATCTACAAAAGCGGAGGATGAAATTGGGAGAAATTCTTGGTCAGGTTAGTTATAGATTGACATACCATTGACGATGGTACCATTGTTTCCAGACATGGTATAATAAGCGAATTAAATGAACTGTAAAGAGGGGGCAAAGACAGATGAGGGACTTGGTAGTGGGGGAAAACTGATGTCGACTTTTCGTCTCAACAGTCTTCTTTATATACTTTGTCTCTCATTGCATTACCTGTACCCTCGTATAAGCGGAAAAACATACCAATCTGGCGCGGTGTGTTGCAGCATAGGCGCCCGCAGCGCGCTTTGAGGATGGTGGCAGTGACTGTGTTGTCGCTTGCGTGACCTCAAACGGTGATGCAAGGATTTGCGCAGTACTTTCCAGCCTTCACAGAACGATTATAATTAAGCGTCCAACCGACCACAACAATGAACTCGACATCCCAACAGCATAACCTGGGTTTGGCGGAGAGTGTCGAGGTTGTTTGGCGACAGAGAGATGCTGCGCGCCTGGTGGCGGTGTTTCTCAGATGGTTGTCATCGCAAACCATACGTCAGGGACGACCCAATGGTCGCATCACTCTTCGGGCTGCTCGCGTTAGTCCTTAGCGGGCATTTCAAGTCGCTCCAGCGCGATCCCGCAGCATGTACAGGCCTGCACGGACGAGCAACATTGCTGCGCCATCATTCACCTAATTGAGCCCGTGGTGTCCTTCCTTGTTTTCAGAATTTAGATGAGTCGGTGGGCACATGGATGTTTAGAATAGAGCAGGTCATTGCATTCGTGATACGGTAATTATCTACCCGTATAGCGTATTTCGGCCCACCGCATGGGCGGATACACAACTGCAGAAAATGCGAAGGCGAGCTGACGAACAGTAAACATGGAGGTGTCAGCGATTGTACCCTTTTAGTTACTGTAAGACGTATGTAGTTTCGACTTACTTCAAAGCCCAAGTCGGCACCAAATTCTGCTCCAGCCATCTTCCCAATTGGCCCTGTGTACCAGACTTCAGACATGCCCACCACTGCGCCAGCTGCACCGAAGCATGCTGCCAGGATGCCCGCAATACCCAGAGGCAGTCTGCAAACAGATTAGCCGTATATCGGACGATTCTGGTATCAGAGCTTAAACGAGTACGTACCTGGAAGGCGAATCCCAATCATCCAAGTTGTACCCACCGAGCATACCGGATTTCCGTCGGAAGATGAAATGTTCCTCAAGAACGATGACAATGAACCAGGCAGTCCAATACCCCAAGATAGCGAGGAAGTTGGAGAGGAACGCCGAAAAGTGCTCTTTTCCTGCGACTCCCGCGACTGTGTAGGCTACTGCGCCAAGCGTGGTCCAAAAAATACGGGGAAGCTTCGCAAAGGGCCTTCCAAGAGACTGCATAGAAAGTCCGGCGGAGTAGGTGTTAACAATATTATTGTTCCTAAAGACCGAAGAATGCGCCGATTAATATCTCCCTGAAAGCAGTATGGACGTTACTCACAGCACCGACAGGGCAAGAATGAGAAGCAAGAACTTCCCTCCTCCACCCCAGGGCGATAGCGTCTGGGCAATCAGGCCGCCCATGCCGCCACTTGCGAAAGCGTCGGTAAACGCAGGCTTCGTAATGGACATCAACGCTGCACCGAGGATTTCAATCAGGCAGATAGGAACGTAGATGCCAATGAATGTCATGATGAAGATTTTGGTGGGCGGGGAGTCTACAGGGAGTCGGCAATTGTAGTCCGCGGCCACAGGGGCCCACTGCATTTCGGTGGTGTTATCAAAGGATGCACAATTACTGATAGAGAACCAATAAAGCACGTACACCCGTGAATGACCCTAGAATAATACCGCCGAAGCTGAGGATATCTGCAGACAGCGCTCGACCGGTGTCTTCTTTTGCTTTCTGTGCCGTCCAATCAAACCCAGCGTGCGCACCGAGGCCCCACAGACAGAGCATGACGATGATGAGCGGTATCCAGGCGTACTTCTCCGATCGGTGAATGAAGTTGTATCCGATGAAGCAGGGCACAAGGCTGAGCACGGCAATAATGATGATGCCTCCCGTGAGCGAGAGCGTGCCGGGTTTGACTGCTGCTAAGGTCTGTCCACCGACGATGACACAAGAAACGGAGAACCCCAGCCTGAAAGATGGATTAGGACAAATTCGAGCTGCAGGAAGGTGGTACGTACTGTGTGATGATATTGAGGACGGAGTATATTGCCCCTCCTAGGTAACCAGAGCTGAATCGTGTAATAATCATCGTTCTGAGGCCGGTTATGGGACCCAATGTAGCAATGAAAGAGGTGAGAATTGTGCCTATAGCGCCGAAGCACATAATAGTTGCGATGGCGTGCCTGAAAAGTATCTCAGTATCAAAAGCCTTAAAAAAAGTAAACGATGCCTACGGTAGAGTCAAGGTAAAGAGTTGTTGCGCGAGAATTCCGATAGAGACCGTGGTGAGTACAGTGTTCACCGACCTGGCAACCGTTAACAGAGGTCAACAGAGATGAAATATTCCAAATATCTTTGAAATGCTTACCACCACATGAAAATACTGTAGAAATCGGTTACTCATCGTTAACGAGCCCGACTGTAACTTGAGACTCACTTATTCCAAATGAACACTCCCGTGCGCATGTTCTCCGGCACTCGTTCAACACCGCGCGCCTCCACCCCAAGGTCAAACAACTTGGCCAAGAATGGCCCTAGGAATCCAAAGCGAGCAACGATAGCCTTACTAGGGTCTTCAAGCTCATCGACTTCCACTTTCACGCGGGGAGTCTCCTCGTCCGACCCAGTTTTCGAACCATATTCGGCTTTTTCGAGCGACGGAGCAGGGCTGCTTCCCATGGTGGCGTCGCTGCGGCTAGACAGGGAGGGTGTCTAGCGGGTGAGTGCAGGTCGAGAGGGATGAAAGCTCCAGGGCGCTGGGGTGTTTTTAACGAAGCGCACTCCATCCAGTCCCATCCCCAGTGGCATGTCCCAGAATAGCCTGATAGTATTTTTGGTGCTGTCCATCTTGAAGACCATGCGGGTCAAGCCAAAGATAGCGAAGATAATGGAAAATTGTGGGCACATGAAAAAGAGAAGTGATGAACTTTGAAGGCGACCCACACACCGCCACGACGCTTAGTGTTGCTCCGAGATATGGTGTCCTTGACAGTGGACATGGTCGGATTTGTATACGGTCACCGACGATGATATTGCAATTAACGTATTGTGAGATATCGAACAGTTTCGGAAGGAGGGGCAGACAAAGCTCAAAAGAAGCTCGAAAGAAGCTTGAAAGATTCAAAGAAGCAGGAGAGGAGCGAGAGTGATGCGGAGTGTTTTGACTGAGTTTGACACTGTCTGCTAGTGTATGGTTCGTGGATCACTTTTGGTCCTGCCTTACATAAGCATCTCTACTGCAACCATAATATGGCCGTGTGGCGAAATGGCATCGCGTCTGACTACGACTCAACGCGAATCAGGAGATTGCAGGTTCGACCCCTGTCTCGGTCATTCTTTTTCCATCTCGTTTGATGGCGCGCTGCCAGTGGGCGTCGATTGAACCAAGGGGCCACTCCCCTTTGTTTCGTGATTGTTTTTATAGTTTAGGTCCACTTTCTTCTGCTCATTCCGTTTTGCTTCTCTGTTTCGTCTACCACTATAGTTGGTCTTCAACTGCCCACCGACACCTCGCTCGACGACCAAAGACCATCAAAAAGACAGCGACAGGCCCACTTCGATGACCAGCAGCCTCGCGCGGACCCATGTTAGTCCTGGCTGTACTGGTTTCCCGACGGTAACGTTGTAATTCAAGCTCAAAATACTCAGTTTCGAGTCCACCGTGGAGTTCTCGCGATGCATTCGACATTCTTCAAAGACACTTCAGGCTCCCTCAACCCCCTGGCGAGTGGCCATCAGTTGACGGGTGCCCTTTGATATCAGTACATGATACTGCTCAGGACTGGGAGTTCTTGTTGGCTTACATGTATCGGCCGGACAGGTACGCGTTGTCCGTGTAATTTCTCGATGTATGTAAGTGAGCGGCTCATTGAGAACATTCTCTGTATGCATTTCAATTTAGAGTCAATCCAAGCATGACACGCCTGAAACCAGGAAGTCTATGCGCCATGTTGCATCTAGGACGCAAATATCAATGTGATATCATTTATGATGGCTTCCTCGCTCATCTTCGACAAGGAGGCTTCCCAGCGAAGTCCCCTAACGATTCACCAGTACGCCTCTGTGGCGAGGCTCTGAATGCCATTTTGATAGGCCGTGACCGTATGCGGGCGAAAGTACCGATTAATCACCAAACACATTGTTTCCAACATAGTCGAGGACTTGGAGTTCGGCTTGCGACCTGTCGAAGTGCGAACGTCTACTCTTTATCAGGATCTATGCCCCCTTTGCTGCGCGAGCGTTGCTACGCGGCTTCAAGCAGGTAGAGCCGCTTTGTGGGAAAGCCTTCCGATGCTGTTCGGCGTGCCGGAATAGTCGAGTGGAGGGGGTTTGGTCTCATTGATTGACAATGAGTAAGACGACGGCTGATATATGCCTAATGAGTCGATACTCGTATTTTTCACACAGCACTGTATCGGACCATCCTTCCCCATACATCTGTTCATTTCCATGACATGTTTTTGGAGGTACGCTTGCGTCAGGCTCCAGAGTATCTTGCTGAAGCGATCACTTCGCAATCCGCTAGTCGGATCCATAATTCAGGTTATTCACCAGACGTCTGGATATTATTGTAGAGATCTGGCTTTAGTGCTGTGGAGAATCGAGCCTGCATACCTCCCGTATACGCAAGCAAATGTCTGCCCAGGAAATTTGAAGAAATGGGCGCTTATTTCTTAGTGACATCCGTGAATCACGGATATTAGTCATCAACATCAGCGGCCGTGTGGCGAAATGGCATCGCGTCTGACTACGACTGTATCTACAGCGCGATCAGGAGATTGCAGGTTCGACCCCTGTCTCGGTCATTCCTTTTTTGTAGCTCTACCCAGCAAAGGATCCTTGGGTTTGATTTCTAATCACTTGAGAACCTACCTGTCACGTTTGTTAGTCAATTAGCGATTTGTAGGAATGTTTGTCGGTCTAAGTTCGCTCCAGGTTCGCTTCTTCCAAAGAATCAGATCGTCGTGGACCCTCACTTCTCTCCAAATAAAGCGAGATTTCCGTTGTTTTCACTATCTTTGTTGCAGTCCATAAATTTCGGACTCCTACAGTTGCCTTGGTGTATGAGCCACATGTCTGAGTGTTGGTTGTTGTAGGTTGTTGTGCACATGTCGGGGGTTTTCATTTCCTAGAATGTAGAGAATGGTTCAACGCTGCAGCCCTTTGACTCAGTCTCGGTTCCTTTTCATCTCCTCTCTGTCAGATACAGTTTCATGATGTTATCTTCTGTGTGTCGTGCCTATCTGAGAGAACATAGCTCGTTGCTCGGACATGGAAGGCTCTGCCCGCCGAGCACACCTATTTCTACGAAAGTCTTTTCAACGATCCCGTTTTCGGTACGCGTCATAGAAGGGACTACTTTGGCATGATGATATCTGGGAACGCCTCCATTTCGTCTTGCTGTGATGATGTTCCAAGAGATTTGGAGCATACACGATGAGTGCATATAGCTTCTCCATATATTCCTCATTTTCTCCTTCTGCCCACGTCTGAAGTGGTTCTGAGAACTCGAAGCACCAGGTGTTCTATGCTGTTCTAAATTTAGACTGAAATTGACAGCCCCACTAGTGTCGGCTGAGGAGAAGCGAGAAGCTATTTTTAAACCCCAAGCGCATGAGAGAAGCATCGGATGAGGGTGTAGGCCGGAAGGTCAACCTGTTTGAAGTTTTTCTTATAACTCATAAGCATCACAATATTTTCGCCACCATTTTCAGGTAAAAACAGTATTAAAAAATCAGTCAGCATTTTGCCCACTTTTTGTTTGCGGTGAAAAGCATCTAGCTATTCGTGTTCATGTTCTGCTAGTCCCTGGGAGCGGTCTCGGAGCATATTCCACGAGTGCGGCCAATGTCAACTCTAAGTAGCACAGTCCCGGATGGGCTAACCTAACTGATGACATCGGCCCAGCCCGTCGAAGATAGGCGATTGCGATTCGAAGCTCCCAATACATATGCTTAAGGGGCATACTATAAAGCCTGGTGCTGTGGGGGAATCTAGTTTGTCCCTTTCTTACTTCCTTACACCTGTTGAAGTAGGGCACCCATTCCATTTGGCGCATAGGCGACGCTCATATCACGCAAAATGGCTCTACCATATTTCCTTCGCAGCCTCGTCCCCAAGAAGGAACGACGCGCCAATGCGCGGCCGTTGATGGTCGCGGTACGCGAAATCACCCTCGTTCAATGGGCACTCTTCTTCTCTGGGTTAGTGTCCTGCTCTCCGCGATTCATTCGATGCGGATACTATACTGGGAGCGTATAGTGTATCAACATCATGCTAACGTATATCTACCAGCTGGCTTGCATGGACATGCGATGCTATCGATTTCTTTAGCGTATCGCTCAGCGTTGGTAATCTCCAGAAGCAGTTCGGAAAGTCTACACACACCATTGTACGTGCTTTCCATACATGCTCATTAGTTCCGGGGGCTTGTAATGTGAATGAAAATAGCCCTTCCCCTCATATATCGCTTGAACGCATATGCACATCCTTTCACATGAACGTCAGCCGTACTGACCCATTTCGCAATACGCGCCCCACAGACAACGTCCATCACGCTCACGTTACTCTTCCGGTCGGTCGGCGCTGTGAGTACAATGCATCCAGTGGCTCTAGTTGGTCTGATTGACTCATATATTCTTTGAATCGCTAGCTTATCTTTGGCATACTCTCCGACCGTTTTGGACGTAAATGGCCTCTCATTTGGAACCTTGTACTTGTGGCTATTCTCGAGCTAGGCGCCGGCTTTGTGCAAACCTTCCCCCAATTCCTTGCCTTGCGCTCCCTCTTTGGTATCGGTATGGGCGGTATCTGGGGTTTGTCGGCTGCAACCGCCCTCGAGAACCTTCCCGTTGAGGTGCGCGGGATTGCTAGTGGCATCCTGCAGGAGGGTTATGCGGTGGGGTATCTCATTGCAGCGGTAATCAATCTATTTTTAGTCCCGGAGGTCAAGGCCGGGTGGCGCGCGTTGTTCTGGACCGCGTCGGGCGTATCTCTTTTCGCTGCCGCCATAAGGTTGACACTGCCGGAGAGCGAAGTGTTCTTGAGGGCAAAGGAGGTGGAGAAGGCGCAGGGGATCCACAGGACAACCAAAGAAAAGACGGCAGTGTTCGTGCATGAGACCAGTACTATGTTGAAGAAGCATTGGTTGCTTTGCATATACGCTGTGCTGCTGATGACTGGTGAGTGTTTCTCTTTGGATACTTTTCCCCAGTTCCTGGTCCCTGGCATTTCATTTGCACGATTCAATTTATGGCCTGGCCTGTCTATCTTTGCCCATTGCATGAGAGCCGGGAGCGGAGCCGTTCCTTCTTTCACTTCAATTCATACGCTGCCTATCAGTTGGACTTTACACTGACCCTATCTGCCCGAATTAGGCTTCAACTTCCTCTCTCATGGATCCCAAGTTAGTCCCCCGCAGCCATAGTCATTAGTTCGAATGCCTCATCTGACCCGTCTCCACCTCAGGATTTGTACCCAACATATCTGACCGCGTCTAAGGGATTTTCGTCTCACGATGCAACCGTTGCGACCATCATTGGAAACTGCGTGAGTATACATCCGCAATTCTTACTGTAATCAAAACTGAAGCACTTCTTTCAGGGTGCCATTGTGTATGTACCAACTTGATCATTGCTAGGCATTAGTCTAACTGTGACTTCCCAGAGGCGGTGCCTTCGCCGGATGGATCAGCCAGTACATCGGCCGCAGGTTGACTATGGTGTATGTCCCACCTCACTTTTATCCACTCTAGATTTCGCTCATAACGGTTTGCTAGTATTCACATTCTTCTTGTTGGAGGTAAAACTTTGCACCACACAACCTCTATTCGTCTCACTTACAGGTATACAACTTCTTAGCCTTTATCCCTCTCTGGATTCTACCTACAGGATTTGGTGCTCTGTCTGCAGGCGCCTTTTGCATTCAATTCGGTGTGCAAGGCGCCTGGGGTGTAATCCCAATCCAGCTTGCCGAGATGTCCCCACCCGCATTCCGTGCCACGTTCCCAGGAGTGGCATATCAAGTTGGAAACGTACGTTCTTAATCGTCTCCAAGGATTCGATTTGTCAGTCGGAACAGGATGTTGACAATATTGTCTTGACGTACACAGATGGTCTCCTCCGCATCTGCTCAGATCGAAGCGAGTGCGTATCATATTAACCCTTTACTAAACGCGTCTGATGATTCCCTCCGTCAATATAGCGGGTGGTGATAATTTGAAGACGACTATCATTGAAAATGGAAAGCGCGTTGTGGTACCCGACTACGCTAAGGTGTGCAGGCTCATGAATACATGGTCCTATATATGACTCAGTTGTTCTCCCTCCTCAGGTGCAAGGCATCCTAATCGGCGTTGTTGCTGCATTTGTTGTCATCATCACAATCATTGGGCCTGAGTAAGCATCCAAGTTAATGTAGAAAGCTGACTCTTCAGAGCTAATATCATTAATAGAAATCACGGAGCCCGCTTCGAGAAGAATAAGACTGCATTCGAGGAAGGCGCTGCAGAGGAATCAGTCATCATCGACGACAATGACATTGCGGTTACCGAGAGGACTGCGGTTGCGGGTGTGAGCGGAAAGGATAGAAACAGTGTAAGCGACTCAGAGGACGAGAAGGCTGAGGTGAGGCAGACAGAGAAGGTGTAAATGGCCTTCAAAGTTGACACTAAGAGTCCAAATACTCTACATGATCATTGATACGATACGCAACGACTGCTACGAAAATTTGGCGCATCAATACGAATCCTGTATTTTTCTTACTGTAAATTGTGAAAATATTAATCTCATTTACTTGTGATATTATCATGTTTCGTGTTTCATTAAAAATCTTGTTGTGCACCAACTTTTGTGAGCGATGCTAATCTACTTAATACTTCGATACTATTTGGCCAACATCCAGCTTGAGCATCAATACCGTGATGCGTTGATCCGTGATTGCCGATAAAGAAGCGAGCAAGGTTAAGACACCCACATGCAAACTCAAAAATACAACAATTGATAGGTAACGGTATACTTGGAACAAAGCTCTTTGTACTTTTATCTTGCGTTTCCCGTTGTCCTGTCCACTGGTTCTATTCGCTCTGGCCCATTGCCGAGTTTGTGGGCGCTTGGCGAAGGCACACTGATGTGAGGCAATTGTCTTTTGGACAAGCCGTCGCGATGCAACATAATTGCGCGCTTTGCCGATAGGTATATAACGGGGGAAGGAATGAGTAGGCAACTATACACCTTCTCCTTATATTTTCTTCTTTCGCTCTTTACAGCATCGCTGGTCACGGTGCTGTTAGCTTTTTTGGTCAAATTTTCTTGTTCATTGCTTCGATACCCTTTCTTTTCTTTTCCTTTCCTTTCTAATGGGGGCATTTCGGACATCGTCGTCAACTAATCACCACATATTGCAGAGTCCAGTGTCGTCTAATGACCGTAAGTGACGATTACAATAGGCAATTTTCCCAAATTTATAACTGACATTCCACTCTAATAGGTTCCCAACGACGCGTTCGGTTTGCGAGCGGAGTCACTCTGTTTGAGATACCTAGAGGGTCGCCAAATACCTATGGTCATGCCAGCCCCCCAGTGGTTCCGGGATTCGGGCCATCATGCGGCACAAACCCGGCCGCTGGCTATGTTCCAAGCCATCAACGCATGCCCTTGGGCGTTCTGAATCAGAACATTTCTTCCAGCTCCTCTTCATCAAGCTCGACCTCTACGTTCCTTGAATCCTCCTCATCAATTTCCACCTCTACATCCCTTGATTCCTCCGCCTCCAACACCCCACCAGCGCCCTTGGTATCATCTGAAAATGCGCAGTCATCACCGTATTCACCTCCGCTCCCTTTTCATGACCAACGTCGGGGACCATGTAGCCCTGAAGAGCTGCAACATGGCATTCACGGGGGCCACTATTTAGGGCAACCTCTGCAAGGGCCGCGCATTCCAGTTCCAAATTTACCAATGCCGCCGCCTCACCATCAACGACCGCAGGTGACTGTGTCAAGACCACGGACATCAAGCACCCCAGCTCCAGTACACACGCCTGTGGTTCCACGTGCCGCCTCTCTGCCTCAACGACACAGCTGGCCGCGATACGAACCTTATTCATCGCCAGCACCAGGTGATATGGTGCACTACTTGCTCAAAGGAGACTCACTCCTAAGCTGGGACTTCCGTCAGGAGCCGAACTCGGCGCGTATCGCTTCAGAAGGAGGATTGCTTCTCGCAGATACATATGGCCGGTTATATTCTCCTGATCTTTCCGAAAGAGCGGTGTGCGGAGGGCTCATTCAGGTGGAGATTGACCTGTCGGACGTGAGGCTCAGAAACTTGCAGAAGACTTGGGGGCCGATTATTGTCCGCTCTACTCCTTCTGAGGGTGTCAGTATGAAGGATCTACTCAACGCGATACACTGCTACTTCCATCAGAGACTGACACAAAAGGAACTTCTGAAAATTACACCTGATGTGGATTTGGTGCAGAGGCTCAAAGATCAGTACGCAGATAGATACTACCTCAACGGTCTCACAGGCGTAGACGCATTCCGCCGCTCGGACATTTTGGAGGGCTTGACTAAATTCCGTACTCTTGACGTTGACTCTACACGAGGAGAAGACTGCTTTGCTACACTTCGTCTGAGATCATGATTCCCATTGCCTCGTTGGACTACCTCTTTGGACTCGCATTCATTGTGTTACTCACGGACTCCTTTCTCTTTCTCATCAGTTGAACTTTCGTTACCGTCTTCATTCTGTCGCTACTCGGTGTATTTCTCGTGCTTGTCTTTGCTCTTCGAGTGCTATTACGCTATGCTTCATAGACTATTACGTTCATTTCCTTTCATGTACTTTGTGTATCAGTATGATTCCCCTCCCCATGATCGTCTCCTATTTGTATCATACTCGCACGATACTTGAAGTAACGATGTCGAAAGCTTGGCGATCGGTATAACATATGTCTATAAATAGGCGTCTAAAATTGCTCCAGTTGAAGTCACTCCTCAAAAATTTGTGTCGCTCATAAGACCCAAAGCAGTGCACGAAATCCTAGCTACCTGTAATATACTGGCCATATTGACATTCTTGATCATGATCGCAGTACCAGCGCCCTGTGTCCACGACTTCTGTCACTACGCTCTGACCCGCAGTCACTTGTCTCGACACAGCCAAGCGCAGTCCGGAGTAGCTGTATCATGAGAGTCGTGTACTGAGATATCGCTTTACTTGTATCCTCCAAATAGAACTAAGCAAAGGCAAGTGACTACCGCTGTTTCTCTGTGGTATTGTTGACTAGCTGGATATCATTCATACAGGTTTTGTTGGGAACCATCATCGATCATCATTCCTCTATTGAAAATGTTGGTTTTGGTCGAGCCGCAGCTCTTTGACTCTTGCTACCGCCGTATCTGACGTTACATACGCTCAAAATATTGGACTGCAGATACGAATAAAAGGCGTACGGAGTACTGCATATCTTCAGAATCATCAACCTTCCTCTTCCTTCAGACCAGGTGTCTATTCCTCTTTGTCGTGCTCAATCTTGTCCGTTCCACAGCAAATTTATTCATCAATTAATCCAACTTTCCATCACCGGTTTTCTCTCCACTCCCATTCAAAATGATGCACTCTTTTACTTCCCTTCTCTCCTTCATCACGATGTCCGCGCTGGTCGCCACTATCGCTGCAGGTATGAGAGCAAAATGTCGATTTTGCAGCCCAATTTCTGATGGCTGTCATCTTCCAGCCCCCGTCGCTTTTGGAGGTCAACTCGGAAATCTAGCCTGCAATGTTGCTCGACTTCAAACTGTGACTGGAATCGAGGCCACCTCCGCCGCTGTGAACAAAATTCCAACCGCTGGGTAACTTTTCCACCCAATGCTGTCGTCTTGGCTTGTCCAGCTAACATCTGCATGTAGTAACGCCACAGTAGCTACAGCGCTATCTGCCGCAAAAGCCGGGCTGGACCAATCCACGGCAGGAGTGACAACCATCCTCGACGCCCTTTTTTCTGGGCAGGATGCTCCCTCCGATGCTCGTAACCAAGTCGGTGCTGGGTTTGCGCAGACGCAGACAGCACTACAAGGCATTGCTTCGTAAGTCGTTCATATCGCCTAAGAAGCAAGCATTGTATTGACATATCAAAATAAATTAAAGCACAGGATCTGCTACAAGCAAGGCTGTCAAGAAGGCTTTGGCAAAGCTCCAGAAGACGATTAACGCCGGGAATGTCGTTGTTTCTCAATGCGGTGGTGGGACTGGCGCCGCAGCGTCTGCAGCATCCTCTTCCACAACCGCGAACGATTCTGTGATCACCAGCGTCGCCGCTGCACCAAACACAGCTGCGCCAGCTTCCGCCACCACTACCACGAACGATTATGTGATGGTCAGTGTCGCCACCACAGCTGCGCCCGCTACCACCACCATCGTGTAAGGCTATAACAACTGCTTGGCGACAACAATGGCTATCGCTGCGCGGTGCGCGGCACTACTAGGTGTAGACAATGTTGTATAGTGTATTTGGAGTAATACATACCCTTGAGTTCTTGGGACAACTCTACTTCGTCATTTATGTAATCTCCTGGCAGATTACCGTTGCTCGCTCGTCGAACTTTCCCGGAGCCCCTATCGACAAAGGCTTTAAATAAATCACGTGATGTGATTCGAAACGCGTCGCGTCGCGCACACATGAGTCTGCTGGACGATGAGCCGATAGCAGACAACATTACGGTAAAGGTCAGTGATTCATCCATTGTCCGTAAGAGAGAGATACAGACGCATTGAAGCAGCAGCAATGTCTCCCAGCTCTATGGACTGCCAAAAATATGAGGGTGGCGAGGATCCAGCCCCAGCCCACTGGGCGTAAGATAAAGATGAATATAGCAAGGTCTCGATGCAGAATATTTCTGACACTGTAAAGGCACACTCCGCGTGTCCCCTCACATTTTTTTTATGGTGAAGACCAAGTTCAACTAAGGAGGTGTGGCATCAACGAGCGGTGGCACCGTTGGCCCTCCAAGCGTGAGCATTTCTCGGCAAGTATAAGAAGCGCGAGGGCCTCTCCCCAGATCCTTGCCATCTATCATCGTCACCGCGCAACCTCTGCTACTGCCCGGAGCATTAGCCCGCCTATCCTCAGCCGTCTGTCTTCTATCCCACCAAATCCCACCCCAGCAACCCTATCCTTCTGTGATCCCGACCAAGCGCCCATACAGCCTACATCCACAAACCACCGCCATTAACTGACGCACAGTTTCCTGGATTCAAGATGAGCGAAACCCTTACCCAGAAGCACCTCGACCTCCTCAACCTCATTGCTACGTCTCCGCCCCCGATCGACTCGTCCCAGATGGTCACAAAGCTTCGCCGGCCGTCGCTCGAGGACTTACTCCTAAGTCCAGCCACAGCGACGAAGGCATCTAACCGTAACTCGATGTCAGGCATCTACGTCCGCAGCCGCCCGACGTCGTTCAGCGAGTTCGACATGGCGTTCGATCCCGACTACGACTATGCAGACTTGCTTGCGCGCCCGATCTCGCAGACGGCGATCAAGGAAACTCTAGCGAGCCTTGGGCTCAGGCTTCAGCAGGGACAGTCGTTGTTCATGCAATTGAGCCAGCTCCAAGGTCAAATCCAACAAGACGAGTCCACATCGACTTCGAGTGCCGCTGTGGTTGCGCCGACTGCGGGGAGGCCACCGAAGCCGACCAGGCCACTGCCCACTCCGGATGGTCCTCCACCAGGATACGTGACCATCATGTCCAGCAGGGATGTGTACGAGAGCGATGGAGAGGAAATCGTATACATGCTGGAAGATTACAAAAGTCGGCACCAATGCATGGTTGTGGATGCAAAGGGTATGTGCTTGTTATCATCCAGCATGTAAACGAACACTGACTTGGGTAAAGATCCGGCCCCTGCTCCTGATCTACCACTTCCAGCTACACCGAAGTGTCCTACGACTCCCAAGGAGGAGGGTAAAGGTCAAGCACTAGTACTTCCCGCCAACATCGAAGCTATCAACGTTGACAACTCCGAAGCCATCGTGCAAAGACACACAGAGACCACCGAAGTCTCAACAGCCAACACGACCACCGCATTCGAAGAACCACAGAAGGCCGAGTATGTCACAAGCCGAGCCAACAAGAGGATGGGAGTACTCGGGATTCAAGCAACTCCTATCAAAATCGACATACCAACGGTGAACGCATTATCCATCGGCGCGGACGGGGCAGAGACCAATTCAAGACCAACAACTCGGACGCGCGCATCTTCAAAGAGCGTCACCTTCGCACCAGATACGGTCATCAAGCGCGAGCCCAAGCGGTCGCTTTCTAAGGCAGGAGGTTCGAAGGCGGGCGAGAAAAAGTCGCCAGTCGAGGCCACAAGAAGTCAGGTCGGCGAAGCCGGTAGTGTGACGCCCACTGCAGTCAATGCTCAAGGTGTGTAAAGCCCCTTTGCGACGCGATGAGGTGTTTCTAACAGCCATACAGACCAAATTCCAACACCGACTGTGGAAGTTTTCGAGGTGAACTTTGCTGAGCTCGAGGGTACCACTGCCAGTGCGATTACCGATAGCGCTCCCGGAAAGAAGGTCAAAAAGAAACACCACTTTGGCGTCTACAAGGTCATCCGCAACGTCCTCAAACGGAGCTCTGGAGAGCAAAAGGCAGATAAACCAACTGCTACCATCGTCGAAGAACCGATCCGTTCCAAAACCCCGACTCCATCGATAGCAACCACCGTCGGCGGCAGGCCCAACGTCCTTCGCAAGCCAGATCCCGCAGCAAAGCTCAAGTCATCGGCGGCATCGGTATACAGCGTGAACCTCGCGGCGGAGACTGGGAGCCAGAAGACGAAGAAGTCGTTCAGGGCGTGGTCGATTCGGAGCGGGAAGGGAGGAAGAAAGGGCACGACGGACCCCGTGCAATTTCCCCCAAAGGAATCGGCCGCCACTGGCACGGGACTTCTGGCACCCTCAGCCACTCATCAAATTGGGGTTCGACGCCGCTCCGCGTCGTTCTCTGGATTTGCGACAATCGCTGCTCCAGCTTGGGACGACCCAGTGGACATGGATCAGCTGATCAAGGACGCGGCAGAGAGGCTCAAGCAGAATCCAAAGAGGGAATGGGTTTACAAGCCCAAAGCAGACCCGATTCTTGAGCAGGGCGAAAATCCCATTGACGTCGGTTTCGTGCTCGAGCGTCACGTTGCAGTTTAAAGCACTTCTTACGAGTTTTGGTATATTATTTTTTACTATCATTATCACTTGTTCTGCCTGTACTTCCCCTTCTTATGCTTCTTGTACTTATGCTGTATGATACTCTATGCTCCCTTATGATCCATCTATGCCTATATATATCTCAATGTTACAGATTGTCATTATTGATCTTGTACAGTTTTTCTAGCTACTGTTTTGTTTAATATGAACCTCAAGTTTTTGTATGGATTTCAGAGTGGCATGAAGTAAATCTGTGTGTCCAGCCAGTAAAACAATGGTAATATGGGTCATACAAAAAAATAGATGTAGGGTGTGGCATGCCACAACATATGCAAAAGGACTACCGCAATACAGAGTCCAAGCAGAGTTATCTGACTAGAGATCATACGGATCAGGCACCTTTTCAGGGACAATGCCCGGAATGTATGATAAGGCGCGCTTGACCTGGTCAGTATTGGTCGCATTCATTACGCTGTGTCATATGACCGCGGTAAGCTGCAGTAGGATCATTTATCAAGCTCAATGTACGTACAAGGTGTTGATCTTCCTGTCGCGATCGTGGCGAAGATCCATGAAACGATTGCGGATATAGTGGATCCCATTTTCAGTAGTTGGTTTGGCCGTAAAGTCGCTGCAAAAACTGGCCAGGGGAACCTGCAGGGGAAGTCCATGACGATGATGTATTTTGAGAATTAGGATTTACAGCTCTCATCAGAATGATGAACCATACTTCAGCAAGCTGATCAGAGAAGATATCGCTCTTTGTGAGCAGCAGCATAATTCTAGCATTTTGGAGGTTGGGCGAGTTGATAATGGCCTCGAAGACAGCCAGGGAATCAGTGAAGCGACTCTGACGAGATCAAAATCAGGAGGCGGAGCGAGCTAGAGGGGCCATATGTACGTACCTGTTGATTCTCTTCGCGGAGTGCCTTACTATAGTCTGTCAACGACGCGCAGAAGAGGACCACAGAAGCCTCGTCGAAACATTTAGACCATTTCCTACGCTCCGATCTCGTACCACCAACATCGCACACGTCAACACTTCAAAGTTCAAAGTGAAAATTTGTTGCAGATCATTGGCACCGACGACTTGAGTAAAAATGAATGCGTACAGTGTTGACCCCATGCAACCATGCCACACCGAAATTCCCGTCGAAACGCGCCTGCAGCGTAGGATGTCTTCATCCGTTGGCCAGTAGTCGGCACGGCCAATCTCGACTACTTTGTCAAGGAAGCTATGTTTAAGAGAGCGCGTTATATACTTCGGCTCAAGCAGCTGGAAAAAATTGGACTGACTGCTCGCTACAATCGTACAGCAACGCCTCGGCACGATGTGCCTCGACAAAATTCTGCGTCAAAGTATCGTGCCATAAATGGCGGATGATCTCTGCGACATGCATCGGCAAGAATCCAGGACGGAGGCAAGAAAGGGTGTTTGCGTGATCCTTAGTCATTATGGCTGCTGATGAGCCACTGACCGGGCGACAGGTGTTTCTAACTCACCCTCGTTGCTTGGTGAGAGAACCAGACTCCATGTGCCTCCATGCGCGAAATAAGATGCTGAATGCTCTCTCGAACATTCTGGCCAATTGCTTCCGCCCATGAGCTGCGGTGCTCACTGTCAATCTCACCGGTGGAAATTGACTGTATTTGCTTGAGGACTGTTGACTTTCCTGAGTCCGAGGTACCTGTGAGGCCGAGTGATGAGCCATAATGTATAACCAACGACAAGTATGGATGATTTCAACCAAGGAGAAGAATCTTCTTCGGTACAGGAGGTCTGAACTGCGCTTCCAATGGCTGCTCAGACACCGCTTTAGGGGGGCGAGGCTTGGAATTCGTTGAGCCCATGATCTTTTTATAGCACGAAACAGTATGAATAGGGCTGTGAATGGCAGTGTGGCAGCAAAGACAGTGGTATAACACAAAGCAGGACCAAATGAAAGCGAGGGCGGAGAAAGCAAGGAATGTGCAGAAAGTACAAAGCACTGAGAAGTGAACAGATGGGAGACGAAAGGAAGGTCGGGTGACTCTGTGTGCGAGCAAGGCCGCTCGTAGAGCGCTGAGTATACCCTCCGTGCCATCAGATGAACAAAATATGATGAGATCAACGAGATGCATCCCGAGCCATGCTCACAAATTTACCCATTGACATCGGTCATCACGTTTTCGACTAATGTCTTTGCGTCAGAGTCTCTATCTACGGGTCATTGGGATGATGGCCATATTCAACGGACAATTTGATCATGAAGACTGACGGAAATCACCATCTTGCAAAACTGAGTGATGTGACGACCTATCTTTTATTGTACGAACGTATGGCAGTCGCCGAATAAATATACAAGAGCTGAATGATTGATACGAGAGATTGGGTCGAAGAGATTTTCGAAGATTGATTGGTGGGAGACTTCGGTGGGGCTGAAGTATCTATTCATGGATAAAATTAGTACCTGCCACTCATATTTGCAGAGGTGGCATTATGACCATTACCCTCATGGTGCTAGGCTTGTCTCTTGTGACGCTTCGTGGTCTTGCGAGCAGACGCGCCCACCAAAATTCAGTGCAGATAGCCGCAAAGTATTGGTGTTCATATTTGCATCTGTCGCCCGGATCGAGGCCCTGCTATTGAGCGCTGCCAAAAAGCTGTTCGCGTGTACTATTGAACATATTGAGTGAGTTTGGAATGAAAAAAGGAAGAAAGCAAACAGCCACGCCACATACACTTTGCAATGACGAAGTCCATCGCAATGGGAATGATCAATAGGTTGGACTGAGGCCCTGACAATGAAACCTAGTATGTGTGACTCCGTCACCTGGTCCAAGAAAGTATTATTTCTGTAACTGTAGCCTACCAGAACAAGTTCAACTAGTGTCACCACTCTGGTCAAATGGGTCAACGTGTCGATAAGTCTCATTCCAGACACGATAGAAACTGATATTTCACTCACGACGTCAAGATGTAACGGTTTATCGCATAGATGATGAGTGTGTTTAGTAGGGTGTCCGTCCTTCAGGCCCGCCAAAATAGTCAGTTTTTTTGAATGGACAGCGTGTCTGCGAGGAGAACTACTTTTTTATTCCCGTTCTGCTGCCATGTAGAAGATAACACAAAGATCCTGAGATCAGAGAGCCTGATAGTACAGCTGATAGGCCGAAGGGAAAAGTGGCCACCCACTGGCAGTCAAATACCATATTAGTTGAAATTCCACATGCGTCGGCCAAGCTCAAGCGAGCCACATACTCTGAGGCTGAGTATCTTTGTTATTTGGGATTTGACGAGTCTACGCGGAAAAGAAAAAAAATCCAGAGGAGAAACAATATAAAATGAGTATATCTTACAGGAAGGCGAGTGTTTCTATTGAATTTGGAGCTGATTAGAGGTATCCACAGTCGGTGAAGGGCCGTTGCTCACCAATACAGAACCCGAAATGGAGAATGACAAAAACGGTCTAAAACCCCCAAGTAAGAGTTAGATAACATGGTGAAGAGATCTGGAAATACTCGCAAGGGTACTAGTTAAGATCCATCTCCACTTCAAGTCTCGAGCTACTGCAGAAGCGATGCGAATTCAAGGCCACCGTCGCGAACACAAGGACAAAATGTGCGCACACTGGCAAATTTGGAGAACAAAAAATCTTCCAGATTTCAATTTGGACGTTTCACTCTGATTGAGAGAGAAATACTCACAGCTGGACAATGACAGATATGATCCCATTGAGTCCTGATGCAACCTTCGGCCTGTGAGCACTGTGGGGTTACAGTTTACGTAGTGCCCTCAATCCGCACTCACTGCAAAAGACCTTACAATAAGCCAGTCAGCGCTCCACCACTTGAATATGCGAGTTGCAAATGAAGGACATACCAATGTTGCTTTAACAGAGCCTCTGGATCAAGATAATTGTCGACCTTAACCGTTGCGTATCAATGCGTCTACTAACAGAAGATCCCTCGGTTATACTACTGACCAGATAATGGTATATGAAAATAGACACTGGATTCATTCAGCAAGTTTAGATTAATGATATGTTGCGGCTCGCTCACCGAATACACTATGCGCGGTGTCCAACACCCTGTAACGTTTGCACACCCTCAGCAACCAGCTGCGCGCGACATGCAGTGTCCAGACCTCAGACATACCAGATTGTACAAACCTGCAAAACAATGAAGCAGCTCCATTGATCAGTACCTATGCCTAAAACGACACTGTAGGGGCTCTGACCAGTCCTTTGGTCCGAAATGGGTCCGCGCCATAGTGAAGGGTGTAGAAGTATGTCTTGAAGGGTCGTATTACTGCATGCCAAGTGCGACGAGTTAGAATTATACCTGCAGACAAGTGACTCCGTACAGACTATCGAAGGAGAAAGCTTCCATGAGGCTCTGTTCGCACGACTATAATGAAGGAGCGTACGTACACGGCTGCCAGAAGAGCACCGATCAAAGCAGGTCCTGTTCGCAGAATATTAAGTCGATACTGCCTCTTAGATTTGTCTGCGCTACCTACCAAAAGGATTCTTGAGACCAGTTGAGAAATTAGATCCACCGTCAGCGGCAAGTGACAGATTCGCAGAAGTCATAGAGTCTTGTCGCCAAAAGTGCATGGGGCAAGATATGGAATCAGGTTTAAAGCGGTGAAAACTCTGTGGACGACCTATTTATATTACTATGTAATAGCTATCAATAGAAATTGTAGCCGAACGTATCATACATCCCTTTATAGTATCCGTGTGAGATCTTTTGTTTAATATGATGATGAGATATGATGGATGGATGCAGGCTCCTTAAGCCACCCGCTCATATTTCGAGACTTCATCACATCAGAAATATAAAAAGAAACAAATATCATAGGAAGTCTAACGTATAAGCGAATGGATGAGGGTTTCTCGATAGAGAGCTGGAACATTTGTGCATACCTCAACAGATGACATCAAAACGCATCCATTCGCTTGTACGTTCGACTTCCTATTATATCCATTTCTTTCTCTCTTTCTAGGATGTGATGAGGTTTCGAGATACGAGAGGGTGGCGTTAGGAGCCTGCATCCACCCACCCACCCATCATCATCTCATCATCAACTCGACTGCGCTTGCAAATATAATTAAAAGTTATTATAAGATGATCTGATACGTCACGATACTCAGGAACTCCTAGATAACGTCATATACATACTGGTGAAGTTACGGTGAAGCAAAGCAGCTGGTATAAGGCGGCTGCGGTGTAGAGCCGGCCACCTAGTTGGGTATGCCTCGGCGGAGATTCTCGGCATGCTCAGCCGTGTGCCACTCATACTAGACTTTTAATGCAACAAATACGGAACGGGCGTCTATCTAACCCCATTATCGCTGAAACCACCGGGTACAAGGCCAAATGACGGACCGCCTGTTATGTGACATATATGCACTTTATTATGTACATGATCAGAGTCATAAACAAGGGGCGGTTATGTGACTGTTATTTATTGTCAATCACTAAATATCCAATCACATTCTATGCAGCTGGCTATCTGTCCTATTACAGTTAAGTATGTGCCAAAAGGTCGATATCTGATGAAGCTGTTATCTGGCGACACGTATCACGATAACCGTCAAGTGAATGGCCCTCGGTTATCGTAAGCGCTCACGCGCTTAGCGCCCGCAGATTTGGCAAGAAAAGCGAAAGGTCAAAGCCATACAGAGTTTGTGTATAACCTGGGAACATCTAGAAATACCCCATTTTCATTGTACTGAACGTATGGCAGTCGCTGAGTAAGTCTACACAAGGGGAATGATTGATACGAGAGGTTGGGTTGAAGAGATTTTTAAACGCTAATTTGTGGAGAACTCCGGCTGGGCTGAAGTATTTATACATGGATAATACCAGTATCTGCCCCTCGTATGTGCAGAGGTGGGGTTATGACCATTATCCTCATAGTGCTCTTGTCTCTTGTGACGCTTCGTGGTCTCGTGACCAGACGCGCCCATTAAACTCCAATACAGATAGCCGCAAAGTATCGGTGTTCATATTTGCATCTGTCGCCCGGATCGAGGCCCTGCTGTTGAGCGTTGCCAAAAGGGTGTTCGCGTGTACTTTTGAATATATTGTGTTAATGAGAAATGAGAAAAGGAAGAAAGCAACAGTCACGCCACATACACTTTGCAATGACGAAGTCAATTGCAACGGTACCGATCAATAGGTTGGACTGAGGCTTCGATACTGAAACCTAGTATGTGGCTCCATCATCTGGTCCAAGAAGGTATTGTTTCCGTGAAAGTAACTTACCAGAATAAGTTCAACTACTGTCACCACTCTGATCAAATGGGTCAACGTGTCGATGAGTCTCATTCCAGGCATGAAAGAAGCTGAAATTTCACTCACGATGGCAAGATGTAACGGTTTATCGCATAGATGATGAGTGTGTTTAGTAGGGTGTCCGTTCTTCAGGCCCGCCAAACTAGTCAGTTTTTTGTGAGTGGACAGCATAGTCTGTGAGGAGAACTACTTTTTTATCCCCGTCCTGCTGCCATGTAGAAGGTAACACAAAGATCCTGAGATCAGAGAGCCTGATAGTACAGCTGATAGGCCGAAGGGAAAGTCATCCACCCACTGAAAAACATGTACCATATCAGTTGAAACTCCACTTTGCGTCGATCACGCTCAAATGAGTCACTTACTCTAAGCACGAATATATTTGTTATTCGGGATTTGATGGATCTAGGAGAAAAAAACTAATTCAGAGAAGAAACAATATCAAATGAGTATATCTTACAGGAAGACGATTGTTTCTATTGGATTTATAGCTGATTAGGCATATTCTTACTCAATGAGGGATGGTCGCTCACCAACACAGAACCCGAAATGGAGAATAACAAAAACCGTCTGAGATTTCACAATATTTAGACAACATAGTAAAAAAATCTAGAAATACTCGCCAAGATGCCAGTTAAGGTCCACCTCCACCTCAAGTCTCAAGCTACTGCAGAAGTGACGCGAATTCAAGGCCACCGTCGTGAATATCTGGATAAAATATGCTCACACTGGCAGATTTGGAGAACAAAAAATCTTCCAGATTTTTCAATTTGGATGTTTCATTCTGACTGAGAAAGGTGTGCTCACAACTGGACAATAACAGATATGATCCCATTGAGTCCTGTTGCAACCTTCAACCTGTGAGCACCGTGGGGTTACAGTTTATGTAGTACCCTCAATCCGCACTCGTGACTCACTGCAAAGACCTTACAATAAGCCAGTCAGCGCTCCACCACTTGAATATGCGAGTTTCAAATGAAGGACACACCAATGTTCTTTCAACAGAGCCTCTGGATCAAGATAATTGTCGACCTTAACCGCTATGTATCAATGCGTCTACTAACAGAAGATCCCTCGGTTATACTACTGACCAGATGATGGTATGTGAAAATAGACACTGGCTTCATTCAGCAAGTTCAGACTAATGACATATTGCGACTCGCTCACCGATTATTGTGTGCACGGTATCCGACACCCTGTGATGTTTGCACACCCTCAGCGACCAGCTGCGCGACATGCAGTGTTCAGACCTCTGACGTACCAGATTATATAAACCTGCAAAACAACATAGCAGCTTCATCGATCAGTACTTATTTATAAAAGGAACCTGTAGGCGCTCTGACCAGTCCTTTGGTCCGATTTGGGTCCCCACCATAGTGAAGGATGTAAAAGTATGTCTTGCAGGCTCGTATTACTGTATGCCAAGTACGGCGAGTTAGAATTATACCTGCAGACAAGTGACTCCGTACAGACTATTGAGGGAGAAAATCTCTGTGAAACTCTGTACGCACGACTACAATAGGAGGAGCGTACGTACACGGCTGCCAGAAGAGCACCGATCAAAGCAGGTCCTTTTCGCAAAATATTAAGTCAATACTGCCTCTCAGATTCGTCTGCGCTACCCACCGAAGGGATTCTTGAGCCCTGTAGGGGAAAGAGATCCACCGTCAGCGGCAAGTGACAGACTCGCAGAAGTCATAGTTTCTCGTCGCCAAATGTGCATGGGGCAAGAAATGGACTCAGGTTTGAAGCAATGAAAACTCTGTTGGACGACCTATTTATATTCCCTATGTAATAGCTATCAATAGAAATTGTAGCCGAACCCATCCCTTTTATAGTATCAGTGTGAGATCTTTCGTTCGACTAGCGTGGCGCCTGTGTCGCCAGAAACAACCTTGCTTCTGAACAGAGAATACAAGATCCTCCATTCAAGACGAATTTACACGAGTTCCATTATTGTTGAAATTCCGTCCAGGCAAGCCCTGATGTGTGCATGCTGCATAGATTCATGATATTTAGACCCCCAGCTAACACAGGGTCACACATGCCAGCCAATGACTTGCTGGCTTTCTGGGCAATGTGAGAATTTTGTGAGATAGTCAAAAACACAACTTCACTGAGCCTGCAAATATAATTATCAGCTATAATAAGTAAGATGATCTGATGCATCACGATGACCAGTCATCATGATACTCGGGAACTCTTAAATCACATCGTAGACTAGTGAAGTTATGGTGAAGCAAATCAGCTCACGTAAGGCGGCTGCGGTGCGCTCAGTTTTCAGCCTTCAGCCATGTCTCCTAATTTTGATTTTACCAACAGGGCATGTGATACGTAATTAATTTCCACTCGAAGAATAAATATAGATGTATGTAAACTAGTTGAACCGTGCAAAGCACGGGTCCTAGTCTGGCTGGGTTGCATAGGACTCGTCACGTAAGAACATGTATACAGCTGAGAAGAATTCTCTTTACTCGTGTGTGCAGGACCCCCAACAACGGCTACAAGGCCTCAGCCCAATTATCGAAAGAAGAAAAAAAATCGCATTTTGTCCGGCCCCACCCCTCGACAATTTCATCAATATAAGTGCTTTGTTAGATAGCCCTGGTCAAGGGTAAATCATTCACGTGGAAGCATTGGCGCTAGGTGCAGTATTCCGCTCAAATAAAGCAAAATACTGAAAATGTTTCGCCAATTTCGCCAATTTTGCCTTTCTTGTCTGGATTTTCAGTGTCAGGTCGCAAAACCAGTTGTCGGAAGTCCTGTGTGTGCAGGCGCTACAAGAAAATCACCCGCGAATTCCGGTAGTCTATAGAGAGGGAATAAATTGGAGAGATAAGTGCACCATGCACCTTGATGGTATATTCAATGCGTGATGATATACAATTCGGGACAAAAACTATAGAAGCTTCAGGCATCGCGTCTCACTTCTCACTGGCATGGGTGCCGAGCGGTCATACTCGCGGTTTCAAGATGGTGGAGCCCGTGCGTCGTACTGCTCCCACAATTGTTTCGTCAGTGCATCCTCGTGTTCTTGCTTTGCAGTTGTCATTGCGAGCATGGCATCCGTTTGCTCCCCAGACGACCCCCTTGAGTCAATCATGGATGTCGGGCTCTTCCCAAAGGCAGTGGTAGTAGGACTCATAGGCGGGGCGCCCAGCTTTTCGGGGGACACAAAGGGTGGAAGAGGGTATGTAGGGTATATGGGCTCCGCACCGAACTTGCGTTCGGGTGCACCGGTCAAGAAGGAGCAGCCGGGACGGTATTCGAGGCTCTGATATGCGCCCTGTATTTGCTGGTGCGATGGAGACCGAGGGCGTGAGTCTCCCGAGCCATAACTTGGGAAGGTGGCTACGAGAGTCGACTGTGATGTGGGGCAGGCTCCAGGGCCGGAGACTGGATGAGAAACAGAGCGTGGATGTTTGCTCGTTGTTGAGCCTGTTGCATTGTATTGATTGTCCATGGTACTTGAGACGCCGAGAATACTTGAAGACGACTTCAATTTCAGGTATACTTGCAGAGATGGCTCAGCGGCAGATACAGGACAAGATACGGATGCGAGGACACTGGAGTAATCCGTTCAGGTGGAACGCCAAAGCAGTGCAATATGTAGTCAAGGTACACTTCGGTACAACTCGGTACAAGACAGAAAATTCAGTGCGAGAAAAGCTGAGTGCGATGTCGGTCGGGGGAAAAATGGGTGCGATTGTGTGGGTGCAGACAGTGCCCTTATATGTCTCAGAGAATAGCAACCATGCACGTGGAGCCGGTTGTCATGTTGACGCTCTCTCTACTAAAAGGGGATGATGCCGAGATGGAGCTTATTGTTTTCCTGGAATCGAGCACAGACACACAAGCTCCAGTTCTTGCAAGGGTCCACAAGGGTCAATGTGTTTAGGTGAGTTGAAGGGAGTTACTAACCAACAAATTGGTAACAAGGACGCGCGATAACCACTTCTCAAGGAACAGCTCTACATTCCTTCTTGACTCTAACACACCCAACAAGGACATGCCTGAGCAGAGTGGCATTCAACCTACAAGCCCTTTCCTCATCTTTCCCTCCCAAAGTTTCCGCAAAAATGGCTGATAGGCGGTTCTTAGATGATCCGCCCGCAAAATAAAAGGTTGACATATGGCGTCTGGCGTTTGTCATTCAAGATACTCGAGTGTTCGGGTGCAAGATGACGTTCAGCAGCGCTTCAGGTTGGCACGACTAGCGCCCGACAAACGGGGCTTTAAAGTTCAGCATACGACCACAGACTTTTTCGTCAGGATATCAGTGTATAATCGACAAGCACCTCACCTGTGCAACGATTGATTTGGTCTAGCAATGCATCTATGGATGGTGAGCACTGAGCAAGTAATGGTTGTCGATTGACTTCGAGTTCGTGGAGATGAGGCGAGTGAGCATACTTGGGGCTCACGCTCGCCTTGATATTTGCAAGTTATCTGCTAGAGTCCTCGGATACATTCCTCGGCCCCGAGATGTGTCCTCTTTGGGTAATGGTTTGCACTACATATTAAATGCCGGTGCTCACCTATACACTTCAATGCTCCATGCTCTGGGGACAATGCCTAGTTTGAAGAAGCAATCACACAAGATTTTGTTGAGATTGGGTTCTGGCGGAACAGTAACAGGAAGATGCGACAATTTCGCGATTGAGCTTCTATCAGCTACCATTCTTCTCTCTCAATTCCAGTTACTTCTGCCCGCTGACGGAGCGTATATACTCAACGCAGACCCAAATTCTCTTGAAGTTCCACGACGCCACCAGAATTTCAGTACGATTTAGCACAATAATCTGACAAAATCACACAGAGTCAATCACATATCGCTTGTAAGCATCCCGCAATCTCCGGGGTCATTAAGAAGCGCTTTCCGTCGGCTACCCTCAGAAGCTTGGTCAAGCTTAGGTACAGACGTCAGGGCTATTTGTGCAGGGTCACAAAAGATACTGAAATGTTATTCATTTTGATTCCGTTCCTCCTTCCCTCCGACCATGATTCTTCGTCCTCCTACCAGCATGGTGGAGCCTGCCCTCCTTGCCCGCACTGGTCATCGCGTTACCATGAGAGCGACGCGCCCGGCTTTCAGACAACATTCGAGTTCCCAGCATCATCAAGGCCCTCAGCTACGGCCCGTAGAAAGCCCGAGGCAAACGCGGAACAGGTCGTCATTTCCGCAACCTGTATGGCTGTTGGGTACGGCCATAGCAAGTGGTGGATTGGGCTATATAGGTGCTCAGTGGATGGCAGAGGGTTCAAGAAACGATGTTTCTCTGAATGTTCCTGATAATCCAAGCTTTGGAACACCACAGGATTTTGCACGAGGCATTGCTGAGCTAAGGATGTCCTTCGGCGAGAACACTGCGAGCATGGTGTCCACCGACCCTGATGACTTGCATGCGCATGGCTTTTCTCCCAACGGGTTTCATGCAGGTGCGTTCATTTCTGTACAGCCTTCGCAGTTCCTCAATGCTCGCCGCCACAAACACTCATCAACTCTGTCCGCAGGCATTGCACACAGTGTGATTGTGTACCCGCGGTCAACGCAAGACGTGGTGAAGGTTGTGAAGGTTGCGACGAAGTACCGGATGCCCGTCATTCCCTATTCAGGCGCAACAAGCCTTGAGGGGCAGTTCCGCGGAGTAAGTCCCCACTCTAGGCTTCCGGAGCGGAACCGTAAACTGATGATGATAATCATCATTCCAAACTTCGATGAATAACAACAGCACAGGCTAGGCGGTATTTGTGTCGACCTTAACCACATGGACAGGATCATTCAACTCAATGGTGAGCTAAAGAATTCTTCAACCGCTTGCTATGTCGCGACATTCCCCAGCGTCGTCATCGTTGAGAGGATCTCGTTAACTCTATTTTTAAACTCCTGTCGCTATTTTTAGTGGACGACTCGGACATTGTCTGCCAGCCGGCGGCGCGTTGGATGGACATTAATGAACTCCTCAAGGAGAAAGGTGCATCATAGCTTCCCCGCGTCAGTTAATCTAATCTAACCTTTTCAATCTCTGTAAGGAATTCCGCTGTTTTTTCCTGTATGTTTGAGTGGTGCCTACGCCGCCGTTTGGGCGCCATACTTATAGGCGTGCCTGCTGCTTAGATTGACCCAGGACCAGGTGCGACAATCGGAGGAATGCTCAGCACCGCATGTTCTGGAAGTATGTGTTTCAATCTTTACTGCTGAATTAATGCGATCCGGATATTGAGCACGATTCTCATAGCAAACGCCGTGAGATACGGAACAGCGAGAGGGGAATGGTTTTTGAATGCGGTTCGTAGATTTTCTCGTCTTGAATTATATCTGACTTTTTATTCATTTATTAACAGACAGTTGTGCTACCCTCAGGCGAGGTCATTAAGACACGCCGGAGGTCGCGTAAATCGGCGGCTGGTCTCGATATGACGAAGTTATTCGTTGGCGCGGAAGGCACACTTGGTATTGTGACAGAAGGTAGTATGTTTTGAGCCATGGGTGACACCAAGTTGATAACCTTCTCCAGTAACGATTAGGCTTGCTCCCCTGCTTCCAACGACAGTCGCTGTAGTTCATTTTCCTGACATAGGCTCTGCAACAGCCGCCTCAATAGAGGTAATGAACCAAGGCGTCGGCATCCGTGCGTACACCAGCACTTATCTCCGACCCTTCGTTTTTTTAACACTATCATACAGAGTGCGTCGAACTACTGGACTCCCTCTCCTTGAAAGCGGTCAACACCTGGGGTAAATCCAAACGCGTTTGGCCGGAGAAAGACAGTCTATTCTTCAAATTCCAAGGACCCACACCCGCGTCTCTTAAAGAAACTGCGGCTATCGTGAAACAGGTCGTTGGGAAACATGGCGGGACTGGGTTCTCTCTGGCGCGTAACGACAAGGAGGCCGAGGAGTTTTGGAGTGATAGGAAGAACTTGTATTGGTCTGGACAGAGTTTGCTTCAAGGAGACGATGTCAGGGCTATGACTACAGATGTGTGGTGAGTCCATTTTGCTGGCTGAGTTTTCATTTACAGAACGCCCAGACCATAGTACTAATTTCAAAACAAAACAAAAAATTTCATTATCCAGTGTCCCAGTATCCAGACTACCACAACTTGTCTCCGAAACGCAGAAAGATCTGGAGTCCGTCGGACTCGTGCATAGCATAGTCGGGCACGTCGGCGACGGCAACTTCCACGCGCTCATCCTCTTCAAGACTGACGAAGGGCTCAAGGCCGCGCATGCCGCCGTCAAGCGCATCAGCAAGCGCGCTATTGCGCTGGACGGCACATGTACGGGAGAACATGGTGTGGGCATAGGGAAACGGGAATATCTCGTTGAGGAGCTGGGACAGGGCACAGTAGAATTGATGAAGACGGTCAAGCGCGCAATAGACCCGCTAGGACTGTTCAATCCGGGAAAGGTACGCATTGGCGGACCTTGCTTCTGTCACGGTCTATTTCCTTTGATGTGCTGGTTCTAACCGTTTTCATCCTGTCCTTTGGGGTGCGTTTAGTTATACCCTGAAACGAGCTCTCCTGCGCAGCAGAAGGAGAATTAGAGACATTGCATGAAGAACACCGGCTGTATACCACACGATGGATTAGAGTGTACGATGGGAGGCGTTTATTTTCGCTTTTGGCTTTTCAGGGAACATGTGTATATTCTAGTCCAAGTCATTCTTCTTTCTCTTTGCTTACAATAGTACATGTACATGAAAATGTGTTTCTATTCTTGTTTTTGGGGTACCAAGACAGTATATACATAGATTTAATTACTTTGCCATAATAGCAATCACGAAGTTCACCACTGAGAAAAGCGTGCTCTTCCCTACAGTTTCACACCTTGATCTGCGACAGGAGGCGGAAGGCCGTTTCCGACCATCACATGGCCACCAACACTCGTAACGCCGTCGACGGTGAGGAAGATAAATGCTGATCAGGAGTAAAAAGTGTCAGCGCGGGAAGGAACGAGCGAAAAAACGCAGGGGCGAGGAATAGATCGGAGGGAATGTGCACGTACCGGGACCTGGTGGGTACACCCTGTTATTCGGGGGCGTCTTGATCGAGAGGGTCTTGTGGTCGGGGGAGAGCGTGGCGTCCATGAAGACGAGGCGTTGGCTGCTGTGGAACGCGTGGGAGGAGAAGCCGAGGTCCATGAGAGCCACTGTAGCCGGGTATTTCGGGTCAGCGAACGGAACGACGGAACGAGTTCAGCGGAGGAAAGGAAAAGCAAGAAATGGAAGAGAAGGGAGAAAAGATATTAGTAGGGAATGAGGGAGTCAGGATATTAGCTATAGATAAGACTGGAAGAAAGGAAATTGCAAATGCTCTGAGAAACATAAAGGGTCTCGGATAACGGGACTCTGTTCCGTGCCAGTAGCACTTAAGGCTCGAGGCGCGAAAACGAGGATCCAGGCCCACTGCAAATAACGAAAAAGCAAGGCACTCACCCTTGATCGAATTTGTCTTGAGGTTCTTGGGGATCGTGACGGGGATGTTGACCACCTGGTTGAAGCCAATCTTAGTCGGCAGGTTGTTCAGCGTCGGACGCTCGACGGCCATGTATGGTGGGTTGAGGTACTCGACGCGGAATTCACTAGAGGGTGGATATTCAGAGAATTGAAAACAGTTAGATAAAATGATGCAAGCGAAGAACGTACGTGTGGAACTTGCCCGTCCCATTGACGGTGTTGCCGTTCGGGTTTGAGCCAGCAATGAGGAAGTTTCTAGAGTGCGGATAGGCGAGTGAGCGATGTGTAATAACTTCAAAAATACTTCAGGGAGCATGTCAACGTACCCTTGAGGAGTGAGGGACGCGACTGAATGGTACACGCGGGGAATGTCCGTGGTGGGCATGCCCTTGTTGCTAATCCTCTGGCCGAGGGGCGCGTCGACGGTGTAGATAGAAGGCGTGAACCTGGACAAAGTAAGCAGTCCCGTTAAGCACAATACAACAAAAACGCAACGATAACGAAAAGAAAAAGTAACATACGCAGGATGGTCCGCATTGCTCTGGAAGCCAATGGGATCAGGCACGGTATTGAACGCTGCATAGCCCGTCTGCGCGCCATTGGTGATCAACACATCGCCCTGCGGCATCAACAACAGCTCGGGCATCATCCGTGCCTCCAACATATGCTCGACCTGCCATCCCTTCTTGATGCCCTCCTCGGTCACCTCGAGCCTGCTGCACTGGTTCGACGCCGGGTCCTGGCTGCTCAGGTTTGCGGGCTGGATCTGGTCGCTGGTGGTGGTGCCGCCGCAGACGAGGACCTCGGGGGTGAAGAGCGGCGGGTGCAACGGCAGGAGGGTGGCGCTGCCGTCGAAGGGGTTGGTCACGCGCACGCCGTTGGGGATGTCGGGGAGGATGGTCTCGGTGTTCTTCTCGATGTCGTAGATGATGGTTTGGTTGTTGGCAACCATGAGGACGCGGCCGTCGGGGAGAGCGAAGACACTGGGTGATAGGAAGGTTTTAGTAAAAGATCCGCTGAGGGTCAGCAGGCAGGCGGACATACCGAGGGAAGAGGTTTGCAGGGAGACTGCGCGCAAGGAAGGCAGAAGGTCTGGGAACACTGTTATCCTTGGGCGGGAAGAACTCGAAGTTGTTGACCGGGTCGACGTTGTAGAAAGGTGTACGCTCGTGGATACCGCCGACAATCATCTACGTAAAAAGTGGCGCACATCAGCACTATGCCGAAATATGTGGTCATAAGGAAAGAAAACCGACCATGGAACCATCGAAGATGCGCAAAGACGATGGGTACCAGCGCGTCTCGGCCATGTGCAAGGTCTCAGGATCTTCGAAAAGCGTGCAGTTGGCGCCGGCAGGGTCAGCGCACGGCTCAAAGATACGGATGGCCATACGGCCGTCGAGAGCTGCTGGGTTGGCGGGGATGTGTCCTCCGACACTGACCTATATTCGAAGTTCAAGTTAACCGACTGTTTCAAGACAAGAGAAGACATAATAATTACCATAGTCCCGTTACTCAACATCGTTCCACTCGCACAGAATGTATCACTGACAACATTCAGCGGGGTCGCTGTGTTCGTCTCTAAGTTCCACAACGCGCCCCAGGCGGAGTGATTATTGATTTGCAGTGGGTCGTCGCTCGCCCTGTCGAAGAAGACCGCGAGGGTGGGCGAGACGAAGATGGCTTCGAGCGCAAGGACGCCGGAAGTGCCGTTTTGGACAAAGTTCCATCCTGCCGCAGGTGCTGGGGGTGCTGGGGCAGCCGGAGGAGCGGGCGCAAAGATCTGAGCGGCCGCGCGCCTCGAGAGCAGTGAGAGCGAGAGCGTCAAGGAGAAGAAGAGAGGAATCATTCTGGAAAATGAATGAGGTCAATCTGCCTTGAAGAGACTTGACGAATCGCGGGTGTGCGGCATTTTATAGGCGCGCCTGTATACTCCTAGCACTGCTGCGCTCGTTCGTTCAGTGGTATCATCCATACCGGAAAATCACGTCTACTAATAGAGCGTGTACGCTGTAGTCTGCTAATTGTTACGGTCGTGTCGTTTTGGAGCTGATGTTGGGAGATTGCCGTCTCAAATAACCAGGGAATAACCTCGCCGGTGGTGGTTTTTCCCAATGAACGAGCGGGGTGGGTAGCTCTTCTGCAGAGATGGAATACGGCGCGACCAAAAATAGGCCATTTCGGGAGGATTTACGGATGGTAGTCTGTATTCTGCATTATGAGCGCATTTGAAAGCCTAAAAGGACTTAGTTATGCGCGCCTTTGGAAAGTTATTCTCAAGAAGAGGGGACATGCCGTCTTCAGGCTTGTTGGCAGGCCCACGCTTTCGAAGGGCGGGAACGGTCGTCGTATTCTTCCGTCTTCGAGGGGTAGCCATGCAATTGGAAAATAAGGTCAGGTCCAGAGAAACCAAATGTAATTGATCCATCCCGCGCTCATTTACATGAACGAGCTCGACTAAAATCCAGTTCTGAACGATAGTCCAACGATAGCTGTCGTGTTCGTTGGAATTGCTCTTCGCCAGGGCATATGGCACCAAAATTGAGCAGAACACGATCTGGAATCGTTGAGAAATCTGAACTGTGCAGATGAGGTGGACCGAATGACTTTTGAGCGCGCAGACAGCTTGCTTTTACATGGACAGCGACATGGTGAAGACCAAGATGCGATTACCGAATTTGGAAGCGTGAGATGAACCCCGCGGTGGCTGTGCGTCAAAATTTCTGGCTTCATCATCGACGACGACGGCGAGCATCCTCTCTCCCTATCCATCCCTTCTCCTCACTCCCGCCATCGCCCAACATGGCTGAATACGACCTCTCAAAGACGATCATCCCCTACCTGGACAGGCACATGTCCTTCCCTATCCTCGCGCACCTCGCCGACACTGGTCTCTTCCCCTCAAAAGAAGTCCTGGTCGCCCAGTATGAGCTCACGAAGGGCACGAACATGTTCGATTATGCTGCGACGCTGTTTGAGAAGCTGTACCCTGGACAGCAGGTCCCTGCTGGTGAGTCATTTATCTATTGTATTCGTGATGATCGCGAGTGATCATCATGACAAGAATGAATGCTGACCGTACGATGTTGAACTGTGTACAGAATTCGACGGGAAGAGAAAAAGCGCCGTGTCGACGAACCAGAGGCTCGAGCAGGAGGCGCAGGCAGTGCTCGATGTGATCGAGAACCCTGATGTCGCACAGGCGCTCAGACAGGACAAAAACCAGAATCTCCAATATCTCAAGGATAACTACAACGTGCGTCTTGCTCGTTTCTTTCCACTCGTTCTCATCCACTAAACTTTACCCCATCCTTTCTGTGAACAGGTAACTCTCGACCAAATCAACGCCCTCTACACCTTTGGCCAATTCCAATACTCCTACGGCAACTACCCCGGCGCCGCCGACTACCTGTACCACTTCCGCGTGCTCTCCACCGACCCCGAGCTCACCACCTCCGCGCACTGGGGCAAGCTCGCGTCCGACATCCTCGTCGGGCGCTGGGACGTCGCCCTCGAGGAGCTCAACACCCTGCGCGACGCGCTCGACGCGCGCAGCGCCCCCGCCCTCCTCGGCTCCGCCGCCGCCTCCTCCTCTGGCTCGAGCCAGCCCGAGCCCGCGCTCGGCCAGCTGCACAGCCGCACGTGGCTCGCGCACTGGAGTCTCTTCGTGTACTTCAACCACCCGCAGGGCCGTACGCAGCTGCTCGATACGTTCCTCGCCCCGTCATACCTGAACACCATCCAGAGCGCGGCGCCGTGGATCCTGAGATACCTTGCTGCAGCTGCCATCCTGTCGCGCAAGGCGACGTTGTCTCCTGCTCCTGGTGCCCCCGGCGCGCCTGCGACACCCGTTAGTCCACGGGTGAGGCATGCGATCAGGGAGGTGGTGAAGATCGTGCAGACCGAGGCGTACCAATACAACGACCCGATCACAGATTTCCTGAGGGAGCTGTATGTCGAGTTTGACTTTGAAGCGGCGCAAAAGGCACTGGGGCAAGCAGAAGAGGTTGTCGGGAACGACTTTTTCCTGGGCGAGCACAAAGAGGAGTTTTTGGACAATGCGAGGTATTTGATCAGTGAGGCGTATTGCCGGATTCACCAAAAGATTGATATTGCGTGCGTTCTAAATATTTCTTTTGCTTGTATTTGATCTGACGTGTTTTATAGAAACCTGTCGGAGCGCCTGAACCTCTCACAAGAGGAGGGCGAAAAATGGATCGTCAACCTCATCCGCGAGACGCGCATGGGTGCCGACGCCAAGATCGATCTCGAGAAAGTACGTCTCTTCTTCCGTCCCTGTTGTATCTCCCTAATTATAATTCTCACTAAAATCTCCTCTCTCTTTCCGCACCCTTCCTCATTTCTGTAGAATGTCATCGAGATCAACCGCCCACCACTCCCCGTGTACCAGACCGTCATCGAGAAGACACGCCAGCTCGCCGTACGCACGCAGACGCTCGGTGTTGCGGTCGCGCGGAGCGGCCAGCAGCAGCAACAATCTCAACAGGAGTCAAAAGCACCTGAAGTCGCTGTAGCTTAACCTTTTTTTTCGATTGTATAAACACCATTGCTTGCATCTTAAAACTTGACCCCGAGATAGGGTCGCTGCTGTGACTTGATGCGATTGAGGTTTTCGTTCGTGCTCATGTTTATGTGCTTTCTGCTTGTTTGCTCGTTCATTCGTTGTCGTATTCGTCTCGCTTTTGTGGAGATTCAAAGATATTCCTCTTCCCTGCTGACAACTCCGTATTTCTGTGCGATTTGGTGTAGCGGTTGGCGATCCTTACCATGGACAAAATATCCGCATCTATTTGCACCGGAAAATCACAATTGGAGGGAGTATCACTAAAACGCAAATGCGTATCTGATTTCGAGAAGAAGTTTCGTCTTATGATATAGTTCTGGCTTTCGCTGCTCAATCACTCAAAAATGGTGGACTGCATTACATATTGTCTATTTTCAAAGCAAAAAAGAAAACCAGACAACAATTGCACCGTAACCCACCACCACAATGAGCCCTTCCGTTCTCATCCAACTCACCCCCGCTACCTCCCTAACAACGGAGCAAGACCAGGGAGAGGAGGACACACCTCCTCGAACGGCAGGCGACATTGCATCCCAGCTTAGTCGAGGGTGTCGTGCGCCAGGGCATCGCTGATCTCGTGGCCTATAATCCATCGCGAGCCTGTTCCCAGATTAGACGCGGCAGTGCGCGGACGAACGCAGGAGTTGGGGATTATTCGTGGTTCCGTGTAGGGTGATGAAGCCAAAGCACTAATGCTGAATGATGGGAGGACACTGCACTTGATCGTGTGTGTGCCACTGTGCGCCGTTCTCGGGGGTTACAATCGTCCCGGGTAGATGAGGTGCCATGGCTAGTCTTCTGAAATGTAGTGCGAGTCTGAACACACAACTTCAAGTCAGGACAAGTGAAAATGGCAAGTGTAGAACTAATTTTGGAGTACCAAGCGTGGGAACCATCGCATGGTTGAAAGATCTAGGAGGAGGAAGAGGTGTTCAAACGTTCAAATGTTCACCCCTCTTTGACCTCTCCTTGAACCCAATCCGCACCGTGTGTGTCGGAATGGCCCCACCACTAGCCTTGGAGCTCTACCATGCGATCGTCCAGTGTGTCGATAACACGGGCGATCTACTCTCATTGGCATTGTGCTGTTCGGCCTTCCGAGATGAGGCCCAGCGGTACCTGTTCTGCCATATTTCGCCTTATCCAGAGCATCGGATTATGCGGCTGATATCAACAATCAACGCCTCACCACTGCGACTTGGGCCCTTGGTCTATACCTTTTGCCTCTACGAGGGCAAGCACATCAAATCGGATGAAAAAGACCTGCAGTTGATTTCACTGGCGCTGCGTTCAATGTGTAATTTGAAGCACTTCCAAAATCGAAGGTTCCTGCCATCGACTATCCTACAAGGATGCACATTCAAACTGCATACTCTAGGCTGGGCAGCTTACTTGGACACATCAAGCCTGAACTTCCTCTTCTGCAACTTTCTCCCAACTCAGCCTTCCATCGAACGTTTACTCTTTTATAAACCATGTGACCCATTCGATTTAGCGGAAGTACCAAAAAATCTATGTCCTATGCTCGATTTCTTGCTGGCCGGCGACAACGATACCATCGGGTATCTACTCCGAGATGACAGGCTTATTACGCGACTTCAATGGAGCGTGATAGGAGGAGGTCTGCCAACGATGTCCGTCCGACAGCTCAATCACCTGAAGTACCTCCAATGCGTCATAAACGAATTAAGGGTCCCCTCCTTTACTCTGCAGCTGACCTCCTTGGTA
Organism: Psilocybe cf. subviscida; assembly: GCA_013368295.1. NCBI lineage: Eukaryota > Fungi > Basidiomycota > Agaricomycetes > Agaricales > Agrocybaceae > Psilocybe > Psilocybe cf. subviscida. The sequence goes on along the minus strand of JAACJJ010000032.1, from coordinate 299,687 downwards.
TTTTTGGAGCTTTATCTCATCAAGATGCGGCCCAGGTACCTTGGCGAGCTTACGGAAAGGGTATGGCCGTGCCAACACGTTTGCTGTCAAGCATATGCTAATTTTTGTATGTAGCTTCAATTTTTGCAGAATCTTCCCTGCCTTGAGGTCCTCGTGCTGGACGATACTTACAATGAACTCTTCGAGCTCACTCCTGCCTATCAACGCGCATTCGAGCTGTGCCCAACATTGAAGTATATTGACGCGCTAGTTGCAAACAAGCTCTATGCGCGGATTTTCCCTTCAGAAAATGGTGTCTTCGTCAGCAACACGCGTACTCATAAGCGGGACGTCCTGGCGTGGAGGCGCGAGTATGGTGTAGGCCACATGTGTTGGGAACATGTCTGAGATCTGAAGCTTCATAATATAATGAAATCAACTTGTTTAAATTGTGCAAGTCCCTGGCAAGTCCTTTATACTAATCATTCTTGAATCATTCAGTTAACATTCATGATTCAATCTTATACATTGCTTCAGTGTCAGCATTATGAACATTAATTTTACATAGTCACACAATGAATGTGCTGAGTTTGACCGCTATTCTTGCACTCGCGCTCGGGCCCGGCCTGCGACAGTGAGCAGTGGTAGCGCTTAACGCGTTGTGGGCGTGTAAATAACTCGAGCATTGATTGACGCGCCAGCACAGCCACGACGGCCGCTCCATGCCATGGATCCACCGCCGCAATGCTGACTACCACCATATCTGACGGATCTAAATGACTTTGAATGAGATAGTCATGCAGTAAGCGCATAAATGGCAGAGGTAGCAGACATTACTGGCTTAGGCAAATAGCCAGCCATACTAACATGATGGATAAAGTGGGTACAATTTGTTAGAGGAGAAACAAGTCCAGTTGAAGTCCAGCTGCGGCTAAGTTGACTATTGGTTACCAAACAATGGCGAGGAGTGGTCTTTAGCTATGGTCGCCATCTTCAAATAGGCCACAGTAAGATAAGCCTGACGCTACCGCTGACCCGATGGAGGACTCAATCTCACAGTTAGTGTTTGGGATACGAGGCTAGCGATTGTCAGAGATTCTATCTTGTACCCAGAGAATTTCTGGGAAGAGATTAAACAATGGACCAATGGCTTTGGGGTCAGTGAGACTCCGGTCTGCAATATAACCGGTCCTCCGCTTGAAGATGGATATTCGCGCGCATCCTTCGGACATACTATCGAGGCCATCCTTAGGCAGGGCGTTGGGCATGCGGTGCCAGAGCACTTGCAAGAGGCAATTAAGTGGTTTGGTTTAGACAACTTGACTCCTGAAGCGCCAGCGGACTGCCCCGCTCATTGTGTTGGCAAAAATGAGAGCAATGATGTCGACGCTGGCCTGGACTACCAGTCGCAGAAAGGTGCGGTGCAACGTTACAACCTGTTCTGGTGGTAGAATTTTGCTTATGCCTTTGGTTCGTATCTCTAGTCGTCAGTGCGGCGCCGACAACATTTTTATGGACGAGCTCTAGATTTCATAGTTGAAGTGCTGAAGGCTCGCGCTCTGTGTTCATTTCTTGATACTCTACTATATTTGTGGAGACTGAAATCGGGAAGGGAATGTTGCTTTCACGACAGAAATCTGGCTTGCTTTGGATCCACTGTACAATAAGAATCTCAACTGGAGAATGTTGCCAACTTGTCGTGTTTACTTTTTGCGCTGTTTGGACTTTTTGGTGTTACATTCGCATCATTGCGAGGCCTCAACAGGAAAGAAATAATCCAGGTGAATTGGCCACCAAGCTTTCTGCATTTCCGAGATGCTGCAGAAGACGATCTTATGACACATTTAGACATCACTTGTAAAGTTGAGTAGATTGACTTTGTGCTTCACAAGAGGCTATTACGACGAACTCGAACGTATCCGACCAGCATCTGTTTCTCCAGGTTGTCTTATCGTCTCTGGATACAGCTAAGAGATACCACAAAGAATGAATATCAAGTGCTCACTCATCGACAATGAAACACACAGACGCACCTTCCCCGGATTGAACAGTCCCATTGGGTCAATCGCCTTCTTGATTGTCTTCATCAACGCAACTGTGCCCTCCCCGAGCTCTTCAACGAGATACTCTCTCTTTCCAATGCCGACTCCATGTTCTCCAGTACCTGAAACAGAAAGGAGAGTCGCGTTATGTCAGTGATTGCTCATTTCGAGGTAACCAAAAAAATAAGCGCCCGTGCCGGATATGCGGCCCGGGAAGCCGGAGATGAAAAGTGCGAAGGGTGGAAAGGCATGGAATTTGAAAGGAAGTCCATGAAGAATGCAAATGAAAGCGTAACAGAGCAGGGAAATAAATCAACATACAGGTGCCGTCGAGCGCAATTGCCCTCTTCACCATCCGGTGTACGATCTGCCGTGCAACCTCTTTCTCCTCGTCCGTGTGGAACAGGATGAGCGCGTGGAAGTTGCCGTCTCCAACGTGTCCTAGGATGGTGGATACCAGCCCGTGCGCGGCGATGTCCTTCTTGGTCTCGTACACGAGTTCAGGGAGGTTGGATACCGGAACACTATAATGAATGAAATCCAGCATCACATCCCCCCAATCAGCCCATCTTCCTCCAGTATCACGTTAACCGCAAACAAACGCACCAAACATCCGTCGGCCACCCCCTCCCACCCTCACCCGCCAGCGCCAGTCCAGAATAATGCGCATTCTTCCTGTCGCTCCACAGCTCCTCGGCCTCCTTCGCCGTCTTGGCCACCTCAAAATTCGACCCGCCATACCGCGGCGACGTGGTGATGCGCTCGACGATGGCGGCCGTCTCGGCGATCGCGGCGGGCGTGGGCCCCTGGAACTTGAAGAAGAGGCTGTCCTTTTCGTCGTATTTGCGCGCGGACATGCCGAATTTGTTGATCGCGGAGACGAAGACTGTGTCGACGAGCTCGACGCATTCTGGGATGAAGCTTTCAGTACCTAGTATGATTTGAGAGAGGGAAATAGACGTACGGATACCGACTCCGGTGTTCATCACCTCGATCACCGCCTCCGTCGCCTTTTGTACGTCGGGGAACTAGACAATGGCCACCGTGGTTGGGAGCAACGGCGCCAGGCGTATCGTAACTGCAAAAAATAAACACGGGGGTAAGCATTTATTCTTTACTCGAAGCATGCCAACTCTCCCGAAAGCAGTAGCAACATGACGCTGCTCGTGAAATTTGAAAAAGGAACCGCGACGCACCTTCGGTCACGATGCCCAACGTCCCCTCCGCACCGACAAACAGCTTCGTGACGTCAAACCCGGCGGAAGACTTGCGCGACCGACGGCGCGTCTTGATCACTTCGCCAGAGGGCAAGACCACGGTCTGTTAGAAATAGTTAGGTTTATCACCCAATCCATAACGAAATATTGAACCAAAATAATTAGATTGAAAGAATAGGTAGGTACATACCACGTTGAGGAACCACTCGCCCTTTGCCGTGCCGTACCTGACTGCGTTCGTCCCGGAACACCCGGTGCTCAACATCCCACCAATCGTCGCGCTTGGCGCGGGGTCGATCTGTTTGAAGCTCGTTCAGTGTTCGGTGTTCTTGGTTCATAAGATGGGGAAAGTGTTGGTGCGGATAGTGCGCATTGCGCGGGAAATGACAAGGGATTGGAGAGACAAGGGAGAGAAAGGAAAGAGAAGGGCCAAAAGACGAGGCGCGGAGAGACATACGGGGAAGAACAACGGGATACCGCGCTCCTTTAGCGTGTCATTGATGTCCATCCATCGCGCACCGGGTTGGCATATGATGTCCGAGTCTTGTTCTATCGCTCAGTTAGCATATGGTGATTCATGAACATGACCCTTTGCGTGTAAATGGTCGTAATGTGCATGTGCGATGCAATGAGGTGGGGGAAGGGTTGAAGAGTAGATGATACGCGAGGAGGAACGGAGGAAGAAGATCTAAAGACGAAGGCTCACCATGGATTTCCAGAATCTTATCCATATTGCTCATGTCGACACATATACCACCTGTACTATGCTATAAAACAAATAACGCATTCAAACGCTATGAGTATATCGATATCGAAGATGATGTATTGTAACACTCACTGCTCGGTACTGCCCCTCTAGCGCCGTCGCGCCTGAATACGGGATGATTGGGACGCGGTACTTTCGCGCGACGTTCACGATTTTCACCACGTCCTCGGTGCTGGAGGGGTAGACGACTACGGACGGTGGCATCTCTGTTTCGAGCAACGCGTGAGGTTTAGCCAGGAGGAAAGTCACGGAAGATGCCAACAACATGCGCACCGGGGTAGTGGTCATTTGCAGAGAACCCGTGGTTGTGAAGGTCGTCTGGATCTGTCGAGACCTTGTCCTCACTGGAATCTTCGGCGGTGTCGGTGGTTGTTGAAGTGGATGGTGGCGACGCGAAAATGGCGCGCAGCTCTGCTATGGCGTCGTGTGTCTCTTCAGGCGACGCGTATATGTACGTGTCTGTATCTGCATCTGTAACCAGAGGTGTCTGTGAAGATAACGAGGTGGAGGATGGGGATGAAGAGGTGGAGGATGGGGATGAAGAGGTGGAGGATGGGGATGAAGAGGTGGAGGAGGCTGAGGACCCGGATATTTGCGGGGAATTGATGGTGGAGCTGCTCGCTGGTGCTGGAGGCTCAGCGGAGAAAAACGTCGAGTAAATGACCTTTTCCAGTGAAACTCCTAGCATAGCACCAGCCAAACAGGCGAAGAATACAGTGACGGGTCCTATCTCTCCGTGTCCTTTCGAATCCAGTACAGGCGATTCAGGTGTCGATGGGGTCGAGAACGAGCGATAGCGTGTCGGCGCGATGGCAAGAGGAGCGATTGCGCCTCTTCGTCCAATCAGGCTTGGAAAGGTAGCTGGCCCTGCGCGTCTCCAGCCGCTACTCCCTACATGTCTAGCAGCAACAGGACAGAGTCGGACGAACATGTTGGTGCAGACTGAGCAAAGGATAGTCTGCGAGTTCTAGCAGCATGGCATGGTCGTAATGCTCCCACCACTGGTTCAATCCTACAGGCAGGATGGGTCATAGGACCACGCCAGACGCTCGTTCGGCCCTCAAGAACGATGATGGTGAGAACATAAGGCAAAGAGGCTGATGACGGCAGGTCGCGAGAAACGCCTGACAGATTGTGTTATATAAAGAGAATTCCCTTTCTTTTACTTGAAAGTCTATTGGGCCGCCTATTCCCTGATTATCTTCCCGTCTCATTAGAGGAGTGGTGGTAGGACTTAGCCATTACCATCTTTTACCCAGAGCCTCCAATGTCTATGGGATCTTAGAGCGTCGAAGGTGGACAGTGGTGGCAATGCGCTACGCCCCACTCTCAACCAGTTTCCTACATCTAAGCCCAACATTTGGACAGAAAAACTGGGACTCGCTTGACAGACTATACGATTAAAACCAGAGACTCCCAGATTCGATGCCTCGAGGTGTTATGGCAGTGTAATCGACTGGACAAAGTCCTGAAACAAATACACTGCGACTTGTCGTTGGCGCTATTAATCCACTGCTATCATCCTTCAAGAAACCCAGATCCCACTCCTGTGAACATCAATACTAGGGATTTCCTAGGATTTTTTGCCCATCGACAAGGTGAGTCACTTTACGGAATACCGAATCACCATATGTACGCCTCGCCCTTCACCGCCGAGACGCCCACGCACATGCGCTTCCCCATCATCGCGCTCAGCTCCGCCATCGCCAGGCCGTCGGCGCGCTCTACTGCGTCGGCTGGTCCTTCATCTTCCCGTCCCCGGCGGAAAGACATTTGTGGCGCGTGTGTGCCACGTTCACGACGCTCGCGCCGTTGGCGGTGCTGATGTGGGCGCTGGCGATCCACGTGGATCCGCAGGCGCGCGACGCGAGTTCGTATGCGGAGAGGCAGGGTATGCTGTTGAGGGTGCTGACGTGGGTTGTGTGTGGCCTCGCGCCGTTTTATATACTGGCGAGACTGGGATTGTTGATTGAGGCGTTTGTGTCTCTTCGGGCGCTTCAGCGTGGCGCACTTGTAGAGGTTAAGTGGACGTCTTTCTTGCCGCATTTATAATTGTGTCTCTGATGTTTAATCTTCAACATAATATACATTTAGAGGTCCATACAAAATAGGCGGAGCGATCAATTTCTCGACTTAGCTATGAATAAGTATTTATGCAACGGACGCGGGCTGTCTGTGTTGAAGAAGGGAGAGAGAGATATCTCGTCTCTGAGCGTCCGGGATATGCATCATCAGGCTGATAATATCGACTAGATTTCAGAAATGGGAACTGAAACCTATTGAGATTCGATTGGGTACTTGGACATGCGGCTGCACGCTCCCATAAGGTATCAGCAATAACGATACAGCGCAAGCACATCGAAGAATGTCATCTCTCGCAGTAATTCGATTGGCGTTACGTGGCCTCAGCTTCCGACTATCACTCAAAGCAATTTGTTTGAAGTGTCACTGACTTCTCACCACGCCATTTACCTGTGTATCGGGCATCATAATCATTTCCAACTCCAAGGATATCGACTGCATCGTATCACCTTCTCCGCCGCATCCTGGAAGAGCTTGAGCACCGTCTGATTATATAATATAGCTGAAAAGAGGAAATCTCAATGCATCCCCTACGTTTTGAATATTCTCCGGGGGCGTAGTGCGCTCTGAATCACTACTGGGCGCTGATGCTGGAGTGGTCAGTATGACTATGAACCGTGGTTTATTCTCAAACCAGAGACAAAATCTGATATTTAGACAGGTTGCAATGGAACCACTAGCCCCACCCGATCATTTCGGTATTGTGATGTCGCTGCTGATCGTCGGCATTGCAGCTATACCCTGTAAACCAAGCATCACATCCTCTGGAATCATTTTCTTTGAGGATATTTCAAAACAAAGAATGCCTTGACTCAATTAAATTACAGGCAATTCAAAGTGGTGATTGACTGCGCAGCCCCCCTGTAATTTGGCAGTTGGAGCACCAGCTTGTGACTTCTGGGGGCTTCATTCCGAGCTCTGGGTATACAACGTCGGAAATGCCAATTACAGCTATTTGCAAAACCGGAGGCGGTGCCAAATTAGCTATCTGCTACACCACAATGACGGCTCACGCAATGGAGGGACGAAACTATCCATCAGATAATGCAAATATGGAAAAAGCGCAGACAGATTTGAATCATCGGTACCCAATTTGGTTGCTAGTCGAAATTTTGAGAGTATCTCCGGTTTTGTAAGTAGTTGTGACGTTGAGACGAATATACTTCTTTGATCTGCCCTGACTACCTAAAGAATGGCTCCGCCATGAGGTATTGTTCAAATAGTCTTGGTTAAACTGACTGCGCAAACAGACGCGCTGCTATCCGCACTCCAACTTCCTGTTTACATTTCATGGAGTCCACATCTCAACCAATAAACTCGACAAGTCTCGGGCTCACCGCAACGCGCATCACCCTTCTCGGGGCTACTCTGGCCGCCTTCGTATATGGGCTATCCACCTGTCTCTATATCTTGATAATGTACCTCAGAGTAACGGAGTTTCGCCAGACTGTCAACAAGTCAACTCGGTACTCTAGTCAGAGTATGGTGTTGACGGTCTACACCAGCATCATGTTCGCCCTGGTCACGGTTGGCATCTACGAAAATAACTACTTATTGTGGAGGCTCTTTCCGTCTGCCCCTGAAAAATCATTCAACGACCGCTTCGTCACGGAAGCCGGAGTGGGGGTCGTTGGTGCATACACATCCACAGTCAATTGCTGGATGGCTGATGCTCTCTTGGTGAGCTTTCGCAGACAGCACATAAGGCATATATAATGCTAATAATCCGGATGAACTATGTCAGATTTGGAGAGCATATGTTCTTCTTCAAGCCGACGACCCGAGACTGCGAATGCTGACAGTAGGAACCCTATGCTGCGTACTGGCCGCTGAAATAGGTATTGTCGCTTTCAAAACCGATAGTGTCACGACTGAATGAATCTCTAGGTTTATCTATAATGCTAGTCATACATATCGAAGCATTCGGCTTCGGCATGGGTGGAGTCTTGGGCTCGATGACTCAGATCAGTACACTGGTAGCAAACGGGCTCGCGGGAGGAATAATTGTCGTTAGACTTCTGGTGTATAAAGCTCAAATTGTCAGCACTCTTGGAAAAAATCATGGAGTGAGCTATACCAGCACCGCGGCAATCGTTCTGGAGTCCACTCTAGTCTTTCTTCTGTTCGAAGGTTTTCGAGCGTGGGCATTTCGTGCGAAGAGTCCCCTTTTCATTTTGGGGTCGGAGATCTTTGCACCACTACACGTAAGCCATTGTGCTCTGGTTCTGTAGTCTCATGGTCACCATATTAACCTATTTTTTCATTGAAACACATAGGCAGTCTGCTCTTTCCTTGTCATCTATCGTGTTCTACGAGGCAGGGCGTTTTCAAGGGAGTCTCATGTCGTTGTTTCAAGGCAAATGGAGTTCGCCCATAGCAGCAATAGCATGTCAACAATAGAGCGCTGACAAGCGGCTCCGCGCCCTAACCAAAGAGTGTGCATAATTCGACGCGCGCGCGCTTGTAAACACTACAGATAATTACACCACATTTCCAACTACTCGTTGACGCTAGTCATCTCGCTCTTAATACATTGAAAATAGGATCCTCCATAATTCGCATCTCACCAGCTCCCGCAGAACCCCAACTCCTATCCTTATATCTAGCGTGTCCATCCGTGTTTGGTTTTGTTCGGCGCTGTCAGGCAGTCAGGGGCATGCATGCGCAACAGGGACTAACGTTGGGGTTGAAACAGATCACCTTCACCCATCCAGAAACATCCAAAAACTCGGAGGTATCAAGTTTCTTGTGCCAGGCATTGGTGGGGTGACGACGAGCCTCACCCTTCTTGTCGCGGTAGAAGAGGACATCACCGCCGTTCTCGACGAACTGGCAGGCATTGTAGCTGTCCCAGAGGGCCTTGAACATGGAGGCGTCGCTGAAGGCATAGGACTCGTCGATCAGACCCAAGAAGCCAGTCCTATACTCGGTTATAAAATGAGCGGCAGTATTTTTGGTTCCAATCTACGTGCTTTCCAGAGTTGCGCCTGGTTTCAAGTGGCGTAGAGATGTTAGAGATTTACTGTCTAGTGAAAGTAAGTATCTCAATCTCTTTGCAATTTTGAAGGCCTTTCAATCTATCTGGTAGCGCACACATACACAGCAATCTAATTTATCTAATTTTTCAATCTGTATTCACTATCCACAGCCCACAGACTTCTTAATGTTAGTGACGGTGATCCCTCCGTCCTTTTATCGCGACGGCAGCCGCCCTAGGCTCCTCTGCTGGAGTCAGCGATTGACATCCCTTAGGCTGTGCGTCTTTTAAGGTCACACACAGACTCAGTACCACTACCCTAGATCTGGCTCAGAACCACACACACTCACTGAGAGTCACTGTTTCATTCTGTCAGCGCCCTCATTCTAGCTGTCCAACGCAAGAGTCATCGTCGCATATTGAATTTGAATTGCCCACTGGCTTGTTTGTTTGGATAGCTGAAGGCCATTATCTGTGGATCAGGTGGAGGGTGACAGCACTGGTCAGACTCAGTCAGTCAGTGGCGTATGATTTATGTGCAACAAGCACCTTGTCCTTTCTTGTGCAATAATATGCATTTTTGCTCACAATGAGTTCCATTTCTGTAATCTCCGCAGCTCTCGGTGTTGCACCTGATGATCGGTCAATTCCCACACTGTCACGCCCGACACTTGAAGTTGGAGAGCATGCGCTGAGCGAAAGAGGATATCTCCTCAATATAATTAATTAATTGTTCCAATTTTATTCTCCGTAACTCAATCTCGACCGTAACATACCGAATTGCAGCCTGCGTGGTCCTTGTGGGCGCAGGGGGCTGTGCAAAATGTGTGTAGCCACACGAGCGTGGGAAAGCCTGTCGTTCACTGAGGATATTCCAGGGTCAGGAATGATGTCGGCATTGATTTGGAATGCCTTCTTGGTGGATGAGCGAGCGTATACCCATCGTAATAATGTGGTATGCCGGACAACCTATAGAAATTTGTACTTGGAAATTAAGTTTATTAAGTTTAGGGTGTGTAGTGGTGTGCTATATACATACGAACTACTTATACAATACTGATGATGATGAATGACGGGCCTCAATTGGTAATCATGCATGAATTGCTTCATTAATCTCAAGTGGTAGCAGAGTTTGAGTCACTTCAAACAGACCTTAATTTTGGTGGGTCTCATTTCATCACTGTCCATTGTAGAACTGCTTGCATCTCAAATTTGCGATCTGACGGTCTGCTTCAGCCTGGTAGATTCTGTGCCTAGCGACAACCAGTGTTATGATTGCTAAGCTGCACACAGACGTCAGGTGGCGTGATGGGCCTCAGCAATCCAAGCTTGGGGTGCTCCATACCAAAACCCTTTTCAGAACAGATGATATGAATACCAATTTCCATATGTTAAGGTCATCATCGCGTCAACGGGACAAGTTATGCAGTGCATTTCGGCGCCCGCGGAGATTTTCGTCCAGGAAAGTGTAACTCTCCAGGGCTTTACTAATCCCCAAGACTGAACAAGTTGGGCCTCAGAATAGGACCCACGTGTTTGGAGTTAGATGACAGCTGCGGGCCGGTCGGCAATTGCCGTGAGAGCCAAAAACCTCAACGGTCAGGGGTCTGCCTTGAACCGACGCTTCACCCTTGCTCTTGCTCTTGCCCAGTTGCTTTCAGTCAAGTTCGCCTGATATTCTGCCTGTTCAGGAGCCTCACATGAGTCATGGTCGCAACAAAGCCCGCAGACTTAGTCCTCAGCCTCAGGGCCTCAAGGCCTCAAAAATTGACAGCTATTTTCGACAGGTCTCCCACCCATGACCGTCGCTGCTGAGACTAATAGTCTTCACCTACATCGCCTGATATCCTCCACCCCGCCGCGTGTTTGACGGGCCGCAATTCATTACGATCATGAGAAGCCTTCTCGACGGATTGACTCTCGTGGCATCGGCAGTGGTCAGTGTCGAATACACTTCTAATGTGTCCTTCATTCACCGGATCTTATTCGCCTTTCTCACCAGTGATCCTCCTCGTCCATACCGTCGTTTCGAGCCCACAGGCTACTGCGCAGCTCCATTGGCCATAGACGCCGAGCCCGGACTTGAAGCTCATAAACACTAGGAGTCCACCTCTCGACAAAAAAAATGGCGCCACCCGAACGGTCTTCCCTCAGTCCTGACGAAGAGAAAGGCGTTTCGACGTTCGCCAGCGACAAGACCTCGCGTTCGGACGAAGGAGTACTACACACAGACCACGCCTCTCCGGTGTCGAATGAGGAGCCCAGTAGTTCCGGAAGGAAGTATGGCATATTCGCGCCCATCGCTGCGAAGCTGTTCGATCTTGGTGTGGAGTCGAGAGGTATCGAGAGGGTGCCTGAGGACGAGCGGTCAGACAAGTATTTCTGGAACAAGTGAGTCTGACTATGGTCGTAGCCCTCCTCATTCATTGATTTCATTAGCATCTTGATGTGGTGGTCCGTGAACTCTTCAATAACGACACTGTCAGTGGGGATCCTTGCGAGGCAGACGTTTGGGCTCTCTTTCCCGTACGTGACCACCTCGCACATCTGCTGCATTAGTTCCCTGCGAATCTTCTCTGAAATTTTACTTCACGATGCCATAGGCACGCTGTGGGGAGCATACTGGGATTCGGCATCATCGCCACGACACTGACCGCCTCAGTGGCCATCCTAGGCCCGCGCACCGGACTCCGGACGATGATCATCGCGCGGTTCAGCGCTGGCTACGTGGGTGGCGTTGTTTTCGCCGTCTTCAACATCCTCACCACGTGCGTACCTCGTATCTCCCGAGTTGCATTTTCGTCTATTTCGTAGTGATCTCATCCACTACGACTCTAGTCTCGGCTTCGCCACCTCCTGCGTGATCGTCGGCGGGCAAACGCTCGCCTCCATTAGGCCCGACACGCTTCCTCTGCCCGCGGCCATCGTCATCCTCAGCGTCCTCAGTCTCATCCCGTGCTTCATCGGGTACGAGGCCATCCACCGCACGGAAAAGTACACATGGATCGTTCTGATGATTGTCATGCTGTGCATGTGGGGTCTCGCGGCGAGCAAAGGTTTCGATTTTGGCGTTGAGCGCGCGCAGGAGGTCGCGGAAGGCGCGAAGGGGGGTAGGGAGCTGGCTGCGAGGGTGTTGAGCTTTGGAGGGGTCATTTTTGCGTCGTTTACTGGGGTGAGTATTTGTAATTCTGTCGTCTCATAAACATGATATTGAGTTCTTCTGCGTTCGTAGTGGGCGGCCGTGATTGCGGACTACAACTCGCGTATGCCAGCAGACACCTCGCCGACGAAAATCTTCACCATGTCTTTCCTAGGGATTTATATCCCAGTGTGCTTCACCGAGATTCTGGGCGCCGCGCTTACCGCCGTCAACTCGCCCGAGTACACGCAAGCACTCAATGAGCGAGGATTTGGCGGTCTGCTAGCGCAGGTGCTGTCACCGTGGCGCGGCGGCGGAAAGTTTTTATTGCTCATCCTCGGCCTGAGCGTACTGTACGTCCAGCCATCCATCCTTCGAACGCCATCAATCTAACATCCTCTTCCCTGATCTTCACCAGAACAAACAACATCGTCAACACCTACTCCTCCGGCCTCTCCATGCAGTCGCTCTTCCTTTCCGGCCCACTGGCTAAGCTGCCACGGTTCTTCTGGACTCTCGTTGCCTGCGGGATATACACTGCCGCCGGAATCGCAGGCCGGGAGCACTTCGCCTCGTTCCTGGCCAACTTCCTGAGTATCCTTGGGTACTGGACGGCGCTGTTCATTGTCATTGTGATGGAGGAGCATTTCATTTTTCGGAGGAAGGGCGGACGGTTGGGTGGGTACAGGTTGGAGGAGTGGCATCGCGTGGACAGGTGTGTTTGATTTTTTCCCCTGATGTTTGATGTGTTAAAGTTGATGGCGTTCTGTGCAGACTTCCCGCTGGATATGCAGGTGTTGGTGCCGCGTGTATCGGGGCGGCTGGCGCCGTCGTAGGCATGTCGGAGGTGCGCACCTAATCCTGTGCCTGGGCGTTCATTCATTTATCTTTGTGGCCATTAGGTCTGGTATACTGGTCCCATTGCGAAGCTAGTGGGAGGACGAGGTGCCGATATTGGGTTCGAGGTATGTGATATTATCTCTCGGTCAATCAGCTTTCGTGTTATTTTAATCCTGTACGGTGCTAACTACTCCACCGTTCCCTTATCGTAGCTCGCAGCCGCCTTCGTCGCCATTTCGTATCCGCCGCTACGGTGGTTGGAAATACGATTAACGGGGAGATGATTATTTTAGGACAATCATGTCTATAATTCGAACCTGAGGGTCATGCCGTTCAACCTGCTGACCCAAATAAAATTTACACTGAGTATCAGTACTTGGCAGTACAATTTAGTCCCATGTTTTTTGAGAGATACTTACCATCAAACTATCATACGCCCACCCACACCGGATTGACACAGGACTTTCGCTCAGCACCCAGGTCATTGTGGCATTCTGTTCACCGATGGTTTTTGCGATTTGGGTACCTCATCAGAGAATCTTCACTTTCTTTGCCCGCAATGAATGCCTAAGTGAGCTTTCTAGTGCCTCTCGTAGACTTGAAGACGCTCCGAATCTTGAATCCTGGGCAGCAACATTTTCCCTCTTCCGCATAACACTCCTGCTCAGTCCAATCCTATATATTCAAATGGAAGTCTAATGGCGGTGACGCGCTACTCGCATCTAAATTCGCTCGTCCACAGCGCAACATCGCAGATCTTGTCTTCACTAGAGCCAGTCGGCTCGACAATATCCCTCGTACATCGTTCCGTGGGCTGGGCTGGTAGTTGGGATCATCCCTGGAGGCATGACAATCACAATATGCAGTATGAATGGCGTGAACCTTTCGAGAGAATCATCTTTGAAATATCTTCCTTTGTTGCGGACAATTAAAGATGCCTGACAGTCGTACGCGCCCCTTGGAATAGCTCATATTCTTTATATCAACGTTAACGGGTTCCCGACTCCCGAGGCTATTAGAGGTGTAGGAAGTAGAGTCCCGCATCACGGTAGATACACTTAGCTCTTCTGATGACTATTCTGGTAGACCTGATACTAATACAGCAATCTTATTGGTCCCATTCCGATCCCCCTGGCCATTATGAAAGTCATCAACTATGTCTTCCTTCGTTTCGTGTGAGTCTGCACTTCTGCAGCTAATCTCAATGTAAATACGAATGTTGATGGCGGATAACTGTGATCAGACGTGCACCGCAATCTTGCACACAGGAAAGCTGAAATGTTGTTCTAATCCAGGATGATGGAAGGGCGTGCACCATTGCGGACGCCGTTCTCATTTGCACCAATATTGCTGTGAATACAGACGGCCCATGCCTGGCAAGTAATCGAGGTCTTAATAGTGTGTACTGTTCGCATGTGGGCCTCTAGTCACTCTGACAATTTTGAAGGTGCAAGACATTTTGTGAATCATAAATGTGAGTGTTCTTGTCACCTTGGACCTCAAGGAGGCCAATACAGCCTTGACCTTTTTCTATACCCACCCTGAGGTGGTAGGGCATCATGATGAACTTGAATGTAGCAACGCAAATGGTGATACATTGGGAAATGCTTTGATGTCTGGTGACGTAGGCGCTGGGATATATCCGATACCGATTCCTTCTTCCACTTAGAGCGCCCTTAATGCGATGAAGCGCAATGCCAATGGGGTGTCAGATCCCCGCTCGTACGGCGGATTTCTATCTCCGATGTATGAATGGTAGCCCAGAATATCGACCAGGACACCCGCCCATTAGATTCCGTGGTTTGCCCGACAATCTAAGCGAGATCAATTATGGGTCCATGGGAATGCGCTCGGCTACTAGGGAGCTGTGCTTGCCTGTGGTAGCACCGCGAATGAGCGGCTATTTGATAGCATAAACATTCACAAATGGACATCTCATCAAGATTGAACGAGGATGAGCGCCCAAGTCACGACCGACTACAGGATAAGGAAGACAAAACGTTCACTGCATTCCTTATTTGGCAGGACTCGGCTCGATCATATTGCGGGCATCAAATAATGTTGTTGATGCTGTGGGCCGGTATCAGTACATCTGGCCCCCTCACGCTCGCAACGTGTTTGGAGTCAAGCTCTTATCTTATTTCGCACTTGGAGTCAATGTAAAGACTAGAATATCTCAGAATATACGGCCTATAAAATGGCGACCTTCATGGTCGTCTGAATCCCAGAGCTGGACTCCCAAACCATTCTTCAAGACTATTTTGAGCTGGTCCTCACAACATCCCAATCTCAACGACGCAGAAAATCCTTGTGAGCTTTTTTTCTTCTCAGAAAGCACGTGTTAGACTTCTCAATCGCGTTCTATCCAGGATACCGATCCAACAACATGCGGCTTTCCACACTATTGCAATACTGGATTCTTCTTGTCCTTGTGCCACTTGTCTCTCTTGCAGCCCCTGTTAAGCCGAACCCGGCGAGCATCTTACGCCATGGGCAAATAGTAAAAATAGCACCAAAATTTTTTCATAAAGCATCTAAACAATTGGACAAACTGGTAAACCTTATTGCCCCTGTGGCACAATTCCCGTACCGAAGCTTACCCTCGAATAGCTGCGCGATGGTCACATATCCCGCAAGCAATGGCATGGGCTGGTAAGTGCGGTTATTCTCCCTGTGGAACATGCAACTCCGTACTGAAATTTACCTTTGAATAGAAAAGCAGCGGTAACAAGCACCACCCCGCAGTCGTCGTAGACGGACCACATGCAAACGGCAAGGTTACACTGGCACCTGTGTCGCACAATCATGATCCATTTGGGATCCACCAGCCGACTATAGACATGAAACATTTCTTGACAAGTGACCATAAACTGACAGGATTTGTATCACTCCTAGCCGTACAAGCAAAGGCCAAATTCACGAGCGACACCCACCATGCTGACCTGACCCACAGTGCTTTGAATGATCTGAAAGCCCACATGGGTGAGCTAACTCGTGCTTGTTCAATAAATCACGCTGACAACCACTATAGGTACTAATACGGGGTGGAAAGTCGGAGACTCGGTCGCATCTGAGCATAGTGGACCTGCACCGCCTGGGGCTGAGTCGTCTGCCGGAGAGCCGGGTTCCAAACACCATTCAGGGCAGGGCTCTAACCACGGACAAAGCACCTCGCAGCATGCGTCGCAATCACACCCGCCCAGCCATACTGGCCATAAAGCGAGCTCACAAGGCACAACAGGGAATCCCAGCTCTATACTTAGTAAAGTAAAAGCGGGTGTAAGCTGGAAGAGCAAAAAGAGCAAAAAGAGCTAAAAGCGTATTTTGACAATGTTGTACCTCGTGTTTCGATACATACGCTTGACCATGATCGCAACTCCAGTACTTACATTCCCTAGTTCGTTATGTATCAATTCCTTCTACCATCTACTCATATTACTTAAACCTTCTCACATTCGTCTCTGACTCTAGACAAATGATAAAAGGTATGCAACAGATTGGTAGACATTAGTTCGGAATAAAATTGCAACCATTCTGAAATGCAACAAGCTCCCGATTTCACCGAGCGCAAAGATCCAGAAAAAAGAAATTATGCAGTGTAGAATGTTCCCAAAGCAGAGATATAAGATAGAGAAGGGACATTGTTTAAACATTGTATTGTGTGAAAGCCGGATCGGATATGCTGGACCCCAGTGTTGTCAACAACTTGTCAATGTGGGCGTCTGGAGGCCGGCCCGGCTTCTCCGCCGTCCCGCCTTCGGAAAGCCCGCGAACGACTGACTGGCTTGAATCACCACTTTCCCCTTTGTCCTTCTCCATCTTGTCCGCGTCACGAGTGTGCGCCAAGCTCCTCTTGTTAACCACATGGTGTATCGAACAGCTAGGCTGAATGACCGCGAAGCTGCCCACTATTGAAACGGGGGTGCGTCACTTGACATACTTCCCAGCAGTCTTCTGACAAAGACTCAACCAGCTTTGAATCAGCCATCCCCCGTCTTTTTGAGCATGCTTACCCAGCATCCCTTGATTGGTTTGTTTCGTCGTCAGCAGGGCGAAGCACCTCCGTACTCGGTGTAGGGATTTTCTATCCATTCAACATTGAAAAGAGACCAAAAGATTGTTGGCCTTCATTATACCATTCGCTCTCGAGGTATCGCCGCGACTTTCTTGAGCCAAGTCCTATTCGCGCCCATCTCGCACACCAGGACTATCTTATCCAGACCATATGCAGACACCAAAGTCCCGACTCCTGGATTCCCTGGACGCACCTTCGAACTCACAGCTTCCAACAATCGCATTTGCTGTTCACAACCCAACGCCGAACCATCAGTCTCCACCATGTCCTCTCTCACAGGCTGGCACCGCGGCGAACGCATCGCGCGCGAGAAGACAGGGTTCGACGCAGTGCCTGCGATGCGCATGCTCTGGACGAACATCACTGGTGAGATGCCCGAGCAGCACTCCACGTTCCATACGACCCGCTTGCCGTTCATCACCGTGTGCATCTTGGTGAAGGATGGCGAGGATGGGTGAGCAGACCCTGGGGCTCGTTCCTCGTTGGCAAGGACGGTCGGCCTGGGTTTGTCACGCACCCGAGGTACAACACTCTTATTGTGCAGGCGGCGTTGTCGAATGGGGGCCCGTTTTTGAGGGTTGCAGGAGTAAACGCTGGTGGGAAGAAGGATGAGGACGAGAAGAACCTGGACAAACCATTGATTACTGGGATTGACGTCGAACTATCGACGCAGAGAAGGAACAATTTCGCGGGACACATTACGA
Source organism: Psilocybe cf. subviscida (assembly GCA_013368295.1). Taxonomy (NCBI): domain Eukaryota; kingdom Fungi; phylum Basidiomycota; class Agaricomycetes; order Agaricales; family Agrocybaceae; genus Psilocybe; species Psilocybe cf. subviscida. Next base: position 281,866 of record JAACJJ010000032.1, on the reverse strand, counting down.
AGATGGACCTGCAGGAAGGGTTCCTGAATATGGAGCTGGTCGTAAACGAGGCGATAAGGTATGTTGATCGCGGCTTCTCTTTCTTTGTTCCCCATCTGACGATGTATACGATGTTATTTTCCACAATAACTGCGCGAAATACATAACCCTGCGCGAGCTCGCCCGAGTCAAACATTCCATATCAGTTCATTCTTATGAATATCTTCTTTCCACCCTCTGTAGTGGGTAGCAGTGATCGCAGACTACAACTCGCGTATGGTAGCAGACATCTCACCAACGAAGATCTTCACTATGTCTTTCGTAGGGATCTACCGAGATTCTGGGCGCCGCGCTTACCGCCGTCAACTCGCCCGAGTACACACAAGCACTCAATGAGCGAGGATTCGGTGGTCTGCTGGCGTAGGTGGTCACCGTGGCGCGGCGGTGGAAGGTTTTTATTGCTCATTTTCGGCCTGAGGCTTGAGCGTACTGTACTCGTGCTCCCGACAAGTATGGAAACGCACGTGACCTTCGCGAACGCCCGCGCGACGCGTTTTGCCCTATCTCGAACAAAACATAACGAAACTTTGTAATTCCTTTTGCTAAATGTAGGCACAGTGATAAGCCTAAGTAGTTTAAATCTCGGCTAAACTCAATAATTCTTGTGTACAGCAACTATATCAAATGAGCACGAAACAGTGTCTACCACAAAAAACACCTAGTTTTCTCATCGCTTTTCAGAAATATAACCCAAAGCTCTCGGATATGGACCGTTGGGACCTACCGCCTTCTTAATGTACACCAAAATCTACACAAAAACCATTAAAACCACCCCTCAATGCTTAATTGTAAAAGCCATAAAATATGTGATGGCTCAGTTTACTGATTCCGCTCAAGAGTCCAGCTTAAAGACCGCAAGAGTCAGCCAAAAATCTTCAAATGGGCTCACACATGAGCAGAGTCGTTTTTCCACCAGCATCCATGAATTTTCACAATGTCTGTACTGAGATATGATGTAAGTGGCTGGGTATATGGTTCAACTCACCTGTGTGCACGATGTTATTGGGCTTAGAGGCAAGATTTCACCGCGCAGAGCGGGAATTTTCGTCCATTTAACAACGAGAGATTCAATATAAAATAACTGGCGCCTATTAATCCGGACGTTTTGCTCGGTTTGTTGGGGAAAATTGTCTCTTGTTAGAGCTCGATGTTTTTGGGTGATTATTCGGTATTTCTGCTGTACGCACAGATTGCCCCGTATAACGTGGATATAAATTACATATGACAATTACTGTGCCCCATGCCTACATTTATCAAAATAAATTACAAAGTTTCGTTATGTTTTGTGCGAGATAGGGCAGAACGCGTCGCGCGTGCGTTCGCGAAGATCACGTGCGTTTCCAAACTTGTCGGGAGCACGAGTACGTCCAGCCATCCTTCGAACACCATCAATCTAACATTCTCTTTTCTGATCTTCGTCAGAGCAAACCATATTGCCATCGCATACTCCTTCGGCCCCTCCATGCAATCGCTCTTCATTTCTGGCCCACTGGCTAAGTTGCCACGGTTCTTCTGGACTCTCCTTGCCTGCGGGATAAGGGGAGCTCCTTGCAAACTATATTGGAAAATCTCAAGTCTGAGTTTGGTAGCATGAAATCATATGTTCGAAGCGGTTTTACCAACGAAATTCAGAGTGTTGGCTTGTAATTCTTTACTTGTTCTTGGTCATGATCGTGATAGCACTACTTCATTACCTAGTTTGTCGTGGATTATTCAATCACTTATCCCTTTTACTCATATTACGTGAACCCTCCCTCGCTCCTCTTCTGACTTTATACGAAAGATAAAAGGAAAATTAGCTCGTAAAAACATTGCAAGAATTCTATAATGCACCAAACTCCCATTTCCAACGCCAACAGTTACTGCTTAACACTGAGTTCTGCCGTTTTTCTCGCATTTCGCTCCAATTTCAGCAGGGCGTTTTCGCACTCCTGTCTGCCTTAGATTTCTGCACCAACTCTGCATTCTCCCTTCACAACTACACTACTTATTCTAAATTAATAAAAATACCTGACATACACAACATATTCACCAACTACACTTGCGCTCAAATGCCACGAATTTGCTGTCCGAATGTACTTGCCGCAAAACTACAATGAACTCAGGAAAATCTCGACCATGCGCTCCTAAACACCAGAGAGAAAGATAGAGAACAACAACATGAAGAAATGGAAAAGGAGAGTTGATGGAACAAGAAGGGCGGGGAGGAATCGCAAAGGAAGCTTGAGGTCAAATTTGAATCAACGAGTATATTGAAGAGATGCGCATCACAAAAGAAGTATGATGTCACGCGTATACGTGCGCACTGGCTTCTGTCTAGACTATAGGCTTGTCGAGACTCGACTCTGGAAGAAGATTTCCTGGCATGGGTCTTCAGCAATTTGTGGGCGTCCATGTAACTTTGCCAAAGTAAGTGTGTTACGTCATTATGTAACCGCCAAGCGTTCTTGGCACGCGGATCCTGGATGCACATGTCGGATTGCTAGGGGCCCTGCTGCAAACGAGGTGACGATATCCACTGGGTGTTCCACGAGAATCTTCTCTGGCTTCGCCGTTTTGAAGCCTGGAGCATCAACAGAGCGCAAAGAAACATTGTACTAGGATAGCCAATGAAATGGTGATGAGTATACAGACTAATTTGAAGCTGATAATTACACATACCTTGACAGTGAAGACCGGGAGGGTTGACGAAGGGACCAAGTCGCCTCTCAATTGAAGCTCCCCGTTCAAGCAGACCGTGTGCGTTTGGGTGTCTATGGCAAAGGACCCTTGTTCCGGGGAGACGGGCCACCAGACTGCCTCTACGATATCATATTCATCTTTTCCGGTACGATAGTTTTGCGTGTTCTTCAGGGGCTTCGGCGAGAGGGCGCACTTGATTCTGCGTTGAAGCCGAACTATAAGGGCTTTGTGCGTCGCCAGCAAGTCGAGAGCCGGTTTCTCGCTGCTCTTCATACGCACATATAGCGGTATGACAGAGCCACGTGTGTATATAAGCTTCGAGGGATTCAGTACTCGAAGAGCTAGTATCAACGGACGAGATCTAGAAACTTACAGGGGCAGATAGAAAGAGCTTCAAAGGTATTGCACGTCAGAATACTTGCGATGAAAGCATTACTTGGGCCACATACCTCACAGTCAATCGCAACAGGGCGCGATTTGAACAAGATTCCGGATATTTCCACCTTCTTCGCTGGTATCCAGCCCTCTATATCGACCGCAGGATCAAGGAGTGGAGTTCTTTCGAGATATGCCAAGGTTTTCAAGGCTGGAAATGGGGGCGGTCGAATTAGCAGAAAATATCCAAATGTGCAATTTATGCTGAATCTTATCTTGAGCACCGATCCGTGGATGTAAGTTCGGAATAACTCACTTGTGGTCAGTCTTGAACTTTCCCCTTCCAATGTGCAGGATGACTTTGTACTGTATGCTCGCTCTGAAGACTCTCTCCATGAAAGTTTGGGGAAGAAAATGCTCGGTGGTTTCTGCCGCGCTTCTGGTGGTACTACCCCCTGTGAGCTGGATCTTCTCGGGAATAATGATGGAAAAAGGCCATGAGTGGGTGCCGCGGAGCTTCTTATGGCAGAGTAGCGGGTCTCTCGTTTCCTCAGCCGAGTCTTTGGACCACAGAGTATTGGAAACATTAAAGAGAGTGAGCTGCGTCGTACCGTCTGAATCCCCAGGTAAAAAGCCACCTCTGACCTGCGAATTGAGGAGACGGTAAGTGTCATTATCATGCTAAAACGTCGTTTCCGAAGCTGTTCGTGATGCTCACTGAAAGAACAACGGATGTTATTGTTTCCGGCTCTGTAAAATAAAGATTTACAGATCCTTTGACAGGACCAGCACCACAGAATGTTGGAATGTTATCCGAATATGCGGCGGGGGCAAGAACTTTCAGGGATGCAATGTTCTTCCCCTTGTTCGAATTCCTCTCGATCTTATACTCAAACTCCCATTCCTCCATAGATCGCAATGGGAGAGAAGCTCTTGGACTGTAATCATGATGAGAGTCTTGAATTAGTGACTCATGGGGAGTAAGTGGGTCGCCAGTCACTATTTCGCTGCATGGAGTAGCAGCTCTTGTACCATGATCCTGATGAGAGTCTTCGATTAGTGACTCATGGGCAGTATGAGGGTCGCCAGTCGCCAGTTCGCTATATGGGGGGAGATCTGTGGTCGTGCTCATCTTGGTGATATAGAATATCTTTCCAGAACCTTTTTGATACGTGTTCGTAGTAGAACTTTGATATGGTTTGGCATTTACACAATAATTCACACACTCAAATAAGTATACGCCATTCCACATTTATATATGCATCGGTGCTTGTATTACTACGTTTTTTCCCGCATATTTGAGACATTTAAACGGTTTCACGATGCATCTTGTACAAATCTTGTAGTTGAAAGGTGCAAGGTGAGTTTTCGACGCTCATTAGGCCGTGGTCGGAAATCCTAAAATAACCTTACAATGACATTGTTTCGCTGACAACGCCTTGCAACGTAAAATGACATTATCATGCGAAAAAAATGCACAATCAAGCCTTGAAATGCCATTATGATGGGGGAAATGCCTCACAAGGGTCCTTGTAAGGTAATGACAAGAGAATTTTGTCATTATAAGGTTTGCTTCATTGTGAGGCACTTCTGGAGTTTCCGACATATTCTACTAAATTTAACATCAACATGAGCAGCAATGCGCGGTGCGTTCTGTTGGCGGTCTAAACGACTACTTGTTCCAGGCAATTGGGGTGGGTCGCCTGACTTGGGAAGAGCCATGTTGGCCTACTTAGGTGATTGACACATACCCGTTAATGCCAAATCGGAGACGCTTGCGTTATCGAAATACACAGACTTTGAGCGCTTACCGCACATTCATGATTCTGGTGCACTAAGACGATGTTCCACCGCTGGAGGCCTTGTTTCGAGCGTTAGGGTATCAACCATATCTCATCTGATAGTGCTGGCTAACTTGTTGACTGAAATAGGGGCTAATCTGTTTACATTGATGAACCCACCTTCGTCACTAAGGACTCAGGACTAATGCCTCAGCAGGGGTCAGTCATCCAAGACGTCGACGAGGATAGCACGAGATCGAGTAAACCTTGAGTTGCGTGGCTTGAGATTAAGATAGAGATAGGCTTTATTGTCGACCTTGGCTCTGGTGACACGTATAGAAGTGCCTGTGCGCGGTGTTGATCATGGCGAGCAAGGCGGAAGCGAGCACAGTCAGCGTTTTTTATCGGTAAGATGCGAAGGAATGGTCATTGCTATTATTGATGGTGAGAACGGATGGCGAACTCCAAGAATAGTTCAGGAACAACTGGCTCGCATCACGCTCAGACTTCAGTCGAACCATCACTTTGCTCTTTGGCATAAATTTCTCTTGAAAGATGTCTATCCTCGTCACGAATACTCGTATGAATAATGCGTCAAGCTCATCTTATGGATCGAACACCTGGGCTAAAGGATCACAAAGCTGAATACTGCTGAAGGACAATGGTGTGTCACTTGGCATACTTAGGCATTTGATAGCACTGTTCATCCTGGGACCTGCATGAATTGAAATAGGGGCCAATTTGTTTGTGAGAACCAAATGGAGAATTATTTGCTCCGAGAAAATCAGCTCCCATCACACTCACTCAAACCATCACTTTTCTCTGCATACTTTTCTCTGAGAATGTGTCTGTTATCGTCTCGAAAAATCGTATGAAGCGTCGAACTTCTCTTACGGATCATATGTCGTGTCAAACTCCTCGGGCTGAAGGACTGCAAAGCTGGATATTGAAAGATACAGGTGCATCACTTGACTTCTCGTTGAGAGTCTTCTGACAAAGACTCAATCAGCTTTGAATCAGCCCTCTCTCATCTTCCTGAGCATGCTTACCCAGCATTCCTCGATTAGCTTGTTTCGCCGTCAGCAAGACGAAGCACCCTCCGTACTCGGTGTAGGAATCTTCTACCTCATTTGACATTGAAAGGAGACCACAAGATCCAGGCTGTATCGGTCTACGTTTCACCACCCGCTCTTGAGGTACCGCCGCGACTTCTTGAGCCAAATCCTATTCGCCCCCCATCTCGCGCACCAGGGCTATCTTATACAGACTATATAACGACCCCCAAGTCCTGACTCCTGGACTCCCTCGGCACACCTTCGAACTCACAGCTCCCGACACTCGCATTTACTGTCCACCACCCGACCCCAACCACCAGCCTCCAACATGTCCTCTCTCACGGGCTGGCATCGCGGCGAACGCATCGCGCGCGAGAAGATAGGGTTCGACGCTATCCCTGCGACACGCATGCTCTGGACGAGCATCGCCGGTGAGATGCCCGAGCAGCACTCGACGTTCTACACGACCCGCTTGCCGTTCATCCCTGTGTGCATCTTGGTGAAGGATGGCGAGGATGGAGTGGGTAGACCCTGGGGCTCGTTCCTCGTTGGCAAGGATGGTCAGCCTGGGTTTGTCACGCACCCAAGGTATAACACCCTTATTGTGCAGGCGGTGTTGTCGAATGGGGACCCATTTTTGAGAGTTGCGGGCGTGGATGCTGGTGGGAAGGAGGATGAGGACGAGAAGAACCTGGACAAACCAATGATTGCTGGGATTGGCGTCGAACTCTCGACACGGAGGAGGAACAAATTCGCGGGACATATCGTGAAGATAGATTTGAAGGAAGGGCAACTGGATATGGAGCTGGTGGTAAACGAGGCAATCGGGTACGTTCGTCGTGACTTCTCTTTCTTTGGTCCCCATCTGACCATGGATACGATGTTATTTTCTACAGAAACTGCCCGAAATACATAACACTGCGCGAGCTGGCCCCGGTCAACCACTCAAAGTTCCCAGATATCGAGGCCTCAGCTACGCAGCCTCGGGTCGTCGAAGACAGACTTCATCTTTCACCCGAAGACCGCCTCTCCGAGGATGCTATCTCGTTCATTCATGGAGCCGATACCATCTTCCTCGGGAGTGCGTACATCGCACCAGCGGACGAGGCGAAGGCGTATCCTTCCCATCTCGGCATGAATCATCGTGGCGGAAGACCGGGTTTTGTTCGTGTCAAGGGAGATGGAAGGACAGTCGTTGTCCCTGATTTTTCTGGTATGTCCACTTCTTCCTGCCCATCTGTGAGGATTTTGGACGGGTTGCTGATAAGTTTTGCGTTTATTACTTTCTTCTAGGTAACAGAATCATGACCTCGCTCGGGAATATCGAAGCTACCCCGCTTGCCTGCATCTCCATCGCATCTTTCACCACTGGTGACGTCCTATACCTCACTGGCACCGCACGCAACGTCTACGGCGCGGAGGCGCAGTCCGTCATGCCCTTCCAGGACCGTCTTACCGAAATCCATGTCACTGGCTACACCTTCGTTCGCGCTGCCCTCCCACTTCGCGTAGTCCCCGACTATAGGATCGAAGCGAGTCCATACAGTCCCCCAATCAAGCTGCTCGCTGAAGAGCTTCCCAAAGGATCGCAACTGTTCATGAACGCGAGTTCAGGTCTGCCCAAAGCTCTTCTGCGGAAAGTAGAAGTTCATAGTGCGGACCTCGCAACGTTCACCTGGGAGATGGAGGATGCGGGTGATGATGCTGAGCCCGAGCTGGTGGTGCAACCTGGTCAGGCGGTGATCCTGGACTTCAAGACCCTCCTGGGCGAGCGCCGGTATGCGCACATGATGCCCGGCAAGCCCGCTGCAGTGAACGACGACTATGTGCGGACATGGACGGTGTCGCGCTTCAGTCCGAGATCCGGTACGAAGAAGGCCACGTTTGCCTTGACAATGCGGGAGATTTCTGGAGGAACCGTGACCGGCGCGCTCTTCGGCATTGTGCGCAAGCTTCAGCAGGTCAAACCGCACATTCTCGACGACGCGCGCGATTTGGACCTCAAGGTTGGCGTCGTGGGTATCAGCGGCGACTTCGTCCTTCCATCCGGTGCTGCCCCCGACTCTGCAGTGTCGGCAACCTTACCCAAACTGGTCTGGATCGCCGGTGGGATTGGGATCACGCCCTTCCTGGCGATGCTGCGTACCATTACCAGTCCTGATTTTGCCCAACCCACACCAGAGGTCACTCTCGTTGTGTCTACGCGTGAGGTTGACGTCATGGCCGCGCTCGTATCCCAGGCTTTGAACGGGGAACAGCTCCCGTCCACCGTATCGGTGCATATTTTCTCAACCCTACCCGTTCTGCGATCAGACGCACCTCCACTCTCATCCTCTTCAGAGTCAGATGCCGCCCCCTCCTCTCGTACATCTGTGTCGACAAAGGAACATGGCTCTCAGGTCACTGCTTCTCTCGACCCACCTTCGTCGGCGTCCTCGCAGGTTACCCATGCGTCCGGCCTTTTTTTCACGCAGCACTCAGGTCGTGTGAATCTTGATGCTGTTCTTAACCCCTCGAGTCTCTCAGGCCTCTCGGGAGGGTCAATTGCCGGCTCTGAGGGGACACAGTTCTACGTCTGTGGCCCTCTGGCTTTTGAGACAGCCATCAACGACTCACTGGGTGGACTCGGCGTCTCATCGACGAGTATTCATAGGGAGACCTTTGCATACTAGAGTCTCTTCAGGGTGTTGATGGGTTGTAAGTAGGCTCTAATTAAAAATGTCCTGCAGGAAGGCGCATTTGCTGCCTGTGATATTTCATATTATTTTCCCCTCAAATTCTGTAGCCATCATGTTGCATTGTCCTCATTTCTTCAACTCGGCTATACACAGTCTCACCAGCGGCATCGAATAATGACACATACCATCCTTTCGATGATCGCCTACAGTCATGAACCGGTCCTTGAGACATTAAAAAAGGGAATTGGCCACATTTGTCGGGACGTCATTATCTCGTGCTAGATCCTTTGTGCAATAGTGTAGAAATATTTATATACTATCTATATTCCGAGTCTCACGGACTCTGGAGCACTGAGGAGCGATATCGGGCACATCATTGCGAAAATCCGTTATCATCGCGTTCCCTAGTCCTTGAGACACTGTCAGTCATGACAATTCCCACAAGCAGTCCTCCACTATTCTATGGAACGCACCTCACTGGACTTACAGCATTTATTCCTTCGCATCGAGGTGTAAATATCCACGTTCCACAAATATGACCACTTCCTCAAGGCGACAAAGCTTCGAAAACGCAGGAACACGCATCACAGTAAGTCCTCCAGAAATGGCAAAGATGACCGAAGACAAACCGAACATCATGCGGCATCTCATCTCGAGATGAGGGAGGGGATATTTCTCTGCCCTACGCAAAGCCTTGAACGTTGGGCTTATCAGATGACGTATAACGAGTACAAAGGCAAATGTCGGTGAAAAGTGCCCACAATGGCAAAAGAATTGTTGAAAACTCCCTCTTTTTAGTCACTGATTTCAAAATCGCGATGCTAGTTTGCACTTAACAACAATTTTATGTATGAATTATCGTACACTGAACTCGTGAGGCACACAGAAAGAATCGAGAAGAAAAAGAGGCCGAAATGAGGGAGATATTTGCGTTTGTCTCAAGGAGTGATGCTTGTGTTACACGCGCTAATTTAGGCATGGTTCTCCTGGGATCCATGAAGGTCCTCCATGACCTTATCCTCGTGTTCTCACATCTCTGGCATTGCTTCTCGCTGGAAAACGTCCGATAACTCAGAAGTCCATATTCCCTGCCATACTTGCACAGTATATTTGAAACTAGGGAATGACTTTGTCATTTCAAGGCTTGCTATAGTCAAGATTTTCTGTCAATACTAGTATCACATTTTACCAATGAACAGTTTTATGCTGCAGAGTTTGTGCAGAGTATATGACGTCGTTAAGGCGCACGACGGCGCCGGCGTGAGTTTTGCTGAGAAGGAATGCATGGATCATACGCTGACAACTTTTATCACTGTAATCATGGCTGCATATGCGCAGACGGACGCAGCCAGTACTGTCCGCATATCAAGTTGGGGGCTCGCAATTCCCACTCAAGTCACGAGTAGTCACACGCGCGTGTGACACCCGCGCATCGCAAAAATAGGTGACCCACACAGATTGTGTGATCCACAACCGTTTGCAGCACGGTTTGAAAGTTTGAGACATATTTTATGGGTGTAATCTTTGTTCTGAAATGTCAAATTAAAGTAGATATAGTGTGGATTATACCAAACTGCCAAATCCCCTGCCAAATTAGCCCCATCAAATATGCTTTACTTGTCAGTCTATGTACTCAACAGGAACACATTTCTGTGACAACTTTGGCTGGGATAAAGTGTTTGGATTGGCTAAATCTTGACTTTGTATGAAGCGTTTTTTTTTTTCATGTGCTCATGTCCGAGAAAAAGCCAAAATACGCAGAAAAATCGCGATTTTAACCATAAAAGGAAGTCGAAATCAAAATTCGTTTCATACAAAATGTTTAAATTTAGAAAAGATTCAAGTTTCATTAAAGGACCAAGATCTAATCTTTTGATCCTGACAAGTACATAGTTGATCTTTCCAAACTATCCAAATTTGGCCTACTTGGACAGTGTGATCAGTTCGTAAATCAGTTGAAAGGCAGATAACCAATCTTGTTCAGTTCTCTCATCATTGTCCTACTGTTTCCCCCTTGAAAGTAGCTTATCCAGCTTGGATTTACATTCAAGTAAGCCAATAATCACTGATTTACACCTATTTATGCACTAAATGGTCATATAATACAGATTTTGCCCTACATCACCATCAGTTGCTCTCTCTACTTTCTCCAAATCAATATCAAACATTCAGGTAGCCATTCTACTCATGATTAGATAAGAAAATCTCCATTAAATTGAGTTCTTCCCTGATCAAGGTACAGATCATCTCTTGATTACTGTCATTGATGGCTCCAAAATCTGCATGCTCTGTGTCTCGGATGCAGGTACTGGCTAAGGCTAATGAGGCCCGCTCTGCTATTGCTCCTGACCCTGAAATAGCTCTGCAGAAGTGCCAAAGTGAGCTTGCTGATGCCCTTGCTGATGTTGATCATTTACGTGATGAACTTCAACAATCAAAGGAAGCCTGCATGCTTCTGACTGTACAGCCAGCTGATTTGAAAGCTTGCACTGACCATGAGACTCCTAAGCTAAGAGCTCAGATTACAAAGGTCAAGCATCTTCAGGAGCTCACCTATAAGAAGCTTTGGGTTGAGTGCTGTGCTTGTCAAAGAGCAAGCAAGCGCAAAAGTGACTTGGATGCAGAGATCTTGGATCTAAAAAAGGCTCAATGGAAAAAGCTTGAGGAAATCAAGGCTCTTGAAAAGGAGAAAGCTGTGGGTATTCAAGATGTTAAGCATGCAATTCAGCAGAATGATGTACTGCAAAAGGAACTGTCAAAGTCAGCAAAGCACTGTGTGGTAGAGCTTGCTTGGATGCATAATCAGATAACAGCATCCAAAGTCAAGCTCATAGAGGCTCAGGGAAAAATTTACAATTTGCAGAAAAAAACATATTGAGCTGTATCAAGCAAATGTCTGGCTGTTCAGAAAACTAGGGACAAAATTATAGAGGAGAAAACAACTTTCTATCTTTTGAAGAAGGGTGTATACTCCAATCAAACACGGAACCTTGTTTGTGTTTTATCTCAGGCTGGTGTTTCCAATGCAAATATTATGAGTGTAATTACTGCTGTACTGTCAGCAGGTGGAGTCAATGCACCAGAGCTACCTCATTTAAAGCCTGTATTAGTTGCATTTTGTAAAGGTGCTCAGGAGTCATGGAAGCAGTTGACATCAGAATATGCCCCTGGTGGTTTGATTGATGAAGCAACACAAGAACAGAAGGACTTTGCATGGATGCCTACCACCAATGATGTCAATGAAGGTGCCTTGGGCCAGTTTTGTACAATGATGCAGTGTCAACCTCAGCTAACTCTGCTGCAATACAATGCCAAAGCCATGTTTGCCGGAAACAATACAGCAGAGTTTATGGAGACACATTTTTTTCACGACACTCACCAATATATTCAGGAGCTTGCATGTCAGCCAAAAACAGAGGAAAAAGCCTGGCTGCAGGCTATTGTGGCACACAGTGAAGAGAAAGTAGCAAAGAAAATGGAGAGAGCAAAACAGAAGCAAGCACAAGCTTGAAGCTGCAGAAAATGCAAAATGAGTTCAAGGTGTTCAACCAATTTGGGATAAAGCAGGAATTGATGCATTGATGGGAGATACACTCAAGGACTATGTGAAGGTTTTTATCAATGCAGGAGCACCCAATTTGGATCATATCAAATCCAGTGCTACTCAACCTACACAAAGAGCTGCAATCAAAGCTGCTATTGATCTATTTCATAGTGGAGGGTGGGTGCTAAAACCAGGATTTAAAAACCATGAGGGAGTGATAACCAATGAAAATGAAAGTGAAAATGATGAGGATAGTGAACAGGAAATTTCTGAAGGATATGATGAGGATTCAGGAAGTGCAAGTCAGTGGGTAGATGAAGAGGACTGATAATACATTATTGTGTGACTGTTACATTCGCATTTCATGACATTTATAAGTATTAAACTACAAATGTACATTCAAATAATGTTTAATATAGCTGCCTGACTCTACGTAGTACTATATAAGTGAAAGAATCAAAGAAAACGGTCAAGAATTGCTCGAGGAACACACGAAACAATGGTTGGGTCAAGATTTGTGACAGAACTGGTCATGTGACTGTGACGCACTGCTGCCACAGCCATATCGGGCATTGCGAGCCCCCATATCAAGTGGCATGTAATGTTCAATGAGCCTGAGGCAAGGAAGAATCAGGAGTTTATCAACATCCACCTGGCTTGGATACTCTAATTATTTCCTTTACATGTGTATTTAACATTTCAGGCATCAACACTTCTGTTGGAGAGCTTATTTTATCAGTACTTCTGTGCTTTTCAGGTGAATTTGTTCTTAGTCGGAGAGCATGCGCTTCCAGTTGGGGCATCAATGATAACATCACAAAGTCCGGCATTTACCGATTGAACGCATAATCTCCTAATCGGGGCAATTTAGACAGTGAGGAGTCTTACTATTTCATAGCAAGCCAACACAGAAGATACTCCAGAGCTTGTATTTAAGACCTCCCACCAGACTATCCGGCTTGCAGCCATACAGCTAGGGCCTCAAGGCCATTTATTGTGTGATTGAAACGAGCAGAAACACACAGGCGTATCATTGTTTCGTGTGGTGAAATCCTTCACAATATGTCCCTCTGTAGTCCTCATACTCTATTCTCGATCTCTATTTTAGAACAAATCTGCCAGCCTAACTTGGTCAAATAAACTGTGTTAAATAGATATGGATGTGAATTTGGTGGTCATAGTGTTCCTTTCTCGCGCCACGGCATATAAATCCACTGCTGTGAACTATTAAAATGACGACATACGAAATGAAGATGAGCGACCATGGAAGAAAAATCTATCATAAAAAAGGGCCAAGTCAGGTGCATGGCGACCAGAGAAACATTACAAGGAGACCACACGGATTAAATGGAAACGTATACCAATGCGATGCCTTCCTTGGTTCTTGAGAGGCTCCTATAGACGGAGAGGCAGTGTGTCCTCTCACTCCAAGCGCATTTGGAGCCCAGGTCGTGAGGGAACAACGCTGTGAGACCTGACATGAAGCAATTAGCTATGTAATGATCACTGAAAATATCTTTCACGTGCTTAAATCTCCTGTGAATGCTTAGTGACCCTGTTTTCTGCGTTCTCATAAAATCATAACCTTATCTGTGAGAGAGAGATCTGCCAATGCGCGCCCTCATTTCCTTTTTAGGCGCAGCGTGTTCCACAAGGATCCATGAATAGACCACGATACTCACTCGCTCGGTACCAACTTTCATTCCCCCGTCCTTGCTTCTAATGAATTTTTGATTTTTATAGAATCTATTCGATTTTAAGCTGCACCTGATTGTCCTTGTGCCGTGGCTTGCTGCATCGCGACATCATCAATCTGGGCGTACACAATAAACATGGTCAAGTCCGCTATTGTCATATGGTCAATTACCTCTGCAAATACGCGCGATATCACGCACTCGTCCCATACCGTCTCACCTTGCTTCCATCTACGGCGTATAAAGCGAGCCTTCTTTGGCTTTCTGTTAGACGCGCCGAAGTGTTCTACTTTGTTGGCCTTCGACTCTGCTGTCTCGTCTGTGATTCACACCTCAATATGCGATTTTTGTCTTCATTATCTATCTTGGCAGGTGCTGGCTATGTACTTGCTGCCAACACAAACTTGGGTTGGCACTTTGTCCAGAACGGCACTTCGGGCCTCGTTGGGCTGGAGGTTATCGTCGTGTCCCCGACGCTAGCCGTGTTCTTCGACAGAGCCAGCAATGACCCGCTCCAGATTGACGGTCATACTACGTGGGGTGCACTGTGGAACTTGAAGACAAACACGGCGTCCCCGCTGAGTCTGATGACCGATAGTTTCTGTGGATCGGGTGGGTTCTTGAGTAATGGTACCATGGCAAGTTTTGTATTCTCCAATTACAGATATTCTGACTGAAACCTTTACTCTAATCTGTAGGTCAGTGTCGGTGGAACTATTCCAGACAACCCCATTGCTGGGGATGGACGACAGAGTATTCGTATTTTGGAGCCTTGCACGGATGTGAACGGTGTGGGATGCAAGATCATCGAAAACCCGGCTACCCTGCACCTTGCGGAAACGCGATGGTATACCTCCACTGCCAGGATCTTTGATGGCTCTTTGGTAAATGCATACCACGCCCATGTTTTTTTTTCCCCAAAAATTTGTTGATTTCTCTCAATAGATGGTTGTAGGTGGTATCCACGAAGAGACGGAATTCTACAACACCGATCCAGTCAACAGCTTCGAATTTTTCCCATCCAAAGATGGAGGCGTCCCCAGGCCTTCAGCCTTCCTCGAGCGCAGCCTCCCTGCAAATCTGTTCCCTCGGTAAACCTCTCATTGCTTCAAGATCGTCGAGTCTCCTGACTAGGCGCCCATTTAGCGTGTTGGCCTTGCCGGATGGGCGCATGTTGTTGATTGCCAACAATCAAACAATCATCTACGATATCGAGAAGAACACTGAGACGATCCTCCCGGATGTACCCAACGGCGTGCGCATCACGAACCCCTTTGACGGCACCGCCGCTTTGCTCCCTCTCTCTCCTCCGTTGTATACGCCTGAAGTCCTCGTTTGTGGTGGTTCCGCGGCCGATGACACCACCCCGTCTGAGCAGTTGTCCTCTCAGGATCCAGCATCGGACCAATGCAGCAGGCTTGAGATCACGCCCGAGGGCATTAAGCGCGGGTGGCAAGTTGAGCGCATGTCTGACACGAGAATTATGCCTGAGATGATTCTGCTTCCGAATGGCCAAGTTTTGATCACCAATGGTGGCCGCACGGGATATGCGTCGATTTCCTCTGTTGGCGACCCTATAGGCAACGTGTCGAATGCGGACCACCCTAAGTATGTTTTTCGCTAATCATTTTCGTGTTGCTACTGATTTAAGATGCGAAACCAAAGCTTCACTCCGGAGCTCTATACTCCTCAGGCACCTCTTGGCCGCCGTCTCAGCAAGGCTGGTCTCCCGACAACCACTATCGCACGCATGTATCACTCTGGCGTTACCTTGACACCTCAAGGGTGAGCTTCATTTTGACTCGAGTTGATCACTCGCCCATTTATTTTATTTGATAAAGCAATGTCCTGATTACGGGGTCCAATCCTAACCGTGCAATTGTCAACGGCACGGAGTTCCACAGGTTAGAGCTGATACACGTTAATTTCTCTGATGCATGCTAACTCCATAATCTCTTGCAGTGAGCTCCGTATCGAGACTCTGAACCCTCCGTTCATGACCATGGCAAGGCCCGTCATCACCCAAGCCCCATCCCAGATCCACTTCAATGACGCGATTACGCTCAATGTGAATATTCCCAAGGGCCTTAACACAGCTAACATTCAAGGTAATCCCAGTTTCCTCATTGGGTGCCAATTTATCGATTTCTGATTGTTATATCTCTCCTCAAAAGTTGCTCTGATGGATCTTGGTTTCTCTACACACGCATTCCACTCCAGTCAACGCCTCGTCTTCATGGATGCAACTCTCAGTTCTGACCACAAGTCACTCACTGTACACACCCCGCCCAATAACAGGGTCTTCCCTCCTGGGCCTGGTAAGTGCTATACACATGCCGCTGAGATGGTGTTTCTTTGCCTTCTAGGAGCTCGCTGACATTTGTGGACTAGGCTGGATCTTCGTCACCATTGATGGAGTCACGAGCGAGGCAGCTCATGTCCTTGTAGGCAATGGGCTCCCCCCTCCAGTGCAAGACCAAGGTATTCGCATTTGAGCATTTGAGAGTATGTAGGTATTGTGTAGGTAGCTTCCCGACTTTATACATGTCGCTGCGCTCGGGTATGTAACAGAAATACGGACAATTATCATTGATTTCTCCATCTTCCTGATGTGTCGCGCCCACAATCCTGAGCTTGAATGTCCGTTCTTCATAGTCTACATCACCGACAGCGCCTAAGATTCTCTGACAACTTCAGAGCACCAGCACATTTTCTGTTGCGTTTGCGAAACACCGGTTGCAATAGGCAAAAAACTCCGCGTACTCTGTAGGGGAATTAGGGACGGCTGATCTTGCACAGACGCGCGATCACGGCATGTTGTTGGCAACAGCCACGCACTCTCACAGACGCGCTGTGCGATGCCAACCTACGCCAACACACACCATCATTAGCCTCCAACGTCCAACGTTTATTCCCCGATGCGCGTAACCTCAGCCATACGACGGATCCAAAACCTCAACGTTCAACACACAAGTTTCCACAGGATACTTTCGTCAAGGATAGCGAGTATCCAGATGCGGTGGGTAGACTGCACCCTGGGCACCCGAGATATGATGCCGAGGTGAGAGGGATACGCCTTCGCCTCGTACGCCGGCGCGACGTATGCAGTCCCTAGAAAGACGGTGTCGGCTCCATGAATGAAGGAAGTAGCATCGTCGGAAAGGGAGTCTTTGGGAGAACGATAAAGTCGCTCTCTGACGACACTATTTCAAGTCAGTTCCTGCAAAGCACACAATCTCTTCGGTCAGGTATCAACAAAGTGATAAGTCGCGATGAACGTACCCTATTGCCTCGTTGACGACCAGCCCCATGATCAGGAGCCCTGCCTTCAGACCTGTCTTTGGGATGCGTACCGCAAACTTGTTCCTCCTCCGCGCCAAGGCTTGGACACCAATCCCAGCGATCATTGGCTTCTGCAGGTTCATCGCATCGTTGTCCTCACTATTACCGGCGCCTGCTCCTACAGCCCTAAAAAAAAATGGGTCGCCATCCGTCAACGCCGCCTGTACGCAGGGGGCATCGCTCGTCAGTGCGGTGGTCGACCAGGCTTTGTTCCTGTCAACGGAGATAGGAGGGCGGTCGACATCCCTGACTTTTCTGGTACGTCTGCATCTCTCTGATTACCGCACCCACAAAGGGTTGTCAATACTTGTTGACATGTTTTGGTCTTGTCGCTTCTAGGTAACAGAATCATGACATCCCCAGAAAACATCGAGGTTACCCCGCTTGCTAGCCTCTCCGTCCCATCATTCACCTCTGGTGTCTGCCTACATCTGACGACGAACACGATATTTTTTAAAGAGATCGTCCCGAAATGCATAACTCCTGCGAGCAGACTCCAGTCAATCACTCCAAGTTTCCAGATATCGAGCCCTTAGCTACGCAGCCACGGGTCGTAGAAGGCAGACTTCATGTCTTTCCCAAAGACCGCCTTTCCAACAATGCCGCTTCGTTCATTCTTGGAACGTGCGCCTTCTTCCCCTGGACTGTGTACATCGCACCAGAGGATGAGGTGAAGATGTATCCCTCCTGTCTCAGCATGAATCATTGCGGCGGTCGACCCCCGTTAAGGGAGATGGGAGGGCAATTATTGTTCTCGACTTCTCTGGTATGTCCACCTCTTCTTACTCGTCTCTGTAGTTATCATGAATGGGTGACTGATAACTTTTTGCGTTTATTATTTTCTTCTAGGTAACAGAATCACGACCTCGCTCGGGAATATTGAAGCCACATCGCTCGCCAGCATCTCCATCCCATCGTTCATCTTTGGCAATGTTCTTTACCTCACAGGCACCGCACGCAACGTCTACGGAAGTTCGCAGCGCCGACCTGACAACGTTCATCTGGGAGATAGAGGAGACGGGTGATGATCCTAAGCACGAGCCGGCAGTGCAACCTGGCCAGGCGGTGATCCTGGACTTCCAGCCCCTCCTGGGCGAGCGCGGGTACGCGCATATGACGCCTGTCAAGCCCGCTGCGGTGAATGACGACTATGTTCCAACATGGACGGTGTCGCACCGAGGTCCGAGGTCCAAGACCAAGAAGGCCACGTTTGCTTCGACGATGTGGGAGTTGCCTGGAGGCATTGTGACCCGCAAGATCTCTAGCAATATGCACAAGCTCCACCCAGATTAATCTGAATCGCCGGTGGAATCGGGAGTACGCCCTTCCTGGTGGTGCTGCGTACCATTACCAGTCAGTCGTGACTTCGACCAACCCACACCACAGATCACGCTTGTCGTGTCTACACGAGGTTGACGTCATGGCTTCGCTCGTCTCCCAGGCTTTGAACGGGAAACAGCTACTGTCTACTGTACCGGTGCATATCTTCTCAACCCCGGCCATTCTGCCACCAGACGCGCCTCTATCCTCATCCCCCTCAGGGTCAGATGTCGCTCCTTCCTCTCGTAAACCTGTGTAGACAGAGGAGGATGGCTCTCAGGACCCCGCTTCTGTTGACCCATTTTCGTCTGTGTCTTTGCAGGTAACCCATGCATCCGGGCTTTCTTTCACCCAGCACTCAAGGCCATATGCATCTTGACGCTGTTCCTGACCTCTCGGGTCTGACCATGCTCTCGGGACGGCCAGTCACTAGTTCTGAAGAGACACAGTCCTATGTTTGTGGCTCTTTCGCCTTTGAAATGGCCATCAGCTACTCGCTGGACAAACTTGGCGTCCTATCGACGAGTATTCATAAGGAGACTTTTGCATACTAGAGTCTCTTCAGGCTGTGGATGGGCTGTAGGTAGAATCTAACTCAATATGCTCTACTGGAAGGTGTATTTACTGCATCTGATATCTCTCATTACTGTTCCTTCGATTTCTGTAGTCATCATATTGTATTGCCTTCCTTGCGTCGATTCGTCTATGAAGAAGCACACCTTGATTGCCGGCAGCATCGAATGATGACAGACACGATCCTCTCGGTGATCACCTATATACTGTTACACGCGCTTGTTCATGCATGGTTCTGCTGGGATCTATGAAGGTCCTCCATGACCCTATCCTCGTGTCCTCGCGTCTCTGACATTGCTTCCCTCTGGAAACCGTCCTTTTGGAGCCTAGGTGGTGAGGGAACAGCGCTATAAGACTTGTGATCAGGTAATTAGCTATTCAATGATCACTGCCAATGTCTTTCACATACTCAAATCTCCTGTGAATGCTTAGCGATCCTGTTTGCTGCGTTGTTATAAAATAACAGCCTTGTTCGTGAGAGCTCCATCTGCCAATGGAGCACCCTCATTTCCTTTTCAGGCGAAGCGTTTCCACAGGAATCCATGAATAGACCACGATGTTCACTTGCTCTGTACCCGTCCTTGCTTCTAACGGCTTGTTGGGTGTCTACAGAGTCTATTTTCTTGAAGCTCCGCCTGAGTGTCTTTGTGCTAAGACTTGCTGCATCACAATATCATCAACCTAGGCGTAAGAAATAGACGTGTCCATGTCCGCTCTTGTCATATGTTCAATTACCTCTGAAAATAGGCCCGATATCATGTAATCTCCCATATCGTCTCACCTTGCTTGCATCTACGGCGTATAAAGCTGGCATTTTTATTTATCTTTTTGTTAGACGCGTTGAAGGGTTCTGCTTTTTCAGCCTTCGACTCTGCTGCCTCGTCTGTGATCAACATGCGCTTTTTGTCTTCACTATCCATCTTAACCAGTGTCCTGTCGGCTCTCGCGGCCAACACGAACTCAGGTTGGCACTTTGTTCAGAACGGCACTTCGGGCATCGTTGCGCTTGAGGTTATCGTCGTCTCCCCGACGCTTGCCATCTTCTTCGACAGAGCCAGCAACGACCCGCTCCAGATCGACGGTCATGCTGCCTGGGGTGCGCTGTGGAACTTGAAGACCAACACGGCGTCTCCGCTGCGCCTGATCACGGATAGTTTCTGTGGATCAGGTGGGTTCTTGAGTAATGGCACCATGGCAAGTTCTGCACTCCCCAATTCCGGATACCCTGGCTAAAGGATTTGCTCTAATCTGTAGGTGAGTGTCGGTGGAAATATCCCGGCCAACCCCGCTGCGGAGGACGGGCGGCAGAGTATTCGTATTTTCGAGCCTTGCACGGACGTGAACGGTGTAGGCTGCGAGATCATTGAAAACCCGGCTACCTTGCACCTTGCGGAAACGAGATGGTATACCTCCACTGCCAGGATCTTCGATGGTTCTCTGGTAGATATATACCGCCCACGTGTTTTCGAGAAATTATTGATTTCTCTCAACAGATGGTTGTCGGCGGTATTCACGAGACGACGCCTTTCTACAACACAGATCCAGTCAACAGCTTCGAATTTGTCCCATCCAAAGATGGAGGTGTTCCCAGGCCTTCAGCCTTCCTCGAGCGCAGCCTACCTGCAAACCTGTTCCCTCGGTAAGCCTTTCATAGCTTCAGGATCTTTGACTCTCCTAAATAGGCGTTCATTTAGCGCATTGGCGTTACCGGATGGGCGTATGTTATTGATTGCCAACAACCAAACCATCATCTACGATATTGAGAAGAACACTGAGACAATCCTCCCAGACGTACCCAACGGCGTGCGTATCACAAACCCCTTTGACGGCACCGCCGCTTTGCTCCCTCTCTCTCCTCCGTTGTATACGCCCGAAGTCCTCGTTTGCGGTGGTTCCGCAGCCGACGACACCACCCCGTCTGAGCAATTGACCTCTCAGGACCCAGCGTCGGACCAATGCAGCAGGCTTGAGATCACGCCCGAGGGCATCAAGCGTGGGTGGCAAGTTGAGCGCATGTCTGACACGAGAATTATGCCTGAGATGATTCTGCTTCCGAACGGCCAAGTTTTGATCACCAATGGCGGCCGCACGGGATATGCGGCGGTGGCTTCTGTTGCTGATCCTGTCGGAAATTCGTCCAATGCGGACCACCCTGTGTATGCTTTTAATTCAAGATACTCACGTTGATGTTCTTTTAACGGCTGCTGCATAAAGCTTCACTCCGGAGCTCTATACTCCTCAGGCACCTCTTGGCCGTCGTCTCAGTAAGGCTGGTCTCCCGACAACTAACATTGCACGCTTGTATCACTCCGGTGTCAGCTTGACACCCCAAGGGTGAGCTTTATTTTGATTCGGATTGATCACTTACCCATCTATTTTATTTCATTAAGCAATGTTCTGATTACGGGTTCCAACCCTAACCAGCAAGTTGTCAACGGCACGGAGTTCCACAGGTACTTAGAAGATTACACAGCTTACTTTTCGTAGCACATGCTAAGTTGCTCATAGCGAGTTCCGTGTCGAGACTCTTAACCCTCCGTTCATGACCATGGCAAGGCCCGTCATCACCAAAGCTCCATCCCAGATCCTCTTCAATGACGCGATCACTCTCAATATGAATATTCCCAAGGGCCTTAACACAGCTAACATCCAAGGTAATACTACCTTCGTTATTGATTACTTTGTTATAAACTTCTGATCATCATATCTCTCCTCAAAAGTTGCTTTGATGGATCTTGGTTTCTCCTCGCATGCATTCCACTCCAGTCAACGCCTCGTATTCATGGACGCAACTCTCAGTCCTGACCACAAGTCACTCACCGTACACACCCCGCCCAATAACAGGGTTTTCCCCCCTGGCCCCGGTAAGTGCTATACACATACCATTGTTTCTTTGCCTTCCAGGAGCTCGCTGACCCCCTCTGGACCAGGCTGGATCTTTGTCACCATTGACGGAGTTACGAGCGAGGCGGTTCATGTCCTCGTAGGCAATGGGCTTCCCCCTCCAGTGCAAGACCAAGGTGTCCGCATTTGAGCATTTGGGGGTATGTTTGTAGCTTCCCCGGTCATCAGCAAAGCGGCAAACATGTTAACGGGTTTTAGGGTTATTTTGGGTTTTGCTGGTTTACGTAGCCTACTTCTCAGAAACCCAAAGAGCACCGTATATTGTAAATATGTACACAACGCAAGACTGAAAACTAGGTCTCTAAAGATGGTGGATATAGTTAGTATATGCTCTCTGTATTATATAGTGTCAAACTTACCCTGGCTTGTTTCTCCTGAGAGGAGCTACGCCATGAAAAACTGTGCGATTGGTGGTCCAACAAATATGCACCGGGTTCACGCGATTATTTTGGCTTGAAAAACTTGTAAAAAACCCCGAAATGATTGTTTTGCTTGTTTACTGATTTACTGCTTCTTCAATGCAATGATCCGGTGTCCAGTCATGGTATTCCACCTGAAATCTCTCTGACGACTTCAAGCACCAGCACAATTTTTTTTTGCGTTTGCGAGACACCAATCGTAGTGGGCAAGAAGTCCGCATACTCTATTGGGGAATCACGGAGGGGCTCTTCTGATCTTGCACACGCGCAATCACGGCAAGTTGTCGGCAACGGCCGCACACCTCACAATCCTGCACTCTCACAGACGCGCATACTGCGTCCAGTGCCAACCTGTGCCAACGTTTCATTCCCCGTTGCGTCTAGCCTCAGTTAAACGACGGATCCGAGACCTCGACATGCAAGTTTCGAGAGACGACCGTCAGAGAAGGGGAGCAACTTCCAAGGATACTTTCTGGATCATCAAGGGTAGCGAGCATCTGGAGGTGGTTGGTAGACTGTGCGGCTTCTTCCTCTTAGGCAAGGATGGCCACCCTGGGCACCCGAGATATGTTGCCCTCTGAGTGCAGGCCGTGTTGTCGGATGGGGAGCCATTTTTCAAGGTTGTAGCTGCAGGCGCCAGTAGGAGTGAGGGCGATGATGGGAAGAAGCCAGCGATCGCTAGGATTGGCGATGCCGTCTCGATGCGGAGAAGGATTGAGTTCGCGGGACACATCAAGAAGACGGGTCTAAGAAAAAGGATAGAGCTGGTCGTTAAAGAGGTAATAAGGTGCGTTCATCGCAGCTTTTCACTTTCTCGTCGTCTAATCGTGTGCTTTGCAGGAATTGACCCGAAATAGCCTTGAAGTAGGCAAGCTGGCCCTTGTAATCGCCCCATGTTTCGAGGTCTTTAGCCCTCTGCTACACAGCCGTGGAATATGAGTGCTGGCCAGGGCTTGCCCAAAGCGCGTCTGCGGCAGGTGGAGGTTCACAGCACGAACCTGGCGACGTTCACCTGGGAGATGGAGAAGACAAGTGGTGACGCTGAGCACGAGCTGGCGGTGCAGCCTGGATAGGTGGTGATCCTAGTAGACTTCAAGACTCTCCTAGGCGAGCGACAATATGCGCATATTATGCCTGGCAAGCCTGCTGCGGTGAACGACGACTATGTGCGAACATAGACGGTGTCGCATTTCAGTCCGAGGTCGAGTACCCGTGGTGAAAGTGGCGGTGGCGATGGCGAGAGGAGTGCCCGGAAGAAGACCACGTTCGCCTTGACGATGCGGGAGAAGCCTGGAGGCACCGCGACCGGCGCGCTCTCCAGCATCGTGCGCAAGCCTCAGCAGGTCAAACCATACACCCTCGACGACGTGCGATTTGGACCTGAAGTTCGGCGTCGTGGGTATCGGTGGTGACATCGTCCTTCCGCCCCTTCCTGCCCGCGACTCTGCGCTGGCGCCGGCTTCACCCAGACTAGTCTGGATCGCGGGCGGGATCGTGATTATGGCCTTCCTGGCGATGCTGCGTACCATAAAGCAGGCGTTATTTCGACCAACCCACACCAGAAATCACTCTCGTCGTGTCTCTCGCGAAGTCAACGCCATGGTATCGCTCGTATCCCAGGCTTTGAACGGGCAATAGCTACCGCCCGCTGCATCGGTGCACATCTTCTCAACCTTTCCACTTCGCCACCAGACGCACCTCACTGACATCCTCCTCACAGGAAGATAGCTCTCAGGTCCCCGCTTCTCTCGACGCATCTTCGTCTGCGTCCTCGCAGGTTACCCATGCCTCTGGGCTTCCCTTCACGCAGCAACCAGGCCGTGTACATCTCGATGCTGTTCTTAACCTCTCGAATTTCTCCAGCCTCTCGGGAGGGCCAGTCGCCGGCTCTGGAGAAAACCGTTTCTACGTTTGTGGCCCTCTGGTCTTTGAAACGGCCATCACCGACTCAGTGACAGGCCTTGGCGTCTCACCGACGAGTATTAATAGGGAGACTTTTGCATACTAAAAGTCTCTTAAGGCTTTTCATGGCCTGAAGGTAGGCCTGACAGACCCCGACTGGATGTAGTGTGGTGGAAGCCGCATATATCTGTGTGTGATATCTGTCATTATTTTCCCTCAAATTCTCCAGTTGGCATATTGCGTCGTCCCCCTTTCGCCTATCCGTCTCTTGAGAAGCATGCAATTATACAGCGGGCATCAAATGACGACAATTAGGATCCTCTTCCTGATTGCAGTTATCCTGTCTTACTTCCCAGTCTTCACCGGCACTGTCTGTTTCTGAACGGTATCTTTCTTGATTGAAGCAACAGTCATGTCGCTTTGTCGCTTTTTCTTGTTATCTTTCTCTTGAGAAGCGCGCACCCCACGGATCCAATGCGAACGCGGTCACGAATGCCATGTTTTCCTAGGTTTCTGGGAGGCTTCTATGGACAGAGGGATCGTCTGCCTTCTCACTCCATGTGTGGTTGGAGCCTAGACCATGAAAAACCAGCCCTATTGGATCTGTGATCCGGCATTCAGCTATGTTATGATCATTGTAATGTACTTCAGTACTCATACTCCCTGTGAATGCTTTGTGACCCTGTTTCCCACTTTCTCAGATGATAGCCTCGTCCGTGAGATCTCCATCCGGTAATGTGCGCCCTCAATCCCTTTTATAGCGACGCGTTCCACTTTGGACTAATAATAGGACGTAATGCTCACTCGCGGTGTACCGACTCTCACTGCGCCGTCCTTGCTTCCAACGGCTTGCCCAACGTCTATTGAGTCTATTCTCTTTGAAGCTGCGCTTGGATGACCCCGTGTTCTGACTTAATGCCTCACTTCATCATCATCCTAGGCACAAGAAATAGACGCGCCTAATACCGCTATTGTTATATCTGTCCGATTGCCACTGGAAATAGGCGCGCTCTCACAACCATACCTATGTCGTCTCATTGTGCTTCCTTCTGCGGCATATAAAGCTGGCACCTTTCGGGTTTCTACAAGACGCGCTAAAAGGTTCTGCCTCTTCGCCCTCAACTATCTCCTCCGTCGTCTACAATCTACACCACAATGCGCTTCTTGTCTCTACTATCTATCTTGACAAGCGCTGGCTTTGCATTTGCTGCCAACCCGAACTTGGGTTGGCACTTTGTCCAGAACGGTACCTCGGGGCTCGTCGCACTCGAGCTCATCGTCGTTTCACCGACGCTGGCCATCATGATGGACAGAGCTACCAATGACCCGCTCCAGGTCGATGGCCATACTACCTGGGGTGCGCTTTGGAATTTGAAGACCAACACGGCATCTCCGCTTAGTCTGGTCACGGATAGTTTCTGTGCATCGGGTGGCTTCTTAAGTAATGGTACCATGGTGAGTCAGGCGCTGTGGTTGAAAAGCTGATCCTGAATCTATACTGACTGGTGTACTCTCTCAAACTGTAGGTCAGTGTCGGTGGAAATATTCCCGCCAACCCCGTTGCGCAAGACGGGCGGCAGAGCATTCGCCTCTTCGAACCCTGCACGGATGTGAACGGTGTGGGATGCGAGATCATCGAAAACCCGGAAACCCTGCACCTTGCGGAAACGAGATGGTACACATCCACTGCCAGAATCTTTGATGGCTCTTTGGTGAATATGCCTCATCTTCGTTCGCTATGAAATACGTTAATGCATCTTTATAAGATGGTTGTCGGTGGTATCCACGAAGATACACCATTCTACAATACCGACCCTGTCAACAGCTTCGAGTTCTTCCCATCTAAAGATGGAGGCGTCCCCAGACCTTCAGCCTTCCTCGAGCGGAGTCTGCCAGTCAATCTTTTCCCCCGGTAAGCCCTTCATTGCCCGCAGGATGATGGAGTGTTGCAACTAAGCACTCATATAGTACATTCGCTTTGCCGGATGGAACCGTGTTGATGATTGCTAACAACCAGACCATCATCTATGATATCGAGAAGAACACTGAGACAATCCTCCCGGATATACCCAACGGTGTGCGCGTCACCAACCCGTTCGATGGAACCGCTGCCCTCCTGCCGCTCTCTCCCCCGAATTTCACACCCGAAGTCCTCGTCTGCGGCGGATCCGCGTCGGATGATACCATTCCGGCATTGAACCTCTCCTCTCAGGACCCTGCAACGAGCCAATGCAGCCGACTCGAGATCACCCCCGCGGGTATCAAACGCGGGTGGCAAGTCGAGCACATGTCTGACCCGAGAATGATGCCGGAGATGATCCTTCTTCCGAACGGCCAAGTTCTGATCACCAATGGAGGCCGCTCTGGATATGCAGCGGTGGCTTCTGTTGGCGACCCCGTTGGCAATTCGTCCAATGCGGACCACCCTGTGTATGTTGTCAATTCATCGTATTCGCATTGATCTAACAGGTGCCAAAACAAAGCTTTACTCCGGAGCTCTATACCCCTCAGGCACCTCTTGGCCGTCGTCTCAGCCAGGCTGGTCTACCAACAACCACTATCGCACGCATGTACCACTCAGGCGTTAGCTTGACTCCCCAAGGGTAAGTTGGCCCAGAATCGAATTGGGCATGTACTCATTTCCTTTGATTGATGAAGTAATATATTGATTGCGGGTTCCAACCCCAACGGGCAAATTGTCAATGGCACAGAGTTCCACAGGTAGGGAGTTGCAGGACTTATTTCTTTGTGACGGATGCCAACTCGGTGATTCTTCACAGCGAGCTCCGTGTCGAGACTCTTAACCCTCCGTTCATGACCATGGCAAGGCCCGTCATCACCAAAGCCCCATCCCAGATTCACTTCAATGACGCGATCACCCTCAATATGGATATTCCCAAGGGCATTAACACAGCTAACATTCAAGGTAATGCCACATTTCTCATTGAGCGCCAATTTATCCGTTTCTGATCATCACACCTTTCCTCCAAAGTTGCTTTGATGGATCTTGGTTTCTCCTCGCACGCATTCCACTCCAGTCAACGCCTCGTTTTCATGGACGCAACTCTCAGCCCTGACCACAAGTCACTCACCGTACACACCCCGCCCAATAACAGGGTTTTCCCTCCTGGCCCTGGTAAGTCATGTTTACGTATCGTCTAGATGCCGTATTATTTTGCCCTCTTAGAGCACGCTGACATTTGTGGACTAGGCTGGATCTTTGTCACCATCGATGGAGTTACGAGCGAGGCTGCTCATGTTCTCGTCGGGAATGGTCTTCCTCCTCCAGTGAAAGACCAAGGTGTCCGCATCTGAGTGTATGCATCATGTACCTTCCTCACCCTATCATACGTATTACAGCGCTCATGTTCATAAACAATACAAATAACAATCATCCAAGGTTCCTCTATCTCATAATGCGTTGCATTCATTCCTCTTCGAACATCTTGCTTTCAATTTCTACATCATCCACCTGCTTTGGTTCCAGTAGCAACACCAATACGCATACTGCTCCTCTGTGCAATTATCCTGCGTCCAGTCGGGGTATCCCACCTTCAACGTCTCCAACGACTTCAGGGCACCTTTTCCATTGCGTTTACGAAACACGGGGTCCCATTGAGCGAAGAACTCTTTGTATTCCTTCCGGATATCCTGAAACTTTTCTCGACTCAAATGGCGTTCCGTCAGATACGGGATTCTGTACGGCGTTTCATCGAATGGGTACGTTTGCAGCTCGGGGAAGCGTGGTTCTGGGCCGGGTTGGATGTAGTAGTTGCGGCCGTATGAGGAAAGGGAACCTTTCATAATCTTGGACATTCCTGCAGTTTTTTGTTTGTTGGTGTCGACGAAGATGTCAACTTGCTTGTCGAGGTGTCCTTGAGCTGAAGAAACTGCACGCCCGGAACTGGTAGCGCTGTGGTTGTTCATGGATGTCGTGTCTGTGCAGTCTGGGGGTGGCTCTGGTGGCAGGAAAGCCTCTTATATATTATGTGGCACCTGCATATGCCTTGTCGCGTGGGGCCAGGGCCCGGGCCAGTTCAACGCAGGCCATGCGCGCGGCCCATGGCAAGCACTGAGCGTTACAAGAAAAATCTCACACGCGGCGTCCTTGCCAATGCTATTATCTATCCTTTAGGGCCACCGGTTGGTAGGTCAGATATTTTGATAGCTTATCGGCTTCTATAAATAGATAAGCGCCGAGGCAGTGAAATGCCGATGTCAGACCGATGTCAGATGGCCACGATTCCTCATCAAGTCCTCATTGACAGACTTTGACAGAACAAACTCACAAATAGACCTTGAGTATGCACATATTGTACCGAGATTATCCTGTCCGACCAATATGAACATGGGAATACTGCCCGACGAGAGACGGATCGTTGCCAAAACAAAACAAATTCCCATTGAAACGAACGGCCACTATTCAAGCGAAACTTGAGGGATCGGTCCTCAGTAAGCGAGTTTTTTCTCCCTTGCAAAGATACTAGCCCTCATAACAGTGACCTACGTCTAGTATTTTGAATCAGATATTAGACAAAATCATTCGGACCGATTGACGAGGCTCATGAGCCAATTATACCACTGTGCCATACAGCCTGCCAAATGTCGTTTTGGGATCACTTTCCGCGTTTCACTGAAGCATTGCCCGCCGTTATATTCTATCATTTACGCCTGCAGATCCGGTTTCTTCCATGGCACTGGGATTAATATCTTCCCCAATCATCTAAATAGTGAGAAGACTTAAAAGAATACAGTAATTCGTGCACACGCTCACAATCCAATCACCCCTTCCGTGGCTTTCGATGAATACCACCACCTTTCGCCCTTTTTCGACTCGTAGAGACAGTGACGGCAGCTCACAGGCCGGCGGCCCGGGGACAATATACCACAGCTACCACTCATCCAGACTGTCAATACATGATATCCCTCTGACCATCCAAAGCTCTACCTGTATCGAGAATCCCGAGTCAACCCACCCCACTGAACATTGGCGATCCCATCACCACGGCAAAGTCCGCCTCTGGCTTCTTTTTACCTTCGCGTTTGTGGTGTTATCCCCTCTCGCATCAATTATGATTGGACTACATCTCCATACACGCGACTTTGGTATCCCTGCGGATGTTGATACTACCTTCAGGCCGTTTAATGGACGTACACTGCTGGTGGAGGCGGTGTTAGTCAGTGCAGATCCGATGTCAACGACTATGATCATGGATTGGATTATCATGGGGGAGCAGAACTCCTCCTGCGGGTTGCAGTCCATCGAATCATGCACCGACATCAACATTTTCTTTGATAAGTACGCATGTTATTATCACCGAGCTCTCGCTGCCTTGCCCCTATAAATAATGAAGCTCAACGTAACAATGAACATACAGTAATCTTATATCCGGTCCGTCGACCACAGGTCAACCAGCCACCAGCGATCGCCCGCTGCGGCCTATATTCAAGCTTAACGCCACGACCTTCGCTCAGCGCGACATCACTGCTAATTCTCCCACCTTTCGGACCAGGCTAATCCTATTTTCACCTAACAATCCCCTATCTTCTCTACTATACTATCCGTTTGACACGTAAGGCTCGTCCTCATCATCATTCACTGTTATCATTTACATAACACGCTTCTCTAGATACTCGGCAGAGGTATTCATGTTTGCAGAGGATGCCGCCACAAACGAGACGATCGGAGTCAAGATCGCGAAGACAAGGGGCATCGCAGTGTGAGTGTGCGGCTTTTGTTTGAAGTCCATATTGGATGTACTAACCGAAACCGCGCCACTCTTCATTAGCGACTTTAAAACACACGTACAGGCTCGAACAGACTACTACATTCCTCCTGGGATGATTGATTTCTCCATCACCTTGTCAAGGGGTAACCTTGTGAAGGTTTTCGCAGTCATGGTAGTCGTGTCTATATGTATGTTCAATTGCATTTTAATCACTCAGCTGGAAGTTGAACTTGAACCGCAGGGCTCGTTACCTTGATTTTGATTATTCTGATACTCACCTCCGTATTCTTTGGTTTCAGACAGAAAACTGAAGTTTTGATTGCACCCGTTGCCACAGTGTTTGCCTTCACTCAACTACGTGCCAGCATGCCCGGTGCGCCAGCTGGGTTCGGTGAGCCTACTACTGCTTTCCGTGTGCCTCGAGTGAGACTATTCATACTTTATCAGGTGACATTTTAGGTAGATTGATAAAACTGTGATGCTCCAGTCATCGGGCTCATTAGCGGGAATTTAGACTTTGTCGGGCTTCTTCCGTGTCTAGCTTTGTTGACGCTCTCGGTACAGAGTTTTTTTTCCGCTTTCTGATAGGCCTTTATTCATGAAATTCCTTGTTGATTAGGCAGCGTTCACCTTGGGCGCTTTTCTCTTCTCTGATCCCACGGCTAAGCCTCAAACTCTCAGCACTGAGATGATATGTACGCTGGTTTTGCTAATCACTGAATAGTAATTGACTGAGGTGCCGTCCACGAAGGCAATGCTTTTCCTTGTATACGACGTGGAAAAGGGGCTCCGAGCATTCATAAATAGACATGCATGATTGTCTCAACTCTGTCGACGTGACTTCCCACGCTCCGAGTCCATGCACCCAAACAAACATGCGGGGTCGTTGATGTCAGCCTATCTCAGCACACTCGGCACTCAAAGCCACGCACGTATTGCTAACAAAGTTGCTCACATATATACGTGTATTCACACCTCCCTTTAACACTGTTATTACTTTCTTACTTTACAGTCTTTTCATAGTAATCTGTAGTGCCGATTTTCGTAAAACCTGATTTGCTCATGATTGACTTTGATGGGTTGATTGGTTCATATCCTGCCATCAATGGGAATCAGCAGCCATCCGGTAAATTGAATGTCGCCATCTCGGCTTCTTATTAGTATACGTCCATTAATATACTGTACCCTCAGGGCTGCATCATGAGACGTCCTAGAGCGAATCTCCTTCTCCACCTACCATGTCACAGATGCCACAGAAGACCAGCAACGACGTGCAGATTGAAATATACTCCATACAGATGGATAAACATATGTTGTAGCTGGCTAATACACATCCGGGTTTCTTCCCGCTTGATACTTGTCCTGTGTCATGTGCACACCCCAGGTGGAAGGCGCCACATATTCGTCAGGCCGGTCACGGATCACATCTCCTAATGAATCACTCAAAAAATGGTACAGCACTGCTATTCCTGTCCAGTACCTGCGAAGAAGCGCTTCAGAAGCGCAGCTCCCAGCTTCTGACAGCACGCATTGAGCGAAAGATGGGCGCATTACGCCACCCACAGTAATAAAGACTCAATCCCGAAGGCGAGGATTCATCCTTATCATCTCCTCGAATGGTTACTCTTATCAACATACCTCATTCCACCGACGAGGGAAAAACCGCGGTCCAATATCCAGTGGTCAACACCTCTGTACGTTTGGACAGTGGTCCCAATGGCTCCAAGCACACGAACGAGGTCGATGTGCTGCAAGTGGGCAAGATTGAGGAAGCCATTGAAGCTATAGGGATGGGTCGATATCAATGGTTCGACTTCATGACGCTCTACCAGGTGATTATGTATTGATATCCCCTCCGCTGGTCCTGTAGGGAGCTATTCTTCGTCACGGGATTTGGTTACTTCTCGTACGCTATATACCCTTCCCTGGAGGCTTTGAATATTCGTATTGATAAATATGCGCTTTTAGGGACAACCTATGGCCCGTATGCGTACAAAAATTATGATCTCGTGGTTTTAGAACCTCACCAGATCACTTTTATTGGATAGATCGTTACTGGCCTAATCCTCCCAGCGGTTGCAGCCGAATTTACATTTCAAGCGCCTTTCCTGAAACTTGGACAGAACATTGGTCTGCTCGTAGGGGCAGCATTTTGGGGTATCGGCGCAGACATATGGGGCAGACGGTAAGTCCAACATAGATCTTGTGCTCTGGATTCCATGAAATCTAACGTCAGTCTTAATGTGCTGTATATGAATGTGAACTGGTGTATAAGTATTTCATTCAACATAACACTTCTCATCACTGGCATTTTCGCTCTTGCTGCGGGTGGGTCCCCAAATGCTGTCACTCTCTGCATCCTCGCTGGCATGTGGTCCATCGGCGTCGGTGGTAATCTGCCTGTTGATTCTGCGTTATTTCTTGGTACGTATCGACCTTGATTATTGCACTAATCGTACGGCGCAAACCATCATCGAGTCATTTACCAGCTATTGACTCAATTTTAGAGTCTATTCCATCATCTTATCACTATCTCCTGACGGTCCTGTCGATTTGGTGGGCGTTCGGGCAGCTTGTTGGCAGCTTGGTGAGAAAATCAATCGGAAAGCACTTGAAACAAGATCTGAAAGTACGTTCACAGGTCGCCTGGCCTCTTATCGCCAGATATTCTTGCCCCTCCAACGCTTCAGAATGCCCGCGGTCTGAAAATCAGGGTTGGAGATACTTCCTCTTCTGCGTAGGCGGCCTCATGCTCGCACTCTGGTTTATTCGCTTCTTCGTATTCAAACTCTATGAGAGCCCCAGATGGCTCTGTGCGACTGGAAGAGTTCACGACGCATGTGGTGCACTAGACGGAATTGCGGCGAAGAATGGTTACACAGGGAATCTTAATCTTCCCAAAGGTCATTCAAGGAAATCGGTGCTCATGGTAGGAGAGAAGAGTGCAAGTGACGGCAAGAGCCCTCGCAATACAGCCTGGATATTTGCTGTCATTCAGCAAAGGCTCGAAGTCTTAGATCTGGATCATGTACGACCATTATTTTCTGAGAGGAAATTGGCGTATCTGATGACCCTGCTAATCTCCATATGGGGTACGTGAATTTGCATCAATATGTCAACCCCCAAGCTCCTGATCAAACATACCTTGTAACTTGATCCAGCGTTGACTGGGTTAGCTTTTCCTCTGTGAGCGATTTATTGTATAATTTCAAGTGTATCTCCGCAACGCCTAGGTATTAATTCCAGCTACAACTCATTCGTCACATATTACCTTGCCACGAGGGGAGCCGATTTCGGAGATGGATCAGTATACACAACATATCGCAACGTATGGCGTCATAAAATCTTGTTATGTCTTGCCCCCAATAATCCCCACAATCAGCAGGTGATATTAAGCGTAATCGGCGTTCCAGGTGCGCTCATCGCCGGAATCATGGTTCGAGTACCACTCCTCAGCGGGCGCGGCACACTTTCGATATCAGCATTACTCACAGGAGCGTTCATTCTCGCATCTACGACCGCGCGGACATCTACGGTCCTCCTTCTGTGGAACTGTGCCTACAGCTTCACAAGCAATATTATGTATGGTGTGCTTTATGCTGTAACTCCGGAATTGCTGCCTGTGAAGCACCGCGGAACCGGGAATGCCCTGTGTGCGAGTGCGAATCGCATCTTTGGTGTCATGGTTAGTCTCATTTGTACTAGATATTTCACTATATCTCCAACTAAACCCATTATTGTTGCGTGCTATTAGGCGCCAGTAGTGGCCTTGTATTCTAATCTAAAATCTTCAGTTCCAATTTTTATTGCTGGAGGGTTGTTTTTGGTGGCTGGAAGCGTCTCGTTTTTGCTCCCTGAAGATAGTAGCTAGATTGTCCTGTTCGGCGATTCGGCGACCACACATAGATATGTCCCGCTGCGCATATTTGTCATGTCATGTACCCACTTTGATCTTTACGGTTGCGAGAATTTTTTCAATCGGATTAACGGGCCATGATCCATGTGCTGCTCACAATATGTAACTACCCAGGTTTTTACAGAGCCGTTGTCCTATAACAGGGACTGTATGTAGTATTGATCATAATCAGGAAACGTATCGCCACGAACAACATTGGCGCCCACAAATGCCCAGCTGTGCTGTTTGGCGCCCAGAGCACAGCACTCTGTGCCGAATTGATGACTTACGGCAGTGTTGACCGACATCCACGGCATCACGCCTAACAATTTCTTATGCGCAGATGATTACATGTTGCTTTGAAAACTCGATTTCTTCAGGCAGGAGCAAGTGTTCAGGAAAGCAGAGCTAGCAAATGGCGCGTGAGGATGTGATACGAAAGCATTCAAGATTGTGTCACATATACTAGTAGCAGTCAGTTCTTCGAGAAATTCCTTTAAACTTCTTGTCTGTGTACACTGATGAGTTGCTTATCTGATCTGAACATATATCAATGATGAGTGGCAATGATGACGTGTGCATACTAAGTGGGCGTTGCAACCCGATGCAGTGCTTGTTGCTGCGCACGCCAAGGGCGCCTCACTAAAAATACTTGTCGTCCACACAATTCAGCGCCTAAGCCTTTGTACAGCATTGGCGAACCGAGTATTACGTTTCCAAGCAGGAAACCTATAAGAACAAGCCTCCTACGCTCTGAGTCAATCCCATTATTTCAGACCCCAGACTACTGCACCAACAGTAGCCGGATCTTATCTTTCATCGCCAAACCCACTTGTGAATGCCAAGTCGCTCAAAGACAGTCCGCTTCGCACACGAGAACACGATATATTATCCCTCACCAGCACCACTAGCATTTGCCTCTTCAATATCCACCGCGACCCCCCCAACACGCACCTATTCACTACCAGTGCCACGCGCCTCCCAAAAACATCATGTCGCTCATATCCATCACCAGTCCCATGCAACAATCAGTGTTCCCCATAGATATTTTGCGCCCTCAAGTATATCCTGGGATCTTCGCGACCGCCCTTCTACCATCACGCGATATCAACACCACCTCTCGTCGCACGCGCTCAATGAGCCCGCGACTTCCCCGCCCACAGACTTCCTGCGTATCATCATACCCAGTGCACCTTGGTCCATCAAAGTGTACCCCACCACGCACGGCGCTTACGTGAGGGTTAGCGACGTGCTCGACGCCATATACACCGCTTTTCGTACCAATGTGCGCTCATCCGAGTTTGCGCAGCTCTCATCGAGAGACCAATCATCCACCTCCGCCGCTTATCAGGAGCGCTACCGTCGCCTACGTGCGTCGCCTCAGCATTATGACGAGGAGAAACGCGCGGGCATGAAGCGTGTCGATTTCCTTATGGGTCAGACACGCTTTGTTCAGCTCGTCGCGAGCACTCGTCATCCAGACCAATGGACCCTTGTTATCTCGTAGGCAGTATAACTGCCAAACTTGTCATTTTCGGTCAGACTGTCTGTCACATGACCAATTGACACCGACTATCCAGGGTCACTTCCAGCGCATAGATCCCTTATATGTATTCCAGATCCATTCGTCCTAATCTCTCTTCAAGTAGTCATACACGCCCCACTAGCTAATATATTGTCATTTTCCTCGTCTTTAAATGTATAAACCTCAGATAATACCTCCGTGCTCTGCAAAAAATGGAATTCTTGACGCATGTCTGTAGACTGTAGCACACGTGATCGCGACTTGTTGAGTGGCCTTGAGTGGCTCGAGGTGGGACAATCAAAAGTCGATGTCGCTTGGAAAATCCCTGTATGATTTCGAAGGATGCAGAGCGGCCGTTCGTCCTCGGGGCTGTCTTGGATGACGGTATGATTTCTATTTTGCAAAAAAAACTTAAAAAAATAGCGTGCAACATTCCCTACTGCAGCTCATCATGATCCGCCACCTTCTCCAAAAAATGCTTAGTCCGCCACCCTTTGCTACACCTCACTATAATGTGGTTCCTCTGCAACACACTTCTCCCTATGTTCATCCGTCCCATGTTTCAACCACCACGCCCAAATATCGCCAAAATCCAGATGTGTCGCGCTCGCGCGCCATTTCAATCCCCCTATCCACCCAGAGCAACCGCGCGACGATATATACGACGAGCGGGTGGTCCTTCGTCTTGAGTAGAGAGTCGACGGACTTGGTCTTGCGTGATGCGCGGAGTTCGGCTAAGAAAGCCATGGTCCAGAGGAGGTCCGAGGCGGGGCATTCTTGCAGTGTGGGTGCAGGCTGGCTTTGAGCCCGCGACGGCGGTGGTGGTGGTGGTCCGCTTCCACGGCGACGGACAAAGTCACAGGGCGCAATAAGTTGGCTCAAATTGAAAGCGAGCGCCATGGTCATGCCTTGACTGTAAATATTTACGATCTCTAAGAATATCCGCTAAGGGCTTCCTATCGTTGCAAGTCACCGAGATATTGACTTCATATTGACTTGTACATTTTTTTTTTCTACAGCTACTCCTTGAATTAACCTTGAATATCGCACAGGTAGGGAGCTCTGTGGGAGCGATCATGTTAGTTATGTCCTGAAAGTAGACGCAACACACGTACCTGGCCAACCGTTGAACCGGTGTATCCTTCACTTAGATCCGGGGTTTGTGAGCGTCAAGACACCAGGGCGGTAAGGCAAGGTGTTGTAGGCGCCACCCGAGCTTGGTGAACGGCCCTGATACAGTAGCTGGAGATTGCAAGTGTCGATCGTCATCGTCTGGTCGGGGTTGCTACGGATGATATCCCCGTGGCTGATGTCGTTCGTCCAAGTCGCACCGCTGTTCGCCTTGCCAGCGAAAGGGTTGCTCTCAGTCGCAGCCTGCGCGGTCCAAGACCCGCTCAAGCTGGTGGCGGTGAAGGAACGGAAGAAGCGGCCGTTCGCGCCGATGGCCTCCACGATCATGAGGTACTTGTTGGTGCCGTACGTGTAGACCTGGACGGCCTCGAAAAGGTTGTTGGTCGAGTCGGTGAGGACGGTGACATAGTTGGACCCGAAGCTGCCAGGGAAGTTGCCAATGGGCATGCTGGCGCGGTAGATCTTACCATTATCGCCGGCGAAGAAGAGGTACATGTTCTGGCTGTCTCCGATGACGGTCTGGTCAATCACACCCGTGCTGGAGCCAGTGATGGTGCCGGTGAATAAGGTCTGGGCACTGGACCAACCGTTCGGGTTGGAGGGATCTGACGAGGTCTTGTAAGAAAATGCAGTCGCTCCCCATTGATATGCGAGAATCCAGATGTTCTTCGGCTTGAAGAGGAAGAGAGTTGGTGCAACGGTGGCTTGGGTCATGCCGGTCTGGGATGCGGAACCGAGCTGGCTAAGGTTGTCGACAAGGCCGAAGCCCATGGATCCCCATGCTGTTCCGTAGTTCGTCCCGTAGACGAGGTGCTTGCCATTGTAGGGCACGTGAGTAAAGTCCTTGAGGGCTACCCACCCGTTCTTTGGCTGGGCAAGCGCGCCACTCGAGGACCAGCGATAGGAAGATGGGAGAGCACACTGGGCGGCGGCGCTGACGGCACCGGCGAGGATCGCGGCGACTGTGACGAATTTCATCGCAGGACGAGTATGAACGATTTTTGAGAGACTCGTCCAAGGTTGCACTAGCTTTATAGTGGTGAAGCCCCAGAAGTGGTGACGGTGACGAGCCAAATTCTGTCGGATAATGGTCGGTTCGGCGACGGTGGACGCGCTCCTAGACGTCCAGGTTGGAGCCTGTCGACGCTATATCACAAGACAATTGTCCAGCGCACTTCATCAACTCATGACTACACCAGCGTACATCAGGCTAACACCATGGGTGGATCAGACAGTTAAGAAGTGAAAAAGAAGTGGAAAAGAAGTGCAATGCAACGTTGATGCAACGTCAACCAAGAAATAGTGAACCCCCGTGAGCCGCCAGGCTTTATTTAGTGAGGGGCAAAACCATTACCCTCCCGAGGTTATCCAACGAAGTGGTCGTCGCGAGGTGATCTTCGTCACGTCGTAAAGTGACCGGTCCGAATGCGCCAAAGATGGTCAACAGACTATCACCGATTAAAGTTATGAGTGCTTAGCATTCAGGCAGCGTGGAGGAAGAGCCGGAAACTCCCGGCTGGAGGCCGTTTCTATACACGGCAAGGGAGAGCTCAATGAGATAAAATATATCCTGAAGTGAGAACTCAAATGTACATTCGTAAGGAGAATTAACCGCGAGTGGCCATCCCCTATAGCAAATACTAGAGGGTGAATGTAAATTTCAATCCGCAGTGGTCACTATGAGGAATATAGCTGGAAGGTTTCCCCGGAACAGGCACCTCAATCAGGCCTGGTTGCAGAACTTCCATTTCCTCCTTTACTCCCAATATCGCGACTTTATCCAATCTTCCGAGCCCCAAATTGTCTCGACGGCGCTTCGTCCCGACACCCCAGGTGGCACCAGCACCAGCTCCTTGCTTAACTTCTTCATCACGAGGCTCTGTCCCATGATGTGACGAATGCAGAAAAAGCCAGGCATCAACAAGCCCATTTTGGTCCAGAAGAGCGTGGTCCCTTGGGCTGATGGCGTTGAAGTCGCCCGCGATAAGTCCACCACCACTGCTAGGTGCACGGAGGAGGTCGGCCAGGATGTGTAGCTGTTCAGTGCGGTTTTGGAACGCAAGTGGGTCTCCGAGAGAGTCGAGGTGGACGTTGATCAGGCGATAAGTTGAACTCATCATCGGATTCAACGAGTCCGAACGAGTGATGTCAACGCAAAGTGCGGCTCGTCCGTACTTGCTAGGCAGCTGGATACGGGATATAGGTCCCACTCCAAGTCTGGGCTGGGATCCGGACACGTCCTGCGGATTAATATTCTCAGGCGGAGGCTCGACCTCGTTGAAAGAGAAATCAAAGCGGTCCTTGGATAAGAGAGTCATATTGGCGAAGGGGACTCCCTGGAAGGATGTTTGGTCCTCCGCGTCCGTGACCAGGAAGGTTTCGCGCACTGTCGGGTTGTCCAAGATTAGAGACCGCACACTGGTCGTGACTTCCTGCAGAAAAATGATGTCTGGTCGACTGGATCCAGCACCGCCCAGTATATTTCCAAGGAGGAGTTTAGCACGCGCGACTGGACGCGGGGAGAAGCCGTCAATATTCCAGGTAATGAGAGACAGAGAATCGGTGTCGGCTTTCAGGGCATGCTGCCGGGCCAATTGGTACCTTGAGTTTATGGGAGTCCAGCGTCGCAATGACGATCTGAACCCAGAGAGAATACGTTGGCAGTTGCTACTGACCATGCTCAATCATCTGGCACAGTAGCGAAGAGTACGTCGCAGATCTTGAAAGTCGAGGGAAGAACCGGCATGAGGACGGGGAATGAAGGAAAGCCGGGCCGTGCACACCGTAGGTCGACCAGAGTTCGAACATTTAGGCGCCGACGCTGTGGCTGCCCACCACCACCACCACCACCTCTTCGAGGGCTGTCTTGTGATGGAAGATGCTGGTAACTAAGCATTGGTTTAGGGTTCAATAAATGGTCCACAGAATGGTGAACTAGATAAGAAGAGATAATGATATGAACTTGGTGAGTAGAGTAGGGACGACAACACGCCCGATGAGTGTGCCGTGTTGATAAATTATTGATTGCGATACTTTTGACTTGGCCAGGCTCTAATAAACTCGCTGCTCCGCTGCTATCCCGTCAGGAAACATATACATAGCGTGGCCAAGAATCATCGTCACCTTCATGCCACCCACACATGCACCTTGAATTGTAACTTCGGCTACAACTCCCCTTACACATCCTTCTCATTAACATTGTGAAACTTCAGCTTCCTCCAGTCCCCGCTGATAATGTCCGCATCACTGACACCCTCCAGCCGCTTCAGCTCCCGCCTCACATATGTCACGATATCCAGCATCCTCTCTGGGTACTCGAGATACTTGTCGACCTCGCTCGGCGGGAAATCATGCACGCCCGAGCCATCGTCCTTCGCCTGCTCAACGTCGACGTCGATCTTGCTCACGTCGACGACTTCGCCACCGACGAGGTTGACGGAGCGCCGGAAGCGGGGAGATTTCGACGAAGGGTCAGACGCAGAGGGAGAGGAGTAGTCGATGCCCTGCGCACCACGTGCGCCGAGCAGGTTCCGCCACACCGCGCCTGCGAGCTCTTCGTCGCCCTTCACGAGTCCCACATCAAAGCTCAGCCCCATCCCCTGCCACTGCTCCTTGAAAATCTTCATTTGTTGGTTGACGATCCGATCCGGTACCCGGACGCGTCTCTGTTTCTTCTTCTCCACGACCACCTCGGTTTTGTCTTGTTCAGCGTTTCCTTTCGCTTTGGCCGTTGCAGGCGCGTTGGGGTTAACGTAGAAGTTTGTGTGGAAGGTGTAGGGCTCGAGGGGTTGTGAGGGGGGCTGGAGGATGTCGCGGATGCGGTCCTCTATGTCCAGGAAGAAATGGTCGATCAGGGCTTGGTGGTAGTGTCGTCCGTGCTCGGCTGGTAAAGCACGGAAGCGAACGGTAAGGAGCCAGACATGGAGGTTTGTGATGGTGAACCATGTTTGGAACGTCGGTGGGAGGTACAGACCTGTATGGAGAATCCGGGAGCGGAGGGGGGTTTAAGAGTACGAGAGGTGTCCTGTAAGTGAAGGGTGCTATCAACATATGGAGAGACACGTACCATTCTGCCAAAACTCCTTATCCTCATCAGGCCGAACTGCACAAACATCCTCATAGATAGCGAACACGCGCTGACCCGCCACCTGTTTCGGGCTTCCGTATCCCATTGCCCGCGTTAACGCGAGGAAAACCTTCATCGCCGTTGGTGACGCCTGCAGCTGCTTCGTAAGCCACGTTGGCTGCCGCGTGCTTCCGACGTTGCCTGGCACTGTCGGCGTGGATGGAGCATTGGGTCTTGAGCTCGAGGAGGAGGTTGGGTTGGTTGTTGGATTCGAAGCGGAAGAGGACGACGACGCTGCCTGTGGGGTCTCGGTTTCAGGAGTCGATGCTGTTTTCGGTGTTACTGGTGAGCCCTTCTGCGCGACCTGGCTCGACGCGAGGCGTCGAAGCTGTGTCCTACTTCCATAGAGATTTTGTGCCGCCAGGTTGCGCACAGCTGAGGTTTGTCGCGCCCTGAGCTGCTGTCGTAGAAGAGAGCCGGCGACCATGTTAACGTCCCGTATTGATTATTCCGTTCGACTTCTGTCTCGTATATGCGTCTTCGTCCGTGAAGTCTCCGGGCCTATTTGCGCGTATAAGAGCGGATTTGTAGAACCAGTCCGTGTATTGGGGGTGCTCCTTCACTGGCAGAAAGTGAAGGGTATACAGTCGGGATTCTGGAGGGGAAACGAAGAGACAGAAAAAGTTGAGGTGGCTGTGACGTCTCACAGAACGCGTCGGTGACTGTGACAGATTTGTGACATACTTGCCGTGTGAACGAACTTAGCGCCCATGCAACGTGCATGCAACGTGCTCGTTTATGCACTGCACACCATATAACCATGAATTACACTGAGTAACAAATCAATCTTCTATAAATTGTGCTCCAGTTCATTGATTTTATCCATGAAATTGATATCCTTATGAAGAATCAGTGCATTCAACTATCGGAAGGAACTGTAGACTTCAGTAATACTGCAGCGCCTAGCAATCATCCACCCCTTCAAGGCGCACAGTCAAAGCTAAAACTGGCCTTGCGTGGCTATCCTCATAGAATAAACGCCTTGCGAAAGCTGCAAGATTATCTCCTCGTTGAACAAACCATCCCGAGCTGCGCAAATGCCATCACGTTTCTGTTCTGCGCAGCCAGAAAACGATCCATTGGTCTCTGACCCCGCCAACGCAACCAGGTCAACCGCATCCTCGTCCTTTCCTATATTCATTCTCTGTATATTATCTGCGACGCCAGATACCTGATTCTGGGACTGCTCAAGGCGAACCTTGCGCATTTTCACCAGAGCCAGAACTGCGCGATCCTCTGAGGGACTATGTCCATGTCCAAGCTTAACGAGGCCAAGGGCTGCGTCCATGGTGTCGTTGGGCTCGTGTGAGTGTTTGCTGTCAGTTTTTGCAGAACTTGCACCCTTGAAGTTGATGTCGTACCACGGCCCGGCGTTGTTGGAGGACTCCGAGATCTTTGAGCTCAAAGCGTAGTGGTCGGACTCTGTCGTCTCTAGCCCGATCATTGAGTTCTTTCGCATAGCTGGCTGCTTTCGGAGATGTACTCCATGTAGCATTTCATAACATAAGTCGCAGTCGGGATGGTAGGTCACATTGTGGTTGTCCAAACGTATGCCACTAGTGCCACTGTTGGAGCTGACGTTGCATTGGAGTGGCATATCCATGATGAGGTCCGTGATGGCAGATACAGATGGATCTTGAGCGTGTTATCCAGTATGCAGTAGGCGATTAGAACTTCCGCGTTGATTTTATAGTTGTATCGGAGTAAGCGTGAAGCGTAATTGCCCAAACAAATCGTGGGAACTCGCTAAGCGCCTGTGGGCCATATGGGCCCACGGTCCTGCATCCGCTTGATGTTCACAGGCCCATGATCTTGGAAACGTGTCACCAAGCATGGTGCAGATTTATGCCCTTACTCTGTTACAGCGACTTTGAGAACAAACAATCAAGCACAATAGTCCGGCATTTCCCACAGAACAATACTCGAATACGGGATGAAGCTACTACAAGCTCCAAGCATCACGACTCTCTAATAAATTGTTACAGTCGAACACCGATCATTCGCGAGCCATCCTCCTTTCTGCGTTTTCACTCGCTTCCGTTCTCACCTCCGCTCCAACGTACGCTTCAGCATCGTCGTCCGCATCAGCGTTGTCATCCCTAACGGTCACCTCGGCCTTCGTGACATTAATATACTGCCCAGCCGTGCGCTCATCTGCTTCCGCGCTGATCGTGGACCGGTTCATAACGGCGAGCTTCTTGCGCGCGTTGAGCGAGGCCATCATTGTGTTGAGGTAGCTATGTGCCCAGTGCTGGAATCGGGCTCGTAAGAAAACTTAACCTTGTACCGTACTACTCGGGTCCCTATATACTTGTAGGTAAAACATGTAGAATATCCTAGAATATAATATCTTTCTCCAATGATATAAGCCAAGCATGTAATGACTAATCGTCATGCCGGATTGAATCCCAACACCCAGAATGCAGAGAGTGGAGTGGATCACGGGGAGCAGAGAAATTTAGGATACGGGTGGAAGTGTGTGGATGCAAGTTAGCGGGATAGAAAAATTGAACGAGCGAGAGACAATGTACTGACAGCTTTCCTGTG
The DNA here is from genome assembly GCA_013368295.1 of Psilocybe cf. subviscida. Lineage (NCBI taxonomy): Eukaryota > Fungi > Basidiomycota > Agaricomycetes > Agaricales > Agrocybaceae > Psilocybe > Psilocybe cf. subviscida. The sequence goes on along the minus strand of JAACJJ010000032.1, from coordinate 238,605 downwards.
ACGAAATACACTGTACCGTAGATCGTGGTATTGGGGAGCGCGAGTGCGAGGATGAGCGTTGATGCGCACGCGCTCGCGCTGACCACGGAATCACGACTTTCCCGCGCTACTCGCACAGCCACCTACTCGCCGTCACCTCGCCATTCCGCACGCTACACACCGTCCCTGCCTCTCTCTGAAACCCGACGGCATCGAGTCGCAACCATTCCATACCACCCACATCCGCTTTTAGTAACCTAGCATGCCGGCACATCACATCCGACACCCGGCGTCCGATTAGGCGCATTTCCCACGAACCGTAGACGCGCGCCTATCTACGGAACACCACCCTGCAAGCTCGCTCCGCGCCACACTACGTCTCGGAGATACTTAGCGAGACTTTAGTATGTTTCCGCTTTTATATTTATGTTTTTCCTCTGTTGTTTTCCGGTTTCACCACCACATATTTCTCCTTCAGTATCAATGACCCTGCCTTATTCTATCTACCCCTGCTGGTCTCAATTTCATTGTACCTCTTCACTCTCTTGACTTCTCCTTTTAGATATATGATTTCCATATACTATTCTACCTCCAGTCGACGCTTACATACACAGTTTAGCTAGTTATAAGACTGTATGTAGTTTACAGACAAAAAGAAGAAGAATTCCCCATATTTCGCATTTCAGCCTCTCCCACAGAATCCCAAACTCGCAACCTACAGCCAGCGCGTCCCACCGTGTTTGTTTTGTGTTTGGCACGGCCAGCGACGTGCAAGCGCATCAGCGTTGCAATGGCCGCGAGAGAAGTGATCAGTCCCGCGTATACAGTGTATATCTACACATCGCGTATCAACAGGACAGACATGAGACAATGCGAATAGAGACTATAGAAGGTGCTTGAGAATAGAGAAACGCACCATCAGCCTTGTCACAACGCGGTCGTTATGCATCACCCCCGTGCGTTTACGGCCAAGCAGAAAGAGCATCATGGCTGCGATGACGATGTCCGCGCCCGCGGCGAGGCCGTTGATAGCTGCGCTCTCGGGGCGGATGTCGACGAGTGCGGCGGTGATGGTGGCTATGGCGAAGGCGCGGACGACGTAGACTATGGCCATGGCTGTAGCGGCGCACAAAGTATCGACAGAGAAATGGGTTAGCCATGAAATGGCAAGTCGTAATATAGTTGTGGAACGCACCAAGGTTCGCGAGGACGAATATCATGGGAATAGATGCCAGGATATAGTTTCGGCCACTCACTGGTGATTAAATCAGCAAAGAAAGAAAGGTCGCCATTAGATTTATCCTGGATTTTTGGAAACAGCAAGAATACGAAGACGTACAGGTCCAGATACGGTGTACGAAGAATCCCTGAACGCATACGCAGGTCAAGGCCTATATACACATTCGGTCGCACATTTCAGAATTATATGGACAATTGGTGAAGTGGATGCACGCGCACCTCAAACAGCGTCTGTAGTTGTAGACTCTAGACATGTTTGTCTAACGCTGGCGGGTTGAAGTAGTTTTGGACGAGGTCGAAGTACACTAGATTCGAGGCAATCAGATAAACGAGATGCCGGACAACGATTAATGGAGGCGGAAATGTGGAATAAACCACGTGCTAAGATGCGATATGACCGCTTGATGCAATGTGTCGAAGATCCTGGACCATAGGTAGTAAGTTCTAAGAGTAATTTAAGCGTTCAGCAGCTGAGTAGTGTACCAGGTGAAGATGACCTAGAGTTAAGATACTTGATTAGATCACATCGCTCAGAAAATGGAATCCAGTGCGGACTCACCAGAAGCTTCAGCCGCACCGAGTCCTTAGGATATACAAGATACCACCAGTAGCACTGCGCGCAGCCGATTCCCCATAGTCTGTGCGCAGCGATGAGAGACGATTGAAAACACAAGATTGATGATGCAGGATGATTGGCTGACGCGCTAGAGAGAACGAGCCCGATGAACAGCGAGCCGAAGCTATTGTCCAGGGAGGGGATGGCCATTGCAGAGGCCATGAAAGATACAAAAGACCGGGCGGACACACGACGTCGACAAGATAAAGAGGGCAAGTAGCTCATGGCTTCAAGTGCTACTCGGGACAGCGGATATTGTTCACGAATTTGCAAATTCATGCAGACCACGCATGCACAGCTCAGACGCGCCTTGTTCTGCTCAGACTGGTAGACTTGAGCCAAATCGCGTGGTTCTTCAACCAAGCCCGGTGTTTAGGGGTACAATCTAGGTATACCGTAGATGTCAATTTGTTCCAGGGCGACAAGGATTCGTTGAGACGAGGCAAAGTCTCAGGACGGGGTCATTAGTAGATTCATTACAGCGGCTCTGGGAGGATAGAGAGAACAGCGAGAGAGGCATTCTGGCCGGGCCATGCATGAGACTTGCGTATACAAGTTATGGCGGCTTTGTGGAAAGGCACAGAGTCTGAGACAGCAGACAACAAGGGTGCTCGACAAAGGCCAAGTTCAAACGACGGTCGACCATATTTCCCGGCAATGACCGGGCTCGTGAGATGATTACATCCATGTGATTGCTGATGCCGTGACCTTAGTCACGGTCACTTTTAATTTGTTCGTTTTCTTCCCCGTCTTCGTATGTCGTTCTACTCTGTCGAATCTTCGGAGAATTCAATAGACCTTGAAACACGCTGGCGGCCCCCTTAGCCTTAAGAGGCTTGCATCTATATTGAGATTGTATTCTCAGTTTTCACCGACGATCTCGTCTGGGCCGCATATCGTATCCTACCTTCCACGGCCACCTGACTGACTGCGATTGGATGTTGATAGGCGCCCGTAATCACGCAAGTACAAAGGGGCTCGATACTTCTCTTCCAGAGAGTCCCACTGTCTACCTTCTCTTGCCCTGAACCACCACCGTCTACGTCTGCTGTCATGTCCCAAACACCAAATCCCGATGTCGAGCCACCCACTGAGGCGGCCACTGGGGCTGCCTCTACGAACGCGAACCCCCTGCCAGATCTCACGATACAGAGAGCGGAGCTTCCCGCGGCGAGGGCGTATCAGGACGAGATGCTGCAGGAAAGCAAGCACCGGAACATCATCATTGCGCTGGACACAGGCTCGGGCAAGACGCTCATCGCGGTGCAGAGGATCATGCATGAATTGCAAAAGGAGTCGACCAAGGTGCGTCCCTTTCTGTAAAGCTCTTATCGAGTAATCTTTCTCGTCTCTAACGTCGCTGGGCTTGTAGATCTCCTGGTTCATTGCGCCCACCGTGTCCCTTTGCGACCAACAACGTTCCTACATCGCCAAATATCTGCCTGCCAGTGTTGGCCTCGTCTCCGGCGCTAATGAGCCCGACCAGTGGAAGAGCGCCGCCCTCTGGCAGCGCGTCCTCAACACACACCGTGTCATGGTTTCCACACCGCAGGTGTTTCTCGACGCGCTGAGACATGGATATATCAATTTGGGCAGAGATATCGGGCTGTTGGTTTTCGACGAGGCCCATCATGCGGTGGACAAGCATCCGTATAACCGGATTATGGTCGAGTTCTACTTCGATCTACCTGTCAGGACAAGGGCGAACGGTAATGGGATAGTCAGACCCATGGTTCTGGGGCTCACAGCGAGTCCGATATATGGAGGGAACATAGAGAAGGCATTCAGGTGTGCTCGTCGTCACTTTCAAACCGTGAACGCACAATTCTAACCTATCTACCATTTAGGACCATCGAATCCAACCTCGACAGCACCATCCGCTCTCCGCGTCTCCACCGCACCGAACTAGCACGACACGTCCACCGACCCGTGTTCAAACACACCACCTATGCGCCTCCGCCTTCTTCCAGCATCAGCACCAATCTGGCCGCGCTGCAAACCCTCCTCACCACGCTCGACATCGAGCAGGACCCGTACACCATCTCCCTACGCGCACAGCTCAAACGCCATCGGCCCGGCACCCCCGAACACACGCGGACGGACCAGACGCTCAGCAAGGTCATCTCCTCAAGCAGCACCTTCACCCACAAAGGCCTGAAGCAGTTCGCCGGCGCGGCGGAGGAGATCTACACGGAGGTGGGCGCGTGGGCGGCGGACTGGTTCGTGTGGACGGTGCTCGAGCGCGCGAAGGAGGCCGCGGACCCGTTCAACCTGCACATGATGGCGAGCTGGCGCGAGACGGAGAAGAAGTACCTGCTGCGCCTGCTGAACAGCGTCGTCGCGAGCCCGGTGAGCTACCACGCGGACGACGTGGACTCGGAGGGCGATGTGAGCCCCAAGGCGCGCGCGCTGATGGAGTGTCTGTTGCAGGAGAGGTTTGACGTGGAGGAGCGCGCGGAGCGCGAGGGCGAGATGGAGGAGTACTCGTGCATCACTTTCGTCCAGAGGCGAGACACCGTCCTTGCGCTCGCGGAGCTACTGAAGCACCACCCGGCGACGAAGGACTCGTTTCGTGTCGGGACGCTGCTGGGCACGTCCGACTCGTCGCATAGGCACAGTCTCATGGACATCACCCGGTCGTTGGCGCGCGACAGCCACGATGAGACGCTGGACGCGTTCAGGAATGGCGAGAAGAACCTGATCATTAGCACGAGCGTGGCGGAGGAGGGGATTGATATCCAGGCGTGTGGCAGCGTCATCAGGTGGGATTTACCGCCGAACATGGCGAGCTGGGCGCAGAGTCGTGGCAGGGCAAGGAGGAGGAGGAGTACCTTCACGTTGATGTTTGAGGAGGGTGGCAAGGGGAAAGAGGACATGAGCAAGTGGGAGGAACAGGAACGGAAGATGGTCGAGATGTATAACGATCCTAGTCGTGATTTCGATGTTGAAGAGGATGAAGAAGAGTTGGATATGGGCGAGGACGATGATATGTTTTTCACGGTGGAGTCTACTGGGTATGTCTTTTCCATCTATCAATCTACAAGTAAGGTCGCTGACCTGGGATCTATCTTCTCTCTTTCATATAGTGCTACGTTAACCCTACACTCCGCCATAACTCACTTGACCCATTTTTGCGCTGTTATCCCGAACAGTTCACATGTCGACAACCGCCCGATATACGATCTCGATCCGCCCGAGTTTCCTCCCGGGTGGCACACTCTCGCCACCCCTTTGGAACCGTACACAGGCCCATACGGCGCACGCGTCACTCTCCCGCGTACCCTGCCCCTCCCACAGCGCGTCTTCAGTGTCCCATGCCAATACAAAACCAAGATCAGCGCGTATCGACATGTGGCGTACGAGGCGTACATGGCGCTGTGGGACAACGGGCTGCTGAACGACCATTTGCTGCCGATTACGAGCGTGGTGGAGCCGGAGAAGGAAGAGGAGGTGCGCGATATGTTGAGGGAGGTCGAGCGGCGGGCGGGGATGGCGGATATTGGGTTTGCGATGGTGGATCCGTGGGCGCCGCCGCCGCCGCCATTGGACGTGCAGGAACGTCTGGACGATCTAGAGGAGGAAATGAAGGTGGTTGAGGGCGAAGGTGCGGAGGATGAAGAGACTTGGTATTGCTCCGAGCTGCATATCTCTGGCCTTCCGTCACTTATGATCTTTGCCCGCACCCCGCTCCTCGCTGAGTTGTCTGACGAAGGACCCGTTTTGTACCGTCCGGTTCCGCGCACGCCCCGTTCCCCCGATGATGATCACACAGACTACGCGGAAGAAGCCCCGTCATCAAGCGTATCAACCATTCGGACCATAACCACCTCGCTCACCTACCTCGGCGCCCTCTCCAGCACCGGCGGTACCATTGCGCGAGCCCGTGTGTACACGCGCATGCTCTTTTGGGGCCTCAACGGGAGCAGGATGCAGTGGGATGATACAAACTTCGCTTATTTGGTCTTGCCAGCTGGCAAGATGGATGTGGCTTGGGAGGAGAGGAGGGGGTGGTGCGAGGAGCAACTGGCCGCGAAGGCGTTTTTAGACAAGGGAAACGATAGCCAGGAGACACCGGATATCTCAGCGCACCTGCGCCTGAGCGTGTCCGCGCGCGAATTCGGGGAGGCGTTTGGATATCCCGCGGACGTGACCCTCGTGCAGAAGTACCTGGGCGCTGGGAATCCGCTCAAGTTTGTGCGGTGGCGCGGGGCAGATGAACCGCTGTCGGAAGAGGAAGAAGCTGAGCTATGCGAGAGGTATCGTACTCGCAAGGAGACCAGTGACACGCCCGGGTTTGAGATTGTATATCCGCTGCTGGAAGTGCAGGCGTACCCGCCGCGGTCGAATTTCCTGGTTCCTCCGCCGCCACCGAAAGACAAGGGCAGGAACAAGGCGAAGACGCATGAAGGGGACAATAGTGCCCCTACGAACGGTGATACTCGATCTAATATCAAGACGGACGCCCATCTGGATGGGCCGCGCCTGTTCACTTTCCTCCCTGAGAGGTCTGGCATCATCCTCATGTCGTCTGTCGAAGCGGAACACGCGTTCCTACTTCCGTCCATCTTGCGCGCGATGACGATGTCGCTCACGACGGTTTCAATACGGAATACATTGTTTCGTTCCCCGACTCTGCCTACCCCTGATACTCCTGAATCTACCGCTTCCGTGACACCTCGTACTGCGCAACTGCAGGATATTGCCATTCCGCTCCTCCAGACAGCGATCACTGCGCCTTCCTCTGGGGAACGCACCAACTACCAGCGTCTGGAGACACTCGGTGACACTGTGCTTAAATTTATAGCCGGCGTTCAGCTGCTTGATGAGTACCCCCTTTGGCACGAGGGGTATCTGACGAGAAAGAAAGATCATGCAGTGTCGAATGTACGTCTGGCGAAGGAGAATATTAAGAGAGGGGTGTATCGATGGGTTATTCGAGGTAAGCATTTCTTTTTGATACCATGGCTCCCCTGATACGCGATAGACGATGCTGATTATGTTGCTCTAGATAATATGTTAGGGAGGAAATGGAAGCCGCGGTACTTCCCGTTGGAAATACCGGCAGACAAGAGGCGGGCCTCTCCGTTGCCTGCCCCTGAAGAGCTGCCTTCATCGATCATACCTGCTGCTGAATCAACGCTGATAGGGGACGCGTCTTCACTCTCACTTTTCGACGCTCCCAGCCCTACAGGCGCACCAGTTTCAGACGTTGTCCTCCAACTTGAATCATCGAGCCCCAGTGCCCGATTAGCACAGGAAGTGGAGAAGCTTGGTATTGCAGAAGAGAAGGAAGTCGCCGATGTTGGTGTTGGTCCAGTGGTGCAGCCTCCAAAAGGAAACGCAGAGGTAGCAAGAAACTCGTTGGAGAAAGTAAAGGGAAAGAAGAAGAAACCGAAAAAGGACAGCAACCAATTGTCGACGAAACGTGAGCTCCATATACTCTGTATAATTCGCTTTGTTGATCAGGCAATCTCTAGTCCTTGCGGACGTGATTGAATCGACCGCTGGTGCCGCCTATCTCCATGGTGGCTTTGACTTGGGATATGAATGTCTCAAGTTTTATGACCTAGGACTGAAATGGCAACCGCTACACCAGAGGGTCGAGCAACTCCTCGCCCGAGTCGATGCTTCCCTTCCGGGGCCTGACGAACCGCCGCTCCACTTTCCCCGCCAGCTCGAGGATGTAGAGCGTATGATTGGCTATACATTCAAGCGCAAGATCCTGTTAATCGAAGCGCTCACACACGCGAGCTACCAGAACGAGACTCGGACGCCGTCGTATGAGCGCATGGAATTTCTGGGCGACTCTGTCTTGGATATGATTATCACTGATTTCCTCTACCATGCGCCGGGGAAAAACTACAGTCCCGGCCATATGCATCTCCGAAAGTCTGCTGTCGTCAACGCTCATATTCTGGCTTATATTTGCTTGAAAACTTCGACGAAGGTCAGCACAGCGATGCCTCGTCCAGCGAGGCAAAACGGAAAGATTGAGGTCGTCGAGGAAGAGCAGTCGATTCCATTGTGGAAGTGCCTCTTGCACTCTTCTCAGATTGTCCTTGACGATCAACTCAATGCGGCTAGGCGCTTCAAGAAGTGTCGTGCTGAGATCGAGGAGAAACTCGCTTCGTCAAGCATGTTTCCCTGGGGCTCGTTAACACGGCTACATGCGCCCAAGTTTCTGTCTGACATGATAGAAAGCATCATCGGTGCGATTTTTCTGGATTCCGAAGGTTCCATATCCACCGTCCGCGCTGTGGTTGGTGGCCTTGGCATCATGCCCCTCATCGCGCGCCTTGTCAAGGACGACGTTGACGTCCTGCACCCGGTCTCGCGACTTGCGATGTGGGCTTCAAAGCACGAGAAGGAGATCAAATATGAAATCATTAAGTCCAAGGGGCGCGTATCGTGCGCGGTCGTCGTAGATGGTAAAGAGGAAACGTTAATCGAGTCGCACTGGCGTGGAAAGGCCAGCGAGGAGGAGGTCAAGTACGCGGCAGCAGAGGCGGCGATTGAGGCGTTCAAGCTTCGAAATGCGGGGAACAATTGGGAGTCGCTGAAGAAGAAAAAGGCACCCAGACCAAAGAAGGGCAAGCGTAAGGCTGCGCTATCTTGATTTATTGGTAAACTTATCAAGGACTTTTGTTTTCGATTACAATTGGATATATATGTGCACTGTGCACTGTCTGTAAGCATTGGACTTGTATTTGTTCTGTTATACTGCCATGTCAACAATCAGAATGTAGTTTTGCTTGACTTCAGATATCGCAATGCGGCCTGAGCCATCGTCCATCTGCAACCAAGCGTCGTCTGAAGCCATAATTCCTGTCTCTTTCATTGCTAGTTCGCCCTTAGCTGCGGTTCCTCTCCAATAGGTTATTAATTTCAGATTGCCTTGCGTGATGCAAGCTGCACGCGAGTACCCAAGGCTCATTCGGAGCTTGTCGGGATTTTCGCCGGACATAGAGACGGCTCCAAGATACCAAGTAGGTGCCATAGACGTGAGCTGGATAATGATGTCGGCTTCAGTATCCATTTCGTGAAGTTGACCGCCGTTATTGCACAAGATGAGGGATCCCGCCGGGGTGTCGTCTTCAATATCACTCTCTGAGAGGCTTGCCACGTAGTACGGTTTGGATATGCGGCTGTAAGAATCATGCGATAGGACATTCTTGATGTCAGGATATAAATTCATGACGAGGTCTCCCATCTGCGGTTCGGTGTCAAGTAGAATTGAGGCGTAATCGTACATCACGAGCCCTTCGTCGAGAGAATCAAGTAATATGTGGCCATCTTGCAACAGTTGGACGTGGTTGACTGGCTAAAAAAATTCTTTTGAGTCTCCAGTTCGTAGAATGTGCAGTTAGTAGCCACACCCACTTCATATGACAACAGTATCCGAAGCGGGAAGTCGCTCGGGTTCTGCTTTGCCTTGCCCCAGTTGAAAATGAGATGCTTTGAACGAATTGTGGGAATCCCGAGGCCTACATCCATATCCGGAGCTTCAAGAACGAGCACCTTTCCAAGAATTGAACGACACCGAAAAAAGCCATATCCTGGAGACCAAGAAAAGGCTCGACGAGCGGTCAAGGAGGATTGGCCAGTAGCGGTGTCAAAGACTGTATCGAATTGCCAGACTTGAACTGTTGAATTGTGATAACGCAGTCCGTATGTCAAAACGGCGCGAAAGACAGCTTGCCGGCGGTTGAAACCACTTCTGGCGCCGATACCTCGACGTGAATTCGATTATCCCGCCCAGGGCCGGACTGAATTTGTGCAGGGATAATGGCCGTAGGGTGTTGAGAGTTCGAGTCAAGGTCAAAGTAAACCGCTCCGATGAGATTGGTGAAGACGATGAGCCATCTTCCGGCTGGAGACAGAATCGATGCCTTCGCGAGGCAGCCAGGATCTAGCTCCAGCTGCTTAACACCAATGGCGTTCTCTGTGGTAACTTTCCATGCTTTTTCGACGACCATCCAGCGCTTATATACTCTCTCAAGGGCTGCGGCGGTGTACGAAGAAATGGGCCGCTGTGGCTGTGCTGGCGCATCAGCCCGAGCTGAGTCTGATCCCATCACTACCATCACTCACCTACATACCGCGTTTGTCCTTGCTTACTCAATACATCATCGGGTTTCTTCCTGCTTCCACCCACCTGCTGCGACCCCCACTGGGTCTTTCCTCAGACTCGACCCCAGGAGCTCTCCACCGCTCGATGTAATGAACCCTCGGAGGAGCAGGTAGGTCGAGAACAGACGTGACAAGCTGAACCCAAACATCTCGCGCTCTGAAGAAGGCATTCCATATGCGACAGACCTACACAACGACGAAAGCGCACTTATTTGAGTATTTTCCTTGTGGAGTCGTTCCTCAAAATACGGCTCACCCTGCGTAAGGACATCACATCTTTCCAATCAGAACAAAACCTGCAAATCTGAAGGAAAACATCGTATGGGAGGATGGGGGACATATCCGATTTTTGTCGGTACGATTTGATTTCACTTGCAGACGGTGACGGTTTGATCAAGCGATGAAAATGGGCCGAGAGTGATCCAGAGTTGAGAGAGTCAAACATCATTGTCATCATATGATCACGGAAATATCCGTTGTTGGGCGCTGTCGTCGTACATGGTGAAGAGGAAACGCAAATTGAGTCGCACTGGCGCGGAAAGACTAGCGAGGAGGGGGTCAGGTACGCGGCCGGCAGCAGAGGCGGCGATTGAGGTGTTCAAGCCACGAAATGCGTTGGGAAATTTGGAGTTACGGGAGAAGAAAAAGACATCCGGACCAAAGAACGAGTGTACGACCGCTCTGACTTGATTTCAGGTTGACTCGGAAGATCATCAAGAACTTTTGCTATTACATATCAATACACTTTAATTGTACAGTATCAGTGAACCTGGAGTTTGTATTTATACGATCATCCGACTAAGTCAATGATCTGGATGGTGTTTTCTATGACCTCAAATATCACAATGCGGCCTGAGCCTTCGTCCATCTGCAAGCGAGCGTCGGCCGAGGCCATAATGCCCGTCTCTTTCATCGTTAGTCCCCCCTTGTCTGGCGCACCTCTCCAATAGGTTATCAACTTCAGGTAGCCTTGTACGATACAAGCCGCATGCGAGTACCCAAGACACATTTGGAGCTTGTCGGGGTCCTCGCTTCGGTCGACTGGATCTCCCTCGGTCTCCTGATTCTCGTGGGGCTTTGAAACTTTTCCAAGATGCCACCTCGGTGCCATAGACGTATCGCCGATCTTGATGTCGGCGTCGATATCCATTTCGTGGAGTTCTCCCTCGCTGTTGCACAAGATGAGGGATCCCGCCGGTATGTCGTCCCGAACGTCGCTCCCCTCCGAGCTGTCTTCCATGTAGTACGGTCTAGACATGAGACTGTAGTAATCAAGCGACAGGCGTTTCTTGAATTTGGGATACAGATTCATGATGCGCCCCCAAGTACGCGGTCCGGTGTAAAGTGGGATGGAGGCGTACTTGTAGAGCACGAGCCCTTCGTCGAGAGAATAAATGACTATGAAGCCACTTTCAAAAGTTGAACGAGCTCGACGGACTAAAAAAACTGATTGTGAGTCTCCGCCCTGTAGGATGCCGATGCACTGGTACACTTACCGTATACGTAAACAGTGTCCGAAGCGGAAAGTCGCTTGGATTCTCGCTCGCTTTTCTCCAATTGAAAATGAGAAACTTTGAAGCACCACTGGGAAGCCCAGGGCCTACATCCATATATGGAGCTTCGAGGACGAGCTTGTTTCCAAGGAATGAACGACAGCGGAGAAAGCCGTATCCCGGAGCCCAAGAGAGAAGTCGGAAAGCGGTCAAGGAGGATTGACCAGTAGCATCGTCAAAGACTGAATCAAACTGCCACACCTGAGCGGTCGAGTCGTGATAACGAGCTCCATATGTCACAACGGCGCGAAAAGACAGATTCTCTGCGGTTGAATCGATGTCTGGTGCCGATACCTCGACCTGAATCTCATGCGCCAACTCGTCGGAGGTTTGGTCGGTTCCTTCAGGCAGATAATGAGACATCGTTTGAATCTGGGCAGGAATGATGGCGATAGGGCGCGGAGACCTGGAGTCGAGGTCAAAGCAAAAGGCTTGAATGAGATTGGTGAAGACGATAAGGAATCTTCCGCCTGGTGACAGGATCGATGTCTTTGCGCAGCAGCCAGGATCCAGATCCAATTTCTCGACTTTGGTTTCGTAGTCTCCAGCGACCTTCCACGCCATTTCTGACAGTTTCAATCGTCTGTATAAATTCTTGACAGAGTCTTTGTCACGGTACGAAGATATCTCCACATAGTGAAGCCTTGGAGAGGGGCGTCGGTCGAGGAAGCGGGAGACAAGCATGGCCCAAACATCTCGTGTATCGAAGAACTCCCTCCATTGGGCACAGACCTGCGCGATGGCGAAGGCGCATATAGTTGAGTACTCTCATCTTGGAATCGATCTGGAATGTACCACTCACCCCGCCCAAGGATACCACATCTTTCGAATCGGAACAGGACTCGAAAATTTGAAGGAAAACATCATATGGGATGTCGGGGACCATTGCTACTATGGATGTGAGTTGAATACGATGAAGGTTTGATCAAGTGAAGGAGATGGAGGATTGCGAGTTACGGGTCGAGCGACCCTGGGAGTGAAATCACATAATCACTGGGAAATATCCGTTTTTAGTCAATTGCCTGAGGACACACATTGTGACACAAATAGATTGGAAATTGTGCTGAATAGTTGAAACAAAATCAGCCAGTAGCCCATGATGCGTCCTTTTTATTCGCAAATATGGCGTCGAGTAGCCAAAGTCCATTCTCCTTAGTTCCTTGGTTGTCACCGTCTGACTGCTCTTAGCACTTCTTCGCTTCGGCGGTATCGATGTGCCCAAGATGACGGCCCGATAGCCTAATCCTCTTAAGTGGCGGTGTCAGGTGCTAGAGCGGTCTGAAGGGGCAGATGCTTCTCAAACTGAAATGACAGCGCCGCAGCTGCCCCGGAGGCTTCGGGGACTTCGCGAAGTATGAATGAACTTCTCGATCATTGAATTGTATAACTGCGGTCTGGACAACCTCTGACCATGTGTATGTATATTTCTGTCCATTATAACCTCTTTAGCCAGGCTCATACTGCCACACCGCCTGCGATCTGCCTGAGGGATATCCATGTTCAATAACCTCCCCTCACCGCTCCCCACTGTCATGCCGAGTGGACAAACCATACCTGAGATGTCGAAGATGTACGCGGTCTCTTGTACATCGCTAGTCTTTGTGACATCTTGACACGTTTCATGACAGCGCTGGACCTTTGGTACGCTCCGTTTTCACGAACACCGGAACATAGCTGATGTAAATAGTTTCTAGGGATCGCGTTCAACTGGTCTCTTTTTAGAGTACTGACGGTCCAGGTCTGTATGTGTCTCTCCGATCTTCCACTCAGTGCTCTCATTAACGTGTCTAATTCTCCTACTGTTCAATTTGACACTTTACTCGCTGTAGATGTATACTTGCTGGCATTCCGCGGTGACCGAATTATGCTGAGAGCGATAGTGTACTGCGTCTACTGCGTTGAAGCGCTTCAGTCAATTCTTATCGCAAGGGACGCGTATGATACCTTTGTAATAGGGGGCATGTGTCAGCGAAATCCCTACCAGCTGTACCAGGTGCACACTCTGTGGCTTAGCGTCCCTGTGCTCACCGGACTTGGTGAGTTGTTTCTGCCGGTTAAGGAATGTGATTCTGCCTTAGGCGAACTGACGATCGCGTGGTCAGTGACGTTTACTTGTCAGGGGTTGTTTGCCTACCTTGCCTACCGAATATGGGTACTGTCCATGAATCGATCGCTGCTCAAATTCGCTTTCGTTGCCATATGTGTTGTGAGCCATTCCGTCTAACGCTCTCAACTTGAGATCGCCAGTTTGACGGGTGGTGTCAGAGTTGTTTAGTCGAGCTGGCATCATCCATTGTCTTGGCGGTCGCTCTTAAACAGGTTGGTAGCTTTGATCTGGCTGAAGACGCGCCTAGTTTCACGGTCATGACTGGGGTAAGTGTGAGCTCGACATCACACCATATATTACTCTGATGGAGAGCAGCTTTGGTATTGCAGTAGCTCTTTCGGCGACATTCTCATCGCTATATGCATGGTGTATCTTGTGAGTCGTCCGTTACTAGTGGACTTGTCATCTCGTGGTACATCATGACACAATGAATCCAGGTGTCGCAGACAAATACAAACATGTCCCGACACACGCAGACGTTCCTCCACAAAGTCGTGCGCCTGACCATTGGTACTGCCTCTGTGACGGGTATGTGACCAAAACTACCAGGGTATACAGCTGGTTGCCAACTAACCTGCCCACCGCTTGCAGCCGTCATCGCCATCATCACGCTTCTACTCACTGTTGTAGGTCCCATTTATCCGAGCTACTATCAAGCAAGCGTAGCCATTCTCGGCAAGATGTACTCAAACTCGATGATGGTCATGCTCAACAATCGACTCAAGATATCCTCGGGCAGCTACAACGTGATAAGGTGGTCACCGAAGTCGATTGTACAGGAGACACATGTCTTGTCGGATCTGCGTTTTAAAGCTGAAACCACGTTATGGTCCTGAGCCCGGGGCATGGCCAAGGGGGGACTCCGTGCTCATTTGTCATCCATAAACTCAGGCCGGTCATCAGCTAGTACTGTCGTGTGCCCTGAACATCATTCCAAAGTCCATGTACCACTGTCACAAGTTTATCAATATACTCTAATAGTATTCAATCCACGTTTAGTTGACATCACACAAGTTCTGAATCACTGTTCCTGGTCTTTCTATATCTCTATAGCAGGCTTGGGATGATCGGGTCTTATTCAGGAAGGTGTATTTGGACGACATGGCTTCAGCCCCTGAAATGGACGTTTCGTGAGACTCTATCATTGGAGCGCCGCTCAAAGTTCGAGCTCAGTCCCACAGCCAGGCGAGTCCTGTGTCCTGCGCTGAGTATCAATTCAAATATTTTCCGAGCAGAAACCGTTAGGACCAATGGCATTTGTGCTAACGTACGCATGTAGGTTAATACTGTAATTATTAACAGTCGTTCTTCTTGGCGTGGAACAGTTGATTGGCTACGCTGCCCTTTGCGTTTTGAAACCGGGACGTGTTGACGCACAAACTAGTGATCTGAGGTCAGTAGTGGACCATAATGCATTTAATATACATATGCGCCGGCCAGGTTTCAAGGGAGTGCAAATGTGTTGGCTCAAAATAGATCTGTCATAATCGATTGACTGATATGATACATCCAGTATGTTATGAACCTTTCGTCATGCCGGGCCCTTATGTCCGACGGAAGCGTGACCACTGAATTGCTGGCTCAGAACATAGATGTCCCATCTCATCCCATCCAAGCCCCGTCTGTGAAGTCTCCCATATTCTTTGATTGGAGTATGTATCAAACGTTTAAATGACATGAGGACATCCTTCCATGGTATAAGTATCGCAGCGCGCTGCGAGGTGAGCGAGACTTCTTCCCATTCCTGCTGTCCTTCTGTGCGAGAGAGCGCGCTTGATGCTCAATGCGCTGCACTCTGTGGAGGCGTCGGTCGTGCCTCGCGCAAATGGCATGCCGCCCTTGTCTGTGGTGTGAGCCCGAACGCCTCATTGCTCTCATGTGTTTTCTGACAACTTCCACAATTTGATTAGCGCTGGACCACTGGTGAGCGCTTTCGTCTTGTCTGCACGCTGCAGTCAAGGTTGACAGAGAATCGTCAGCTTCTAGGCAGTGCCTTCAACACTACTTTGTTCGGAGTCCTGAGTGTCCAAGTTTGTAAGCCAGAACTGCTGTAGCCCCAATCTAGGTGGAACACCAAGCTCCCAATGCTCAATGATTACCAGTGCTCTACTCAATCGGTGGTCCGAAGGATAAACTGTTGCTGAAGGCAATAGTATACGTCGTGTTTTTCCTCGAAGGCCTCCAGTCAATCCTCATTATCCGCGATATCTTTCATGTATTCGTTTATGGTGGGATGGTCGAGAGGGATCCTCAGAGACTAATGGATGTCAACAATTTGTGGCTGAGCGTGCCGGTGTTGACTGGACTTGGTGAGCTTATTACTTGATAATGCCGTTTAGACATTCACAGATTGTCTGGAACGCAGTGACCTTCATCTGTCAGGGTCTTTTCGCGTACCGAATCTGGGTGTTATCAATGGGAAGGCTGGTGTTCAAAAT
Organism: Psilocybe cf. subviscida; assembly: GCA_013368295.1. Lineage (NCBI taxonomy): Eukaryota > Fungi > Basidiomycota > Agaricomycetes > Agaricales > Agrocybaceae > Psilocybe > Psilocybe cf. subviscida. The sequence goes on along the minus strand of JAACJJ010000032.1, from coordinate 222,543 downwards.
AGCATTTTTTGCCATTTGCATTGTGAGCCAGACTGCCTCTATGCCTGTGTATCAGTCCTCTCATGGCCTCAAAGAGCTGTTTGGTTGAACTCGCCTCGTCTCTTGTGCTTGCAGTCGCATTGAAGAATATTGGCAGCTTGGACATTGCAAATGTGTCGGACAGCTTTTCCGTTATGACTGGAGTATGTCATACTTTGCTTCGACTTGTGGGTCGCCCTTGTAACACCTGAAAATCCCCATAGATATGGTACTGCAGCAGCACGTTTGGAGATGTTTTGATCGCCGGGTGCATGGTTTACCTAGTAGGCGACCTTCCTTTTTGGGCCTCGTTCAACATTTTAACGTTTCTTTGAGGCAATGCACACACAGAGTATTTCCCAAAGAACCAACGTGTTCCTACACAGGGTAGTACGCCTCACTATTGGCACTGCTTCAGCGACCGGTTCGTCCATTTCATGCGGTCTGCACGCAAATCATTGTTGGTCTTAACCTGATGGATTCTGTTTGCAGCTGTCATTGCCGTGGTGACCCTTCTGCTTACGGTTATTGGGCCCATCTATCCCAGCTACTACCAAGCAAGCCTGGCTGTGCTTGGCAAAATGTACTCTAATTCGATGATGGTCATGCTCAACAACCGCCTGCGAGTGTCAGCTCGTAGTCCTGACGACTTGGGAATGTGGTCCCGCCAGAAGGAAAAGGACATGCACAGTGGAACGATCGTCCTTACGGAGATTAGCTTCTCGCAAGGTACTACGACAATGCCGAGCGCGTTCATGCAATCTTCCACGTCAAGTCCTTGATGCTCTGAATCTGCTATTTACATAGACCGCTCTGCTATACTTTACTATATGGATAATTGTCGCACTGTGTAGCATACATTTTGATAATTATAAATCGTGACTGTGATAGACAAATGGACGTCTCTGATTACCGTCAGACCATTCGAACACATATCAAATTGATTCCATTGCTTCCGACTCGTGACTAATACTTGATGTTGTTGAGAAGCCCTTGAGGTTTGTGACAGGGAGTTTGCTCGTCGATGGCTGGAAGGCTGCTTGAAGGTCAATGATTATTGAGGTGTGGATAGAACCAAGACTTTTGTTTTATTTCTTGGCTATTGAATATTGAATGGTCGTTGTTGTCCAAGAACATCTTATCAAACAAACCGCGTGACCGTTCTGCATAAATGTTAGTAATCTCGTTAGGGATCAACGATCTCCCTCTCTCTCTATTCTTGAAAGATCACCAAAAGTAGCTCATGCGTGTCAAGCTCGATGCCGCATTTAGATTGCACCCGTGCTTTCGCCAGAAGTCATTAATGCAAGGCGCCGAAGAGGTCGATACGTAAGCGAAGCAAGCGTTTTTGACTTCTCCCACCACGCGGAGACAGGCGCAGCGTGCTGCGCCATGTCGCAGTTCCTCCCCGCGCCCATCCCCATCTCAATCCTCCCGGGTGGGCAAGCTCCGCCATCTCTGGCAACAATGTATGTTGCTTGAACCTTCGTTTCCTAAGAACTGCACTCAAATGTTGACATCATGTTAGTTCAGGGCCGCTGGTGAGTCCCACCCTTTGGAATCTTCCGTTTTCTTTGCAGCCCTCGGAAGTAATTCCTACTCTCAGTTCCTAGGAGGAGGTTTCAATGTCCTTTTATTTGGCGTGTTAAGCGTACAAGTCTGTGCGTATCAAAACCGACTTAATGCCATGGCTGCATCTGACCGACAGTTCGCTTCAGATCTGTATTACCTGGGATTCCCAAACGATGGGGTCGCACTGAAGTCAATCGTGTACTCGGTCTTCATTTTGGAGGCACTCCAATCAACACTCATAGCCCGAGACATCTACGACACGTTCGTCTTCGGCGGAATGGTCTTGCAGGATGCAAACCAACTTGTCAAGGTCCATACTCTGTGGCTGAGCGTTCCTGTGCTAACTGGGCTGGGTGAGTACAACCCACCACTGACGAGACTACTGGTCTGATGTGGAATGCGTATTCCAGTCACATTTATATGTCAAGGTCTCTTTGCGTTTCGCATTTGGATCCTGGCAACGGGAAGGAAACCGCTGAAGATTGCGTTCTACTTGATATGTGTTGTGAGTGGTAATCTGAATACCCTTCTATGCAATGTCTCATAATACCCCAGAGCTGCCTAATTGAGCTCGTCTCTTCATTAGTTCTGGCTGTTGCGCTGAAGAAAATCGGAGATTTTGATCTTGCGGCCAACACAAACAGCTTCACATACATGACTGGAGTAAGCAAACCGGAAGGCATAGATCCAATATAGCTCTTTTCTGCCACACTGAGTCGAATTCTGTTTGTAGATATGGTACTGCAGCAGTTCATTCGGCGACATTTTGATTGCCGTTTGTATGATATATTTGGTAAATCGATGTCCATATTTGCTGACAAGATGCTCACGTGTCGGACCTTTATCGGATATTCCAGGCCAGACAAACGAACACAAACATCTGCAGACACACGCGCACCTTCCTCCACAGGGTTGTCCGGCTGACAGTAGGAACCGCCTCGGCAACAGGTACGCTCCGTCTTCGTCAGTCCTTAGCATCCATTTGATATCGATGTAGCCGTCATTGCAATTGTCACCCTCCTCCTTACCGTTGTGGGTCCAATCTACCCGAGCTACTACCAAGCAAGCGTCGCCGTCCTTGGCAAGATGTATTCAAATTCGATGATGGTTATGTTGAACAACCGCCTTGTGATTTCATCGACAGACTACGACCCGCGAAAATGGACACCTAGAAACACCGACGCGACGTCGACATTTGTTCTGTCCGAGCTCAGATTTGGTCATGGTACGGAAACTGGCAGGAGGCCGTCAACATGATGTTGTAGTATCCTCAGCAAAACGGGGCGTACTGCTACATGACTTGTAATCTGGAAAGTACATTAATCCGACCGTAATCGACATTGGCAGTCATGGAACTAATCATAATTAGACCAAGATCGCGGATTTATACAAAAATTTGAGAGCGATTCTCAACTGAAATTCAGCGAGCTAGACTATTCACTTCTTCGTTCTTTCAAGCTCAGGGGCGGGTGAAGTGCCTGTGAATGTTTGCACCGAGAGCCTGAATCACCAGTGAGTTCCGTTGGCTGAACGAGAGAGTGGATCTACGTGTGTGTTCACGGTCTCAGAGCATTGTCGTTGAAAGTCGACATCGCAAGGCGAAGTCACGGTAAGGGAACATGCTTGCCGAAAAGCCGTTGGTGATGTGGCTACGGCAATCGCCGTGGCGCTTACGGTTCGAACTGTCACTGCCAGGCCTTGTCCTACTGGAGCATCTCCCTCCAACCGCCCTTGATCTCCTTGCAATTCAATCCCAGTTCCACTTGTCCTGACACCGTAACGCGCCCGCTACAACTTCCTTCAGTCTGACATCTAATTAACTTGCAGTTCATACGAACACTCCCCAATTTCTCCCCCGACAGCCATGTCTTCGAAGTTCAACAATTCTGGCCTTGGAGTAGGGCGACCGTCAGGCGGAGGAGGGTCTGGGTTGCTGACTCCTGGCCGCCCGCGAGCGCGGCGCGAAGCCTCAGGCGTGTTCTCTTTGTTTCAGGCGCCACAGATTGCTCAGTTCAAGGAGGCGTTCCAGCTTATTGACCATGATAAGGATGGATGGGTGGGTGAGTCGGATTTGAAGGAGATATTTGCCAGCCTGGGTGCGTGTTTGATTATATTTCCTCGCGAAACGCGTGCATCGCATGGTGCTGCCTGCACGGTCGTCCACTAGGTACTGACTACTTCTATAGGCATCACTCCACCGAGACGGACACTGGACGACCTTCTCAGCTCACGGCCGGGAAGCGGAGGAGGAGCATCGTCGACGGACAGCGAGCGCGGCATCAACTTCACCATGTTCCTAACGATGATGAGCGAACGGCTGTTTGAGTTCGACGCTGAGGCTGAACTCCTCGAAGCGTTTGCGTCCTTTGATGAGACGGACTGTGGGATGGTGCGCGTCGAGGACATGAGGAAGTGGTTAAGTGAGGTCGGGGAGAGGATGGATGACACGGAGGTCAGTTCATTGTTCTGTTCCATCTTTTCGTTGGGTCAGTTGTGATGGTGTTAACTGTGTACTTTCTCAGATGGACCGCTTGTTTAAGGGTCCCTTCACTGACAGACAAGGAAACTTCAACTATCGGGAATGGGTTAAGGTGCTACGAGTGAACGATGACGACGAACCTCAAACCATGTAATGCACATACGCTGTGGTCACTACTCTAATCTTGTATTGTTAGGACACCGACCCAAGCGCCAGTTCCTGAATGAAACGACCGATGATCCTTGTACACTTTCCCGTTTCCATCAAGTTCACGAGAGTCCATAGAGGCCCATGATTGCTGAGGCTCAGGTCCGCCTCTGGGCCCCTACCTTGTCCGTCCCAAAGCAGACGCTTCCTATAGGTTTCCATCGTACATTCAAGGTTCCCTCGAGCACCTTGTGTCTCTGAAATTCTGTCTCATGTACACAAAGGCGCTGGGCACCAGCAAGCTCTCTCATTGTCTCCACCGTCCCTATGCCCAGCTCAGCAGTTGTAGCTGCCGAATGGGAACGTGACCAGGGCTGAAACCTCCAGCGAGTCATTGTATCTGCGCCGTTTATTGACGTCGAGCTGGGTGTACCTGTGCTGAACCTCTTCATCCACGTCGCCCCACTCGTATTCAGTTGCTTTCATTTGACCACGGTTATCTTCCCGTAGATCAGGTTTCGAAGAAATGTCGACGACAGCAACACCCGTACCCATTCGACTCCCTTCCCTTAGCTCAAGCGTCGGAGCGTTCTTCATTGGAGTGATCCTCTCCACTGCGTGAGTTGGTGTTGTCATAGAGTCAGCCGTTTTCCAATATGTTAACCATGCCTGATGCCAGACTATGGGGTGTAGGCGTATCGCAGTGCTATTCGTGAATTGCTTCTTATTTATGGTCATATTTATACCGCTGAACAATACATGTCCTCGAACGCAGATACTACGTCAGATACACTGGTGATTCCATTGGGTTGAAGATATGGGTCAGCCCACGTCTTTCCCCCTGCCCCTCTGCGTCTAGTACTGACCTACTGCCCAACTTTACCTGTGTCTTCAAGGTGGCTATCGTGTTGTAAGTCAGTCTCTCGTTCTTCGGCGGCTTCGGAGTTTATGTGCACTCTGATTCTCTAGAGCACTTAACACCGGGCATCAGGCCGTTATCTGTCAGATACGTGCGTCCTGACCCTCATTATCTCACATTTTCGTTTTAGGTTTCTAACATCCGACTAACCCGCCATTTCGTTTTCTAGTTTACTACTACACCGTCACGGTACGCTGGCTCTTGGCGAGAGTTCAAACATTCCCAGCTGTCAGGAGCTCATCTCAGACATTGGTATCGAACACGTAGAATTTCTTTAACCCACTGGCACTGGCCAACCACATCCTAAGCCTCCAGACTTTTGCGCTCCTTGCGGTACGTACCTTCGACTTCACTTCGGTATTGCGACTGATAATCTTCAAACAAACATAATAATACAGACGCTGACTTTTGCGAGCGTCCAATTCTTTTTCACGTACCGAATCTGGGGATGTGCGTCTTTCCACTGTTACTCCCGGCCGTCTTTAGGAACCTGACTGGACGTTGTCGCGGCGTACAGTAGGAAAACACGGACGTTACCAATGGTTGCTCATCGTCCTCCCGGTACGTTCAATCATTCGTCCATTCGTCTTATCAATCCCCGCGGAAGCTCTGACAGATACGTTGCCTACCTTTATTTAGATTTTGCTCATTCTTGCAGCATTTGGTATGCCCCCGCCCTCGTCTCTCTCCTCTGTGTTTCATTGTCCTTCGATTGACTCCATTAATATCGATCGCTCGTAGCTGTTACCCTCGGTGCGCGAGCCCTTCGTTTCGGAGTAATCTGGCATCGCGCTAACGAATGTTCCCACATCTCATTTTCAGCCTACTTTATCTTGGTCGCCAACGACGGCGATGCGCAGGGCACCGACGGGCGGCATCCCGTCGCAGCCACCATCAACGGCCTCTGCGCGGCGGGTGACATCGTGATCGCAATCATAATGTGGCGTCTGTTATACAGCAAGCGTACCGGGTTCTCGCAGAGTGACGGCGTTATTAAGAAGCTGATTGTGCGCCCCTGTCTTTTTCTGTCCTTTCGCTGGTAGAATCTACAGGCGCATTGTGTCGAATGTCGTTCTCACTGGAAGTTGGATTTGCACGGATAGATATATACGGTGCAAAATGGGGCGATAACCTCTGCAGCGGCGCTCATCACTCTTATCATCGCCCTCGCCGTGCCGGGTATCACATACACATGCTTTTATCATATCACTTCAAAACTGTACGTTTGTCCATTTTCATTTCTATCCGCCTCACCCGCTTCTTTCTCTAATTTTCGTGATATCAACACTAACATACAGTACTTTGCGTATTCAGGTACATGAATACGATGCTAAGCGCTTTGAACGCTCGAAACTGGCTCTCGGGGTTGCACACGCCCTCGGTGTCCGTCATGACGCGTAGTGGTGGGCAAAACCTCAACCCGACGGCGAAGAACGAGTCTGACGAGCGGGGGACACATGATGAGATTGGAAATAGGACTGAGAGTACCAATCCGTTGGCTAGTGGTCAGGTACGCGAACGAAAGCGTCTTGTGTCGTGTTCCGACATGACGTGAGGCCACATCGAAGACACTGTCACCTAATTTTTATTTGCTTATCAGGAAACCGAGACGTCCGCTCGTGATTCAGTCACGCAAACAGATCTCATGGCAGAGAAGAAGTCTTCGGACACAACACCATCCCTCAGCGCATCGCCCGACCATGTCGTCTGATCTCCACACTCTGGAGGTTTGCGCGTCGTTTTCCTTTGGTTTGGAGTTAAATTGTTCAATCTGAGATCCACGACTCCTTTTATGACTTATGACGATGGGCTGGGACTGTATCTTACTGTTCGTGTTTAGATAATGGACTTTTACCCGTGCAATTTCGAAGCCTTAAGCTGGATACCTCCCTATGCGTATTCGTAGATCTGCCCCTTCAAACGATACAGCTGGTGAAAACAGCGTACTTGAGTATTTTTTGACGCAAGAATACCGTTTCATATTCCTTGCCACCAGGTAATCGCTCTCTCTGAATCCTCTTGCAGACGAGAATATCGTCGTCCCGAGTGGTGCTCATACCCTCCGTGCCGTAGTGCCGAGTGCGCCGGATCACACGGCGTGGGAACCTCTTGCGAGCATCCCCGCCAGGTGGTTGACATTCGTTTGACACATTGACCATCAGCCCGTCAAAGAAGCCCTAGGTCCTGTAGATTGGAATAGCATGCACCGAGTCCAAGGAGTTGGGCGCTTTATCGAATGTACTTCGCGTTCACTCATGCAATCCTCCACTGGGACTTCATATAACTATTCAGAGCGTTTGAGACCACTAATTGTTTCGTACAGCGGAGTCGAGCACTGCGAGCAGACTATCTCTTATGCCGTCTTGGCACCCTACCCCCAGTCACAGCTGAAATAAACCTGTACACTCAGGTATGCACTCAAGCTATTGCTGGCGATTCATTCCACTTGAAATTTTTGAGCCTAGTCGGATGAGAAGCGATGTTCACATTGCATTCCTTGTTCGTCCACCCAATCTGCTCAGCGAGACAGATGACCCAGGTACATTAAATTTACTTCAGAATCAAGATAGACCTCCCAACCTAATACCAAGCCACTGACCAGCCGCTCTAAATACAAACGCATATCCCCTGTTGTCCTCCCATTTCATCTATTTGCTGACTTGAATCCTGTTGTAAATGTCATGGACATAGGAAAAAAGTTCTTGTAGAGTGTTCATGGGAGCGATTTTTCGCAAGTACTGAGATTAAACACAATCACTTCATGAAAATAGGTACATACGTTGCTGACTGATGCATCCCGCCGGGAAGAATCACCTACGTGGGGCTCTGACTACATGTCAGCAGGTTGATTAGTGCGGTCATAAGAGATGTTTTCAGATTGATAATCAGGACATTCTTGATACTATATGTGAAAGGGAGTAGAGTGGCTCTTCGTTATCGTGTATTGCATATCTCTTCCATGAATATTTGAGCAACGAGCGAACAAAATTGTGCGCCTCTTCTGCGCTATTGATAGGCGGCAGTGAAGCGGAGTTCTATTTTTGGTTCCACTTCCTTGGCGTGTTGCCAACGCTCGACGGGAAACAGAACCTATTTCAGGGCATCCGATGAGCTGTGAGAGGGCTCATGACCGTACCTACGACTGTATTGTGTCATTTTTCATCTCCGTAGATCTGGCTTAGGAGGTGCTGTCTATTTCCATGGTACTGATGATGTCTATGATGTTACTAGGTGCATGTGCAGTAGCGGTCAGCTTGTCGAGCTCGTTTCTGCGCGAATGTGAAATTCCCTCCAAATCGAGAGATGTTGACGGACCCGAGCCAAAAAGTGAGCGTCAGGCAGGGCCGCGACCTGCGATGTTGTTCCGCGTAACAAATTACAGACAAATCAGGCTTCAGGGCGCTGAGCAGGCGACAGTGAGATAAAATTATTTACCTGCTTCTGAATGCAAGATGCAGCGCATGCCGTCCGAGAACTGAGTTTACGAGGTGGCGTATGGGGTGCATTCGGCTTGTCCACTAGTTTGTTCCTTGTGATCTCGTATGATTCGCAGTAGAAGCTCGGAGCATTCATGCAGCGACATTTACCCGTCTTTGGGTTGGCCTATTTTATGAACAAAGAGTGGAAGAGAAAAAGTTGACGCTTTGGTACATCGCCGAGCCAGCAGACGAGCATAAAATGTGGCTCAGCGCGATATCCATCCAAACAAACTACCTTTCCTCATTTCCCTTACATCTCCGATAGGTCAGTCACTCTAAGATTTGAATGGGTATTGTCTCTGATTTACGTGTCTTGTCCAGAAAGACCGCCACCATGCCTCTTGTAGCTATCTCGACATGTATTTTGCTCGCCTTACAGGCATTCAACGTGCTTGCAGTCCCAACTGCAAATAACGATGTGGGTGCAAGCCTCTTTTGGACAAAATGTCTAGCGCTCACCGGTTGCAACAAATACCCAGGTAGCCGAAGTGATGATCAGCACACCAGGAGGCCTTCGCCCACAGTCCAAAATTTTCCACGTCCCCGAGGGTGCGACTCTCCACCACACTTCTGACACCGTCCGAATCATCTCTGCAACTGGAGAGACGCTTCACACCAATCAACTCGAAAAGAACTCTGGTGTCGTGCACCCACACTTCGCACCCGAGGTTGTCGCGCCCTCACGCACCGCTGCTGCCGCGCGCGCACTGGAGACCGGATATGTTGCGTACACGTACTTCACGAACAACTCCGATTCCAATCCTATCGCCTCCTTCACAACATCGTGGACCGTTCCGCCTGTGCCCAAGACGAACCACAACCAGCTGTTGTACCTCTTCAGTGCACTGACTCCCGCTTCCAACGACGCCATCCTCCAGCCTGTTCTTCAATACGGCACCTCCGGTGCAGGGGGCGGGAACTACTGGGCCATTGCCTCATGGTACCTCATTGGGTCGAGCACGTACCACAGTACCCTTGTTCCTGTACAGCCCGGTCAGGTTGTCGGTGGGAATTTGGCCATGAAGGCTGGTGTGGTCCCATCCACAGCCGGCGGCGCTCAAAGCTTCACGTATACGGCAAATTTCACGCACAGCCCCTACGCCGCTATCTCTGCGACCACCACCGAGATGCTAAACTGGGGATGGGTCGCCTTTGAGATCTATTCTGCGTCGGTCGCATCTGATCTCCCCACTGGCAAGACCTCATTTAGCAATATCACGATGAACAACTTCGATGGCAAGCCCACGCCGCTTAACTGGCTTACAAGGAACGATCCTACAGACGGTCTGTCCGCTCAGGTCATGGCAAATGGCAGTCCGAAGGGGCAAGTTGATATCGTTTTCTAATCTTATTTGTGAACAAAGTATCTACCGTGTATTTAATCGTGTACTTGTAATAATGATCACTGCTAAAATGGCCGTGACTCTTATCGGCCCGATCTCAATTGAAGATGATATATATCTGAGCCTGGCAAGTGACAAGCAAGTTCTTGGCCTTCGAACGACATACATCACCAACCCGCGCTGTGTCTGCGCGTCACCGTTTGATCATCCGCAGGAAAAACATCGTATACACTTGAGACCATATAGTAATTGAATATCCTAGGAGGTCGGAGGGATTTATTATGCAAACTCATCTCCCCTCACACCACATTTCCTGGAGTACAGATTCCGTCATGCAGGAGATGACCCAGACCTCAGCGCTTGCGGATATTGCAGATCTAAGCCCGTGGTACCCTTCCACTGGGTATCATAGGCTCTTAAACTGTCCATCTGGCAGCATTGAAGATGCTCGGCGATTCCCTGCAGTTACGTAGCCTGTCCATACCACCTCCTCGGATTATCAAATCTATAAATAGATAGCGACTCTGGTAGAATTGCACAACTATTAATAGCCATCTCTCTGACGTTCCGGACAAAACCCCGACGGCATCGTTTGACCTCAATCTGTGGGCCACCATCGGCAGTTTCCAGTACTTGGGTACACTAGTTCCACTTTACTGGAAAGTTTCAAGCGATTTGACAATGCATATATGTCTGGACATCTCCGGCATTCTGGGACATTTACTAGCGCCTAGTTGACTGGCACTACAAAGACAAACCGAGAATTTTATTTGCGCTGGACCAGGTCAGTATATTTTAGCTGACGCCACATGTCACCAAAGGCAGAAGCCCAACGCATATATTTGGATGGATGAGGCGCTTTCAATCGGATGTCTGGCGACCTGACCTAATTTTAGCAGTAACAATATGCAATGCGCGCAGACGTGGAAAATTCATAAACTTGAGTTTCGAACCCGTACAGTATCGCAAACCCCCAGAAACACTTGTAATAAACTCTGTGCATCACTCAGATGCATCCCGATGGAGTGTGGACATATGCATACGCCCGGATAATCGGTATACGATATCATCAGCCATAGATAAAATTCGAAACGCCCCCCCCCCCAATCCGAAGCTTTCACGGATGCAATGCGATACACTCTCATGTCATTGTGAGGCTCTAAATGAATATGCCGCACAACCTCGCCTAGAATGTTATTCTCGGAATCAGATCCTCATAATACTGCGGTCATCTGGTGATGTTGTCAATGTCAATTGAATTACAAAAACTACATCAGGCTATAAGAATGAGTGTCCGCGGTGAGGGGCCAACATAATGAAAAGAGCTCATGAATGGGTATACAAATTATGTTCCCTAATAAGTGTATCTAACCATATGGAGATAGATATGCTGAAGCTCACAATACAAGTATGAAGGAGCTAGATATAGAGTCGAGTAAAATAACTGATACATCCAATCATAATCTTTTAACTGGCCGACCATGGCTCGAAGTGCGATGTATTGACGACGTGGGACTACAGGACCGAAGAACCTGGTCCTCCAATTATTGAAGAAGGTGCGCAAAGCTGCATCTAGAAGACGTTGTTTCCCCATCATCCGCAGCAGAAGCAATAATCAGTCACTGCATTAGGTTTGCCACTCGGGATACGGGCGAAGCGACTTAGTTCAGGCGTTCCTAGAACACCTCAAACCCCTGGGGCCTGAGAGAGGAGGTACCCCAGTCGACGGATTCCATGTGGACCTGGACTGGCAGATGGTCAGTATCTGCGTCTTCTGACTGCAATTTTGATCTGCTCCCAGTGGCCCGCAAGCCCACCCACATGTGCTACAATGCCGACTCATAGAATCTAAATGATCCAGCCAGTCGTCAGCGCACATGCCGCATACTTATTGGCCAAGAACTAGCAGTATTTGGGCCCTGAAGCAGTCGCTGATAGTGCGAGGTCTCAGCTGTGTATGAGCTGAGAGCATTAAAGTGACGCTGTCACTAAAATACTGATATCTGGCTACGTTCTGATAGACATCTGAGGTGGAGGTAGGAGGAACATTCCGATCAATTTTCGTTGTCGCACTAGGCCTGCCCTTGTACTGATATAGGATACAAAGCAGGGCGAATAGCAACTAGTGGAGCCTACGCCGCGCCACGCTTGATTGGCATTGAATCTGAAAATCCAAAATCTTGGCCTTATACGTTAAGGGTAGCTGCGCAGCGGGCATTTTTTATAATCTATGGTCACCCGCCTCAGAATTCCCCTTTATAGGAATGGCCCTAGTTTGGAAAGCAGGACCGCTTGGATTTTGTGCCCAAATTTGGCTTTATCACACAATAATATGTTCATGCGACATTCACTTTCTGCGGCGGGCGTACGAATTGCTCTGACTCCAGGCGAACTGTCCTACGATGTGTCAGTGTCATAAATATTCAGTTCCAAATCACAGGTTAGGAAGACGCACCATTTGTGCCATAAGTTGCACACATATCCAATATTCTCGTAGTATTCTCCTGTAGCGGATGTATCGCTTCCAGTGTCTGTTGGCGAGTATGGGTCCATTACCCCCCATTTAGGACTGCTTTGGCTAAAAATAGAGCCGGCGGCCGCTGGTTTAAACCAGGATTACGGGGGTAAATTTTCCCTACAGCATGTTATATCCCCCGAAAACGTGCTCTAGATGCCAAGCTACTAAACTTCCTGGTGATTTTGTATTAATAAGAGCTCACCGTGTCGAGTAGTGAGCATTATAAATCTGTGGGATATTATTTCCTGACTTTCCTAGATCTATGTGGGCATGGATCCAGAGAAGCGCGAAGGGCACGGCGAGGTTCTCTATGGATACAACCACTGTCGAATTGGCCATCGGCGTTGCTAGCTTTCTGAGTCCCAGCACAAGTCGAAGCATCCCCCCATCTAGACATCCGACATCCTTGAATGGCGCTGAGATGCTCGAGGCTCAAGTTGTCGCATTCGCGAATTTTCGGTCAACCTGATCGCAGAGATCTGGCCCACCTATATGGAATAGAAGTGGCGCCTTTCCTCACGGAAGATTTGGGAGCGGGGGAGGGAGGTAGCATTGTTTTTTTTGAGTATCACATGCACATTCCACCCTCTGAAGGTCACGAGAAAGTGCACTGATGCCGACGGTTCTGTTAGCCAACGGATATTGTTGATGCCATCAAACGATCATTCACAGACGACTGCGAAAAAACATGAATTACGATGTGCTGTCAACTCCGAGTCCCGACTACTCTATGAAGACTCTACGACTATTTCTGCCCTGCGCGCAACGCTCAATGCTCAGTCTCCTCCCAAGTCCTGCCAACCGTCTTCACCAGGTCCTCCTCCGTAATCTGCTTCCCGCTCGTGAAATAGCCTGCCGCAATCTTCGCGTCAATCTCGACCCTCGAGTCCGGGGGGATCAAGTGCTCCGGGATATCATACCGCTCCAAAATGGGGATGCCGCTGCCGACGATAGCATTGTACTTCATGTCGCTCATGCTGACCATCTTGTGGATCTTGGTGACGCCGAGCCAGTGCAGGACGTCGGGCATGAGCGCCTGGAAGCGCATGTCCTTCACGCCGGCGATGAGCTCAGTGGATTTGAAGTATTTGTCGGCGGAGTCACCGCCGCGTTTGCGGAGGTTGTAGACGAGGTACCTGGGTTGACGGGAGCGAAATTAGCCAGGGCAAGAGGAGACGAGGGAACGTATGAAGCTTACTTGGTAACTTCGCCAAGAGCACGGCCTTCCTTCCTGAAGTAGACGACGAGGCCGACACCGCCCTTTTGTGCGCCCTTGATACACTCTTCGATGGCGTAGGTGAGGTAAGGTTTGCAGGTGCAAATATCCGAACCAAAGACGTCGGAGCCATTACACTCGTCGTGGACGCGCACAGTGAGCTCCTTGGATGGGTCGGACAGATACGCAGGGTTTCCGACTAAGGAAGGGGGTATCAAGTGAGTTTACAGCTTTCATTGGAGGGAAAAGAATGCACGCACAGATATACACCGTCAAGCCACCGATGGGGGGTAGGAAGACCTTGATATCCGGACGGGTGATGAGCTCAGGGTACATTCCTCCCGTATCCTCGAACAACGCTCTCCTCAACAGACTCTCCGAGATACCAAACCTTTCAGCCACACCGGGGAGATACCATACAGGCTCCACCGCCGCCTTACTAGTGAACACCTCAACACCCGGATCCGCATCGCTCTCGCTCCCATCCACATTCTTCAGCGGGCGGCTCTTCTTCAAAATCGTACCGTCAATAACCAGGTCGCCGCGCCTCGCAGTGTCATCCAGTTCGCTCATCTTCAAATGCGCCTTCGTGACCGCGATACTTGGACGCACGTCCAGGCCCTTCTCGATCGAGTCGGCGAAGACGGTGGGCACCAAGTGGCCGTAGGGGTCGAGCGAGACGATCTTCGTCGGGTCCGCCCAGGCGGCGTTAGGCGGGATGGAGACGGGCGGCTCGGTGTTGCTGTAGTCGGGCTTATGCGACGGGCTCAGCGCGCCCATGGCGATGGACAAGGCGCGGTAGATGCTGTAGGAGCCGCTATGCGCCCCAATGGCATTGCGGGATTTGATGCTTGAAGGGAGACGCGAGCAGATGACGGGCCCACGGTCGGCGGGCGACGAGGTGCCCCAGTGCAGAGCAACGGGGGTGATACCATGTTGATCGGGGTAGGCTGAAAGGAGGAGATAAAAATGCGGTGAATTGAAAACGTATTCTGCGGATGTAACAGGAGGACCACGTACTGGTGAGGTTGACACGCCCAGGGTACAAGAGCTTCTCGCGCTCCTTGTCAGCCACCGAGGTCGTCTTGGAAGACTCCGCGGGTGGACTACTTGGAGAAATAGGGAGTGTCGAAGACGACTTGGAGGGACTTTCTGGAAGCAGTACGGGCACAGGAACGAGAGGCGAGATTGCGTCTTTGCCCTCGCTGCTGAGAGCGTCCAGCTGTGTGAGGAGTTAGTCAGTATATGACGACATCATCATGACATTGAAATTGTGCAGGTTGTTATCGCGTTCAGATAAGCGCTTGCTCGCGCGTCGGTCCCATATCACTTTATTGGACCCTACGTGAGCCTGGTCCAGATAACGCGCGACGGACCCTGCACCGCTCGCTGTCCCGAATTATAACGCAAATTTGATTGCGTACCTTCGCTTGCATTGTCTGCTGTGCGACTTGCATGGACTCTAACTGGCCCAGGATTTGGGTAAGAATAGCGTCTGATACCGGCATATTATAGCGTCGATAGTTGTGTTCGATGACGATGAACGTTGCTTTGAAGGCAAGAACGGATGGGTGGGGCTGTTTGAAGAGTGCGAGAGGAGAGGTTAATATTGATCTTAGTCAAGCTCGTTGCAATTCGGGTCCGATAAGGAGACGAAGGCGGAGGAGAAGAAGAAGAAAGGGGAAAGGAAAAGAGAGGAGAAGAAGGGGATACGAGGTGTTGGGTGGAGGTATAAGTACTCTGAGCCTCGAGGAGGAGATGGTCCGATGGTCCGAAAGTGCTAAAGCCCCTAACCGTATCATCCGTGAGCGCACGTGGGTGCTGACGGCATACGCGGCTGCATATCATACTTTGGCCTTTTTCCATTATCGCTTTGTATCTTCTATCATAGGGAGATAGCGTCGATCCAAAGAATATGATAGTCTTTAGGCTACATAACAAATATGTTTTTTCTATGGAATAAGCAGCTTTTGAGGGAGCTCTCCCATGATGAAGTAGAACGGCCACGCTGTCTGAAGTTGGTCTGAAGGTCCGAACACGCTGCAATGAATTCGGGAATTCGGATCTCTGGTGAGAGCTAGGGTGTATAATTGTGCAGTCTTTACGTATATCATTGCAAAATGGAAGAAATTAGAAGAGAGCGGTGGGGCAGCGAGGCAAATGAAGTTCGGTCCAAGTTTTTGACTTCAACGATTTCACCGACTCGATACGCAAAAAAATGCATTGCAGCGTCAATATATCGAGCTGACACCGTACACGGTAACTGCATTGGCGCAGATGGCATCCATAGGCGTCCATAGCCTGTTTAAGGTCGCCAAATCAATTCGTCGAGTGCCTACTGCTGTCATCTAAATTTAGACTTGATCACATCAACGTAAATGCAGCCTGCCTGCTAATACTATGGCCTATTGGTACCCACCATTGATGGCTGCAAACTATAGTTACCATAAGATGGGCCATCCAGTTCCATCCCTCAGCGGATCTTGGAATGCGTGTATACCTCAGTGAAAGAGGCCATGCCTGGTGCCTAGGAGACCTATTGTAGGCCAAAGCGCAATGTGCGACTGAGTGGCACTCTCAGGCAACAGGCCGCAGTCGGGCGCTTTGATGGCCTCTTATCCAAGCTCAACTACTGATTGGGCAAGGCCTTGAGCGCTTAAAACCAACTTATAAATAAGACTGTTGGGCGCTTAAGTTCTTCACCACCACCACCCACCAACTCACACTATCTGAGCTTCCGACCAGAAAGATTGGGAGAGTGAGCATGAACGCGACCATCGCAGAGAAAATCCAAAACCGGCTTGCCAACACCGCTGGAAGCTGGTTCACCTTTCGCGCTCTCAACGCTAGTCACCCGGCTTTTTTCCTCTCCGTCATCATGGTTGCAATCTGGAGGGTCACCATGTTCATCCTTGCCTCGTGCAATCGCAATGCGAAGCTTGTTCGTGCCTATACTGGTCCTTTCTACGGTCTGATCAATCTGGTCGCGTATTCATGCTTGGTCTATGTTGCTGGACAGTGGATCGCTGGACGGGTTGCCTCTGCTGGGTCAGGTCGTAAGCGCATTGTGAATGGCGCTCGCAAGGGGACAAAGGCAAAGATGGGCGGTGGTACCAGCAAAACCGCCGCCGAGAAAGGTGAGTAAATTGCTTTTGTATCTCTCAATATGCAACTAATCATCACGTTATTGGCAGGTGTCGTCGCCTTGTGCTACACCAACGGCGTCTTCGACCACGAGAAAGCGACTCAGTACATTGAAGACATCGACCAGGCGGTCCGGATGAATACGGTACTCAACCATCTCATGAACCCCGATCTCCAGAAGAGCTTGGAAGGCATCAGGGCCGATACACCTATGCGCGAGTTCCAGACTACGTTCAATACGATAAAAGATGGTCGGACTGGGCCCAGCGGGCTGGGTGATTTTACTGTGGTATACGTCATATTTTTTGTCAATGTTCACTCTTCAAATACTCTTTAACCTCGTTCTTTCCGCTAATAATCTCTGGTTTTGCTTTGTGGATATAATATCCGTCTCACACTCTTTTTGATGTATATACTGTTTGATTTCTGAGAAAATATATCAGATATGGGCGGTGCCCATCTTAACTCCAATGTTTGACACAACTGAGAGGTTCCGAATGAGCTCGTTGTTAACGATTCTCTGTCATCAAACACACCCTCATCAACCTGTCAAAGGGTCAAAGCTCGATCACTGTACATATCAAATTGATGAGTGGCACGCAACCGTAGTGAAGCCTGGCCACTCGTTAAGCGCAGTGGTATCTTAGCAATCATTTCAATGTTGTTCTAAGCGCTCTGTGTATGTGGGCGTCTAAATGAATAACTGAATAACTGAAAATAGAGGTGTATCTTTGGATGCTTGAGAGCCTTCACCGCTAACACACCACATACATTGTCGCAATGGACTCCACTGTGCGAGAAATACGTGACTTTGTGACCCAAACTCACGAGTCTTTCTCTAGGGCCAACTCAGCGTACTTCCGAAAGAGGCGCACTGGGCCACTCTGTAAGGCAATGTTTGACACTGAGCCCAACTACGCCTGAAGGCGCCCACTCAGCATTTGTGAGTAAGCCTCGACTGATGTGCCTGGAAAAGACTGATGTCTTTCTTGGGTGGACTCTAGCTGTCGTCTCTCTTTGCTATATCAACGGTTCCTATAGTGTTGATCAAGCTAAGGCGTACAAGAGATGCAGTGAGGAGGTCTTAGAAACATACCACACCTTAAAAGCCAACAGCAGTGAGTAGCATGCATTTCTCTGATCTTGTAACGCTACTCGTTAACCCCATTTTGGTTACACTTATCAGAACTTTTCGCACAATGCATCGACAACGGTATTTTCAGCGTCGAGAAGGCGAATGAGTGCGTCAACTCGATCACTGAGGTTCTTATAAGCGGCTTGAAGAGGATCAAGAGAGGCTGCATCGACAAGCTTGTGCGCTCTCGCGCTTGAAAACCGTTGATAAGGAGTACGGAAATCTTTACAACACTCTTAAGAGGAAGAAGTGGAGGCTGTCTCCACGTCAATCACAACGAAGTAGTGGGCTACCACTCTGGGTTCTGCCACCGCAAGCCGTTTTCTGCGTCTACTTTGCCTTTACCTCATTTTCTGTCCACGCCAGTTTTTAGGATATCGGTTTCGTCCTTCGACCCAATGATATTTCATTTGTCTATTATATTGTTCGCGAACTATAGATCTATTCGATACACAGTGTTCCTGTTATGTACCATTTGTGGATCATACGAAACATCAGGAGCGTCTCAAATGATAAGAACATGTTGTGTGTTGAAGCACAAGGAGGTGTCTTTCTTAGTCATCCGAGCGTAAACAGTATACTGATATGGATCGGCAACGTGATGTGGGCTCGTATGTGAGGTGCTATTTGGTCCGTATTTGGTTACCGACGTCATGTACGATCAAGTCTGGGACTGTGCTCTTCAAACGTTCCATCACCTTCACCACACCCAAATCGCCCCGTTACTCTGGAAACCGACAGACTTACCTCATCCGAGACAAAAGGAAACGGACCCGCAGGTGATCGCATAACCTGCAGCCACGGGAGCATTCCGAGGACGGTCCGAGTGCGCACGTACTTGACGTGCACACAACAGGTGACTGTTGCCCACATCCATCGTGCTTCAGAACACCGATTTCAGAACCTTTTATCTGCAAGGATATATAAAAGCTCTACCAGTCGTACTTAGAAACAGCCCGGCATCTCTTAACGATACTCTTCGCCGTTAAAGTTCAAGCTCAACCATGTTGATTGTACCCCAAACGCTTCACACGCCGTACACTTCACCCCTATCGGCCAATTTGACAAAGAAAATCATGAAAGAAGCTCCACTCGTTGCATCTGGCCTCTGCATTGCGTCTGCCATCAGATTATCTCTGTTCGTCTATTACCCCGCCACCCGAACCTGGAGGTTCTCTTCCATTATTCTATTCGTCTTTGCAGTACTCGTTACAGCGAGGAAAGCGCTTTCTGTTGTCAAAAAAAGAGAGGTGTTCCTGCAAAACACGCAATCATGGTAAGTCTATGTGACGATCAATTAATTTTGACATAAATCTCAATTGCTCCGACGTACGCAGGGAACTCGGAGAAGATGAATAGCATACAGTCTGAGAAGCTATGCTCAGATGACTTTTGACTGCTCAAAGCGTCGATTTAATCAACCGCGTTGCTAATAATGAAGATGGCAAGGTGCGACACAGAAGCAATCGGCGATAATATATACGAAAGTCATGAATCAAGGTCTACTCTGTAAGAGTCGCAAGACTGGGGGCTACTGCGCGAACCTGCTGAAATTTGGTACAATATAGAAACGTGCATGTTCAGGGAGCTTCCAGCAAAGGAAAAGTCTTGTGCTTGCATAAAGCCTTGATAACCCTTTCTGTATGCCATGGCCGCTCTCCTCTGACTCTTGTGAGTGGAGCATCATTCCTTGCGCCACCTTGTCTGTTCGAAGGCGACCATGATGTGACCCATTGCATTGAGACAGACTTGGCTCCCATTGGGAACGGTACAACTGCCTTTGGCCTCTCACGTGTGTTCTGGTGATTAAACAAGGGTTGGTGCAATAATGTTCTGAATGTATGATACTTGTCAATAGTTTGCCGCTAGAGAAAGGAGTTTGATGGTTCTTTCCAGGTAGGTTGAGTTGCGGTTGAGCAATGTTGCTGTCGCTTACATAAGCCTTAGCCGACTGTCATCCTCCCGAGTCACATTTCTTTGTGTGCCTTTGATGCGCGACGAACCAAATTCTTTCAATAGGTGTACTTGGATCTTGAGTTACCGCAGCAACCTGAGATTGTTGAACGGCACGCTTATAACGGCTGTTTGGTTTGGACAAAGGATAAAAGAAACGGAACACAAAAACGCGCAAAGTCGCAGAAACACGTCCTCTTCTCATTTCTATACTTCTGGCTGATCAATTCCTCCTCCCAACCTCCACCGTTATTATGGCTTTCTCGCGCCTTCCCCTTCAATACGGATCCAGAACTCTGGAGCTTGTACTAGACGCCTTCCGGCAAAGAGAGGATCGCCTACTGAGATTAGATGATATATGCGGCGCTATCATTGGCATGTACTCCGATCTTCGACAATATGAACAAGATTTGAAGGCGAGTTTCAATTTCTCATCTCTCCTGTCTGCTCTGGAACGATTGATTCATTTTTTTTTTGGCCTTAGGCGGCTGTCAGTAGGGAACTGGCAAACCAAGTAATGTCCGGATATGTCGACATGAAGGGTGATGAATACTATGAGCTGCAGCAGTTCCGAAGTCCAATGGAAAACTGGGGAACATTGGCCAAGCCAATTGAGAACAAAGCCAACAAAGATGAGGTACGTTACTCAGTCCTTTGAGATCGATTGTGCCTCGGCTAACCGATGTTTAGCTATCAAACCAAATACGTATTCCGTTTGTACCGAAAATTCTCATCCAATCAACAAATTGTGAGCTTCGTCACTCAACATACATACGGCCTTATATCTGGTGCTCTCCACAGACGCGTATTGCACCCACCCTGGAGTACCTCCAGGACGGCTACCCTCCTTTGGGTGGTTTCTTGCCCAACAAAACGAAGTATTGCCACTACCATCTATAACGACACTTCAGGAGATACTTTTTGCACCACGCCCGGAACGTTGTGGGTTATCCATGGACTTTTACTAGTACTACAACATCATCCCAGTGCCTCTTAGGATTTTGCATAGATGAAGATGTGAATAGATCCCTGTCGTTTAGATAACAAATTTCGACATCCGCAGAGCCTGCAATTCATGGCAGTTTCTATCAGTTTCTGTGGAATGTTCGCATCAAAAATGTTTCCCTCCTTACTACTAAAAATAGCGAATAGCGATTACGCGTCATTGATGCTTTCAACTTTCATTTGACCACCACAATGTCAGTAACTGTAGACGCGTACGTGCGACTTCATGCACACCTCTACAATGCCTGATGTTAGAATTCAACTTCAGAGTGGATACTGTGACAATTAGGCCTCTTCTTTCGAGCGACATCATCATCGAAATCTTCAATGTGGCTTACTGGAAGACCATCTTGTCGATGAGACAGGTACGTGTGCCAGTAAACAGTATCTTCTCCAACCTGATCAATATTTTTGTCACAAGGTATCAACTCTATGGTACGAGCTGTCCAAGACGTGGTCGATTTGGGCGACTGTAGTTCTTCGTGAAACTTTACCCAAGTTCAATCGGCCTACCCTGTGTTATCTAGACAAGCCACTCGAAAAGTACACATCATACGAACTCGAAGCCCTTCTCAAACGTTGGAAGTTGGCGGAAAACGCTCTTCAAGGTGGATTCTGTGGACCCCCGCAGATAAAGAGTTTTGCGATGCCTTCCTTGCCAAGAGGGCCTATACGAAGACTATTGCTACCCGGGGGCAGGTGGCTCATCACTCTTCATGGCGCTGGGGCATCGTACTTCGATCTTGAAGCGGAAGCTCCAGAGGCTCACACCCTCTTCCCTAGCCAATATCTGGACCCTTCAGCGGCGCCGTTCAAGATTGATAATCCTTGCTTACAGCACGATTTCGATTTAGATGGATGGTCTAATGGGCTCAAAGTCCTCATGGCGTTTACATTCTTCGACGTGCGGATATCGACGTGGATTGCCCAGGTCTGGGAAATCGAGTCAGCAGAAGACGATCGTCTCTCAAAATTGAGATTGCATGCAACACTTCGAACCTCCATGAAATTCCGAATCGACGGAAACTTGGGCTCTGTGTTGTGCAGGTCAGTAACGGCGGACCGACTTGCGTTGTCGATAATGGATGGGCATGACATGAGTCAAGAATGCATCAGTCTTGTGGAGTGGCCAAACTTGGATCTCGACGCAGGACTTGATTTCAAACGAGCAACAACAATCCCCAATGTGCGTGTATAATTCTTTTCTGTCTGGTGTGAGCAATTGTACTGATGTCAAATATGCCCTTGTGACCTTACTTAGAGAGATCGTACTCAGGGTAGTGAGCTCATTCTTGTTCCCCGTCAGCCTCGCTTGCTGGTGCTCACAAATTCGGCCGTTTTCCTCGACGATTACTTCCTCGTTCCACACCGCCAGGGACATCCAACTCTGGCAGAAGCGCAGGCCGATGAGGCAAATTGTCGCCGAAGGTTACTTCTGTCCAACTCCAACTCCATCACACAAACATACTCCCGCCCATACGTCTTTTTCTGCAATCCAGGCATTAGAGCTAGTCCTATTAAAATCAGAATTGTTGCTCGTAACTACTACCATGGTCGTGCTATGGGTGTGGAAGCGCAAATCCCTTTCGCAGACCCAGACGACAGCGAGGCCGGTTTCTCTGCGCGATATGCGCATCTGGGAGCACTTCCGACAATCGGATTATCAGCGAATGTCCTGCTGCGTCATGGCCATGCAACTGCAGCGTACAGGACCGCAAGGAACGTCCGACCCGGAATAAACACATATAGTTGGGGATCACATTGGGAGGCAGGGAAGCATAACTCGAAACCGCTAAAGGCCTTGGAGGCACTATCAGGCTGGGACAAGTTCCATTATGGGGAACTGGTAGACATGGATGAGGGAACGGCGCGTTACGTTTCTTACACAGATCACCCCGCCCCAATGTTACATGTGATGGATTTTACGGCTGGAAATGAGCACAAAGACGCCATATAAAGAGTTAGGCCGCAATACAGTGATTATATTATTTCTAAATTAGACAAAACAAAATATGTAATGTAACACCCAACAGATTTTACGTTCAGGGGTCTAACCATTGTACATCCTATCTGAACGACGCACCCACACCAGCTAACACCTCAAACACAACTTCCTGCTTCTCCCTGAATGCTTTCAGTTCCGTCATGCGCAGGCTCAACGCATTGATACGGTTTGCTAGCGAAATGGCCTGAGCATAGTTGCAGTTCGGATCGCGCTTGATATCCCTCAACCCCTCCGTGTACCCGATCCCCTCCTCCAAAATCATCTTCACTCTATCCAGCTGCGCAATGGGCATCTCCCTTACCCCGCGCTGCGCCATCTTCATCGCCCGCCGGGTATCCTCCTCTTCCATCTCTTGGGCACGCGCACCGATCGCATCTAGCTCAGCCATCAACGGCCGGAGGTCGCGAGGGCACTCTGCGAGCGTCAAGCGTTGACCAAGGACGCCCTCAACGGCGCCGTCTGGGGCGATGGCAGTGCGCGCGACCTCGAGAACGGCGAAGGCAACCGAGGCGAAGTATGCACGGGCTTTATCTGTGTTGCCGCTTCGTAAAAGCCGCCGTAGTGAGGGTTGGCGCTCGAGCGCGTCCCCAAGCGAGGCGTAGAGAGTTTCGCGGATAAACTCGATAGCAGGCGCGTCATCGTTGAGGATTGACGGCGCGGGGCTGGGTGAGCGGCCGCGTGGCCGTCGATGTCCACTCTGTGCACTACGCGAGTGGTGCGTGTTGTGTGATTGTGATTGTGATGTTGAACGTGAATGGGAGTGGGAATACGAGTATGGTGATGTTGGAGTGTTGGCACTGTCAAGCGGGGATAAAAGCCCGGCGGTCTGGGGTGGGAGACGGATATCGTGAATGCTGACTTTTAAATCCCGGGTCGCTCGGGAATGACGCAGGCTTTGGGAGGCTTTTAGTGGTGATCGTGCAGGTGTAGAGGCAGCATCGCCTGAGGGCACAGTAGTTGTTGGCGATGGAGTATATCCTGGGAGAGAGGGAGTACGATGTGGTTTGAAGGGCGTGATGCTCCCCGCATATGTTGGAGGCGGTACGAATGATGCCCTGAGTGGGTTGGGTGATGTTGGGGCTCCATGTCCTGCCTTCTCTCCTCCTTTGACATTCAAAGCCGCTTGGAGATCTGAAGCAAATCGTTCCTGGAACGACCGCCGTTGGCTGATCTCGATAGCGACGGCACATAGCTCCGCCGCGAGCTCATTTACTGCCGACGCGTCGTACTGCGGAGGCTGGAGACCGCAGATCTCCCGTGCCAGCTCCTCCTGGTCCTGCAGGGTGAGTCCTTGAATGCGCGCGACAGCATTAGCCCACACACGCAGGAAACCGGCGAAGCTAGGAGGACAGTTCTCATAGGAAAGAAGTCGAGGTGGTTTAGATTTGCTGGAGCGAGGTAAGGGAACAGATGGTGGTGTCGTAGTGCAATTCAGTGCAGTGAAATACAGGCAGAGCGCTGGAGCTATATTCGAAGGCTGATAGATCAACATTTGTTTCATATACCTGCGATAGAAACTCACCAGTAATCATCAAGTCGCCTTCTGCACTCGCCAGAACATCATCGTCAAGGAGGCGCTCTACCTTTGCATGACGCAGAGAGTTCTTCAAGTAGACATGAAAGCAGTCCTGGATGTATTTCTCGGGTAGCACAGAGATGTTACTTCGAGATTTGTGGTCTTCGCCCTGTTTATGGTGTGGGTGTTGCGCAAACATTGAAGTGGTTCAGAGGGCGTCAGGAGTGGAGAGCGAAGAAAATCCAATGCTTATGAAAAGATGTCACGGTGCTTTTCTTATCACAGGAACATGTGCCCTCAGGCAGGAATCAACATTCTGGTTGTCATCGCTTGTCATCGGCGCTTCATATTGACATATTTAAGCCTCGGGAGTCAACCCAATTTGACCACCGAGTGATTTCATGCAAGCTTCTTCGAATGATTGTTGGTGAGGATGACTGGTATCCTGTTACACATTCAAACGTGCCCATCAAGTGCCGAGCAGATGCTAGCTGATACATACCTCCGACTGGAATTCCTCTCGGATCGGCGAGCGTCAGGCACCGCCGAGCTTCCCCATAGTTTAGATGCCGCGGCCGGCTCTTGCCTTAATCGATGGGCGCCTACTGAAATCAGGTACAGCCAACTTGCAAGGCACCGTCACCAAGCATAGCCAAGCTTGCACCAACCCAACCCAGCGACCACTCCGCAACCTCAGCAACGGCTGCAGTCGCTAACCCAGACTTTGAGAGTTGCCTCACTTCCCTCTCCTCTTGGGACTACGTTTAGAAGCAATGATACTCATGACTTGCTTGCGCCCAGAGCCATCAGCCGAGTCATTGCTCTCGACGCTAAGATGTCAGCATCTCCGGGGCCCATTGTCCTCGCATTCATATTCATTGGATCTTCCGCCGCTCATGAAGGCCTCATCACCATCAATCCGCGCTAATACACTCCTCACGATCATATGTACCGAGGACGCTGCGCCTATTGTCGCACCGCCGCTCCAACTCGTAACGCGCACGTATTACGACTTGGATATGACGCTCTATATTATTACGCGAGAACGCGTACAGGAGCGATTGTTTCGTGAAGGGTTGAACCAGCATCCGGAGTTGCTCACGAAAGTGTCGAATCATCAGTTGCTGTGGGGGTGGAGCATGCGGTATTTGTAGATACTGATATGACTTTTGCGGGTAAGTGGTTCACCTGCGATGTGTTGCGTCGTGGGGAACTCCTCTCTTACATGCTTTTGCATTTCAATTTACAGTTGACCCAGCGCAGCTATGGGACTCATTTGATTCACTGGACGAGTAGACTATGATCGCCCTGCCCACCCTCGACCCTACCTTACACACAGGCGATATTTGCACCTGCCTCATGCTTCTCCACCTCGAGCGGATGCGCGATCCCTCTCGTGCCCCATCTTCCTTATTCTCAAATCCGGCCACCCTTATCGTCCCCACGCCGCACCATCCCTCCATCCTTGCCCCCGTGATTCGCGAGGGCGTGCGCACTGGGATCCCAAGTTGGATTGGTGGCAATCCACGGGCACTTTGGTCTCTTTTGACCCCACCGCGCCGCCCTTTGGAGACCAGCGCCTCGTATAGGTGCTCTGCAGCGCGAGGCCGGAGCTGTTCGCGCGGTTGGGTCAGCGGTGGGACGTGACACATTGTCGGAAGGGATATGGGGTAAAACTCATTCATGGAAAGGGTGATGGTCGTCAAGCGGTGGAGGACGAGACAATTATGACAGAGGAAGAATCAAGAGTCAGGTTCAGACAAATGGAGATGAATTGGTCGTCCCGGGGATATTACATTTGTGAAGCGACTTACATTAATCCCCTTGCCTCTTTATATTTTCTCCCCTGCCCTTGTCAACCAATCTCATCTCTTTCGCATGCCCTGCCACTTACATTCAAACCGCGCCACAGCAGCTGCTAGGACGAAGCAGGCTCGGATATTTGGACAGAGCTACGAAAGCAAGACACAGACGTGGGCGCCAATGGCCACGAGTGTTGTCAGATATAAGTGCGTTTACGAATCCTACTACCCGTTTGCGCTGACTCAAGTACTCATTTGTCCATGTCCTAGGTGGGTTTGGTTAAACCGTGGAACGCCATTTCGCTCTGGGCAATCCAGGGTAGCGAAGGAGATTGGGGTGAGGTGGTTAGATGAGGGAGAGAACATACCAGTCCACTAGCCGTAAGGGCCTCGAAAATGTGAACGGTCTTACAAACGACACGAACGAGGAAGAGGGTGAGGACAAGGAGATCGGTCTGGCAATATATTCGACGCAGAAGAGATGGCAAGCTACGCTCAATAGTTGTACGTATCTCACGTCTCTCATAAATGTAATGATCACACTTCGAATGATTACTCTAGAATTTACACTGGTATACAACTCACTGATCGGATAGACCTTGGATTACACATTGTACACCGCATTATATGAGATTTATATGTCTCAAACTTACCGCATATTAGACGATGCATTCTAAACAAATAAAGCAAACGAATTTAAGCGTCGACGGTAGTTCTCCCGACGCAGACTCTTCGACATCGCACCATCTAATGGTAAGCTCTGGCGGCGCCAGCACATTGTGAGGTTATGACCCCATACTTCCGTCACAGTCCCGATCATCATTGAAGTAGGTATCCATGTTGAAGCCTTTGAGACCCGCAAATTTCGCGTTTGTGAATGGGCGCTTAAATATTTCCCGCGGTTCCAATAAAACTGGACTGTTGCGGGGGTTCATACTCAAGCACAGAAAGAAGCAATACTGGCTTAAGCTCACTATTGCGTGTTTTCATGAGTCAATCTCTACTTAATCACACGTCGCATGGCCTCAATACATCTGCGGATAATTCACGTCTTTATGGGGTTTCCACCGAGGAGCGATTGGTGTGTCCTATGATATACGAATGAAAATATCTACAAATGAGAACTTGTACAGCTTCGTGAGTATTTCATAGGTGTCCGTCTGTCTAATAATGTCCTAATAGAATACAGTGTCAGGTCGCTAGTCCTATGGTC
Organism: Psilocybe cf. subviscida; assembly: GCA_013368295.1. Taxonomy (NCBI): domain Eukaryota; kingdom Fungi; phylum Basidiomycota; class Agaricomycetes; order Agaricales; family Agrocybaceae; genus Psilocybe; species Psilocybe cf. subviscida. Next base: position 195,079 of record JAACJJ010000032.1, on the reverse strand, counting down.
CGTTTTCCATTGTCCTGGAAGTAGATCAAGTCCGTCAGCAGTGTGCCCAAACAAAAGAAGCAGAAGTCCAGTCATAAAATCATAAATCAACGATATGAAAGCGTCTATCAACATACAAAACCATTCTCGCGATACTTTCGTCAAAGAATAGAACAGAAGATGAACTAGAATCTGTGGTATGACCATGGTTCGAAGGTCCACCAAAACGGATTGGGATATCCCTGGATATCACTTGCCCAACGACGTAGTCACCGTATAGCCCTCCTCCGAAGGCCGAGTCCTGTGACTCGTCATTAACGGACTTTGCAATTCGGTCCAGCGCCTCTCGCTCGTAGCACGCGATGCTCAGCTGCGTATTCACGCCTCCGTATTTGCGAATTGTCCGATCCAGGATGACGCCTTGATTTACCCCAAGGCACATAGTCGTCGTGGATGCCAGCGTCTTTTTGAACGCCTTCCGCGCAGGGCTGTCACCCAGATACCAGCTCTCGACTTGATCTTTTCCTAGATCACCAGTGGACTGAGGGCCTTCCCTGTCGTCGGAGTGGGGTAACTGGGATCGGCGCGGTGAAATTGATATTAGGTGCATCTCGCCACCACTGTTACAGCATGCAACATTCTGCGAGGTGGTCCCATTCGGCAGACGCACAATGACCGGCGCTGAGACGAAGTGGAACTCTCCGCTTGCGAAAGACCTGCAGAGCATGCTGTGATCGGGATCCACAGGGATATCAATCCCCTTGCCAGAGAATGACCGAATGACTTTTGTGCGTCGGTAGTCGTACAAAAATATACCTTTGTGCGAGGTGAGAAGGAGGTTGTGCGCGCCTAATAGCATGGCGCTGTGTAATATCTATTGAAGAAAGGAGGTTAGTTCCGTGATTTGACAATCTAACGGGGGATACTGTGCACATACACCCTCGAACACAATGACCCTCCGCTTAAACCCATCCTCCGCATGCCTGATAGTCGTCCAGTCAATCATGGCGATACAGGTCGTCGTGGGACCCAATCGTAGATTGGGAATATCGACCACGACATTGTTACCAGTGATCGCCTTGGCGGAGATAAATTCCCCAGAGAGCAGTAGAGGGAAGGATATGGATGCAAGGAGCGTCGCGGAGAGGCGGGATTGACTCGATTGCGGTTGCGGTTGGGAGTCGCCATCGCCATCTAATACAGTAGTGACTTCCCAGATCTGTAACACGCAACACGAAGCGCCATTTTCTGAGGTTCCCGTTGAGCTGGTAAATGTGATAGCAAAGCGAAACTTCAATGGAGCATGGGCAGACGCCATATCTACGTCTGGAAGCGACACCGATATCTGCTTTCCCGTGTCATCTTGTGTCTCCGGACGCAACTGTGAGGGGAAGAGTGTGCATAGCCCCGGTGTGTGTGTGTCTACGGTGGATGTCAAGTCGTAATATACCGCAGAAACCGCATCGGTGAGCACAATGAGCCATCTCCCGCCCGGGATGAGAATACTCCTGTCCTGGAGTTCGAAGGGGGTGTGCGTTGTTCGAATGACAGGAACCTCTCGAAGAACAGGTTCATATATCCCTAGATCGTTCTTGCAAACCTGGGCCCTATCTTTCCATATATTCTCGGCCACCTTCCATCGAATAAACGTCCTGCGAAGCTCGTCCGCGCTATAGCAATATATCGGGTGGTCTGGATAGCATATCCTGGGCGCATCTGACACATTTAGACAGCTGGAGACAAGCACGCTCCATATCTCGCGCTCCGCGTGCAGCCTATATAAACTCGGAGAGACCTGACGGTCAATACGGTTCCAGCACAGAGTCAACAGAAAAATCACATCCGATAATGCTGAACCTTATAACGCACCATTAACAGATCCAGCATATCTCTCCAGCCGGGAAGATATTTACATATCTGCAAGATGATGTCTGTGGGAAGGGTATCCAGCCTTTGTATTGGGATTCAGCCCAGCCCTTGCTTGAAAGTGAGAATAAAGTCTGAGTACTACCTAGCCAAGTCATGCTCCTGTCTGGGGTCATCCGGAACGAGGATCTCTTGACTGGCCATAGCTTTCTACAGAGATAAACGGTCTCTCGCGTGTATCCAACCGCTGGAGGGCGACAGTCTCAAAAATTGTCGTGGCTTCAACGCATCGTAAAGCGAGAGGGGGAGGGTTGAAACGTAACTTATAATTAGGTCTTCATCCACCCAATATTTTATACAGCGCTCACGCTTCCGAAGAATCGGTGATAGCCATAACATGCCATTGAACGTTCGGCGTATTCCCAAGCGCGGCCCCACAGTTAGTGCTTCTTCCAGGTGCTACTTGCCACGCTACTAACGTTCACTGATGTCTGTCTGCCAAAGTACGGTATTTGGTTGAGAACCGTAGTTGGAGAACAAAACCAAAGCACGTTCAACTGACGAACATGATGAAAATGCAAGGTGTCTCTCTGAAGCAGCACTACGTTCTGCTATGACATACTACAAAGACCACTCACTCGGTTGATTTCTTCATTTGTATGGAGTGGACTTTTCTGATTCCCCCAGCAGTAGTAGCACTCTACATAAACATGTGGAATTCCATAGCCAATCCTTCGCATCGCAGTTTTACTCCTTCATATCAAGCGCCCGTCCCGATTCCGATGGACACAATATATAGCCTTCTTCTCATTTGAATATATCATCAAAGGGGTCGCCGTAATCACCCCAACTGATACACGCAATACCCAATAGCACTGATTATTATACCTGTAAAATGCACATGAAATAAATATTCCTCCGTCTATAGATCATATCCCTCTCTTCTAAACCCCTCCGTTAACTCTCCTTATCCCTCTCCTTATCCCTCTCCCTTCCAGTCCCTCCGCTCGCAATCACTAGATCACTCTCCAAACCAGGCCCACCCCCCTGCGCTGCTAGCCTCTCCACCAACCGTGCCAACAACCGCCCCTGCACCTGCACCGCGCTCGCGAGCTCCTCGATCTGCCGGCTCAGCTCCGTCTGGTTCTGCGCCAGCTTGAGGTTGGTCAGGTCCCTCGCTCTCATTGCACTGGTTCCTATGCGCGACCGGGAATGCGACTGATGTGATGCGGGATCGTATGAAGTGGAATATGGGGCGTAGGGCTGCGTGTTATTCCTCCCACTTTCTGGCCCCGGGGAAGGAGTTGCTGATGGAGGCCCAGCAGCACCGTTCATATTTGGATTCATTGAGAAACCATAATCCCCCGCAGCAGAATACGGCGCCGGCAGACGCAAGCCACTCGGCATCGCAGAATACACGGGACTGTACAGCGGGTCTCTGCCCGTTGTTGGCCGTGCGGACGTCGGCAGGGCTTCCCGCGACGCGCTATGTTGCCTCCACGCGCCTGCGCCCAGCTCTGACGCCCCCGTCTCGCCTCCTGCTCGCGCGCCCCGTGTCAGTGGCGTATTTTCGCTGTCTTCCTCATCCTCCGGCGCCCCTTCTCCCGCGGCCCTCCCATTCAGATTCGCGTTCGAGTTGGAATTGGAGACATTCTCCGCCGACGCAGCCCGACTCGCTTCCATCTCCGCCTCCAACTTCCGCCCCCGCGTCATCCCCTCCCACACCACGCTGAACTCCCGCCCCAGCACGAAACTGGGGAGGGTAATCAGCAGGAGGCCGAAGACGAGGATGGGAAGCGTTATGAGCCGGCCGAGGAAGGAGCGCGGGGTGATCTCGCCGTACCCGACGGTGGTTATCGTAACGAGGACGAACCAAGCTGCGGCGGGAATGGACTGTGCGGGGAAGAGTGTTAGTGAGTAGTCGGAAGAATGGCGGAAGACGGGGATTTCAAAATAGGGCGAAACATTGAACGGTGACGGGGAGCCAAAGGAGAAACAAGGGCGCATAAACAGACAAAAACAGACAAAAGCCATATGAAGTCAAGTAGACAAGGTTAGAATCGAAGACGCGGCCGGTGTCAGGCTCTGCTGACGAGTGCCCGCGTACAGCGAGCCAGAACCATAGCACGGAGGCAAGAACGACGAAAAAATGATTAGGAGAGATGACTCACCGAGAACTGCGTCGGGTCCCCATCCACATTGACAAACGTGCCCAACAGCTCGTCCCACGTCCCGCGCTCGGCGAAGTATCTGTTCGCGTATGCGCGAGGTTGCAGGGTCATAGGTTATATGGGCGTATGGTTGTATATGGTACGCGATCACATTCACGGACGACGGGGCAGGCGCACGTAACACGTAAATGACGGGCAAAAGATGTCATATATGCGTCCAAAGGTGGATTTGGGGCGTATATATACGTCCCATTTGATTTCCAGGTGTTTAAGTGAGTCCGAGGGTGGGCAAATATGCATGTCGATTCGAGTCACAGGGACGCAACATGGACACGGAGGACGGCGCACAAGACATAGAGAAAGAGGAGGGAGGAAAGCGAAGAAAGAACGAGGTCCGTCGTCCGTCGCAACGCGGTAGCATGGGCGATAGTAGCGGGATGCATCCATCAAAGACATGTGCATGGACGAGTTCGATTTTTTCCATAAGGCCGCAGAATTGAGTTGCGCAGGACGACAGACGGCCATGGAGGAATGTCCACATTAAAAATGTAGAAAAAAGAACATCTTTCATCAAGTGCGATAGCATGTGCAAAGATGGTTGCATCCCGATTCGCAGCAGATCACGGAGGACGTCAGGACGAGGGAAGCGTGAGGCAGGTCAGCAAGAGAGGAAAAAGAGAGAAATTCGTCAGCACCCATCCACATCCACAGAGAGTAAAATAATAGAATCAAAAAGGAACAGGACGTACAGCAAGGTGCTAAACACCGTCAGGATCATGAACACGAAGAAGCCGATGGCGAGCAGGGCATGCTGCGAGCGCCGCACGGAGAGGTACATGACTTCCATCGTCCTGCGGGTTCGTTATGGGGTTGTCGTCGTCATGGCGCAGGAGGTCATGTTCATCGTGTATGCGTGTTGCGTGTGTACCGTTACGCATATCGACAGAGACACCGACACCGGATTCGAATCGGAGGAGGGCGAGGATGACGGTGGTGCAGGCGAGGCAGGGCGGAGCGTGGCGTAGAGTCGACCCACGAGGTGAGGAATGGGCGTATGCAGGAACGTGAGGGTATAGATGCGCGTGTTTGGAGAGAGCCAAATCGAAGTGGGCGACGAAAGAGGGGGCAGAGAAGTGGCGGTCGGTGGCCGTAAGATACCAATCGTAGTGGAGGAAGCATCGAATTCGAGATCCAGAGGAGTATGAAGAAGGTAAAGGGAAGGATGTCAGTAAATGAAGCTTAAATATGTTATAATTAGAAATTCAGAGAGCAGAGGGGATAAGAATATACGGAGTCGAGTCTGCTCGGCAGATAGACATCTACCCAGCCATCTGTCCGTATGTGTGCTCTTACAACAGCCGCGGGCGTCGGCGGCACGCAGCATACGCGATATAGCGGTGCGCAGCACGGAGTACAGCGAGTATTGAATGGATGGATGGACGGACTGGAGGAAGGAAATAATAAAAAGAGGGAAAGACGACTGACAGTAGGATGGTATGGTTATACCGGAACGGGCGGAAGACGCGCAGCAGGCGGAACATGCGCAGGATGGAGAAGCGGAAGTACACCGACTATGTTGAGGAGTCCAGCATTACTGAGGAAGAAGGTGCAGGAGGAATGAGGAGCGACGTACGGTATCTTGTTGCAGCAGCAGCTCGAGATAGTACGGCAGCACGGATAGCAGGTCGATCACACCGTAGAATGCTACACAGGGCAGAGAAGGCGGTCAGCCTCGCACTCGACATCATCCATCAAAGCAGCAGCAAGAAGGGAGGCGAAAAGACGCACAAAAGATCCAATGAAACAAACTCGTCCAGCTATAACTCCACGCCACACATCTCGCAATATACTCCACCGTAAACAGCGCGACCACACTCGTCTCGACGCCAAACCACACACTCCCGCTGATGCTATGCACCGCGGGCACCGTCTCCAGCACCGTCACAAAGGCGCTGAACACGATCAGCGCCGTGCTCGTCATCTGCACCACAAACGCCGCCGTGCTGCTCGTCGGGTGCTCGAGCAGCTCGAACAGCGAGCGCCGCCAGAGGGGCCGGATCGCGGCCAGGGCGTCGGCGTAGGCCGCCGCGCTGTGGTCGTGGTGGTCGTCATTTTCGTGCTCGTGGAAGCCGCTGCCGTGTCGTGGGGAAGGCAGCGGTGCGTGATCTTCTGTCGTGAAGCTGAAGAAGCGGCGGGAGGTGGTGGGCCCGGGCCCGCCGTGTGCCGGGCTGGCGAGGAGCGGTGGGGGCAGTGGGGGTAGGGAAATGTGTGTAGGGGGTTGCCGCCGGAGACGGGTTAGCTCGATGGAGGAGGAGGCGGCGGGGTGGGTGGAGTTGGAGGCCATAATGGCATTATTGGCGTCGTCGACAACCGCGCCCGCCTCGAAATATCCGCCAGGCGATAGGCATCACGTGTTGATGTCTTCCCACGCTTCAGTATTGGCTGCTGGACCTGCGTGGATATTGCTCCTCCAGTTTCGACATTGTTGCCCCATTCACGATGGACAGCCCGGGAAAGGTCGCCTAGTAATCATTGGAGCCGCAAGTGCATCCATTCAAACAACATTAAAATGTTCGAATTCACGTATTTGCAAAGCTGCATGCGTTTCTTTCCCGATGACACTGCGGGCGTCTAATTCCAATTGATGTCTGGTCTGTGAGCATCAGCCATCATTATCTCACGCCTGTGCAAGAGACACTATTGAGATATCCCCCAGCTCGTAGTAAGCTATAGTGTTACTTTTGGTTGAATATGTACCGATTTCGGATCGTTTTTTAAACCTGCCTCCTCAGCACGAAGTTGCTGCGATGATGCCCTTGAGCAATTTCTGCCCCCCAGTACTTCAAGTCCCAACTGGGCTCCACTCACTGTGCAACGCGGGTGAAGCTCTTGAGTGGCAGCCGCCTATTCACATTCGTCCCTGAGAGTCGCTGCGCAGCCCGTTCAATAAGGGAAATCTGGAACCACAAGGGAAATCTCATAGGGGATTCGTGAATAAGGGACTCGATGTCTTGGAACTCCTCGAGCGGGGATCCAGGATCAAGATGCACATAGCCGCCCCATTGATATGGGCTCCACTCGAGATGCCGGATTTTCCTACCCTTAAGAAATGCAGATAACACGGAGATAGGAACTGCAATCGATATCAAAGCCGGACATGGTGATTTCACGGTGCAGATATCGTCTACGGGAAGCATCCCCGGAGAGAGAAGGCCAAGGTGTCTCAATGCCCTCTAGTGAAGCAAGATTTCTGGCACTAGGATCTACGCATCCATGTGGTGCCGCGGTAACTCAGCTTCTTCAAATTGACCTACTGGGCCGCTTCTCGCAGAGCCAAAGACGTTAACGCTACACTAAGGAGGGTTTCTGGGACTGGATATTTTCGACAATGGCTCGGAGCCGCTCGAGAGGCAATCAACATCTTGGATCATTTCGGCTCTCGGGCAGAGCAAGGTGGTGATAAGCTGTGGATGTAGGTCGACCCTCTGTCCTCGGATATAGTTGAAACTCTGCAACTGCCGTAATGCCGCATACATTAGAGTAGCGACCGTTAATCAATGATTTAAATGAAGTATCAGAGAGTTTGCGCAAAGCTACTGAGGCCCCACATTTCGCTATTTTGAGCCCATGGCGCTATTTTTACCATGCGCAAATTTCCTCTTAAATTACAGTCATATCCAGTCACAATGAGGTGCCCAGAGTGCTAAAAAAAATATCCAATGCTGGCTGCGACCATTATGTGCTTATAATCTGTAAGTCACTTGTACAAAATGCACCACGTTAGCAGGCATTTCTGTATAAGGAGAGCCACCGGGTGCGTGCTAAAAATGGCCTTTCATCACCAGTGGGGCCGTTGTGGTCGTGCGCAAACTCTATCGATCTCGCTTCCGACCTTTCCGTCCGGTGTAAGCGTAATTCGTTGACAAATAATCTTGCCGCTCCAATTCCTTGAAAATAGAACTCATCCCTACTCTCTATTTACGATGACATCGTACATCAGCGCCCACATGCCATAAATGATGAATAATAAAGAGTCAAAGGTCTAAGCCTATTAATGGTACAAATCTCGCACATGAATTGATTGTGGCAATCTGGTGGAAGAGTGGTATAAGTAGCAGACGTGATTGACACGATCTTCTTGTTCTCGACTGCCACTTTTTCCGTTCGACATTATCTGGGGCAGCAGCATATGTTCACAATCTCTGCGGCCCAGTCTCGCCTGGATGCGATACTGTGGACAGCATTATTGCAAACACTATTCACTGGTACATGGTTCCCTTTTCAATTGCCGACTACGTCTCAGTGGATCTTCCAGGGGTTTACACGATAATATTTCTCCAGGCAATAGGTAACATGAGTTGTACGGGTCTGTTTTTGGAGAAGCACTCAAAACATATCTCATATAGGTCTCTTAACACGTAGCGGCCAGCACAAGGTCTATGCTACCGTCCTCGTACTTCTCTATAGCTGCGTTGCCGTCCACTTGGGCGCAAATTGGACTATTCTCAGGGACATTTTCATATCGCACAACGATACACGCAACACCATGGCCCGAGTATCCTTAAACGAGCAGTTATCGGTCAATTTGCTCGCAAATGTTGCAGCGTTTACGGCCATATGGCTTGGAGATGTGCTGTTAGTACGTATAAAACCTGGTTCTCTATTCTAATACTTATCGAGCGGAAGCTGTGGAGGTGTTACGTCCTCTGGAAGTATAACAAGATAATGCTTGCTATTTTTACCGCATTCATGCTTGGAGAAATAGGTAAGGATGCCAGAATATATCTATCAATTTGAGCTCATGTATCTCAGTAACTTTCGCTCTCCAAATTTCCATGAGACTCGGTCACATAATCGAGCTTGTAACTGGCACCCTGATGTTGCTGTCCGTGGGCAAGACAATCCTTGCAACATCACTGATCATTTATCGCATTCATCACGTCTCTAAAGGGGGCAGTGGATTAGGCAGATACAGCTTCACGATAGAGGTTTTGGCTGAGTCAGGAGCAATATATGCGGCGACATTGCTTGTCGACTGCATTCTGTTGATTACTCGTGGTACCGCCTTTCATGCGTCCCCCACCCGCATATCGTTCTGGATAGGTGTCTTAACGCCCATGGCGGTGAGCAGCTGAAACCCCATTCTTAAACGCGTGATCCATAACTGAAATTTCTACGCACAGGGAATCGCTCCAACACTGATAGCCCTTCGTATTGCTACGGGGGCGGCAAGAACCACAAGCAGCGTCTCGCAGCCCGTCTCTTCACTTCATTTCAATAGACCGGCGCCCCCTACGACTGCGCATTCTATTACATTTGACACAACATGACCAATATTTCAACAATATTTGCTGATACACTGTAACAACCCGACCAAATTATAGGCGTTACGTGTCGATGTTTCCCCACGATCCTGTATTGGTTCCTCTCAATGCGTGGATCCCTCCCCAGAGAAAAGCAGAAAAGGCAGGGATTGGGAGGGTTGTCCACCATTGTCGCAATAGGTTTTCTCCCAAATGTAAAAAATAGCCGTAAACCTAGTGATAATATCGAGCTGAACTGCTTGATTATCTTTTCGCAAGATTTTAACAATCTCAGACGGAAAGGTTTGATAGTCGCGTTCCTCAATGCTTTTATGGCAACTTCGCTCAGTCATAGGTACAGATGAGTCCAGAGGACGATGTCGAATGCAATGGGATCAAAAATGACTGAAAACGGGAGTTGCCTATCTACGGACCAATGAACAAGTGAGCGGAGGACTCAAGCTCGTGGAGTGTAACTCACTCACCAGACCGATAAACGAAGACAATAGATAAGTTCAGGCTCATGTGTGTATACATTGGCTTCAGTAGAACCCAAAGCATTCCAGATCGTTCCAGGGTAGAACCTCGTCTTCTTCAATTGACATTGCATCGAACTCGCCAGCATCAACGTTGATTGCGGTATATCGGACATAGCTCCGCGACCCTACCTGCCAATCGACATATTGCAGATCCTTGTAATGTCGAAATGCTGTGGCCACGGAATCAACGTGGCTTGCTGCTGCCACAGGACTGGGGTCGGTATAGTCGCTGAGCAGCAGGACTCGTAAATTTGGGAGTTCTGGGAATTCTTCAAATTCCTATTTGGATATATCAGAATGAGTAACTGAATAAAGTTCCAGAGAAAATAACTGTGGTTACGGACCGCTTCGCGACTGGAAATCTTCAGGAATTTCACGGAGCGGAGGTGGCTAACGACTGAGCGTAAGGGAAAATCGTCATTTGCACCGTAAATAAGGGATTCAACGTCATGTAACTCCGCGGGTAATGATGGGAGGCCAACGTCCGTACCAATGATCTCTTGCTCTAGTGTCCACTGGAGATGCCGGATTTTTCTACCTTCGAGAAAAACAGAGATGACGCAGACAGGGCCTTCAAGCGAGCTGAGAGCGGGGCATAGTGATTTCACGGCTTGGATATCGTCGGAAGACACTTCCCACAAACCGAGAAGGCCAAGATGCCTCAAGCCGCTCTGGTGAGGCAACACTTCTCGCAACAGAACCTGCGCATCGTCCCCATAGCACACCCAAGAGAGCCCGGTCAGCCGGAAAGTGCAATCGCGTAGGATATCTGCCGCTGGTTTCGATCTGGTGGCTCTGTAACCCAGCTTCTTCAGATTCACCATCACCTTCAACGCAGCGGCAGTCCGCTCTTGGAGCGTCTGTCTCTGATCCGATGTTGCGCCTGGATAGAGCATGCCAAATTGGGTATATGTTTTGACAAGGAGGGCTAGGCGTAAAGGAGAGGCGATAACGGTTTTCAGGAATGTGAGGTGGCTGAGCGGGGTGGGTAACATTGGTGCCATAAATAGGATTCGCTGGGCCTCTTCTCGGAGAGCCGGGGATGCTAAAGCTACAGGAAGGAGGGCTGCTTGGGACTGGACGTTTTCAACAATAGTTCGGAGGAGTTCGAGAGGCAATCGACATCCTGAATCATTCGAGTTCATGGTAAGAACAAGTGTTGACAAGTGATGCCGAGTCGATCCCTCTCCTCAAGATTAGTGATGCATTGATGGCTGAGTTCAAACTTAAACTCAGCCTGCTAAATTGTCGACGTCTCATGTATAAAACTTGTAGGATGTAAACCAAGTCTACTTGACATACATTCATTATCTGTATCAGAAATCAATACGTATCCCGTTCCCTTAGATTTTCGGAAAATGGTAAATTTCCATTCAAGCTACTTCACGCGTTCAGTGAGTAATGTTATGCAGCCACAATTATTCTCGTATGCATGAGTCCAATACATCAAATATTGATCCAGATATACCTGATCAGGTCGCAGTGCTTACCTGCTGACTCTATGATAATTCGGGGAGAGACGGGAAAAAACTGGGCGCTCTTTTAGTCGGCTCAAGGATACCTTCCATCACAAAATATGTTTAAATTTGCCACTCGAATATTCGACTATGTCCGCTGGGCAGTCATTAACTCGTTCATACACTGCGCAAGAGGCCATTGCGAAGGAGGTAAATACCGTAAAAGCTGAAATAATTGACGTTGAGTGATAGGGTATTACCTGGAGGAGACAAGCGCGCTCACCCCTCCGAAAATTTCGCTACCACTTAGAAGTAAGCCGAAACATTCTTAGTAAGTTTAGTTGAAGTCAGCTCACATGCTGTCTCTGAGTCCTCGTTCTACTCAACAATCCAATAATCACGACGTCCAGGGACTTGCCCCTACATTGATTGCGTTGTCAATCAATCAGGCCGTTACACTCGCGCCCGCTGGGGATCATGATTGTCGACCTATGTCACATCTCACATTCCGCAGGACATGCCGCAGTGATGTTTCCGCATCTTGTGTCATAAGCTCCCGCCTGGGGATAGGTTCTAACAGCTCCGTTCATCCTGATTAATCGACAGGAGTGCCTGTGTGCCATCGTCAAAAAGGCCATGTCGAATAGGAGCCTTCAGGCACTCAGAGAGCAGGCGAGAAGACTCAATTTGGAGCAGAACCAGTTCAATGCATAGATACCGGGCACTCTCCAGGCGTCATAACCGACAAACGCCACTATTCCCCGGGCGAATTCTTTTTCAATGTATAAATCACAGAAAATCAAAATAACAACAGAAGTGTACTACATAGGTATGTATACTCAACTATACGGATCGGCGCCGGCCTTATTTACCTGCTGTCACTCTGCGCTGCTTTAAATTGGCACTCCTTGGTCTTGCACAGGAGGAGGAAGACCATTTCCTACAAGGACATGAGCACCCTCGCTTGTAACTCCGTCAATTGTGACAAAGATCCAGCCTAATCCCCGGATTAGTAAATTGCAGTATGCCTGATGAATATGTCTTACCGGGTCCGGGAGGATATATCCTATTATTTGGAGGTGTGTGCACTGTAAGCGATTTACGGTCAGGGCTGAGCATGGCAGTCATGAACACAAGGCGTTGGCTTGAGTGGAATGCATGGGTGGAGAAGCCGAGGTCCATTAAAGCAACTAGAATGTAAATCTGGGTCAGAGCTTGTAGAGTAAGTAGTATATTCAAATTACCTTGTATATTAGTTGTATTCATGCCCTCCGGAATATCCATAGACAGCGTTATAACCTCATTGAAGAGGATCTGCGATGGAGCCTGCGTTATCACCGGCCTCGCCATGGTCATGAATGGAGGGTTGAGAGTTTCAATGCGGAGCTCGCTGAAGATCAAGCGTAGATAAGCTAGTTGTATATGCACTGGTTGAGCAGTAGTCTAATTACCTGTGAAACTCAGTGCCGTTAACAAAGAAGTTATTAGGGTTGGATCCGGTAATAAGGATATTCCTATGGGGAATATGAGAATATAATATAGGAAGTTGAGTAGAAACGCACCCTTGAGGAGTCAGACTCACTCCAGAATGGTACATACGCGCTATAGAAGTTGTCGGCAGACCGGCCTGACTAAGCCTACGACCGAGAGGAGCATCAGGAGTGTAAAGTTCTGGCGTGAAGCTGTATAATTCCTTGTAAATCAAAATGATATCATGATGCACAGGAGGAACTTGAGCCACATACACAGGATGATCGGCGTCGGAAGAGTTCCCTACAGGATCTCTGACTGCCAAAACAGCAGCATACCCTGTACGCCCCCCGTTGGTGATTAAGACCTCTCCGTTTGGAAGGAGGACCATATCGGGCATGATGCGTGGGTCGGCCATACGCTCGATCTGCCATCCACGTTTGATTCCTTCAGGGGTGACTTCGAGACGGCTACATTGGTCTGTTGCTGGATCCTGTGACGACAGCTGGGTTGAATTGACAGTCACGGCAGAGGCAGTGCCTCCACAGACGAGAACTTCAGGAGTATAAAGTGGAGGAGACAGAGGGAGAAGTGTTGCTGTTCCGTCGAAGGGGTTCGTGACTTTGACTCCGTTAGGTATATCGGGGAGTATAGTCTCCGTATTCTTCTCAATGTCATATATGATGGTCTGGTTACTGGCAATCATCAACATGGTGCCGTCTGGCAGCGCAAAGACACTGAAACCAATGATGAGCGGTTGTGTTAATAATAATCAGAATTCATTTCTGTATACCGTGGAAAGAGGTTGACTGGAAGACTGCGCTGCAGGAATGCAGAGGGCCTGGGTATGCCGCCGTCTTTTGATGGGAAGAACTCAAAGGTGTTGGCGGGGTCAATGTTGTAGAATGTTGCGACTTTGTGGGTACCACCAACAATCATCTGTAAATAATAATCAAGACAAACACGTTGAAACACCAATAAGCATACGTACAAGCGAGCCATCAAACATCCTAGCTGACGAAACGTACCATCGTGGCTCCGCAAGGTGCAGTGTGGCCGGGTCTTCAATGACAGTACAGCCAATGCCATTGGGGTCCGTGCAAGGCTCAAAGATACGAATACTCTGGCGCCCATCTTGTGCGGTACGGATAGCCGGTGAGTTTCCTCCAACACTAACCTATGTGGTGGCCATCAGTGAGAGGTATATGTATAATATTGAAACAAGTACCATGGTTCCGTTACTCAGGAACCCGCCAGATGCACAAAAGCTGTCGGTAATTAAGTCCAGAGGTGTGGCGGTATTGGTTTTCAAGTTCCAGAGTGCCCCCCACGCAGTGTGTCCGTTGACCTGGAGTGGGTCGTTGGTGGCTCTGTCGAAGAAGATGGCCAGGGTAGGTGATACAACGATGACCTCAAGCGCAACGATCCCTGAGTTTCCGGTTTGGACGAAGTGCCATCCAGGACTAGGGCCCACAATAGTGGCAAGTGCAGAGCTCCCACTGACGAGCAGATAAATAAGAGTATGATAGCGCATTGCAGTTGATGCAATAGGAAGGTGGCAGAGCTTTTCAGCTTGCCTTGGAAGCCATTAAACAAGCCGTTTTATAAGCTTGGGCTTGGCGCATTCCCTCTATGGAAATGCAAGGGTCTATTTCGAGCCTTTGATCTGAACTAAAGCGCCGGAGGCTTAACTTAGGCATTCGTATTTATTTATTTTCCGGCTGAGGCATTAAAATCGGCCCAAGACACCCAGACACAGTCCACACAATTAGAGCCTGAGAAGCCGTGAAATTCAGGACACCGAGGTGAGTATCTCGTTCCATATGGAGACAGCCGCACGCATAAATCGGAAAGAAGCGCATGGGAGCCTATTATTAACAGGGGGGGAGAACATCTTCAACATCGATTCCACCATATTCTCATGGTCAACGTTAGCTTATTGCAGGCCATCAGACGTGACTTAGCGAAGCTCTGCTCTGGGAGTGAGAAAATCTTCAGTAATTTACGGGTGTCTCTCAGGACGGAGAAACAAATGTATTGATTCTATCCTCGACAATCAACTTGGCGCCGAGGATGTCGGGAGCCCTGCTTCATCATTGATGAAGTGGCGCACAATCTCGTAAAGGTATGCAACAAATCCACCACCGTGACATCCGGTCTTTCTCTTAGATATTGATTTGTGTGCTCTTACATTCGGCAACTGTATGACCGGAGTGGAAAGCATGGGAAATCGAGTATGTACGCCATGCAACTTGTGTCGGAAGGTATTAAGTAGTGCATTATGACGGAGATGAAGAAGCAACATGAGATGTGTTTGGCAGCTGCGGATACTCTTGAGGTAAGGCAGAGGTATCAATAGTTTGGCTTTGTGCGAAGAGCTTGAGGTCATGGAAGAATAGTTGAACCCGCCGTCCAACACACAATCTTAACGCGATAGCATTTCAATTTCTGCAGCATTAGATCCAGTAAAACTACGTAAAGAGTTATCTTCTGACCTCGAGTACCTTCAGGAGCCAAGTTGGAAGTAGCCTCGTGACCAGGCCCTCCAAATGAGGCAAGACAGGCCCGAAGGGCAACCTCGATAGAGGGCCTGGTACGAGACGTTCGATTTTCCTGGGGCTCTGCACTATGATCGAAATCCCTCCGGTCCGGTTTTAAAACCTTCCTTATATGGCGACCTCGCAGAGCGCCTATTCTTCGTGTTGCACTTATCGAGTTTTGCCAACCTCATAACATCGGAAAGAGTACAAAGAGCAATGGCGGACGTTCAAATACCAATATCAGATCTTTAGACAGCGGAAGAAGCTGTGTCGGCCCTTCGCATGGCCTTGAGAAGGCTGTTGTTTTTCGTGACCTGGTAGCGACCAAATCTTCACTTTGTCACTGCTAGTATAGCATATATTTCGATGATCTTTCATGGAATGCAATTTTAGAGAGCCGGAGGTGTATTTAGCAGCTATGGAGAGCGAATACAAGGTACACAGGACGCACCTGGGCGACAGGCTGAAGACGATGGTTGTAATTGGTCGCCATATAAGGGAATTGATGTGCACGGGAGGCTTCGGACCGACTTTTTCGATCATAGTGCAGGCCCTCAGGAAATTCTGACGTCTCGCACCGGTCCCTCTATCGAGGTTACCCTTCGGGCCTGTCTTACCTCATTTGGAGGGACCGCGTCGTCACCGGTCTAAGTTGGAAGCATGTTTGGTCACTAAACTAATATTGTGGTTGACTATTCAAGGAGGGCGGGAATTGCCGATTATTCAATTACCGCTTGATATTGGACATGATGTCCGTTTGTGACGTAGGACTCAAAGTTGACATGTTGTGCAACAAAGCCATTCCACCCCTCCAATGGCATTGAATCACTTGACTTCAGATGGTAGAAGTGTTATTCCAAGGTGCGATGTGTAGACATATTCGCTGGAGTGTCTCTTACCTGCAATCGAAGTTTCGAGGATCTTCCATGCGATGTCGTTTTGGAAATCTTGAAATATGTCCACTGCTGGGACGACATAATCTCTCTACGAAAGGTGCCGGATTCACTGAACCAAGCTTTAAACTTCAAAAGCTCAAACTATCCCCAGGCTTCTCAACTTGTCAACGATATGTTCAAGCACCGAGACACGTGGTGCACGTTGGTGCTGGCTTGTATCCAGCCCTGCGTGGGGATGCCGAAATTTTGCATCGCTGAACGACCCATCTACACATACAACATGGAAGAGCTCCAGCATATGCTCATGCGATGGAAGAAAGCGGAGACTATAACATCACACCCGAACCGTCCGCATCGACGCCGTGTCCGGAAGCTCAAGCCCTGCCAATCAAACATGCCATCGTGCAGCATTCTAGCTCCTGGTGGAAGGTGGTTGATTGTGTGCACCCATGATGCAGCCGCATATTACTATGACTTAGATGCGGCCGATCCCACGCAAACATCGGTTCTCTTCCCTGCGCAAATGTCGATACCTGAGTCGCAAATGGCCAACCACGAGTGGCATCAAGTCATTGGGTCGGAAACCGAGCTAATTCCAGGTGCTGAAACTCTCTCATTTCGCTTTGCAATGTCGTTCTTAGAGTACCCGGATAATTATGCTTCCACGGTGCAGGTCTGGGAGGTGACCCTCTTCTTTGACCCAGAATACCACAGTCAATGTCGATTATCAGCGCACAGGACAGCCTCAATCTCTTTTGATACAGCGCTAGGCTACGCAGACGTGCGATGTCTTTCTGGGGAACATCTCGTGGTACAAATCCGAGTTTTATGCACCAACCCTGGTAGAAATGCTCTGGTGATTTTCAATTGGAAGGAGGTACAGCAGCGTCCCTCTACATTTGAGAGACGAGTAATCCTGATGGACAATGTAGGTTTTTCGCTCATGTATTTTGACAATGTAGAGTTATCGATTGAACAGACTCTTTTGCAGTACTTGGGATGGTGTGCTCTGATGGAGTATAATCTATTCGTCAGCATGGTCAACCTCGAAGTCTACGACTATCGTCATTTTGAAGTCACGACATCCTGGTCGCCCGAAAACTACAACGACAATGTTCGAGCCATAGCAAGCGTGCCGGGCCAACATATTGACTTCTCTCAGCCTGTCAATATTCAGGCAGCAACAGGCACCACCAAGGTGGTTCTTGCCCGGAGCTGGGACATGCACAGGGATAAAGTCATCATGGTGCCTCTCGACAACGAGTACCGTTTCACACCAAACTTTTATCCAAAAGTCATTGGTTCCTTTCCCTTGGGGCCGGATTTTGTCTCTTCCTTTTCGTCTAAGCGACGCTTGGGTTATAGACATGGGATTGCGATTGACAACAGGACCTTGCAGATAATAGAGTACAAGCAAGCAAGCGCATCTCGTTCAGAGGCGTCTGATGCAGGCATTGTCAACTGGGATATTGGTATTGATCCGGAAGCATCCTTTATTGCTAATTATGATGAAAGCATAGGCCGACTGATACTTGGTGATGACACAGCGACCCTTAGTATAGTTGACCTTGCTCTATAGAATGATCAAGCATGCAACGCTTACATGGTCTTTTGTATCGTTATACATCCGTGTACAAAGAAAATTAGAATAGCAAACGGAACAAGAAGGAAGATACAGAGGCGTTGAAGTATGTAAGACTGATGTGCGAGACTACTTAGCTTCGAACCGATAAACTGGATTCCAGATACACGTACGAGTACGCATTATAAATTTCCGAACGTCGCGAATACGTACAATCCACAAACAAAAATCCTACTTCTCCTTCTGGGCCTTCTTAAACTCCTAGACAAATTCAAACATACACAGTTAGTGGATACATCAGGGAAGATACTAAAAGCATGAACGCACCTCGATCTCATCCTTGAACCCCTCCGCCACCTTCGCCCTTTGCACCTTCTGCGCCGCCGTCACGTACCCACTCTCCGGCGTCCACTCCTCCTGACCCACAATGACGTGTCTGGGCGTCTCCATCTTTGACAGATTGTTCTTCTTCCCCAGGTCAACCAATTCGTTTAGGATCTTGTCCTTATCACTATTTGAAGATGTCCCGGGTTTGCGCGGAACGACGATCGCGATGGGCTGCGTCATGTCCCCGTTCGCGTACAAGCACAAGTTGCCGACGAGGCTGTAGGATTTATAGATGGCTTCGAGGCGTTCGAGCGCGATGTACTATTTGAAAGTATTAACACAAGTCATCAGCATCTCTTCGCAGCACGCAGTGATGAAAGCAAGGAATGGAAGAGAAAGAAACAAAAGAAGGGCAGAAAGGGAAAGGGACGCGACATACCTCCCCACCCTGCAATTTCTCCAAATTCTTCAACCGGTCGACGATACTCAGCATACCGTCCGCGTTCCAACGGCCCACATCGCCCGTGCGGAACCACCCGTCGCGGGTGAAAACTGGGTCGGCGGGTTTCTTCTTCTCTTTCTTGTCGTCTTTCCCGTCTTCCTTGATCTCGTCTCCCTTGTCCTCTTGGTTGTCGTCGGAACCAGGGTCACCGTCAGCGTCTTCGGGAACGGAGCCATCCTCATTAGCAACAACGTTCAAATCCGGGCGCTTGAAATATCCCTTTGTCACACTTGGCCCACGGATCCATATCTCGCCCTGCGGGAGCACGGGGTCCCCGTCCGCGTCTTTCGCGTCTACCATCACATCGCACCCACCCCCGTCAGTTTACGGGTTCACATGAGAAAGGATGAAGAGAGGCAACGCACCAGCCACAGAACAGGCTTCATACCCCAAATCCCTGCTTTCCTTGCAATCTACGAGCTTGATCTCGACAGACGGCGCGGGCAGCCCAACGGGGCCCGTGCTAAGCAACTCCGGCGGCAGGATGGCGCACATACCACAGGTCTCGGTGAGGCCATAGCCTGTTAAAGATGGGAAGCCAAGAGTGAGTACGATGTGCGCGCACGGATAAGAAATTTGGAAAAACATGGAAAGAGAATGCGCGAAACAAGCGTTACGTCAGGTACAACTGTGACGATGCGCGGAGAGCTAGTGTAAGGGAGCAAGGCGCAAGATGACAGACACGTGTACGAGTGGGCTATGATGTAACATCTACACGTATGTGGGCAAATTTCTTTGATGTAAATGGACAAAAAGACTTTTGCGCGGCACACGTAGACGCGGCCCCGTACCACGCGTCTCGCTCGTTGCACATCCAATAACACCCAAAAACTGGGAAAACCGCAGAAACATCTCTGAAACCAGATGAAGGGAAGCTCCGAGCGCCTTTGACACTGCGAGCACGCAAGATGCAAGGCGCAGAAACGACAGAAGACGCAAAAAAGCACAGAAAGGAAGAAGTGAAGTGAGAGGGTGCACAAATCGCAAGTTGCCTACGCGGACGAGGGGTCTGGGCTTTATTTACAAGGAATCACATCTACGAAATGCATATGGGCACAGAAAGTGCCCGTGCGTTGAGGCTGCCGGGAAATATGCGTATGCACGTAGATTATATACATGCAGAACTAGACCCCCCGTGCGCATACGGGCATTCCGCTAGCAGGACCCAAGGTGATGATGACAGGCACAAGACGAGAAAATGAACTCGAACTGAAAGAATACCCGCAGAGTGCAAAAAGACAAAACTCTGCAGCACAAATGCGAAATACACATTGTCGCATTGCACGACGGCGATAGGCAGTATACTAGCACAAACGAACATGACGAAGGCGAAGTGTGCGGTGCGAGATGCGAGGGAGCATCTTCAAACCTCATCAAATATCGCATATAAGTGCCATCTATACCGCCAGTCAGGGCGACGGCATCGTGTATGCGCATGTAGTCCGCAGAAATGTACGCTAGGCGCAAGCGTCGAGACCAATACGCCGAATGCATACATCGGGTGGCACTTCGCGAAACCCACATTCCAGAAGTGCCCCAACCCACAAAAAAAAACAAGATCCAAGACCTAACAAAAAAAAAGACGGAGGGCAGATTCAAATTCAAACCCCACTGCGAGTCCGAAGGGAGGCAAGATGGAAGACGTGAAATGCACAAAAGAAGTAGCCAGCTCAACAGCCGTATAAAACACGGAACGGAAGAATTGAACGGACACAAGATTTCAGGATTATATAATGCGCGTGCGGGAGACGAGTGCGTGTTCATCGAGGTATTTAACGCATATGCATGGAGCGTAGATAAGTCAGGGGCTCATGCGCTACCACGATATGCGGGTAGTGTAAATGAAAGCGGTATCAGCCTCCCACTGCGCATGCCGATCTCGCGTCCCACTCAAGCAGATAAAAGATTAAAGAAAAAAGAAGAAGAAGCAACTACACCCATGACCACACAAATAGAACCACGAAAGAAGGAAAAAAAAACTCATCCTGCACCAAAGGCACCCCCACCGCCGCAAAGAACTCCTGCGTCTCGCCACTCACCGCCGCGCCGCCATTCACCGCAAACTTGACGTTCCCACCCACCGCTCCTCGAACCTGCTTCAAAATCGTTTCATCCAAGAGGGCGTCGACGCCCCGCTGGACGGTGGAAGTGAGTTGGTCGGGCTCCCATTTTAGGGCCGAGGCCACGCTCGATGTACCGGTTGAGGCAGAGGCAGAGGGGGACGTGTACAAGGACATCGCGCTCGTGAACTTCTTGACGCGGAACGCAGCCTCGAACGCGTGCTGCGCGATCTTGGGCGCCTTTGCGAGTTTCGCGTATACGGGCTTGCGCACAGTCTCCCAGACGGCGGGGACACCGAGCATGATGTCCAGTTTGAGCTCCTCGAGGTCGCCTATTCCAGTGCCCAGCACCTTTTTGCTGCCGTTCTCCCCTTCTGTGGTATCGTCATGATCTCGTATTTTCCCTCATCCGAGGCGCCGACCTTGCGAATCTTGGCAAGGATTTCTTCCTCGGCGGGGGCGGGCGTCCCGTCGTAGAACACAAAGCGGACGCTAGGCGTGTCAGGCAGGACTTTCAGGACCACGGACAACAGGGATGCGAGTGCGTCAGGCCGGACACGCCAAGGGTGTCGTAGGCGGTGGCGATGGGCGTACTGACAAGCGCGTAGGCGTATGACATGAGTTTCCAGTTCGCGCTGCATGGTTGGACGTGAGCATAGTAAGGCTGATGGTGGTGGTGAACAGAAAGGGATGAAAGCGGTCATGCGGAACGGCAAACTCTCAGCGAACGCCGTGATAAGATAAGATGATCTTGTCACTCACCTCGTCTCCGCGAAGAGATCTACGACATCCTCCTGCGCAATTCCCAGCTCAACCAACCCCTTTGCCATATCCTCCACCCTCTCCTTAAACTCTGTATAACCAATCCAATTGTATGCCGACAAATTTCAATACTTCCACATCTTCTCTGTTCCCTTCTGTCTTAACCGTCGGTAGATCATAAGACACGGAATTCATTGAAATGACGTTTTTCTACATCTCCTCGGCTTTAAACCATCGACTCCGAAGAAGTCTGTAGGCTACAAATGTATTTATGCATCTCAATTGACAATGTTCAAGGCGTCAAAATACGCAACAAGAGCACCCCAGCGCCCGTCATTCCAAGACGAGACATCCTTCCACTTTTCGCTGTCCTTTCCCCACGCGGTCCGGTAAGCGAGAAGCAGCGCAATAACCGGCAAGTCCGCCCAGACTGGTGCATCCCCCATCAGGAAGAGCCCGTTGCTGTAAGAATACCATCCTTCGAGCTTGCTAAGACCCGCCTTGAAGTTATCCCACTCTACAACGGCCTCCTCGCCCTGGGGCAAAATCTTGTCAATTGGCTTGCCCGCCGATTGCTCAATGACCTGGGTGATGTGATCCCGTGCCTCTGGAATATGGAGGTCGGGCAGGCAAGGGAAGAAGAACAGATATCCTGCGTTGAAGTGTGGCCGGAAGGAGTCCGAAAACGCGCGCTGCAGAGAGATGGTTCCCTCGGGGAACAGCCGATGGGTGTCTGGGTAGGTTTTGTCCAAGTAGAGTGCGATTTCCCATGAGTCGCAGAGTTTGACGCCGGTGGAAAGGTCGTGAATGGCCGGAATGGAGTAGTAGGGGGACCCATCGGCTCTCTTACGCGCGGGGGGGAGGCCTTCGCGGGCTAAGACCTGCTGGACCTCATGCAGCCCGACACTCTTGATCTCAAATGAAATGCGCTTGAGGTACAGGCATAATCTATGACGCGTGCCATTAAGGAATGCCTGGTACTTTAAGACACATCAAAGAGAATACATACTTGGTCTTCCATTGGTTGGGGGAGATGGTTTCTCCGGTGCGGGTTGCAAGATCGTATAAGATGATGACCATTTTTTAAGTGATTACAGTCAGTCACTGTTGACTTTGAAGGATGCTGTAGGGATGTGGAAGGCAGTTTGTATTTCATTTTTAAGCCAAGTCATGCTGCTTTAATTAGCGTGGACGGAGTCAGAAAGGTTTTCTGACTCGACGCAAACCAGATCTATGTCACTGCCAAGTAGCTCCAACTCAAGCCTCTGAGCTCATTGCAACTCGTCTGTACTGTATTTGATAGCCCCTAGTCCATCAGTAGTCGTGGGCCGTGTTTGCAACTACTTGTTAAGAAAAAAGGGGGCAGGTATAATTCGTTGGCAAACAAACAACGTATATACGTGCAAGTATGTAGAGTTAAATACAAAAATAACGTACATATGATGACTGCTAGAGGAATGTTAAGATAATGAACCAATACCATAGGTTCTCAGTTCATGGCGTCGCGCTCGTTGTCCTCCGCCCCTAGAATGATGTCACAGGCTCGTGTTCTACTTGTGCCGACCATAGTTGAACGTTGATGGGGCGGGGCAAATCATTACATAATCATGTCATGTAAATGTAGTGTATCTCGCCCTATAGTCATTGAGTTTCCACCATTTTTTTTGTCGCGCTGCCTGCCAGTGAGGTCAGGTTGCGACTATGCCACAAAGTGTTGTGAGAGGTGCTCATTTAGTCTCGACGAAAATCATGCCATCAATATGTCATGTGATACGCTCCATCGACTATACTGTACCATTTCGAATTATTCGGCGGTCACGGGTCACAGGCACCCAGAAATCGGCTGAATTTGGGTTTTGTCCCAGGTCACAGCCAGGTTGGCTGACCGTGACATATCGTTCCAACGCCACACAGTAGCCTAGTTGGGCGCTCAATCGGCTGGCTGGGCTGAAATTTGGCATGTGTCACAGGCCCAGCTTGGGTCCAGCACCCTTTGGCCGAGGACAAAATTCGGCATCGAGGTCACGGGTCACACCCCAGGCAGAATAATTCGAAATGGTACAGTAGTCGGCACGAGTAGGTCAATCAAGTGACGATCCGATTTGGAAGTATAGTTTCGACACGAATTACAGACAGTTAGGCGCCAATCCGTCACGGAGTAACAACGCGCACGCGGACGAGCCAGTACGACACTGCCGTCCTGCCATCGCTTGCCGTCGACGTGTGTATTAACCATGTTGTCCCTGAGACGGGCTCGCCCCGGTGGTTTGTTTCGGGTAGAATAGATAGTAGCCGCTGGACTAGATAGCGGAAAGTGCACAGTGGCATGCGCGCACGCATGTAAAGTTTGCAGAAACACACATGTACACGAGACTGAAAGGAAATCAAATATGACGCGCACTTGTTAGATAAGATGCATGGGTCTTCATAAAACACGTGCATTCATTGAATAAATGGACAAACTAGAGCACATGTGCGCCGGAGAGTGCAAGATAAAAGGAAGGATACATGTGTATCAAACAGCAATGCACGTACTTATTGAGCTTTTCTAGCTGCACGCAATGTATTTTGGGCATTGATTGTGTACGACTTGAAGGATTGGGAGAAGTCAAAAGATATGGAGAAATTGAGAACAAGGGAGGTAGGTATGGTGAAGCAGGGTCAATGAAACTGAAGGGGAAATAACATAGTGTGAAACCGGAAAGCGGTTGCAAGAAACATATATCCATAAGTAGGTACATACTGTAGTCGCTACGGGTGTCTCCACGATGTGGTGCGGCGCCGAGTGAGCTTGCAGGGTGGTGTTCCGCGAATAGACGCGCGTCTAGGACTCGTGGGAAATGCGCCTAATCGAACGCCAGGTGTCGGATGTGCCGGCACGCTAGGTTACTAAAAGCGGATGTGGGTGGTATGGAATGGTTGCGACGCGATGCCGTCGGGGGACAGAGAGGCGCAGGGATGGTGTGTACTGACAGCAGCGGGTATGTGGCTGTGTGAATAGCGCGGGAAAGTCGTGATTCCGTGGTCAGCACGAGCGCGCGCATCACAATCAATAGGTTTGGTTTCCCAACATTCAAGTTATCAACAGCTCACATTGGATATAACCATTCACACATTCTGGAGTGTGACTATTACGGTTTATGAGGCCCGGGATCGTGCGCACGCCCGCAGCAGCCTCGTTGATCAAGGAGTCTTTGTCGGTCGCGAGGCGCCGGGTGCCGCCTTCGCCTGCGCGGCCAGGGGGTGTGACTTCGACGGACCCACTGCCGAAGTAGGATTTTAATTAGGGCGGTAGTTGGTTTGAGAGAATAGTCATGGTTGAGCGTTGAGAGAGAGGAGCGGAGTATTAGTGATGCAATTTACACTGGTGTATTTCGTGGAGGTTTCAGTTAGCGGTCGTTGAGTACCGTCAGTTCAATGGGATAGAAAGAGATGAAATTCGACAGCCAGTTGGTTTGGTTGTCCAGTATAAATATTGGCCAGGGCATTATGTTCGTCATATGTCCCTGCGTCATACAGCCCGAAATGGCACCGAGACACAGGAGTATTCTAT
Organism: Psilocybe cf. subviscida; assembly: GCA_013368295.1. NCBI lineage: Eukaryota > Fungi > Basidiomycota > Agaricomycetes > Agaricales > Agrocybaceae > Psilocybe > Psilocybe cf. subviscida. The sequence goes on along the minus strand of JAACJJ010000032.1, from coordinate 170,072 downwards.
TAATAGCTCCAGCCTCGAAGCGAGTACATTCCAGACTGTGTGGATGCAACTGGTCTCTACCTGACGTTGGGCGTTCTGTGTTTGCATGAACTAATTTACAGCCAGGCTTCGTGACAATCGAATACAAGATACATCTCAAATTAGTAATGAATAGAAATACAGCAACGTAGTGAAATCATCGGCCTGTCTGCGGTTTCCAAGACCCGGACCAAATAATTGTAAAATTCGATGCTTTTAATTCGCACTCGCTTCAGAATATGCAGCCTTCCAGAGCTCAAGATGACACTCACCATATCATGATTCAAATAGACTCAGTGCTGCTGATATTCTCCCGCTGCTTCATTATCTCTTTCGCTTTTTCACCCGAAGCATCAGACCGCGCGTCAATGTCCACGTAGGCTTGAACACAGTCCATCTGCTCTGATTGGTGAGCTTGTCCGAACTGGATAGTAGAAGCCCTGGTACGTGGCGTCAGGCTATCAACGTTGCCACCAGGGGCCGTTCTCCTGAATGTAAGCCGAGACAGTGGGCTTGTTCTGGTGCTTGTCGCGTGGTCCCTTGTTTGGGACCTCTCCTCCGCAACACGAAAGGCGATAAGAGTCGGCCCAATTCCCTGGGAAGCAGTGTTCAAATGGTGGACAACAATGAAGACTACCACTGAGTCGCCTACCATGATTGGGGTTTGCACCGCAGCAAGATATTGCAATAGCTGATAGAGGAGCCTCCCACTGGAGGTACTCATATCATACGGTTGAATATAAGTTACCAGCTGAAGGGAACCTACACCGAGACCCACAATGGATACAAGAGCAGCCGATTCTACCAGGATTTGAACAATTCTGGTGTAAGAATAGTGCATCTGACTTTCGCGCGTTGTACGAATGATTTTCAACGCTATTAAGGATGTTGCGGAAGCCGTGGTTGCTAAGGAGGCCAGCTGAGCGCAAAATGCCAACAGATAATTCAACCGTCCATGAAGAGGTGTATCACTAGTGATTGCCAGGCCTGTATAGAATTTGTCAACCAACAATAATGGAGTTTATGATAGATTATGATCGACATACCTGCAGAAGCGCATAAGAACGTAGAAAGGACCATCAGGATATACCGGTTATGCCACAGTACATGGCAGCGCCATACCTGTAGCTCTGTAAGATAATTTCATAAAAAAAAAGTGTCGGTCTCACCAGTATTGCATCAGAAACAAGAACACACATGAGGGCTACGGTGTCCATAGTTATCAATATGTGCATAGAAAATATATTGAGTGCAATGTATATGTCGAGAGGGGTGATGTTGTTGACAACAAATGCGGATCGGGCAACTACCCAGTCACAAGAAAATTTGATGGTGGCCGATATCCACAAAATCAACAAAGCAAAAGAATAAAATCCTTTGTGTGCTTTTTTATGGAGTTTCCCTAGGCGTTAACTGATAAGTATACTAATATGCATGCCACACGAGGGGATGTGCATGGGCCATTACATACATATAGCTTGGAAAAAAATCAAGGTGTATATACCTATTTACATTGTAAGCCCATGTAGTATATGTAAGCAAATACTGTTTAGCATACTTACCCCATGCCATTCCTTCAACAATAATACCGTTGAACTGTGGATCCAATGCAGCGCGAATCTCGGAAATAGGTGCAGCGTCCGCCATTTGAAAAGGAACGAAAGCCCAGATAGAGGATAGACAAAGGTAAAGGTGTATCCATCCAACTGCAACGAGTATGCATTAGCGCTTATATACTCCTTCCTCGAATTTCCAGGTTATGATAGCAAGATCTAATTTTAATTTGTGAGTGCCGAATAATCAGCATCTTGGAGAATCAGCTGAACAACTAGACCCTCCCCACTGATGCGGCAAGACCGCACTTATGTGGAGTCCTTGTGGCATGACAAATACGAAAGCGACGACCTGATACATCAGTTGCGAATGCGCGGAGTGTCACCGATAAGAACAACGACTTTGATATATCTTTGAAGCGGAAGGCGGACAAGCTGGTGGTGGTCTTTATTTTTTCTAATACCGAATTCAGGCGCCAACAGGGCAACCGGGCTTTGACTCGAGAAACTGTTCTCCAAACGGGAAGCATTGGATCAGTTTTCATATTATGCGACCCTTCTTCTACAAGTGAATCCGCCGTCAAAATCATGGAGCACAAGTGCTTCTACAATTAAGACTGAAACACATCAATATGGAATGAAGAAATACGTATGTGGCGCTGGCAAGACCATGATCTGGTCACTTAATATGTGTTAGTGAGTTTGTGAATAGCCAGTGATGGCTATCTTCTGTATACGGATATTCTGTGTAAATTACTGCCGTGCAAGGCGGCACACTGCCATAAGGAGTCGCATGAGGGTGCTCTCATTGGTGGTGAAGCCAATTTTACACATGTAAAAAATAGCCATAGTGGCTCCAAATAACCATCAAGGACACTATTCATAATTCTATTCATGCGCTCGCGCTGACCACCCATTCGCCTCTAGGTTGACATTCCTGCGCTACCCGCACAGCTGCACACCCACTGGCACCCATCACTCACTGTCAGCGCACGTTATTCCGCACGCAAGACGCTGACCCTGCCTGCTGCTGACTCCCGACGGCATCGCATTCCACACACTTCACAACGCCACATCCTGATTTACTAAAAATACTTGATGCGCCGGCACATCACATCCGACGCTTGGCGTTTGACTAGGCGAATTTCCCACGAATCGCTGACATGTGCCTATCCACGGAGAACCACCCTGCAAGCTCATTCGGCGCCCCACCATGTCTTGGACTCGATACTTAGTGAGGCCTAAGTATGTTTCTACTTTTATACTTACGTCTTTCCTCTGTTGTTTTCCGGTCTCACCACTACATATTTCTCCTTCAGTATCAATGACCCTGCCTTGCTCTACCTACTCCTCCTCTTATCAATTTTATTGTGCTTTTTTGTTTTATCTCCGTTTAATGTACTTTTTGCGATTGCATACACATTTTGGTTACTTGGGTCTAAGAGCTGTATGTTCAACCAGCGTAACCAGCATCTTCGTCTTGGCCACCAGCGCATTTCCCGGAGTCTCAACGTCTACCATACTCAAACTTTGGCCCTAGATCTTCTTGTCTTTACTCTCACTTAGTTCACAGCATGCACACATTGTTGTTGGAACTACTGGAACCTCGTACTCGCACCTCCTGTTCCTGTGCTCGCTCCCATGTCATTTTAACGGCCAGTGATGCACAGACGCATCCACATGTGAGCCTGAGTCACTGTAATAATGTACTAGAGATAACCACCTGTATCCACCTCTTATCAGCACAGTTAGTGACTGTCTGTCCCGACATCGGGACCAATAGACAGGATAATGTAACCCAACCTGTGCATGCAATGATGTGTTGTCTAAATACTCGTGCTCATCATGGCTGATGGGGTACATGATTTGATGGCGGTCTCACTGGCCTCATCGTCATCAAAAACGGACTATTCCTGGTCCTCTGCCGTCCACAGGCGGACTGCTTGCTGTGTCAGTATTGGTCATCAAAAGAATGACACGACAAGGGTACAATTCTAAACAGGACTAGGATAACTTTGAAATAAGACTGGTTCCCTTCGAAATATGACTGATATCGTCGCAAAAGGATTGATATCGTCTCAAAAAGGGAATTTGATGTCGGCGCGCGGCGCGGTCCGTCGAGGAACGCGAGAGCTGACAAGGCTTGCATAGTGTCATACGGACACATACTTACATTCTGCCTCTGACTTTCCTACCATGAGGCTAGCGCTATAGAGCGGGCGTCTGATTGTGCAAGATTGAAACAGATTACGGAGTGTCCTCCGATGAATGGAAAGAACATCCCTCTCAGAAACTCGCCTTTCTTGCTAACTCTTCAAGTGGCCACATACATAGCTGCATCTCAATGACGGCAACTCGGTTTAGCGGCACGGGCGCTTAAATAGTCTTTGTCTTATTTGACTTACACTTACACTGTATCTGATATAGTCTCTCCGATATATAATAAAGATTTTAATACAGGTAGGAATAAGAAGGGTGCGGAGCAACTGCGAGGTTGCGACCATACGACGCGCTCGAGACTTCAGTTTTACTTTGAAACTACATCTAAGACTTACTTAGTTCGCAGCATTTTCTGCCACCAGCTGCATGCTTTGAAGGGAGTTGATGAATTAACTGAAGAGATGTATGGCCCATGGGAACATTGCAAGCGTAATACCCCAACGGGTACCATGTTCTTGCTGACTCTTCAAGTGGCTACAAAGTGGCCACATACATAGTCGCGTCTCAATAACCGTAACTGGGTTTAGCAGCACGGGCGCTTGAATACTATTGTTCTTAGTTTACTTAGACTCACACTGTCTCTCATATAGCCTTTCCCACTGTGTCTCCTGTATTCTGTACGAGACCAATATTGTCCCAGCCTGTGGGTGCAAGTGCGAGGGCTATTAAATGAATTAGAAATATGAACACAGTAAACATAATACGCCACCCACAACCCGCCATACGGAGCGCGGGCGCGCTACCTGTCCCTCTAATTCACTTGACACGCTGACAGCGACCCTCTGCCTCGCGCAGTATCGTGCCCACTGACATCTTTGTCGTGTGTCTGAATCTGCCTGTAAACTCATCAGCGCTCCGCGGAGCTTAGTGACCGGTGTATAATTGTGTAAAATATGAAGAGATGATAAGAGCGTCTACCAACAAGTTGGACTCACAAGGGCGGGGCGTGCATCTTTGAATCTGACTCTTCTACTGGCCGCGTATCCCTGCCACCATCTCGGACAAGCAAAAAAATCTCCTGAACCATTTTAAGTGTATCTATGACTCACAGAGAGAGGCTGCGTGTCCGAGTCGACTGCGCAACTTGGCCGCAACTGAACAGCTACACGGATTTTACAGCACGGGCGCTTAAATGCTACCTCATTCATATTGAACTCATACTGCATATCTTATAGCCCTTCCCATGGGTGTGACGTTTGGCGGTATAGGGCAGAATTAAAGCGATGCGCGGCAACTTCATTTTTTCTATTGAAATCTGTACTGTATTTTGGGTGTGCTTGACGAAAGTTACATCTTCCCGCTCTAAGTTGTGGAAATGTGAAGACAATTGAATAAATTGAGATTAAACAGAAACATTGGAGGCATAAAACCCCCATCACCGTGCGGAGCACGGGTATCCTGCTAGTGTTATTTAAACAAGTACATATTATATATAAGTCCTCCAGCGTTGGGAATGCACAAAGTCAGCTTCAACAGAAACCCTTCATCATTTCACACCATTCTTCACTTCCCCTTCTGGGCCTTCTTGCACTCCTAAACAAGTGTTTATGCGCACCGTCAGTGGAGGCATCAACATGGAAACAGCAAGAACGTGAACGCACCTCAATCTCGTCCTTGAACCCCTCTGCCACCTTCGCCCTCTGCACCTTCTGCGCCGCAGTCACGTACCCACTTTCCGGCGTCCACTCCTCCTGACCCACAATGACGTGACTGGGCATCTCCATCTTTGACAGATTGTTCTTCTTCCCGAGATCGACTAATTCGGATAGAATCTTATCCTTATCACTATTTGAAGACGACCCAGAGCCAGGTTTGGGCGGGACGACGATCGCGATGGGTTGCGCCATGTCTCCATTTGCGTACAAACATAGATTACCGACGAGGCCGCAGGATTTATAGATGGCCTCGAGGCGTTCGAGAGCGATGTACTAATTGAAGATATGAACGAAAGCCATTAGTATGTCTTCACAGCACGCGGCGGTGGAAGAAAGAAACGGAAGAGAAAGAAAGGAAAGAAGGGTAGAAAGGAGAAGGAGACGTGACATACCTCCCCGCCCTGCAGCTTGACCAAATTCTTCAACCGGTCAACGATGCTCAGCGTCCCGTCCGCGTTCCAACGCCCCACATCGCCCGTGCGGAACCACCCGTCGCGGGTGAACACTGGATCGGCAGGTTTCTTATTCTCTTTCTTGTCATCTTTCCCGTCTTTGTTGGTCTCGTCCTTCTTGTTCTCTTGTTTATCGTCGGAACCAGAATCATCATCAACGTCGTCGGGAACGGAGCCATCCTCATTAGCCACAACATTCAAATCCGGGCGCTTGAAGTAACCCTTCGTCACGCTCGGCCCGCGGATCCATATCTCGCCCTGCGGGAGCACAGGGTGACCGTCCGCATCCTTCGCGTCTACAGCCATACCGCACAACAAATTGTCGGCTCATGCGCATCCATATGAAAACGGATATAACGAGGGAACGCACCAGCCGCAGGACACGCCTCGTACCCCAAATCCCTGCTCTCTTTGCAATCCACGAGCTTGATCTCCACAGACGGCGCGGGCAGGCCGACGGGACCTGTGCTGAGTAGTTCCGGGGGGAGGAAGGCGCACATGCCGCAGGTCTCAGTGAGACCATAGCCTGTTCAAACGTGAAAGGGACATGAGCATGTGAGTGGAAGAGAGTGGGTACGAGATGACGTTCGATATGAACATCTCTAGACACAAAATGAATAAGGAGAGAAAAAGAGAGAAACGAAAAGAGAAAGACACGAGAAATTACAGCATACGGAGCACGAAAGCAAAGCATAAACAAAGAATGAGAAATAAGAGTACATTCACTTGCTTTTGTTCAACGGTTGAGGGCACACGAGCTGCGAGCGGAGAAACGCGGCACAAGAAACGAGGGATGAAGGACGCACGCAGAGCGGGCAGAAGACCCATGCTGATGTATTCGTGCATTTATAAACCGGGTCCGGGCGGGATGCGCGTATACAAATGCGTCATGCCTACACCGCGCACGTCTCACACAACGCTCATCCAATAGACTAAACACAGCAATCGCACAAAAAAAAAAACACAAAACGGACGATTGCGAACGCGGACGGGGAGACCACGCGCAATGCTGAATATAAAAGCTAGGGACAGCGACATTGACAATGCGCGTTGCTATCCACATAAGTAAATTTATACGGAATACGCAAGTCGTATCACCCTCCCCGTGCGCATACGGGCATTCCACGACCCGAAATTCGACGGGTAAAATAGGTAGAAGGCGGAGCAGAAAACAGAATCACCGAAGCAAAAGTAATACCAGAACGAGAGCAGAAGGGCAAATACAAAGCACTGCAACAGAGATTAGTACGGAGATGCGAAGGTGCGAGGTGTTAAGGGGAAGCACACCCGAGGGGGGCCTCGTCCTACAGGCATATATGTGCTGGTCACACCGCAAGACTGATGATGTCAACGCGTATGTCAGGTGTAGGCATTACGCATACATGCTAGAGACGTCTATGTGGGGGTGCTCCTCGGCACCATTGCAGGACACGAAGACACCAGGATCCAAAATTCTCAAAAAAGCGAAGAAGAATATGCCGAATAAGGGAACAAACATAAGGAAAACAGAACGGCGAATCAAGAAGCGCAGAAGAGAGGAGACGTAGAAGAGAAATACAAGAGGAAAAACTCACCCTGCACCAACGGCACCCCTACCGCCGCGAAAAACTCTTGCGTCTCGCCGCTCACCGCCGCGCCGCCATTCACCGCGAACTTGACGTTCCCGCCCACAGCACCCCGCACCTGCTTCAAAATTGTCTCATCCAAGAGGCCGTCGACGCCCCGCTGGACAGTGGAAGTGACCAGGTCAGGGACCCATTTCAGCGCCGAGGCTACGCCAGATGTACCGGTCGAGGCAGAGGGAGAGGGAGAAGTGTACGAGGACATCGCGCTGGTAAACTTCTTGGCGCGGACCGCAGCCTCGAACGCGTGCTGCGCGATTTTGGGCGCCTTGGCGAGCTTCGCGTACACGGCCTTGCGCACGGTCTCCCAGACGGCAGGGACGCCGAGCATGATGTCCGGTTTGAGCTCTTCCAGGTCGCCTAGTCCAGTGCCCAGCGCCTTCTTGGTGTCACTCTCCCCTTCCGCGTTCCCATCGCCCTTCCAAATACTCTGCCCTGTCAACGTCCGTACACGGCCATAGCCCATCCCAACCCCACAAAACACCGCACACAGCTCCACTACATACTCCAACACATGCGCGAGGGGTAGGTACGCGATGTACCTGGCCCCTGCTGGTAGATGCGGCTCGAAGACCGTATGCACCGCGCCGACGCTCGCTAGGAGGTTTCCATGTGTGAGCACGACGCCCTTCGGCGCGCCGGTAGAGCCGGACGTGTACATGATGCACGCGGTAGTATCTGGCGTCGGGCGGCGGTTAGGGAGCAGCAGGATGGAGGGCCGCGAGCGGCCGAGGGAGAGCAAGTCGGTGATGTGCATCTTCTTGATGCCGTATTTGCCCTCGACCGACGCGCCGACTTTGCGGATCTTGGCGAGTGTTTCTTCCTCGGCAGAAGACGGTGTCCCATCGTAGAACACAAAGCGGACGCTAGGCGTGTCGGATAGGACCTTCAGAACCATGGACAGTAGGGATGGGTTGGTGAAGATGCCGATGCAGGAAGGCTCGTTGAGCGAGTGCGTCAGGCCAGATGCGCCGAGGGTGTCGTAGGCGGTAGCGATTGGCGTGCTGATGAGCGCGCAAGCGGATGACATGAGCTGCCAGTTTGCGCTACATAGTTACAAAAGGTTATAATCATGGTGGTGATGGTGGCGAGGAAAGAGATGAAAGGGAGAAACGTCATGCGGAACGGCAAACTGTCAGCGGATGCCGTGATAAGATAAGATAACAATGTCTCTCACCTCGTCTCCGCGAACAAATCCACGACATCCTCCTGCCCAATGCCCAACTCAACTAATCCCTTCGCCACATCCTCCACGCGTTCCTTAAACTCGGTATAACTAATCCACTTATATGGCGACAAATCCCAATACTTCCACGTCTTCTCCTTGCCCTTCTCCGTCTTCTTCTCCTCATGCACGCCCAACACTTCTCGCCATCCCAGCGCCTCGCGCTCCCCGTGCACACGCGCCGCGTAGTCGATGAGGTCAGGGATCGTGCGCACGCCAGCGGCGGGCTCACTGATCAGGGAGTCTTTGTGTGTCGCGAGACGTCGGATGCCGCCTTCGCCTGCTCGGGCGGGGGCCGCGACTTCGACGGACCCGCTCCCGAAGTAAGATTTGGGGCGGTAGTTGCTTTGAGAGAAGATGGTCATGGGTGAGAGTTTTTGTGAGGTGGTCGTATTGATGGTCTACAGTATTGCGTGTGAGCCGTTGTGTTCCGAATGTAATTGGTGTTGCCTTGAAGTTAAGTGCTGTTAGTAGTCGCAGGCAGAGCTCTGTTTGCTCGCCCAGTAACGTCTGTATGAGGGGAAAGAAAGAGATATAGCGGCCAGTTGGTGTGATGTCGCGTATAAGTGTTCCTGCGGCGTCATGCTCGTCATCTTCTTGCGTCATACTGCCCAAAATGGCATCGAATGCGCTATTAATAGCTCTATCAACGCGACGCCACCATATATAACGTGCAGTCCGGGCTGGTAACTCCAGTTGAATGAAAAGCGAGCGTCCTAAACCACTGACCAAAGCCCAGCACAGGGAGCAATGCTGAAACTTTTTGGACGAGTCTCCCTATCACGGAGAAGTACAGCCTTAGTCTGCTTAAGCGTTAGCATCTATACACTGGCATGCCAATCAATCGCAAGCACGCCACAACCTGGACGAGTCAATCACGAGCACGCCACAATCTGGACGAGAGCGCACGCCAGCCTGAGGCCCTCACACAGGATTATTGGTTCTTTTTTGACGTATTGACAATCGCAAGACCGACTCTGTCGACATAGTCCATGACGGTGCCCATAAATAATGACAGAAATTTGAACGCCGCAATTCAAATTTGATGGCAAGTTTGTGCAGTCGCAGCCAGTAATCCACCTCAGAATTTTCTTTTTCGTTCAATCTAGGGGTGGGGAAATCTGCTGTTTCAGAGAAAGCCGACATGCGTACGTTTCTGGTGCGCGAGCCTCAGCTCAATATCTTGAATATAAAGTTCGACAGGGACCAGACAACCTTGGAACCTGTAGCTATCATAGTGTATGTGTCTCCGACATCTTGAAAAAAAAGCATGATAATATTACAAGTAAATCAGTACAATGTTTTGACAATTGCCTAATTTTCGTAGCAGTCATTACATTTCATATCCATGATCATGGACAGCATCTGGACTCATAGTGTCAATCTTGAAGGCCATTTCATTTACACCTTCTCCATCTGCATCACCTCAGCCTTCTCGTCCTCTAAGTCGCTTACACTGCCTCTATTCTTTCCGCTCACCCCCGCATCTCCACTCCTATCGGTAACTGCATCTTCATCATCATCGATAATGACTGATTCCTCTGCAGCGCCTTCCTCGAATGCAGTCTTATTCTTCTCGAAGTGGGCTCCGTGATTTCTGTTAGTGGTATTAGCTCTGAAGAGTGACTATCTCTCACTAACTTGGGTACTTACTCAGGCCCAATGATTGTCATAATGACGATGAATGCAGCAACAACACCTATAAGGATACCTTGAACCTGAAGGGGGGGAGAAAAGCTGAGTGATATGTATGAATAATGTTATGCCCCTGCATACTTTGGCGTAGTCGGGTACCACGACACGCTTTCCGTTCTCAATGATGGTCGTCTTCAAATTATCACCGCCAGCTACATAGATCGTTAAGTAAGATAAGACCCGTTCAACGAAGGATTGATCTGATACACACTTGCTTCAATCTGAGCAGACGCGGAAGAGATCATCTATACCCGTAAAGGACGACTATCAGCACCCTGACAAATTGAATAAATGGAGACGATAAAAAACATACGTTTCCGACTTGATATGCCACTCCTGGGAACGTGGCACGGAACGCGGGTGGAGATATCTCGGCAAGGTGGATCGGGATGACACCCAGGGCGCCTTGCAAGCCGAATTGAAGGCAAAATGCGCCTGCAGCCAGAGCACTAAATCCTGTGGGTAGTATCCAGAGGGGGATGAAGGCTAAAACAAAAATGTATACTTGTAAGTGGGACTCAATGACCCTGGATGGTGCAAAATTCCAGCGTACCTCCTGCGAGAAGAACGTGAATGCTAACGAGTCTTTATGAGCGAGGATTAGAGCGGATGAAATGGAGGGGGTAAGTACACTATTGTCAACCTGCGGCCAGTGTACTGGCTGATCCATCCAGCGAAGGCGCCGCCTCTGTAAAGTCACACTTAGCATTGGGATTAACCGTTCGCAATAATCAAGCGGCACATACACAACGCCACCCTTAAATTGAAGCTTCAGCTTTGATTGCGGTACGGATTCAAGCTGGATAGTACTCACGCAATTTCCCATTATAGTTGCAACCGTTGCATCGTGAGACGAGAGTCCCTTAGATGCGATCAGATAAGTTGGGTACAAGTCCTAGGGTGCAGAGGGGTCAGTTAAGAAGTTCGAGCTGATAGTCAGGATGCGGGGAACCAACTGCGGATCCATGAGCAAGGAAGCCGAAGCCTAATTGGGGACGATAAAGTCAGCATAAAATGTAATCGTTAGGCAGTGTATGCATCAGCAAACCATAGTACCAGGCTAGAAAAAGCACTATGCCCCTAGCAGTGAGCACCCCACAGCGCCACAGCTTAGGGTATCAGCTGTATAGTGCTGTATGGAGCCCCACGGCAAATCATGTTTTGCTGATGTGAATCGCAGTAAAATGATAATCAGAGAAGGAACGGCTTCGCTCCCGGTTCTCATGAAATGAGCAAACATAGATATGCCAGGCCTCAAACCGCATTGCGCAAATGGAATGCAGGGGACCAGGAACCGGGTCAAAATATCCAAAGAGAAATACCCACCGGCCATCAGCAGCACAGCGTATATTCCGAGCAACCAATGCTTCTTCAACATGGCACTGGTCTCATGCACAAACACCGCTGTCTTTTCCCTGGTTGTCCTGTGTATCCCCTTCTCCCTCTCTAGCGCCTTTGCTCTCAAAAACACCTCGCTCTCCGGCAGTGTTAATCTTACGGCGGCAGCGAAGAGCGACACGGCGGACGCGGTCCAGAACAGCGCACGCCAGCTGGCCTTGACCTCCGGGACTAAAGATAGATTAAGCACCGCCGCAATGAGATACCCCACCGCGTCGCCCGCCTGGAGAATGCCACCAGCGATCCCGCGCACCTCAACAGGAAGGTTCTCGAGGGCGGTTGCAGCCGCAAGACCCCAGATACCACCCATACCGACGCCGAAGAGGGAGCGCAAGGCAAGGAATTGGGGGAAGGTTTGCACAAAGCCGGCACCTAGCTCGAGAATGGCCACAAGCACAAGATTCCCAATGAGAGGCCATTTGCGTCCAAAACGATCGGAGAGAATGCCAAAGACGAGCTGGTGGGGTAAAGAATGCAACGCAGTCAATGAGGCCAACTAGAGCTCACTCAGTGCGCATTGTACTCACAGCACCGGCCGGCCGGAAGAGTAACGTGAGTGTGATGGACGTTGTCTGTGGGCGCATATAATAGGTCAGTACGGGTGACGTTCACGGGTAAGGATGTGCATGTATGCACAGGACGGACAATGGCGTGTGTAGACTGTCCGAACTGCTCTTGGAGATGGGTGACACTGAGCGATGCGCTAAAGAAATCGAGATTATCGCACGTCCATGCAAGCCAGCTGGTAGATATTTGTTAGTATAACGTTGATATACTTTTCAATATTGATATAATAGCGTAGAGATCACGACACTAACCCGGAGAACAAGAGTGCCCATTGAACAGGGGTAATTTCGCGTACCGCGACCATCAACGGCCGCGCATGGGAGCGTCGTTCCTTCTTGGGGACGAGACTGCGAAGGAAATATGGTAGAGCCATTCCGCGTGATATGAACGTCACCTATTCGCCAATGGAATGGGCGCCCAACTTCAACAGATGTGAGGATGCAAGAAAGGGACAAACCAGATTCAGCATGAGGCTTTATGGTACCATCTATATATTCAGGTTATAAAGGAGGCGTCTGGATCGCCGAGACACCTTGCTTCTAATTGAGTGAAAAGATAGAGTATTCCTATTAATGCAACACTGATGAAAGAAAACAAGTATAGCGAGTTTTCTGCGCAAAAATACAGCCATATTGGAGAGGATTAAATTTACGCTTGAGACAGTAGCGAATACCAATGGTTAAGTATAAAACTGCTAGTATGAGGAGGTTGGCATGGAGTGGGGTGGCAGGCGTAAAATCGAGAGGGCCACCTCGTCCAAAAAGCCTGGGATAAGTGCCAGGAGTCGTATACCATAAATAGAAGGATCAGGGGTCCTATACCCCATATTCTCTCAAGGCCTCGCAGCCGACGTTCATTAGCTTGTTATCGACGTCATCTCTCTGGACATAAGATTGTATTTCATCAGTTCTTTGCTCAAAACTAAAGTAACTTACTCAGATTCCTCTAATGGAAACCGATCCAGGGGTTATTGATATAATTGGGACTTGGTAGGCCCTTTTTTGTGCTTTAGTTTTGGGCTCGTTTGTAGGGCCTCCAGTTGAAATGATGCAGGTAAGCTAAGCTGCAATTCGATGTCTACAAGCCCTACATAGTACCAAAGGGAGATACAACTAATGAACCGTTCAGATCGAAACCAGCCGCTTGAGAGACAACCAAGAATATGTATTGAAATGATGCGGATAGTATAACCTATGTAGTGCAGGCACGAACACCTTTTATGGAAATTGATTCCCCTCCTCTAGCATCATTGCTTCGTACCCGGCTGTTATTTTCCCTGTGTCACCTCCCAACTATCGGATTGCTTTCGAAGAGAGGCAAAACTGATTTGCGAGCAGGTATATGCAGAAGCTTGAGGCACTGGTGGCAGAGGTTACATTCAAGTAGCATTGATACATATTTGATCTGAGAGGCAGAACAAAGAGGATACACTGTTCGTCATGTTACAGTCCACTCCCAAAGGTACAACAATGCAGGCAGTGTAAAGTGATCGAAACATGTGATCAAGAAAAAGAAGAAAATGAGAAAAGCATCCAAACCCGGGTAAAAGCATGAACAAAAGAGGAACGACAATTTCAAATTCGAACCCGAAGCGGAATCCAACAAGAGGCAAGAAGGAACCACTGAAGTATAAATCACAGCAGCCGTCTAAAAACCGGAATGGAAGGAGCGGGCGGCCGCAAGATTGCGAGATGCTATAAATGCGCACATGGGGAATCCGATACCTTCGTTGAAAACACATACCTGTAAAGACCAGGCACATACATGCGCCTACATGATATTGGTTATGCGGGAGGTGAAAGCCGTATCAAGCTCCCCCATGGGTATATTTCCCCAGCCCGACACCCGACCAGATGGAGATAAAACATGATGGAAAGAAGAAAAAGAAATAAACAAGAACTCACCCTGCACTAACGGGATTCCCACCGCCGCAAAGAGCTCCTGCGTCTCGCCACTCACCGCCGCGCCCCCGTTCACCACGAATTTGACGTTCCTGCCCACCACCCCCGCACCTGCTTCAGAATCGCCTCATCTAGCAGACCATCGAGATTCGACACCTCGCTGGACGGTGTGCGAAAGTAGGTCCGGTACCCACTTCATGGCAGTGGCCACGATAGATAAAGGGATTGAGGTAGAGGGAGAGGGCGCGGTATACGAAGACATCGCGCCCGTAAATTTCTTCGCGCGGACCGTCGCCTCAAACGCGTACCGCGCTATATTGGGCGCCTTCGCGAGTTTCGCGTACACCGCTTTACGGGCAGTCTCCCAGACGGCGGGAACGCCAAGCATGATGTCCTGCTTGAGCTCTTCTAGGTCGCCGAGGCCCGTGCCCAAGCGCCTTGCTCGTGTTTGTGTTTGCCGTCCCCGCCTCCGTCCCTGTCCGAGGTGCCAACTTCCCCTGACGTCCCCTCCCAGATGGCCTGCCCCGTCAACGTACACTTCTTCCTGTACCCCGTGCCCACAGCACAGAACACCGCACATAGCTCCACCACATACCTCAGCGCGTGCGCCAGCGGGGGATATGGGATATACCGCGCCCCCGCGAGCAGGTGCGGGTCAAAGACAGTGTGTACCCCCACGCTGGGGCGCAAGCGGCCGAGGGAGAGCAGGTCGGTGATGTACATCGTCTTGATCCCGTATTTGCCCTCGTCCGAGGCGCCAATCTTGATTCGTATGAATCTTCGCAAGGGTTTCCTCCACCGCTTGGGACAGCTCCCCGTCTTAGAATACGAAGCGGACGCTGAGCGCGTCTGGTGGGACTTTCAGGACCGTGGAGAGTAGGGAGGGGTTGGTGCAGATGTTGGTGCAGGAGGGCTCGTTGAGTGAGTGTGTGAGGCCGGATGCACCGAGGGTGTCGTATGCGGTGCCGATGGGCGTGCTGATGAGCGCGCATGCGGAAGACATGAGCTGGCAGTTCGCGCTGCATAGTAATAGGAGGAGATAAGCATGGCGAGTACAAGTGTGGTGGTGAGGAGAAAGAGATGGTGACGCGGAATAGACACTATGATTGAAAGCCTGCGATAAGATAAGATAAGCCATAACTTACCTCATCTCCGCGAACAAATCCACAACACGGTCCACGTCTTCTTCTTCCCCTTCGAGTCTGTCTTATTTTGCTCCTGCACGCCCAGCACCTCCCGCTACCCTGGCGCCTCGCGCTCGCCGTGCACACGCGCCGCGTAGTCAATGAGGTCCGGGGTGGTGCGCACGCCGGCTGCGGGCTCATTGATCAAGGAGTCTTTGTGCGTTGCGAGGCGCCAGATGCTGCCTCCGCCTGCACGGGCGGGCGCCGCGACTTCGACGGACCCGCTCCCGAAGTAATATTTGGGCGGTAATCGCTGTGAGAGAAGATGGTTATGGGTGATAGTTATTTTAGTTGATGGTGGTGGGGATTATGCGTTTCTGAGCCACTGGGTTTTTGATGCAATTGGTGTTGTTAATAGGCCCGCGTGGAGCTTTAATTGCTTGTTCCGTATTGTCAGTTCAAAGTGGTGGCAAGAGAGATACAGTCGAGTCCCTTAAAAGGCATACCCCTCATAAGGGATACCCATCAGTAAGGCATACATTTCTCCGTCCACCGCCTCGGTGGGCGGGGTATAAGGGATACCTCTGCTATAAGGGATAAGGGATACCCCCGTCGACGGAAAAGGGATACATTATAGGGACAATTTTATCCCTCCACTGTCCATATTTACCGTGAAAACCGTGCCTCATTATCTCGATTAGCATGACATCTTGTCCTAATTGCTTTTCAACATCAAATTTCTATCAAATGTGCGCGTTTCGAATATTCAGATGATTATGTGGGGTATTTATCTCAGGCTCATAGTCCCGTTCACCGTCCTGCAAAGGTGCGCTACGCTCAAGGCATGCTGTTCTCATTCTTTCTAATGCCACCAGACGGTCTTCCCGTATGTCATACCCATATATCTACGCAGAACTAGGGTTGGGTGAGGGTTCGGCACGCCGGATTCTGGCTGCCGCTCCGGGCCGGCATCGGCCGTTTCTGCCACAAGGGATACCCTCCAATAAGGGATACCTTGGTCTATCCACCGAGGGGTATCCCTTATGAGGGACTCGACTGTAAATGTTCCTGTGGCGTCATGCTCGTCATCTCGCTGTGTCATACCACCCAAAATAGCATCCAACGTGCTATTAATAGATCTATCAATAGCTAGTCGAAGCTACCGACTTGTGGTCTGATGCGTTGCTGCACTTTACGTTTACATTCTCACAAAAATAGGTAGAACGCTGTCTTCTCGCTTCCCTTTACAAACACCATAGATATCAACTCAGCTTTACGGAGAGCAAAATCGGTCTGGAACTGTATGGCGACACAGATCTGCCATTGATTATTGACAAGACAGCAACTGGGTGGGGTACAATCTTGCATTTCAAGGGGACGGAACAGAATACAGGCTTGGAAATTAGGTATTCAAGCCGAAAACAACATGATTTACATGCGAGGTGACATGCACGATGGATATAATCGATTTCACTACTGCCACGAAGTCTCTGGTGGTGCCCATAAATGATTATCGAAATGTGCACGCTGCAATGGAAATTTAATGGAAAGTTTGTCCAGTCGCCCGGGGAGCACAGACAGTACTACACGTTAGAACTTTCGTTTTCGTTAAGTTTAGGGGTCGAGACACTTGCTGTTTCAGAGCCAGTCGACCTGCGTACGTATGTGTGTGTGCGGGCCTAGGCGAGCCTCAGCTCAATATCTCTTTATCTGGAGTAAAGTATACAGGTAGAGCATATAAGATCAGCCATGAGAAAGACCGATTGATAACTCATCTCATAAATGACTATCGGTCACCTTCAGAGGTGTATAAGTCAAAGCAGGTCAAAGCGCCGTTTTGCAGACATCCCTGCTATCGGGGCTGGCAACTCAGTGCGATTATATCTGAAGAAAGATGACATCACGAACGTTGAGATCTTCAGAGCCCGTTGGATGGTGATGTTCTGAACATAGCTGATGCCCTATACCCAGTCTTTGCGGCAACTTTGCGGACGTGTCCAGAAGACATCGGTCATAAAACCTTAGTAATTACGATGACCAAGTAAATCGACGATCTGCAATCCCGAGAAATTATATATGGGAGGAAGGCGGTAAATAATTATCAACGCTAGCAGATGCAGAAATATCCATATCTTGATTTTCTATACAACCATGTAATACGGATTGGATTTGCATCGGGCTCAGGATCTTTATACATTTCATATTACGTACAGATCCATATGTAATGCAGAGGATCTCATAATTGACGGTCTGCTCAGGACTGAGGAGATCTGCGATAGCACACCTGCCGGCGATCCTGTGCATAAGCCAGACGACCAGTCCGCAAAATTTTCGAATTTCATTGAATTATTTAATAGGGCTTAGATATCGATTGCACCATCAGTAGAAATTTTGCCATCAACCGATAGAGTTTGAACCAGCAAATGTGACCAGATGTATCGCGATAAGGATATGTTTTCCACCTGTTACTGTGGACCTATGAGCTGGGCAGAGCTGCGTTGACACCATCACGTGACATATTCTAGATGTCAAATCAACTTGACTAAGCCAGTTCGCGATCTTGCATCGGTTTGTTTTAACTTTAGTGGCCCCGATCTGTACTCACGAGTTGGTAGAGCTCGAAATTTTGAGTTTGATCTACCCTCTAACTCTTTGACTTGGACCTACCCAATTGGACATCTATCTACCTATGAGCGCCAGCTTGAGACGGTTCTACTCACCGTATAAAGAGCACTGTATACTCTGCTGCAATGGAATCATCCACCTGATACTGTTCAGCTAAAGTTCGTTCGTCTTGAGCAGTGGAAAAAGCGTCTACTGATCGCCTGGTCAGTCGTCATAAACGCATTGCACACCAACAGCAGCATTCTCGGCAATGTCCATTCCGGCTCGGTCGACAAGACCCCCAACCGAGAACTCCGCCTCTAGCGCCACGGCAGCCCACCGTGGATATCTTTACTTCGAGGGCTGTGTGCGCTCGCCACAGTTCTGGCACGACGGCGGGGACACACTGGTGTGCGTCAAGGCTACATTGTATCGAGTCCATCGCGTTCTACTTGCGACGCACTCGACACTTTTCAAGGATGATGCTATAGGCCACATGGCTACTGGAGAGCCGTTCATGGACATGACGGTGTTTGTCCCGCCCTGGGACGACTTGAGAGAATGGGAGCACATATTGGGGTTTGTTTATAACCCTGGGAGGTGAGTTTTATGTACATAATACATCGCAATCCTGACTCTAGGAATAGATTCAAGAAATGGGTTGAATATCAACGCCTCAATGAGCTCTTCTCGCTCATGTGTACTTCAAAAGCCTTGAAGTTCGAGACTATTCTCAACTTGTGTGCAGAGCGCCTCGAGATGGAGCTCCCTACGACTTTGGATGCATTTGATGCGGCATACGCGATCACGAGACACGGCAGCATCCTCAAAGCGACGTCCTGCATATCTAACAAAGCACAATTATTTCATGCAATCAACTTGTGCGTGGAGTTGGACTGTAAACGTGCACTCGCGTGTGCCTATGTACTGGCATTGATGGAGGCCAGCCGTGAGGTATGCCATCAAATAATCTGACCGATGTCACCTTTCCATTGTACCCGTATTCACATCCGCATGTTTCTGCAGGAATTCAGAAACGGCGTCGAAATGCCTGGAGGCTCGCACATTGAGCTCCATGCCGAGGCACAATCTGCCCTCCTCATCGGGGATTGCATTTTCTTCCCCAGACTGCTAAACGAGTTCTCTGGTACCCTATTACTTGACAAGTATTGCCGGCCACACTGCATATTTGCTGCATGTCAAGATGCTTCCGAAGAGCAGGAGGCACGGCTGAGAGCACTCATCTCCCACCCGATGAGCAATGGGGATATGGTGGCTCAGAGGCGATTGGTATTTGCACAGTATTGGAAGGGTGGATGGTTGGAGGATGTATTTGAAGACATGAGGTATTCTTGCAGCGAATCTATGAAGGCGCACGTGTCCGAGCAGAGAAGGCGGTCCTGGGAACAAATTCCTTGGTTATTTGGGCTGGGGGACAGCTGGGAGGATTTGGGTCGTATGTAAATATATCTTCGATTTTACTGCGGTCTCATAAACCCTGCCGAAGCACGAACCCCGACAGTGATTATTTGACTTATTTTTGAATTGAAAAATCTTATTCCAGCCAGCCCTAGTATGATTTTGCGGTGCAGCCGCAATGAACTTTGCCCGTGAGAAGGAATTAGCAGTGGTTCCCACCATACTTAACACGCTCACGTGGAGGAGATCACATGACTCAACTATTGAAATTGAGTGTCACCACGCCACAACCACGCCACGCCCGCCAAACGCCCGCGGCTACAATCGCTTTTGTGAACAATCTGAGTGTCCTGAATGCTGTCTGTGCCTCTGGGGGTCTGCACAGGGGAATCACCGAGTAAGCGACGCAATCATGCCAATGGCAGCGCCGGAATATCATCGATTGCATCTCCACTGGCTGCCCACTCTCTCTTCGACCTTGAAAATGGCAAAGATTACTGAATGTTCACATCATGTCTTGAGGCCGCCAGTCCACCGCAAAATTACTCGTCATTAGAGATTACTCCAACCTGCATGAAAACAGTTCAACCATCCGATTCCTGTGAACAATCGTTGTCCAGATCACGATTCTCGCAATATGGACCTTCCGGTCATGGACAGATTCAGACTCGCCGCCACTTTGGGCAATAAGACCGACTCTGTCCATGTCCACGGCTCGTCTCATAAACGACCGTGAGGTGTTGGTCACTTTCTGATGGACACAAAGTCAGAGAGACATGCTTGCTTCGGGGCTGGCGGGTCAGCACGGTTACATCTAAATAAAAATGCCATCACAAATATTGAGAGCCAATAGGCTTGCACGGTGATCTTCTGGATAAAGTTTGATGCCCTATAAATCAGTATTTGCGGAGACATCCACAAGTTACAGATGGCATTCACCTCACACTGTTGCGCCAACGTCCATCCGGCATAACCAATTGAAAAAGCGTCCACTGACCACCTCGTCAACGTTTCAACAGTTATAAAGCCACTGTACACCAACCGCAGCATTCTCGACAATGTCCGTTCCGGCTCTATCGATAAGTCCCCGCACCGAGAACTCCGGTTATAACCCTACGCCAGCTCGACGTGGTTATTTTTTATTTCGAAGACTGTGTGCGCTCGCAACAGTTCTGGTACGAGGGCGGGACACACTGGTGTGCGTCAAGGCGACGTGGTATCGAGTCCATCGCACCCGACTCGCGAAGCACTCGATACTTTTCAAGGCTGATGCTATAGGCCGCATGGCTGCTGGAGAGACGTTCAAGGGCATGACGGTGTTTGTCCCTCCCTGTGATAACGTGACCGACTGGGAGTACATATTGTCTTCTGTTTATAACCCTGAGCGGTGAGTTGTACTTCGTAGTACCTCTATAGCGCATCGCAATGTTGACGCTGGAGATAGATTCAAGACATGGGTTGAGCATCAGAGCATTAATGAGCTCTTCTCACTCGTGCGCATTGCAAAGATGTTGAAGTTCAAGGCCGTCGTCGACTTGTGTGCAGACCGCCTTGAAATGGAGCTTCCGAGGACATTGGACGCATTTGATGCGGCATACGATGCGGAATACGCGATCCCGAAACATGGACACATCCTCAAAGCGACGTCCTTCATATCCAGCAAAGCAGAATTGTTTTCCACGATCAACTTGCTTTTGGAGTTGGATCGTAAGCGCGCGCTTGCCTGTGCCTATGTCATAGCATTGATGGAGGCTAGCCTCGAGGTGTGTCATCAAATGACTTAACTGGTGTCATATTTCTATTGCATTCGTATTCACATCCACATGCTCCTGTAGGACATTGAAAACGGCGTTGCGACATCTGAAGGTTCACCTGTCAAGCTTTGCGCCAAGGCACATAACACCCTCAACAGGGCGCATGGCAAAATCTACCCCATGCTTCTAAGGGAGTTCTCTGATTCCCTATTGTCTGACAAGTACCGCCCGCAATACTGTGTGTTTCCCGTATGTCAGGACGCCTCCGACAGGTAGGAGGCACAGCTTAGAGCGCTCATTGCCAGCTCAATGGACGATGCAGACATGGCAATCAGGCGATTGGTATTTGCACCTTATTGGAAGGGGGGTTGGTTTAAGGACATATTTGCGCACATGAGGTACTCGTGCGCCGAGTTCATAAAAGCGCGCCCGTTCGAGCGTCGAAAGCTGTTCTGGGAACAGATTCCACCGCTATTTAAACTCGGGAATGGCTGGGCTGACTTGGGTTGTATGTAAAAAAAACCTTCATTTGCTTATGCTCTTGAACAACCTACCGAAGCAGTAATGCCGACGATAATTATTTGACTTTGTTGTGAATCGAAAATCCTTATTCCCCCTAGCCCTAGTTCAACTTTTTGGTGCAGCCACAATGAATGACATCCGTGAGAGGAGATTGACAGTGGTTCCCACCACACTTGATACGTTGAGGGACGCAGTCACATGACTCAGTCATTGACAGTGACGGACGTCGCGCGTAGCGACAATCACTTCGGTGAATACCGTAAATATCCCGCGGATGCTGGTTATGCCTCTGGAGGTTTACCCAGAGGAAGTATCGGGACAGCGACGGAGTCATGTCAATGGCAGCGTCGGAATCATGTTATCTATCTTCATCTCCACTGGCTGCCCACTTTCTCAGTCTCTTCGACTTTGAAAATGGCAAAGAGTACCAAAGGTTTCCATCTCGAAGCCACAAATCCTTCTTAACAGAGGGACACATTACTGATCATTAGAGAATACAATAACTTGCATGAAAACAGTTCAACCCTGCGACCCGCCTAGAAAATCGCCGTCCATATCACGAATTTTCGCTAAGAAGAGCTTCAAGTTATGGTCAAGTGTAGACTCGCCGCCACTTGGAGCAGGAAAGTAAGCACTTCAGAATCAGCTCTTATAATTTCAGGAAGCGGCAAAACGCGTTACTCACTTGTAAGAATTTTCTGTACCATGCCCCATATTATCGCCATCCTCTGCTTCGTTCATACATTCTTCGGCTTGATCTTCTTCACCCATGCGATCGTCAACATACATTGCCACCTCCCGGTCTTCGGGGCGGTGACGCATACGAGGGAAGGTAAAGTTCTCCTTCATGTAATGCGCGTCTTCTTCCAGAAGTACGTACGGCTGCTGCAGTCCATTGACATCAATATGTCTGAAGGTAAACACGGGCTCAAGCTCCTCGTCGTACTCCAGTGCAAAGCTATTGATGTCTACGGTGCTCTCAGGCAAATCCCGTCTGAGAGGCAGCACTGGAACCGTCCAACATTTGCCGTCGCCGATGAATCGCGTCCCGCGTGCGAAGGAGCTGTATGGGTTGTCGAACTCGTCGCGCGTGATACTATTTAGGAGCTCCCAGCCGCGGCCTGTGTATTTGTGGTAGGAGGATTTTTTGGCTTCTGAGCCAGTCGATGGGCTGAGATAGGTCAGAGCGCGACGTTCTTCCAGTGTGGCCCGGGGGAACAAGCAGTACGCCTTGTCATGGGTGATAAGGTTCATCACGCAGGCTGAAACCATAATATGATGCTCGGTCACAGTTGCTGTCCGTGTGTATAACTGGAAACTCACTTGAATGGAAGCTCAAAATAAGCTCTATGGTAGACCTCAACGTAGACATCAACTGGATCTTCCGCGGCGGGTCGCTGGCTGTAAAATTCATAACACAAGTCGCTCTCAGGTATCCCCTATTGGTTGGGGGCATATTCCAGGTATGATTAGTCTCAAGATTATCTGCTGCTGTACGCAAAGCAATGTCGACAGTAGGCAGCGACGCTTTGAGGGGAGTGTAGGTATACCCGGCAGAGACGAGCCAGTCAGAAATTTGCCATGCATATTTCAGTGGCGCGTAAAGATCAAGGTCGGAGCCGGGGTATATCGTACGGTCCATAAACTGCAGAGCGATGGACCCCGAGATGATCATCCCCGTCCGACTCATGAGAGTCCTCAGCCCCTCTGTTTGATCCTCGGTGAAGAAGGGCGCGAGGACGTGGCTGAGTCTGTACCTGCGCCTCAAATATGATTGGAGTGCGTGGTGCGCGCTCTTGCTGGTCCTTCCGAAACGCAAGATATCCGCAGTCGAAAGATTGTCCAACAGAGCATCGTCTGTTGTTGGTGGTCTAATTTCCATAATAATTTTTAGTTGCTAAATACCAAATGAAAATCTTGCGATTGATGAACTTACAGCGCTTGCAAAGTAGACATTCCCGTGGTATCTATCACTAGAGATGTATCTCTACCACTTCTAATGAAGGAATGAGTTTTTCGAGGCCTGTCGATTGCGTTGCGGTCCCCGATGGCGATGGGTGAGTTGAACAGGTGATGGTAGGGTGATAGCAGGATTGGGAGGGCTCGCGGCCCGATCACGCCAACTCAGTCCAGCTTACTTAATCCAGAATTCGAAATCTCTCGGATTCCTGTCCCCCATGTAGGACTACGTATCTCATATAATATAGCTAATCTAGATAAAAGTCCATAAGAGTGAATTTAACCCCCCGTTGAAATTTTTCACTTTACCTCACCGTGGCGCCCTCCACTCTCCCGACGTATACGGTGGGAATACTACTTACATATGCCTCCTGGACCCGAACTTGATCCGCACGATTCGCGTTTGTTGCAATAGTCTTTGCTTTCTTCCATAGGAGAAACACATCAGCACCAGCGCACTCTACGTGTCTCAGTGCTTGAATATGTCATTTACAAGTCGAGACGCCTGATGACAGGTTGAGTTATGCTGATGCGCGCCCATATATCAGGTGTCTATCTTATCTTATCAACACTCCCGCTACTGGGATGATGGATCTTCCTGTTCTGGATCCGCATGACCTCTTTCTGCTCAACACATCACCATCATACCCATCTCCTCTTGTGACTGTGCAACGACAACCTATAGCCCATTTTCTACGCCTGCGCAGTAACCAGCACACGTATCAGCACTACCTACGATGCCGTCCGGCCTCACGCAGTCGCTCAACGAGCCCTCCTGCACCGCTATCTTCACCTACATATCCCCGCTCTTCATGGGCCTGAAGGCCCTTTCAACAACCCGCACTGTGCACCTCGTGCTCTACGGCGGCACCTCGTGTCTTGCAGAAGAAGAAATCATCTCCAGGATCCACGGGGTCGACGTCTCGGAGGAAGGTGAATACGGGATCAAGACGTTGTACACCGCCGCCCTGCTCTCCCTGATCACTGGCGCCATTCCACTGCCACTCCTAGAGGCATTGCGCTGATGCCAGCAATCTTCCCGCAAGTCACGACGCGTGCACAGGGTCTTCTACCCGCACCTGCCACTGGGGGCGAGGGTACTCTAATGGACGAGCCTGAGGACAACATGGACGATATCAAGGTGAAGGCAAACGCTGGGAGCAGGGCGCTAGTTGGAACAGGACTCGACAAACTGGAAGAACTCAAACTAAACCCTATGCTGTCCTCGCCGTTCTGGAATACTGTGCGCAAGGCTATGTACGCAAAACTTGCACAGGCACCCGAGATAGCGCAGCACCCCTTTGACGCAGCAGTGAAGATAAAAATGCTTACCAGTTCGTTGGCTTTTCCCTCTACTCCCTCCACTTTATCCAGCGTGACCTCAGTACTGAATAAGGTACGGGAGATCCTTTCGCACACCCTTCTGCGGGCCGTCGACGCCGTCCTAGGTGAAACTCTTCTGAAGCAGGTCCGGGAGGTAGTGGGCGAGAACATCATGTTCGTGATGAATGGCGGCGCGGTGGTGGAGTGCGGCGGTGCAAGCTGAGTCTTTTTTCTACGTCTTCCGTCGTCTACGCTCTTGGATCCTCCATTCGTTGTTCCCTGCCTTTCTTTCTAGTTGTTGGCAGGCTGTGGTTCGTTTTGGTTGTGACGAATACATTCGTATTGGGGAGCGCGCAAGAACTACGTTTCTCGCATAGGTGCATTATACTTACACCTGGTAGGCATTTATCCGCCACAGACTCATACACAGACAAGCCTATATGCGCTTATAACTGCGAGACGCATGCGTACTCCCCCCGAACCTCGTACTCGTCGCGCTTGAAGTTCAGTCTATCTTCATCGTCATTATCCTTGTTATTATCGCGCCTATGGCCAACCTATAGCACGATTGGCTTTTCGATGTTCTGTTTTCTGTCTTATATTTTCTCTTCTACTTTCCATTTTGCCAAATTCCGGGTCGCAGGACGCGTGTATGTCTACGGGGAGCATGGTAAAAATATCACATCCCAAATGCGTGTACCTGGGCAGCGACAACGCCCATTCAATTTCGCGGTTCTACGGGCTGTGTGGAAAACAACAATATCACGCTCTCCGTTCCTCATCTCGCTCCGTCCCTTTGGTGTTTTTTTTTGCATCTCCTCCGCTTTCTACACCTTCCGTCTTGCATGCTCTCGGATTCGTCGCTAACTGTTCCCATGCTATCCGCAGTGCCGAGGCCGCTCAGTGCTGACCTTTGTACAATTGCATGGGTAGTTCTCTTTCTACGGTGGTCTTGGGCGTGCAATGAGCATGACGCGCGCGGTCCCGCGTCGTCTATGTGTGCGGATGGTGCGTATCTTACCCAGAATATAGAGACCCATTTCATGGGACCTAGAAGGTGCACTCCTGCGCACTTTACTGGATGTCAAGGTCAACCGTCGGCCGAGCTCACATTTTGCGACTCACAACCTATGCCAAATGTGCACCGGTTATGAATTTGGTCGAGTTGCAGTGTCGGGAGGCCTGTTTTTTGTCCTTCTTACTCTTGTGTTGCTATTTATCCTTCTCATGTTTTGTATTGCGACCCGAGCGTGCCAATTACAATTTTTGATTTGGATCCGTTAGGTGTATAAGAACGCGCAGAAAAGCAGGTAAGGAAAACGAGTGACAAGATGCAGGGTGACTGGTGAGCTTTGTACATTCGCAACATTGTAAGCCTTTGGTTAAATGCGTCCTTGTACGCGTATTCCTAATCGTACTTGTATTCCTAATCGAGTATATCCGCTCTTGGCAATGATATTTGTTGCTTCGTGTCATGTTTCTCGCTGATGAAGATTTAACTTGCGGGAAGGCAAATAGTCTCGCAAACGGCTCTCGGCGCACTCTGCGGTCAGATGGCATCTCGACTAAGCGACATCTATTCATATGATGAACCCACCAGAATGCCTCAACCCTGAATAAAGGAGATCTGCGATCAGTCACTATTCCGTGACCAGTTACATGGCGAGTGTCAACGTCACAGTTTCGTGACCAGATGTGGTCACGACAGTCTGTCACGCAGCTACTTTCATCTCATTCTCGTTCTTCGATGTGACACTCAGAGCGGGTACACTCACAATATAAAGACGCTATGGTTTTACCGCCATGGATTCATTCGACCCACCTCCTGAAGTGAGTGGACATTCTTCCCATCCATTTTCAGCAATACTGACGACCCTCCCAACGAGTAGGCTTGATTCGCAGCCCAATCTCTGCATCATTGTCAACAATGTCTTATCCCATCCACCCCAGAAGGTTACGCACCCTCGAATCCCCCGTGCCTGATGCGCCCCCGGTCGCCCACCACCCTCATATCAAGGACTGCAAGTTCTCGGCGGAGTTTTGGCACACCAATGGCGACATCCTGATTCGCGTAACATGACATGGTACCTCCTCCACCGTGGCCTCCTCGCCGCACACTCCAAGCTTTTTTGCGCGGAGGCTATAGACCAAATGGCCACCGGGAAACAGTTCATTGGAAGGCAGCTGTTTGTCCCGCCGTGCGACGACCAGCGGAATTGGGAACGCGTATTGATGTCGATTTATAACCCTGCTAAGTGGGTCCTGCCGTATTGCCATGTATTGACGCGCCGTGACACTGAATTTCTATTCGCAGACTCCAACTCTGGGGTAAATCTTCAAGCACCGACGAGCTCTTGTCGCTCATGCGCGTCGCGAAGACATTGAAGTTCAATAATCTCGTCACCCTATACATTGGACGACTCGAGATCGCCCTTCCAACTACCCTGGACGCGTTTGATGCAGTCTACAATGTCCCGAAGACTGGCAGCATGCTCAAGCAAACGGGTTATCTCTCAAACAAGGCAGAACTCTTCGAAACCATCAATGTGATTTTGGATTCTGGCCATCAGCGCGCCCTCCCTTGCGCGTATCTATTGGCGTTGATGGAGACCACCATCGAGGTACGCTCAAATGCTGGACTTCATTTCCTCCCTCAGTCGTACTGATTTTATATTGAAGGATGTTTTGCAAGGCACGTTCACCTCTGATGGCTCGCGCGCGTTGCTCCACCCTAAGGCACAACAGACGCTTCTCATAGCGCATGCCCGAATATACCCCATTATCTTGACTAAGGTTCAGACACCCTGACGTGTCTCAATGCCCACCGTCGACACTGCATCTCGAAGCGTCTGTCCCTTCCTTGCCTGGTTGGTGCTAACGCGGTGGAGGAACAACTGAGACTGTTCATCCCTACCGCAGTGGCAACGGCAGATGCAGGGGCCTCGGCGAGGCGGTTGCTCATCGCATCTCATAAGAAAGGGGAGTGGTTTGAGGACGCTTTCAAGAATAGGTGCGGTCCGTGCTGTGAGGCAACAAAGAGGGAGATGCATGAACACAGGAAGCACTTTTGGAATCAAATCCCTGAACTGTTTGGGTTGGGAAGGTCTTGGGAAGATTTGTGACATCTACAGATCTATCTTTTCTTTTCAATTTCTTGTGACCCATTCTCGTACACATTCAAGAACATGATGATCACGATGATTGTAGTAATACGCGGCGCATTGAACACTCGCCACGCAAATCTGTAGTCTCGCGCAATGATCCTCAACTTCATTAATCTTCACAACTACCGGCCGCACATTCGTGGCACGGCTCTTGTTCTTTTATATCATATTTGGGAAGAGGGAGTTTGTATTCACAGCAGAGTTGTTCATCTGGTGCGCTCATATGACATCTGATACAAAAATAGATCAATCAATTGACGATCCAATTCTGGAAGTAGGTCCGCACAGCCTGTACGACTTCAGGGCCTTCGAGATTCTCCACTGTCGAAAATCTTGAAAATGGTCTGACCTCCCAACTGAGTCCGTACATTGTTCGCGTCCTCCGTGACCTGCACCATTCCTTACAACGTACGTGGCTCAGCATCCATCGGAGCGATATAATGATTGCTCTAACTCGATGTCGCGAGTGAAGTCCATGTCGACTAACGACTCAATTGATGAGTGGCTCACACACAATCTTTTGCTAGGATCTGGCACCTTTTGATCCATGTTCTGGTATCTTTGTGCAAGCTTATATATATATATGTAATCTAGACACACTGAGGCGATCGTTATAATTACTTGCCTATCCATATGAGGCATCCTCGTTTCGACATCACCACGAAATGTGATGCGATGTGAGACGAGACAGTTTCGGATGGCGTCGTAGAGTAATATGTTGGTGGAGCAACGTACCGGTATTCCCTCTAACCCACCGTCATTCTCCTTCGATTCTACTACCATCTAGTTATCTATCAGTACCCACCAAATAGTCACCGACACAGAATGTCGCCCGTCACCAACGCACGCGTGCTCTTCAACAGTATCCCCGACGGCTTCCCTGAGCCCGGAAAGACTACTGTCTCCGATACTTCGGAGAAGATCGACCTCGAGAATGTTCCGCTCTACGGAGGCTATCTGGTGAAGATTCTTGAGTTGAGCGTAGACCCGTACCTCCGTGGAAGGATGAGGGCGCCGGAGATTGAAAGCTATGCACCGACGGTTCTAGTAGGCAAACCGTAAGCCAAAATACATCTAAGTTTCTGTCCACATTGACGCTGATATTTGGCCCTGTAAAGGCTGGATAATTTCGGTGTCGCCGTTGTTCTGCGTTCGGAGTCCTCAGAGATGGTCCAATATCAAGTCTTGCCTGCCAACAGCAGTGTGCAAAAGTTGGAGAACCCACATAAGCTGCCTTGGTCGACTTTCATCGGCGTACTGGGTATGCCAGGCCAGACTGCATACACCGCGTGGAAAGAGTTCTCCGCCGCGAAGAAGGCTAGTATCTGGCTGACGCGTTTTTCTAACCCTTACGTCGTTCTGAAGCATAAATGAATAGGGCGAGACAGTATTTGTGTCGACGGGTGCAGGACCTGTTGGATCGATGGTTATCCAGCTCGCAAAACTCGATGGATTGCGTGTGATCGGCTCTGCTGGGTCGGATGAGAAGGTGCAGTTTATGAAGGACATTGGCGCCGACGTCGCATTCAATTATAAAACCGCCAAAACTTCGGAGGTGCTGGCGAAGCAGAAGGGGATTGACATGTAAGTGTCACAGATTATACGCACGCCCTGACCCATTACTAACGCAAACGATAGATTTTTGGATAATGTCGGCGGGGAGACACTAGACGCCGCCCTTGAAGCTGCAAAGGTCGACGCTCGCAATCGAGTGCGGAACGATCTCTTCATACAACAACGAAGGCACCCCTGTGAAGAACATGCACTATGTCTTCGCCAAGTCCATCACCCTCTATGGGTTCACCGTGCTCCGTCTCTTACCGAAATACAAGGTCCGATTTTACGAGGAGATTTCGTCACTAGTCGTTAGCTGGAAGATTAAGCACCGAGAACAGGTGTGGGATGGGTTGGACAAGGTGGGCGAGGCAATTTTAGCGGTGCAGAAGGGCCATAATAAGGCGAAAGCCGTCGTCCACGTCGCAGATGATTAAGGATATAATGCAGAGATTTTTAAGAGGATCTCGAATAAATCAAGTGGTAGAAGGTATCTTTAAGCACCTCTGGTATATCTGTGCCGACTAGACGGGCATGGCTGACCATTGCACTTCACTGACTTGCTTGAGCCTAAGCCGCATCCAAGGCTAATACACTGTGAATGGAGTTCTCAGGTACTTGGATGATAACCCCATCCACGGCTCCACGCAACAACACTACTACTTCCGATGAACAGGCGCTTGATGACCGGCGCTTGATGAACTAATTTTAGAATATCAGTCTAAAAATAGCGACCGCGTCATGATCACTAGACCCAGCTGAAACGCCCCGTGCCTTTACCACCTGGTATCAACGCGAATGTCTTCAGTTCCAGAATCATGCATCCGGGCATCGCGCAATTTTTAATAGCGAGCCACAGCCTTAGTACATTCTCTGAGGTCTTCAGCGCGAAACGGAAGCACATCCGTCTTTTGCTTGTTGATGCGGCTGGCGCCTGATCGGGGTTGTTCCTGCTGGGGTATTCCAACCTCAATGCAGTATATGTGATCGGGAGATGCAGATAAATGCCTAGGCTAAAGCTAAAGTCCCTGACGCAACTTACCCTTCGTCCCTTGTCATTGCTTGAATCACGGCTCCCAACTTGGACGACTATTACGCCAGACTACGATCACGCCATAAATTATACCTCAATATCACTTTGCGTCTCGTCCTGTAACATCAGAAACACACAACTCAAGCCCGCTCAGGGGTACACAGCCTTGCGCAATATACCCAGCACACCGAGGTTGTCCAGTCAACTGTTTTCTGCATCAGAGGGGAGTTGGTTATACATCATCATCTTATACATTGGTGAGCATCTTGATAGTATTGCGCACATTCGTCCCGATATGCGTCCCTGCAGTGCGCATATATATCCATCTTGTACATTTATTCTGCCTGGACATCCCCACAGTTTCGCTTAACGACATTGCATTCCAAGATTTGTGCTCGTATTTCGATATCACCACTCCACACCATACCGCCTTTTGACAGGCGCATATATCCTTATTAACTTATCCTACGATATGAAGAGTTATAGCAATGACGAAGATTTATTCAACGACGACGCGGAGGCTCTCGAGCTGGAGAATTTGTTGCCAGATGTCCCTACACGCGCCGACAGGGCAACACGACTCCCATCCGGAATCGGAGGACTACATATCCCCACAATCAGCAGGCTGAGAGCTGTTATTTGGCGTGTTTTACACCCCTCAAAGACCCGCATGCGCCACACGCCAGTCGTGCCGCAGAATCGCGCGGTTCGGGCGAAGTATACTCCTCTCCCCTTCCATATCCACATTTCAATAGCTCGCCTTCTTCGTGTAAGGCCACGGACGCTCATCTTCCTCACACTCTGCATCCTCATATGGACACCGATCATCCTTCTGACTCTCGTGCTTGCATACGGTGGCGTCCCTCCTGATTACAGTGTGGTGAGGGAGTGGGAGAGGGAGTTGCCCCAGCACATCTGGAGTCGCAGTGAGATACAGGGTGCTCCTGGAAGGTTCGAGCGGCGCAGCGACAGAGAGACCACAGTGGACGACGGGCGACGATACCTACGGTTTCCTGACCATCTCTGGGGACATGGGTTGAATAACGTGTTACAGGAGGCGTGCGTACTCTTGTAATTTTGTATCGTCATACTCACCACTAATTAATGTGTATACAGTCTGCTTACTAGCCACCTCGCCCATCGCGCCCATCGCAGCTTCGTATTTGAAGATTTTACGTGGTCGCACCTCCCACTGCCGTATACGCTGTATGACTTTGCGTTAAGACCGACGAGGGTGCCGTTGGGCGCGTTTTTAGGTGGTTGGGTTGTTGGTGGTGGTGTTAGCAGTATCAGCAAGAGCCAGAGCGTGCCCGTGGAGCATGGAATTCGCGAGGTGAGTCCAAACTCGGAGTGTTAGCCGTTGTTCTTAATTAACTCATTAACAGTCCGGATCAACGCCGATGTTAAAGAGAGGTGATGCGAGTGATGCTGTCAATCTCAGTGATGGACCTGGTTCGACGTCTTCCATCAACTTGACCACAACATCAAAACCAACATCGACCGAGATCTCCTCGTCGGCGCGTGATGCTATCGAGGAACGACGTGCTATATCTGCGGAGTATTTTGACTATGTCTGTCCGCCAAGTCGAAGGGTAGAGATTTGGTACGGAAGAGGTGCGCGTCGTTATGTACAATGCTGTTCAACGATTTCGCTAACTGAACACCTTCAAATTTCATAAACGCGCGCCCTACACCAGGCTTCCTCGATTCTATATCGTCACAAGCAGACGCGAATGATGTAACGTCTAGTGATATGTCCATGCGTCTACCTCCAGGAGATGAAGCATCTGGAACCGAAATTGTAGAGTGGTGGATCCGTCGACTGCAGCAGCCTGATGTGCGCGACGAGCCGTGCGTGGTTGTGAGGGAGGACGAGAGGAGAGTATTTGACTCGAAGTGAGCTCTTCATTTTAGGTGCATCAATCCAGTTGGTTGACGATGATCTGCCCTATTGAATGAAACAGCTTCTTTGGCTCAACACGTATTCTGTCGTTATTCGACGAGCTCAAGCACTCTCCAGTTCTGCGCGGCTTTGCCTGGTCCCCGCTCGTCCAGCATGCTTTAGATATGACCATGTCACGATTTTTCGGAGAGAACACTACATTCACGCGCACGAGTGATCCATCTCAAGCTGTGGACACGTCATCCACGTCCACATCGAGCCCCCGAATTCCGCTCCCCCCGCTGGGACTTGTGCAACAATCGTCTTCACATTCGACACCTACCATCCCAGGGCTGCTTGCTGTGCACCTTCGCCGTGGGGACTACAAGCGACACTGTCTCCGTCTCGCAGATTGGCGCGCTGGGTATATGGCATTCAACCGCTTTGACGGTATGCTGGATACATTTGACGCCGAGGGACACCTGCGTGGGTACGAAAACACAACTTCTACTGGCACTGAACAGAGATTCATCACTATGAGTGATGACAACGAAGAGTCACGGCGACGGCGTACATTGCTTCTAGATGAGCGTCGGGAGGCATACTATCTCGCTCATTGTCTCCCAACCATCCAGGAGATTGTGAAGCGGCTACATGACGTGCGTGAGGAATACCAGCACTCGCCGAAGACCGAACGCGGCCAGGCGTCTTCAGGCCACTACGCGCTGGGCGACGTATACATCCTCACCAATGGCTGGCCCTCGTTCGTCGAGGAGCTGCGGGCGGCTTTGCTCGCGGACGGATGGGGACACGTGATGGGGACGCCACAGCTCGAGAATGCGGATGCTGTCGATGGCCCTGATGCCCTCCCTGCTGGGGGCGACGCTGATCAGAGCGTTCTAGTTGCTGGTAGGCATGCTCGGTGGAACAACACTGTTGTGCCTCCCGATGTTGTAGCAAGCGGGTTGACGCGAGAGGAAAAGGGTGTGAGTGTAGCCGTGGATATGGGCTTTGCGGAGAGGGCGGAGGTATTCGTTGGGAATGGGGTACGTCGGTTTCGTTTTATTATTATAAACAGCTCTCCGATCTGATGCATTTCTTCAAGTTTTCGAGCTTATCTTCAAACATCGTCATGCTGCGCATGGCGAGAGGGATGCCCGTGTATTCTAGCCGTCTTCTGTGAGTAATGTATACTATTTGTAATTATGAACTATACCACCCGGTCAGGAGTGCGATAAGAGCTTTTGTTTCTGTTGTAAAATATAGCCCTTCCTGTTCCTTTGTCCTTTGCATCCTTTGAGGTTCATTTCCATTTAGTAGATTTTATCTTTCAGCTCTATCACTATCACTAATTACCTCTTGTTTCACGGAATCACCACCGATTTGCCATTCGCGATTTCCCCGAAGGGCGGAGAAGTACCTTTCTCACCCGTGTCATGCTTTGGACGAATTTGGCTGGATTGGCTTGTCCCATCATTTTATCATCTGCTACTCATATTCCCACTTCTCAGATTCGAGAGATCATTGTCACCTGGTAGCAACTCGACTGGACTTGTTAACTGCGAAACCCACCCCTGAGCGACGTGTCTGGCGCGAAAGCAAGCATATGAAATACAAAGTGCTCCACTCGCCCGAGGTAGCTATTTTTTGCACTCCGCTTCTTTTTATGTCGCCATCTCGGCTTCTTATTGGTATAAGCTTTTCTATCAATATACACTTGGAGTTGCGTCATGAGACGCCTCTGGTCAAAGGACGGCCAGCAGCGAATCTTCCTTTTCTCTTACCATGTCACAGATGCCGCAGAAGACCAGCAGCGACGAGGATACTATTCCCTCCAATGAGGAGAAGAATAATGCTGACGTGCATGTTGAAATACTCGATACGGACACTGCGGAGGAGCCTAAGTTTGACAGAACTAGAAGGTCGCTCAAGGTGTGTGCTTCGTGCCATAGTGACGTCTGCTGGATATTGATTCCGACGGCGAACGGTTTGCGTAGAATCGGCACATACAATTCATTGGCATTGGGGGTACGCTAAGTGCCAAATTATAGACATTGTATGCGTTCTAATCTTCTCTATAATTGTCGACGACAGGTGCTATTGGAACTGCGCTGTTTGTGCAACTTGGGTCGAGTTTGGCCAAAGGCGGTCCTGGTATGTGTCCTAGGCTCATGATAGCAATACATCCCCTTCTCATGACGTTTCCGTAGGCAGTTTGTTTCTCGCCTTTGTGCTTTGGTCGACGGTCATTCTCGCTGTAAACAACTGTATTTGTGGGTGCTCTCAATGGGCTCATAGTGCGAGGCCAAGAGCAAGCTCTAACTTGTTTCGTATCTGCAGCGGAGATGGTAACCTTCATTCCCATTTCTTCGCCCTTCGTCAGTGACGCCTCTCTCCTTCCCTCGCTCCATATTCGCTGCTGACAAGACTCTGCTCTAGGTTCGCTTTGCAGACCGATTCGTGGACCCTGCTCTCGGGTTTACAGCTGGAATTAACTTCTTCGTCTTCGAGACCGCCTTGATCCCATTCGAAATGACCGCCTTTAACCTCGTACTACAGTTCTGGACGGACAAGATCCCCACTGTTGCAGTGATTATCTTCCTGCTCGTGGCTTACTGGTAAATCTATTGAACGCCCGCCTGTCTGGATTCTGAGTCAATAATTCTCTGGAATTATAGTCTTCTCAACATATTCACTTCCAAATATTATGGCGGTAAGCTTTGTCATTATTTGATATGGACGCCTATTGTTGACATTTACTTCGCTAACTCAGAGGCCGAATTTTGGCTATGTCTGGGTAAGGTGATACTGGCGGTGGGAGTTATCGCATTCACTTTCGTCACAATGTGCGGTGGAAATCCTTTCCACGATGCATATGGCTTTAGATACTGGAATCGTGCGTATTCTCGTGTATTTAGTGTATGCCGCTAACCCAAGTACTCCGTAGCCGCCAAGGTGTCTGGAGCTCCTTTCGCCGAATACATAATGCAAGGAAACTTAGGCCGCTTCCTCGGGTTTCTCGCTTGTCTGATTCAAGCATCGTTTACCATTGCAGGTGATTCAATTTCCCTTTCTGGAGCACAGCAATGCCGCAGGTCGTTAATAATTCCAACCTCAGGCCCCGACTATGTAGCAATGACCGCCGGCGAAGCCAAAGCACCGAGGAGAAATCTCCCCGTCGCCTTTAAAGGCGCCCTGCTACGTCTGACATGCTTCTTTGTCTTGGGCGCTCTGGCAATTGGTATTGTCGTTCCGTACAATGACGAAGACCTCCGCAATGCCCTCTCCAGTGCACGCCCAGGTGCTGGTTCGTCGCCCTATGTCATCGCTATGCGGCACCTCAATATTCCAGTGCTACCACATATTGTCAATGCGCTGGTTCTGACGGCGGTGTTTTCTGCGGGAAATAGCTATGTGTTCTGTTCCAGTAGGACTCTGTACGGACTAGCGCTGGAGGGAAAGGTCCCTAAACTGTTCACCCGATGTAGCAAGGGTGGAATACCCATTTACTGCCTGGCGATTACACTGGGTATCTCTTCCCTTGGTGAAATTTTACGAATCCTCCCGATTTTGAGTTGATTCTCATGAATGTCTTATCAGCCTTCCTACAGCTCTCGACTAACACCGCAATTGTTCTTCAGTGGTATGTAACAGTGTCGAGATTCTCCGAAGTCAAGTTGCTAACATTCCGTACCACATATAGGTTTGTCAATTTGGTGACAGCGTCTCAGCTCCTGAACTTTGCTGTCATTTGTCTATCATATATTAGATTCTACAAGGTACCAGTTATTCTTGCCACACACCATCTGTCGAAACTTAATACTTGATTACTTCTTCAAGGCTCTCAAAGCGCAAGGAATCTCTCGAGACTCCCTACCATACAAGACCAGATTCCAGCCATTCTGCGGGTATTATGGACTCATCTGCACATCTGTGATGGCATTTGTCGGAGGTTACACTGTTTTCCTACCAGGGAAGTGGAATGTGCCAAATTTCGTGTTTTCGTACGCCATGATCTGCATCTTCCCAGTCCTCTTTATCTTCTGGAAAGTCAAGAACCGGACGAAGGTAGACATCCTATCTCCTTATCAGTCAATTTTTAATTTTGATAAATGTGCTCCAGTGGCAAGATGTCTATACCATGACCTTCTTTGAGAAGGAACGAATGGTCGTTGATCAGTATGAAGAGGAATTGACCGGGAAGACAGGGTGAACCCCCTGATGGGAAAGATCTCAGTTACTCGGATAGTTGGATTGGCAATCCAATCCCTCCAAGCAAATGAGATGAATATATATAGCATAAATAAAGCCGAGATTATCTATAACCTCGTGGAACTCTTCGAGCCTTAAATCAAATTCTGCTCAGCACATCATCAGAACATGTCTTGATATATGACGGTCCGTTCGCACATTAATTACTTACCGATAATGATTGATTTCATGTAATCGTCACTTGAATTTCTCGTCCTCTAGATATCCTAGACCTCCCATATTATACAAACGTAGTCCACTACTCCTTAGCTTTAGGGGGGCAGTAAAATCGCGATGTTCCAGTGAGATCTTACTTTCTCAGTGTGCGAAGACATATTTCCCACCCCGCCGCTGGGAAATTAATCAAGCATGCTTAAAGTTGTCCGTGTGGACCGGTCTGGATGTCGGTCGAACGGCAGATTGGTACAGTTCACAGAAGTTTGGCCACTCCGACATCTTAAATAAAGCATGATGATATTACAAGTAAATCAATACAATATTTTCACAATTTGCTATAGGCAGAGTACATCATTTGTAGCGATACGCTAATTGTCATAGCAGTCATTACATTTCATATCAATGATCATGGAAAGCATTTGGCCTCTTAGTGTCAATCTTGAAGGCCATTTCATTTACACTTTCTCCATCTGCATGACCTCAGCCTTCTCATCTTCTGAGTCGCTTACACTGTCTCTATCCTTTCCACTCGCACACGCACCCGCACTCCTTTCGGTAACCCCAGTGTCATCATCGTCGATGATGACTGATTCCTCTGCAGCGCCTTCCTCAAATGCAGTCTTATTCTTCTCGAAGTGCGCTCCGTGATTTCTGTTATTGATATTAGGTCTGAAGAGTGATTACCTATCACCAACTTGGATACTTACTCGGGCCCAATGATTGTCATAATGACGGTGAATGCAGCAACGACACCTACAAGGATACCTTGCACCTGAAGGGAGGGAGAAAACTAAGTGACGTGTATGATCATATTATGAGTTTGCATACTTTGGCGTAGTCGGGTACTACAACGCGCTTTCCATTCTCAATGATGGTCGTCTTCAAATTATCACCGCCCGCTACACAGATCATTCAGTAAGGTAAGACCCGGCCACAAAGGATGGATCTGGTACACACTTGCTTCAATCTGAGCAGACGCGGAAGAGATCATCTATATCCGTAATGGACAGCTATATCAGTACCATGGTCCGACTGACAAATTGAATAAGTGGAGACGATTAAAAACATACATTTCCGACTTGATATGCCACTCCTGGGAACGTGGCACGGAAAGCGGGTGGGGATATCTCGGCAAGGTGGATCGGGATGACACCTAGGGCGCCTTGCACGCCGAATTGAATGCAAAATGCGCCTGCAGACAGAGCACTAAATCCTGTGGGTAGTATCCAGAGGGGGATGAAGGCTAAAACCAAGGTAAGTGGGACTAAAAGACCCTGGATGGTGCAAATTTTCAACGTACCTCCTGCGAGAAGGACGTGAATGCTAACGAGTCTTTATGAGCGAGGATTAAAGCAGATGAAATCAAGGTGGTAAATACACTATTGTCAACCTGCGGCCAATGTACTGGCTGATCCATCCAGCGAAGGCGCCGCCTCTGTAAAGTCACACTTAGCATTGGGATTGACCGCTCGCAATATTCAAGCGGCACATACACAACGGAACCCTTAAATTGAAGCTTTAGCTTCGATTGCAGTACGGATTCAATGCATACTCACGCAATTTCCCATTATAGTTGCAATGGTTGCATCGTGAGACGAGAGTCCCTTAGATGCGGTCAGATATGTTGGGTACAAATCCTAGCGTGCAGAGGGGTCAGAGGAGGAGTTCGAGCTGATAATCAGGATGTGGGGGACCAACTTGGGATCCATGAGCTAGGAAGCTGAAGCCTAAGGGGGGAATATACAGTCAGCGTAAATTTCAATTGATATGCAGTGTATGCATCAGCAAGCCATAGGTAACAGGCTGGAAAAAAGCACTATGCCCCTGGCACCCCATAGTATCATAGCTTAGGGTATGATCTGTGTAGTGTTTTATAGAGCCCCACAGCAGATCACGTTTTGCTGATGTGAATTGAAGTAAAAGGACAATCAAAGAAGGCACGGCTGCGCTCCGGTTCTCATGAAATGAGCAAATATAGATATGACAGGCCTTAAATTGCATCGCGCAAATGAGATGCAGAGGGCCAGGGACTGGGTAAAAACATCCAAAGAGAAATACCCACCCGTCATCAGCAGCATAGCGTATATGCAGAGCAACCAATGCTTCTTCAACATGGCACTGGTCTCATGCACAAACACCGACGTCTTCTCCCTGGTTGTCCTATGAATCCCCTTCTCCCTCTCTAGCGACTTTGCCCTCAAAAACACCTCGCTCTCCGGCAGTGTTAATCTTATGGCGGCAGCGAAAAGCGACACGGCGGATGCGGTCCAGAACAGCGCGCGCCAGCCAGCCTTGACTTCTGGGACTAAAAATAGATTAAGCACCGCCGCAATGAGATACCCCACCGCGTAGCCCTCCTGAAGGACGCCACC
This sequence comes from Psilocybe cf. subviscida, assembly GCA_013368295.1. NCBI lineage: Eukaryota > Fungi > Basidiomycota > Agaricomycetes > Agaricales > Agrocybaceae > Psilocybe > Psilocybe cf. subviscida. Next base: position 130,628 of record JAACJJ010000032.1, on the reverse strand, counting down.
AGCGATCCCGCGCGCCTCAACGGGAAGATTCTCGAGGGCGGTTGCAGCGGAAAGACCCCAGATACCACCCATACCGATACCGAAGAGGGAGCGCAAAGCAAGGAATTGGGGGAAGGTTTGCACAAAGCCGGCGCCTAGCTCGAGAATGGCCACAAGCACAAGATTCCCAATGAGAGGCCATTTGCGTCCAAAACGATCAGAGAGAATGCCAAAGACGAGCTAGTGGGGTAAAGGATGTAAAGGAGTCAATGAGACTAACTAGAGCTCACTAAGTGCGCATTGTACTCACAGCACCGACCGGCCGGAAGAGTAACGTGAGCGTGATGGACGTTGTCTGTGGGGTGCATATAATGAGTCAGTACGGGTGACGTTCATGCGAAAGGGTGTGCAAATGCGTTCATGCGATATACAAGGCGAAGGGCTATTTTCAGTCATATTACAAGCCCGCGGAAATGATGAGCATGTATGCACAGGACGTACAATGGCGTGTGTAGACTTTCCGAACTGCTCTTGGAGATGAGTGACACTGAGCGATACGCTAAAGAAATCGATAGCATCGCACGTCCATGCAAGCCAGCTGGTAGATATTTGTTAGTATAACGTCGGTACACTTTTCAATATCGATATAATAGAGTAGAGATCACGACACTAACCCGGAGAACAAGAGTGCCCATTGAACAGGGGTAATTTCGCGTACCGCGACCATCAACGGCCGCGCATGGGAGCGTCGTTCCTTCTTGGGGACGAGACTGCGAAGGAAATATGGTAGAGCCATTCCGCGTGATATGAACGTCACCTATGCGCTCAATGGAGTGGGCGCCCAACTTCAACAGCTGTGAGGATGCAAGAAAGGCACAAACCGTATTCAGTACCAGGCTTTATAGTATTATCTATATATTCAGATTATCAAAGTGGCGTCTGGATCGCCGGACACCCTGCTTCTGATTGAGTGAAAAGATGGAATAATCCTATTAATGCTAGACTGATGAAAGAAAACAAGTATAGCGAGTTTTCTGCGCAGAAATAAAGCCATATTGGAGAGGATTAAATTTACGCTTGAGACAGTAGCGAATACCAATGGTTAAGTATAGAATTCCTAGTACGAGGAGGTTGGCCTGCAGTGTACTGATCATGTACAGAGATCGGAACATTGATCAACAATTGATGGAATTTACGGTTTTTGTAAGGTGAGATCCTCCGGACCAACATGGCTACACGGAGGGACTGATAACAAAGTTATCCGTACATACCTGATAACGAAATGAACAAAGATGAAGAAAAGAGACGGGGTATCGACGAAGGTGTAGGTACGTAGTCACGTGGCATGGTCATACCATGACACCACACCCTCTTTTAGTAGAGTGATACATAGCACGAAAATGGAACAGCTTCGAAAAAGAAAAGACAAAAATAGGGCGGCGAGTTTGCCATGATAGACGTAAGAAGTGCCAGCAGAGGCCAACCCTCAGCCCTGCTCCTTCCTAGGCCTCTCACGACGCTTCTTCGAAACTCCTTCGCTCACACCTTCATACCCCACCATCACCATCTCCACATTCGCCTGTACCACGTGCGAACGCCCTCGGTTCCGCTTGGCCTTCACTCTCGTGCACTCGTTCTCTCGAAACTCTGCAACGGCTTCCTGCGCATTGCCCATACCATACTCCGCCACCCACTCATTCTCGCTTTCGTCGAAACCCAGCCACTTCACCAGGAACCAGCGGACCCCGCCACACGTCACTGTCTTCAAAATTCGCTCAATTTCCCGCTCCTCACCCGTCTCCATTTCCGCTGGCGGTGGCGGGGTTGTTTCCTGCCCGGGATTACGTCAGGGCGCACAGGGATTACAGTCGTTTGCATAATTTTCTGCAGTCGCATTCTGCAAAACCTGTTTGTCAGTGTTGCCATTTTGATCATAATCGTGACGTATCAGGACCCGGGCGGTTGCGGCTGGTGAGCGTGACGGGAAAGATGCCATCAGCACAACAGAGACAAATAGGTTTTGCAGAAATGCAACTGCAGAAAATTATCCAAACGACTGTAAACACGAGACGTGAAATACATCATGTATCTTCAACCCATCAGGCAGAGCGAGGGGTATCCGAGACTTTCTGCGAAATCCGGAAGGGACCGAAACGTCGAACCGCTCTAGGTAGACTCGGTCGCCTGGGGCGTGGTGGGAGCCTCCAACACTGTTGTATTATAAAACTTTTTCCACCCTCACCAATTGGTGGCAACAACCGTTGCTCAATATTGTCGCGCTCGCGCGGGAATCTCGTGCTCAACGCGCCGAGACAACTCATCTGGGCCTGCACTCGATCGCCCTGGCCGGTGCTGAATCCGAAATTCGAAATGGTTTAGAAACACACTCCACCTGGCCTGTCGACGGTTCAGGTCGCGCACTGTCATGAAGAATTCCAGATTACGATGATCAGAGAATATGACAATGCAGTGCTGATTACCCTCGAGGTAGGGGCGCCAAATTTCCAGAGTGCTCACCACAGCCAGTACTGCCATGTCGTGAATATCGTAATTCCGCTGAGCTGCACCATGATCTTCGAGAAGGAACGAATGGTTGTTGATCAGTACGAAGAGGAATTGTATATAGGATGAGTGACGCAGACGAGAGGGATCTTTCTACTTTTGGGTTGCTGCAGGATGAACAATAAAACACCACCAAGTAAATGGGACAGATATATGCACAATGAATAAAGCCAAGTGTCTGTGTGGAAGGCTTCACCGCAGATTGTATCCAAAATACGAGGCATGAAATCTTTTCGGTCTCTGCTCCAATTGAAATCATTAAGGGTCTGTCCGGCAACGATAATATGGCTGTATTATTGGATTGATCGTATTATTGATGGGCTGGTCACATCATGTCACTCCCATCAGCTGTTGAGCTGATTGTTGCCCCCGTGTTATCTACCTCGTTCAAACCTCATTTGCATCCTTGAAGAATGGGTAAAACTTTTTCAGTGGTTTGGATAAAGCTTGGGGTCGAATCTGGCAGACGAGGGAGTGTGACATGTTTCTGATAAAAATAACCAGAGGAAACAGCATTCAGAATTTTGCGGAAATAGCTATTAATTGAATGAGAGTTCATTATAACCTATTATAACTCTGAGTAAAAGCAAAGAGGAATACTTGAGAAAGTGTCATTAGATCGTTATAATCTCTCTACCACATGATGGACAGAAAGACCAGTGACGCACATGTACAGGAATATTGCAAATTGCTCATTTAAGAATTAAACATAACGTGAATCATCGAGCGCACAAACCATGCGCAGCTCATGGACGATGGCAAGAAACACATGCACACGTACACCCAGCTCAGCCCACATGTGGTCGTGATGACCATTGATCAATTCCTTCACCCATCCTTCACCAGTAAGTGCCAAAGTATGGTATGGTTGTTTCCAGTATAGGGGTAGTGTATAGAGAGCTATGGCGATCCCAACAACATTGGCTATGTATGCGCTGACAGTTACAAATTTTCGCCGGCGCAATTCGTAGTAGGATGGAGGCATCGTCGTGGCAAGTGACTGAACTGATAAGAGGCAGTGAAATCAGCGTCACATTTGCCCGTGGGATCCCATCAATAATACGATCAATCCAATAAAACAGCCATATTATCGTTGCCGGACAGACCCTAAGTCTGGTCAATCAGAATTATAATTCGCTTACTCTCTTCGAGGTAACTTTATTTTTGCGACACGTAGTTTCAATGACCACGACCAATTATCATCAGTGCGTGTCTGCCAATTTAACCAGATTTTTGAAAGAGCTACCTTCTCACCAGTGACAAATTGGACATTGGCGGACCGATAAGAGTGCGGTTGAAGCGCAACAGAGAAATGTTAGTCCTAGTGTCTCAGCACTCCTCGTTGGAGGGAAATCGCACAAAACCATCGTATTTCGGCATTGAAACACAAAAAGATCAGTATTATCACTTCATCCAGAAAGGAAACGTAACTACTGCAGCTCGTCCGCCACTCGCTCCAGCACCTGCTTCGTACTCCATCCCGCATGTGTCGGGTCTTTCGCCACGCGCTGCCACACCTCCCCATGATGTGGCTCCACAGCGATGCATTTTTCTCGTACACTTTCTCTATACTCGTCCGTTCCGTGCTGGCGCTCAAACTTCAGCCACCAGGCCCAGATATCACCAAGATCCGGGTCCGTCGCTGTCGCCCTGCCAAACCATTCCCGCGAGCGCTCGATCACTCTATCCGCCCATAGCACACGCGCGACAGTGCATACCACCAGTGGGTGGTCCTTCGTCTTCCGAAGAGCATCGACGGACTTGGTCTTCCGCGACGCGCGGGGTTCTGCGAAGAGCGCTATGCTCCACAGCAAGCCGGAGGTGGCACATTCTTGTAACGCTCGCGCAAGCATCGCTTTGGCTTGGGGTGAGGAGCCCACAGCGGCTGCGGTGGAGGTGTTGGCAATGGAGGTGGTGTTGGAAGCGCCTGATGCACGTGCCTCGACAGCGACACTTTCAGCCCAGAGGATGTCGTTGGCAGGATTGACGAGGCGGCCCTTTTCTAGCAGGGCACGGGCTTTGATGCTCTTTCCGTCCGCCTCTTCCAGCCTGCTGGCGTGAATCCATAGCACTGGTTCCTTCGGACAAGCCTTGATGCCAGCTGCGTATGCGGCGCGAGCTTGCGGGAGGACCCCCCGGGATTGGTGGATTTGGCCTTGTATCATGTACAGCTTCGCGAACTTGGGGAACTTGCCCAACGCTGTCTGCAGAGTGGCAAGGGCTGCATCGAGCTGGTTCTGCTGCCTCTCGAAGACAGCACTCTTCATCCATATCTGTTCAAAGAAACCGTCACAATTAGCACCACATTCCTCGTAACAATTGGAAAGTAGTAAATTACGCACCCGCTCCGTATCTGCAACTGTCCGCGCCCTCACCAACAACTCCCTCGCCACCGCAAACTCGCCGTTTTCTGCCTCCAGTTTCACAGCCGCCAACCAAATTTGCTCACTCTCAGGGTTTGCCACGAACGCCCGTTCCAGCACCTCACGCGCTGCAGGCACATCGCCAGCCAGCCATTGCTCCTTCGCTGCCATCAGCCACAGTACCTCTGCCTGAGGACAATGCGACACCGCGCGATCTAGGAGCGCCGTGAGACTCTGACGTGTCCCATGCGCCTTCTCCAGCTCTGCGGCCCTCCGCCATAATGCACGACGCTCGGGGAACACGCGAAGTGCATATGCGAGAATAGCCCTGGCAGTGCCGACGCGTTTGCGGCTCTCGGCAGCCTCGGCGTCGCCCACCCACGTCTCGTACCGCTCCTCGTCATCCTCGCCCACGTCCAGCGCAATGGTGGCTTTGACGATGGCCTCGCATACCCGCGGGCTCCCCTCCTCTTCGCAAGTCTCTGCCTCCTTGAGCCATTGTTCTCGTGTGAGGAGCACGCGGTGGCTCCGCAGGTTGCGCGTCGCGGCTTCGATGGTCTTGTCCACGACCTCGAGTTCTTTATCTCGCTGTGCAGGCGTTTTGGTGGGAAGCATGGCTTCTTGCTCGAGGAGTCGGGCAGCAGCGATCCAGAATTCGTGGGCGGTCGGGACGGCTCGTCGGGCTTTGTTGAGCACGGCTTTAGCTTTCTCGGGCGTCTCCAGTCTTGCAAGCGCGAGCCACAACTCCACGCTCAATGGGATAACCTCCACTGCACGCGCGAGGAGCGTCCGGGCGTCAGCGGCGCTCTCCTCCAGATTCACCGTCTCCTTCCATAGTCGCACCGAATTTGGTATGTGTTCCAGAGCCTTCCTCAACACCCTCTTCTTTGACTTGATATCTGCCTCCAGGTCCGCAGCCGCGAGCCATATCTTCACACTGGTGCCAACATGCTGCACCGCGTTCGCGAGCACCACCTTCGCGTCGTCCGTATTGTGCATTCTTGCCGCCTCCAGCCACACGTCCTCGCTCGTTTTACATTCCTCGCACCCTTTGAGGATGAGTTTGCGGGCTTTGACCATTTTTCCGGCGTGTTCTTCCAGGCGGGCAGCGGCGATCCAGCCCGGGGAATGTTTTGGGTTGGATTTGACGAGCGAATCGAAGAGCATGCGGGCGCGTTTGATGTCGCCGATTTCGGCGCTGGATTTGAGGGAGGAGGAATATGAGTCGAGGGAGGTAAGGTATCCTTTGGGGTCGATGCTGCTGGAGGAACCAGAGGTGGGGTCGAGGGAAGTGGTAGTACCGAGCTGGAAGAGTTGAGCACTAATAGGCATGGATGGATATGGGATACGCACTTGATCCAGTTTCAGCGAAAGTATTTTATCTCTTGCCTGACCAATCTCGACGAAGTTACTCAATGCTCCTGGGTCCGTCTCAGACTCAAATACACCGGTCTGCAAGGGAGTCAGAATGTTGCTTCCCATAGTGTGATGTGAATGACTCACAGCTTGTTGTCGCGCGTCCAGGCTGTTCTCCATCTCCCCCTGCGCCCTGTTACCCACAAGCACACTGTCCGGTACCGCATACGCCCTGTCCTCGCCTCGTCTCTGCTTCTTCCGCTTGGTCAGGTTTCCGACTTCAGGAATGCCCTCCCACTCTTCGTCGGTGACGGCGCTCAGCCCACGCTTCAAGTCCGCGAACTGTGTCTGGATTTTCGGTCGTGCTGCACGGTGTGCAGCGAGTACTGCTTGCTCTGCTGCTTCCCTGCGCGCCCGCCGCCGTGAGTCCATAGCCTCGTCAACCTGCTCGTATATCCGGTCCGCCTCCTCATCGTCCTGTTCGTACGTTGTTCCTGCGAACAAGCCAAACTCATTATCTGGGTCTTGAAATTGTTCCGGATCTACTTCCGCTTCTTCACCGCGTTTGGCTTGAGCTTCACTGTCAACATCGTTCAGATACAGGTGAAAAAAAGGGTATGAAGCGACGTACGCGATGACTTCAGCCGACGGTCCTTCGCGCGCAGGGCCAATATCTGAGCGAGTCGTGAATCCTGATGCACCGCGGCCCAGACCAGCGACGTAGCTGGCCGGCGCGGGCATGCTCAGGAATGCCAATTTGTTAGGTTTGTTTGAAGCCATGTTGCACCGCTTGGGTCTCTTTCAAAGCAATCTGGCGTGCACCCTCTTCGTAGATGGTCTGCGGTTGTTGATGTTTGGAGGGGAGGTGTTCAGTTAGCCAGATACGACGATCCTAGTATTACAGAGAAAGGAGTATGGCGCGAATGCGACGTGAGCAGCGACGCCGACGATGGTCGTAAAAGTGCAGGTGTCGAAATGACGCGTGACTGCATCATCAACTCATCTGTGACATATGTGATCCGTCACGCTTGGCTCACAGTTCGTTCTTAACCCAACTTAGTTACTTAACCTTAGCTTGACTCTCCGAGTCAATGACTCTTTGAGAGTCTTTCTGAGGCAGATGCTTTTCGGAGAGCGGGTAAAATAATAGGAGAATGGTTATTACAGTAATGGCCGCTAACCGCTAAATGCCCACTAAACAGTAGGTCCAGTCAGCGTAGTGTTGCCACGACTTGGCTCAAAGTCATCAAGACTCCAACCTTATTACGCTGACTGTCAGCGTAATAAGGTTGGACTTGATAGGGTCACGCATGATCGCAGCTATTATGGGCCAGTGTTAGGCCAGTGTTTGTTTCTCCAATAACCCCTAAATATTTCAGGGAGCGGCTGATTAAGTATGCGCCTGGATGCAATCTCTCTGAGAGTGTCGCTTCTTCAAGTGGCCAATCTTTGAAATTTTTATGATGCATACGGCTTCTTGGGCCAACCTCGAGTTTGCCTCGAGCGTCACTTTTGTGGCTTAGACTTGTGATTCTGATGAAGCGCTCAATGTTTTTCATAATCATATGGCTGAAAGCCTCCATGTATACATTGTCCTAAAACCATATTACCGTCTTAGGATGGTCTGACGCAAGTCTGACGCGAAGACGTCACACTCGAATAAATATGGCCATTTTGATACCCGTATTTAGAGTAATTTGACAAGCGTTCTCTCATGTCTTATGCAAATCTCAAGGCAATTTGACTGACTCGGATTCCCAAAAGAAAAGACGCCACAGCTATGCGCTTGAGTTTATCCAGAGGACCGTAGCCTCTCAAATTGATTGATTTCAAGTTCACCATTTCAGCTATCGACGTTGGCAATTTGTGGGCGCTTGATGGGACCCCATGAGGTACAAGCGGTGGCCACTCTTCGCACGCGCTTGCAAGGCCCTGCCCTTGCGCTTTGGGACTGATTGTTGGAGGCCATTCAATCATGATATATTATAGCAGCCAAAGGCCGCATCACCCCGTATACATAACCTTTTGCTGGCTTTTAAGGTTTTCGGGCTATCTCTAGTGAGTCATTTCCTTCACCCTTCTGTCATTGCTGACTCGTTCTTGCTTTGTCTTGGAAATACCTCTGCCGTGTCCTGCCACTCGTGTTTCAGAGCGCGCTATTCGTAATCCCGCTCCTTTGTCAATGCATTTGATGATTTGATGATCACCGTGATGTTTGTTTGGTTTCCCTTTCGCGGTATTATCTCCGCGCTCGGTCACTCTGTACTTGTGTGATTTGGACGCACTTAACATGATTTAGAAGCGGAAATCACAACACCCTCTTGACGCTGCTTGAGCAAACTAGTGCCTAAGAATGAGCGAAGAACATGCATGTTGAGTTTTTGGAAAAGCGGGTGTTCAACTGAGTCAAGGAGGCACTGAAATACCATAGCGGATTGAAGAGCTTGTGCGCCGGGAAGGTGTTCTGCGGCACAAAAACATCGAGGTAGGCGGCGGTGTTGGCGTTAGTAAGAAAGATGCCACGGAATTGACGAGGTGAGATGACAGTGTCACAAAGGGTAAGTCGTGACTTATAATGTCTCTTTGCGTCTTCCCTGTATGATAGATGAGGGGAGTTGTAGAGGTTGTTGAGAGGTTGTCACTGAAAGTCCATCAACCGCTGGTGAGGTAATCATTGGTGAGGTCGTCATCACAATCACTGATTGACCCCAGATTGACCCCAGATGCATAATCACTACGGATTTGTATCCCTATAGAAACCATCGTGTGGCATTAACGCGAATCCAGTCCTACCTCAGTCCGTTTTCCATAGTCCTTGTGTTGAATTGGGTCCTGGACAGCCCTGACGAACAGGAAAAGACGCGGGCGTGAGACGATTGTAGAGAGGGTAAACGTGTAGCGTACATACATAAACGGGGGCTCGTTATGTATCTATGAGACCCCGTACAGTACCTAAGAAGAATAAATGGGGATCGTGGATAAAATAAGAATGCAATAAAATAATGAGGGAATGAAATCGTTCGTGAGCGATTTAATATTCCAATACCTTGTTTCCCTCCACATCATCTGAGCTGCGCTGCTCGCTCATCAAATTTGGCGGTGCCAACTCTGGAGAGACAATGCGGGTGCTGGTGGCTTCTGAGGATGAGGCAAAGTATTGGAACATCTCCATTCTCAACTAAACTGATATTATATCTCTGATTCCTATGGTCCCCATTCCCTTCCCTGAATACATTGTTTATAGAATAGTGCCGAGACTGCGTTGGGCTTGATTTTAATTGGCTATCTATAGCAAGCTCAACACTCAGGTGATGTAATAAAATGTAACATACACAAAGTGGCTACTTGACAATGTCACTACCTCACTGACAAATTGACAATTCCATATCCGTCTTTGTGTTCTATCACTATAGATGAGTCGAACATACTATTAGCAATGTCTGGATGGATGGATGCTCACTTAAAGCACTTCTGCACAATATAAGTCCGCCACAGCATTCGCTGTCGGGATCAGAATATCACACACATTCTATCTCCAAGGGCGCCCTTCCCCCCCAAATGTCAGACTCGCCACCGATTTTTGAACTACGCGCGGCTATGGACCCATACTTTAATGGGGTTATTGTTGAGGGGTTTTTATGTGGTACGCGAATTGATCTTTATGTCTGTTAATACTTAGAGAGCTGACGATATGATCAGGAATGTATACCCTACTTCTTTCCCAGACACTTTGTAAGTATCCAAACATATTCATCTTACTTATTGTAGAAAGGATAACTCATGTAGAAACTGTAGGGAAGCTTCTGGAAAAAGGAAAAAAGCGATGTTACTTCTGCGCCTTGGTTATTCTATGGATCTTTGTGGTCGTTTCTTTTGCCAGTGATTGGGTTCTTTCACACAACGGATTTGCTGTTAACAACAGCTCTCCCTTCGTCATTTTCACTGGGATGGATGGAAATTTATCTCTGTCGCTTTTTGGGGATGTGGCAATCCTCTTGTTTGTGATTATCTCCGACGCTATCCTAGTGCGAAAGGCCCCCTACTATGCTGTCAGTCAGCTTACGTGGTTACAGATATGGCGCTGCAATATACTATGGCAGAATGGTTATATTTTGATTGTCCTTGTCACGTTTCTTGTCGCAACCACAGGTATGTCAATTACAACCCATCCAAAAATTTGACATTGAAGATTAGATTTTCTTATGTAGGGCTCAATATCTGTGTGCTGTTGTTCATCATTGATCGCAGTAATACAGATTTCCTTATAAACTCCCTTGCTACACTCTCCACTTTTATCACCACAGTCTTGGCAACATCCTTGATTGCTTCGAAAATTGTGCTTGTCACGCGGAAAAGCCATATGCGTCATTCGTACACCAAGATTATTGCAATTGTCATAGAGTCAGGAACACTTACATCAATTGTTCTTCTATGCGTAACCATTCTTGGGCTAGTTTTGTATGCACGCCCTGTGTATCTGAGCACTTATTATGGCAGGGTTATTACCCAGATGAATGAGTATTTTTTGTACTGTCAAGGGCCAACTACAGTGTGTATTTATCATCACATTCACTGTAACCTATCATAACACATATTTTACAGGGACTTGCGCCTACTCTCATCGCTTTTCGTGTCGCAGAAGAGCCATCTCACACTGAAGTCAACCTAAAAAATCGCTCAGGCCTTCTTTCCAGCCTTACATTCAGAAGAACCGCCTATGACACCAGTCAATCTCCGGACATGCTAGTCTCTAGTATCGGATCTCGGGCATCCCATGGACGAGAATACATCAGCAGTGCAAGAGCCCCTCTAGATCCAGAAGCACGGAGACATGCCTTGCATGATCAAGAACATAGAAGTATGGAAAGGTCGGAGCACTTGACACAGATAGGGCCCATTTAATAGCCAGTGCGACGCTGTCGTGATTCCCATGCCGGACGCAGAATTGATAATGTAGATGTAACCAGCACAACTCTCAAATAACCTGACTGTTCAGGAGCCAGATATCCATAGTTACGAATATTCTGAGTAATATCGGAGTTGAAATCATATAGGTAGGGTCAGAGATAATCTTTAACTCCCCGGAACGACAGCTCAGGTGGGGTCCATGGCCGAAAAAGTGGCATGATCTCTGAGTAATCCAGCTTTTCTTGCTTTTGGACTTGACAATTGCCATCCAACGAGAAGACTATGTACGTGGGGGCCTATAGGAGAAAATGGATACTCTGAAGGGTGGGCGCACCGGCGACAAACGCCTCATTGACAATAATTAATGGAATGGAATCAGCATGGGGGTGTCAGCCATGTGTTTGAGACGCGATGACCAGCATTACGTGACGCTTGCCCTGGCTCGTAAAGGGCCTCGAAGTGGGTATCATTGGAAAGATAATTTGTCTTATTTTCGCTGCTTCGCTTTTTTTCCCGGCCTCTCTGGCTTTCTTGCTGCCAGTCCCGGAGGCGGCAGAGTGGCGGAGTGACGGAGTGGAAGTGGGCAATTTCCGGCCACTTCCACTGCCAAGTAAAGTTGTGTAAAGAACAATACGCCCTTCCGCTGGGTTACTTCACTCCCTGATTTGGATTTAGAAACACAAATTTTCACGCCCCATAATGATCTCTTGACTGGTTGTCCCGTCTTCTGACATAAACATGAGAGCTTAGCGCTTCCTAGGCATTTAAATAGACCACAAAATCAACGTCTAGGCGTCCGTATGAAGTCGATCCGCATCAGCATACACATATTCAAGCACAGCTTAGTATGTTAAGGAATAAGAGCAGTCAAAGCGACGAAGGGCGCATCGGACATATTGGATCCGTACGCCAATACAGGGGTCAAGCGAACTCCGCAGTCACGAATGAAAGTCCTTCCCACGCCCACGCCCACAACCGCTTCCATGTTCGCAACCACTTGCACTTACGCTATACCTTCGGCCTTCCAAATCAGGCCTGAGCACGAGAAGAAGCACCATGTCGGGTCTACTGTATCCAAGACAATCGACAAACCTGACCTGTTGTCGGCTCGGGGTAGGCCGGCGACTCTAAGTAGGTGCGGGTTATTTAACGGCGCACTTATGTGCGTGCATATCTAGCTAGATGTGTTGTCTGCTGATACATTGTATTTTCGGTCAATTTATCACTTCAGATGGACGGGCGACTCAACTACTTCGCGACACGCGAGCTTTGAGCCGATTGGGCTATAAAACAACACATGGTACAGACGTCGAACGGGATGATACGGGGTCATATGCTATAAATGCTGACATGCCGAAAGAAATACTTGAACGGTACACGAAGAGATTGTCAAGAAATTGCGTCGTTACAAGACCAAGAATGCGGAGACTGTATTGGAGAACGGGTATGCTATACACTAGGATGGCGGTAGAGAATTCGTCCAGACCTGGGTATTGGCGGGAGATCAGAGATAGTCTTGCACATGGATCCAGAGAGATAGCTGTCGCGGGGTCCATGGTCGACAATGCTGCATAATTTCCGAGTCATCCGTTTGTACTTGCATTTGAAGTTGGCCGTTGTCATCCAACGCAAACAACTTGTGGGTAGGTTTCCCGTCGGCAGACAGGCAGAAATAGACACTTTGGAGGGTATGCGCACACGCATCGAATGCCTGAGCGGCGATCATTTGCATAGCGTTGGTCACAAAGGTACCCTGCGCCTGATGGGCTGGGATCTCAATGATATAGCGGGGGTCGAAGCGCGAAATGTTCATTATCAGGACGCGAAGCGATTTGAGATGCTTTAGTGCGGACATGTCCTCGTGCTAGTGGAGTGACCGAGGAATTTCAGTTTTGTTGGATAGCCGCGACGAGATTTATGAAAGGTAGTAAGAAGAGAGGGAAGACGAACCCAATGAACAGGAACTTGTTTGACATAAAGCGTCTCGACTGACGATAAGATTGGGCATATGGCATGCAAAATTTTGGTGTCTGGCAATGATAGATATTTGAGTCCCTGAAGTGCCTGCCAATTTTCGATGTTGAGGATATGATTGTTATCGTAGATCGAGTTTGACCACGTCACAGCATTTATGTGTCTTCTCCCCGAGAGCAGCGTCAGTAATAAGGAAGGTGGGCCGGACACTCTTCGCAACCGGGACAGAGCGCCGGGGTTGATTTGAAACTGCGGTATTCGGTCGGCGTACAATACGGTTCTGGGGTCCGAGCTGAGATTGAGAGATTGCAAATTTGGTTGACACGACAGAAACTCCGCCAAATCGTCGGCGCCGTTCAGCAGACCGTTGTTGTAAACCCAGGAGAAGCTATGAAGTGAGAAGCTGCAGCGGCGTAAAATCGATGTCGCACAATATGACAGCAATCCCGAACCCTCCGCTGTACCTTTCCAGTCCGTATCGAGGAACAGCGTTAGGTGCTTGAGCTGCGTAAGAAGAGGAAGGGCACGCGCTGTGAGATTCCAAAGTTCACAATGCGAAGTCCAATGGTTATCATGCGATTGAAGAAGGGGTCGCTCGTCGTGTTCGTCCGAGTTTGCTGGAACTAAGACAAAAAAACGCGACGTGTACGTGCGGACGTGGGGCCCGAGACGCGTCGGTGCGTTGATGACGGCGCGGAGGAAGAGACGGTGCGTCTCCGGCCTCTCCTCCATTGCTTCTGATGTCATCTCCATGTCTTCATAATATCTTTCGCAGTATTGGGGGCCTGGGTAGTCAAGAGACCTGAATAGTACGCGCTGGGCTTCTGTGCGCAAGTTCTTCGATGCTAAAGACAGATTGAGTAGGTCTTTTCGGTGGCATTCGTCTGTGAGATATTCCACGAATTCGCCTAGGATCTCTTGGGGAAATTGACCGCCACGGGAAAAGGAAGATTGCATCGAGGAGGATATGCCGGATGTCTGAGAGTTCATGGAGACGTTGGTGGAAAGGTTGTAGCAAGACGATGATCAAGCAATGCAGCAAATTGAAAAATCCAACTCTCCTATCGTGACCCAGTAATGAGTGTGACATTTTGATGTGACGTGACAACTCGCATCACCACCACAACCCAAAGTTATCTCTAAACTCGAATGACCGGAGACACCATGTTAAAAGCATTTACTTCATTTCCGGCATTTGCTGCGGTCCAATAAATCGGTCATAGAATTTGTTAACTTTGACTCAACTTTGACTGTCCGCAACTATACGCCAAAAAAATGACGACATGAGGTACAAGAGCTAAACTGGCTACACGGTGTGACGGAAGAATTGTCAAGAAATTGCTTTGTTACAATCGCAAGAATAATGCGAGTAGTACCCGGAGTTGAGATCAAATTAGGAGGGTCAGAGATAATCCTTAATTGTCTGGAACGACAGCCCAGGCGGGGTCCATGGCCGAAAAAGCCGCACGATCTCCGAGAAATCCTGCTTTACTTGCCTTTGGACCTGACCACTGTCATCCAACGTAAATACCATGTACGTGGCGGCCGATAGTATAAAGTAGACACTCTGCAGGGTGGGGGAACAGGCATCAAACGCCTGTTTGGCCATAATTGGAATAGTATTAGCCCGGAGGGCGTTGTGCTGTACGTTCGGGATTTCAGGGTGCCGGTAGTTAGGGAGCGGGAAGGACAAGATTAGGACATGGAGAGATTTAAGATGTGTCAGTGCGGCCATATTCCGGTGCTTGTCGAATGATAAAAAATATCAGTTTACGGAAATAATTACGAAAGGTAGAAAGACGAACCCAATGAAGTGGAATTTGTTTGAGATATAGCGCCTCCACAGACGATAAGCTTGGGGATATATCTGGCAAAGTTCCGGTGTTTGGCCAGGAAAGATATCTGACTCCCCGAAGCGCCGTCTTAGCGCCATCGTCGAGCCCAGACTTTTGGGGATGCTCTAGCGTCGTGCAAGCGATAGCCTCGATTTGCCTTCTTTCGGAAAGCAATGCCTGCAATAGAGAGCATGGACCGGACACCCTTTGTAAGAGCGGGAGTACGCCAGGAGAGAATGTAAACTGTGACATTAGGGCGGGATGCAATGTATATGTGATCGCGTTGGTGCCTCTGCTTAGGTTGAGCGATCGCAAATTTGGTTGGCGAGATAGAAATTCCGGCAAGTCATCGACGCCATCCATTATGCTTTGGGGACCATACCAGGAGAAGCTGTGCAGCGCGAAGTTGCATCTCTGTAAAATTGATGTGCAATGATATACTGGAGACTCGGATTCCTTTCGTCGATGCGTCTCGAGAAACAGCGTCAGGTCTTTGAGCTGTGTTAGAAGAGGGAGCGCACGGAGAGTAATATTCCAAAGTCTGCAACCGGCGATTACGATGTCATCGCTTGACTGGGGCAGAGATTCCTCGTCGTGTTCGTCTGCGTCTGTGGGTGCAAACGCAAGAAATGCCGAGGTATATGTGCGAACGAGCGGTCCAAGACGCGTCGGCGAGTTGATAATAGCGAGAAGGAAAAGGCAATGAGTAGTTATTGGATTCGCTCGTTCTGATAGGCTTTCTGAGGAAGGGCAGCCAAGAGACCTAAAGAGTACACGCTGGGCTTCTGTGCGCAAGCTCCTCGATGCTAGGGACAAATTGAGGAGGTCTTTACGGTGACATTCTTCTGTAAAGTATTCCACCAGTTCGCCAAAAATTTCTTGAGGAAATTGACCTCTACCGGAAGGGCAAAGTTGCAGGGAAGAAGAGAGGTCAAATGGCCCAGAGTCCATGGAGGTGATGGTAGCTTGAAGACGGTGTTGGATTGCCGCTGTGACCAGGCGATGAGTGTGACACATGGGGTGTGACCTGATGCGTGCCCGCCACGACACAGCGGACCAAAGTTATCTCTCAACTTGACTGCACGCAGGAGACACACTCCTCCTCGACTAAAACACCTGGCACCTATCTCGCCGCCCTACGACAGCGCCACCATCTTACGCAACAGCAATAGTGGACTCAAAGGCGCGATGACTAGCATTACGCGAAGCTTGCCCTGGTTCATAAAGGACCTCGGAGTGGGTATTATTGGAAAGGTACGTTTGTGCTCTTCTTCTCGTCGCTGCTTCGCTTCTTTGCCCATCGTCTTTGACTTTCTTAATATTCCCCTGTATATCTTACTCACTGACTCGCGGTTTAGGAATGCTACACAACTCTTGTCGAGAACCTTGACATCACGGATGTACCATGCCTCAAGTACAGTCTGAGCAAAGGGCTCGGAATCGCCATCGTCGTCGGTGGTACCGTCATGAAAGTGCCCCAGATCCTCCTCAGTGCGTGTCCCCATCTCTTGCCGTACCTTGCGATTCCCTAATCGCACACGCTCATATCCTTAGTCACCAATGCCCGGAGCGCGCGTGGTCTCTCCCTCCCCGCCTCTGTCCTCGAAACCCTCTCCTACGCCATCACCTCAGTCTACTCCTTCCGACACGCCTTCCCCTTTAGCACCTACGGCGAGAACCTCTTCCTCACCCTCCAAAACACGCTCATCCTCTTCCTTATCATCGGCTACGCTCCGCCACCGCTCAACCCATCCATGAGCACCCTCGGGAAGCCGGAACGCCTCGTCTCTGCCGTCGCCGGGTGTATCGTCACCACCGCTATCCTGATGACCTCGGACAACGAAGCCCTGAGCTGGCTGCAGGCAGCGACGCTCCCCCTGTCTTTGTTCTCCAAGCTTCCCCAGATCGCGGAGAATTATCGGGCAGGGAGCACAGGTCAGCTGAGCGCCATTGCGGTGCTGAGCCAAGTTCTGGGGTGCGCGGCGAGACTGTTCACCACTGCCACAGAGACGGGCGACGCGCTCGTGCAGGCCGGGTTCATCCTCGCGCTCATGCTCAACTTGGTGCTCGGAGCCCAGATGTACGCGTACTGGGGCAACGACGGCGCTGCTGGCGCCAAGAAGGAGGCGGAGAAGGTTGCGGTGGCCGAGAAACGCATCGCGGCGAGCATCACCCCTGCCTCTGACGACCTGCGCAAGCGCACCGAGACGGCATCAGGCCCCGCGGCGCCCGTTCCTTCGTATCCTGTATCATACGCCGCTGCCACCGACCCTGTTAGCCCCCCTGCGCGCGCGACCACACCTGGAGGCGGGAGGAAGTGGGCCAGGAAGGTCGACTAAGTGGGGATATTCTGCAGTGGATAGGACTCAGAGTGCTGTTGTATTTGACTACGATTCTGTGATTAGCACTTCCCTCTTATCACTTTGGGGCTGGATGATCGAATAAAATATTTATCCTATGTTTTTTTGTATTCATGTTCATTCTGGGCCACTGCTCTGCCTTGTCTGGTGGTTTCTCCGACTTGTGTCGCTTCGAGTGACATTGTGAGTGGTGGGGCGCAAACGGGAAATATTGTATGTCAGAAATATACGAGTAAAGAATAGCTTGCCTCTATTGCATAGTAAACTACTCCCGGTCCTTCAAGTCACTCCAATCCGGAAGATTGAAGTAGGATGGAAGATCCTCCCAGATTTGCTGTCTTTGCATTTGACTGATGCTGGTAATTGCCTCTACACACGACACGCAAAACCCTGAATACCACTCATCCTCAAGGACGTGCAGTGCGTCCGTAGTATCTGGATAATCTGCCGCCATCGCAGCAAGGCCACGCAGTCGCGATTGTTGGCAAGATGTCATCGAAGCAACTCCGGGATGCCCTGTAGGTTCTTCGCGAAATGCTCCGGAACATAGCCGTGTGGGCACATCTCCCTCTGTCAACCAGCTCATCGTCATTGTGAAATAATGTGCTTGTAAGGCTTCTCGCCCCAATAGCAAAGTGGGGATTGCGATAGGGTTGATAGTTGAGAAGGTGCCATCTGATCGCTTGCTCCCGCACAGAATCGCATTCTGCAAGGAATGACGTGACTTCAGCCCCCATTTTTCAATCGAAATACACACACTCACAAGAGAACACTCTTGGGTACAGAGATAGTAAACCACCGGGAGAATTGTCTGCAAGTCTTGCTCAATGGCGAGGTTAAGTAGGTCAAATATGTTCTTTTCCAGCCATTCACCGGGTATACAACCCACGGGTATCAGCCTAACTTCGCCAGATGGAGTGAGAGTGTACCGTCTGTTTGGTTTGAAGAAGTTGTCCCGAGCATCCAAGGCATGTACAGGGACTTGAGTATGTATTGTGCGCAGGGCTAGGGACCGTATTCCTGCGAATTCATACTTGCTTCCAAGGCGAAGCATCGATGCGACACGAGGAAAAGAAAGATGATCTCCTTCTTGCGAGGCCCTTCACACAACGCGTCAGTGAGATTCTGACACCAAGTTGATGTAACTCAGTCGACGACATGTAACTTGTGCTCACTTTGCAGGAAAGTAGATATATTCAAGCAAATTGTTCCAATCGGCCTCGGTATCCCCCTGCAGTAAAACCACTGGACATCCATCGACAGTGTCCTTCTCCTCAGGTTGCGAAAGCGCGTGCATGTCGCGAAAAACCACAGAGCTCGCACATATGAGGCCGCGATGTATGCGAAATTGTTTAGTGCTGACTTTAAGCACGAAGTTGCCGTCGTCGAACCAGAAGTCGGGTGAACGGGACACGGATTGGGGAACCAACGACATGATCAGTCTTTTGGGAATATTGCAGTTACAGTGAGAGTATGGCAGGACAGACAGCTTAGTCTGGCTACGACTGACTGGAAAAGACAAGATTCAAGAATCCGTGACGGAGTTACAAATTTGAATTTCGTGATGGGATCAAGCGGATCTGGAAGATGCCGCAACGGAATCACTCCTCTCACAGCACCGACTAGGCGCGCTGTCATGTCCTCCATATGTCTTCAGTATCTGACTCGGAATAGGAAAACAAAAGTTAATGAATTAAAATCTACCTTTTGATTACCGGGGATTAGCTGAGTGTCGAATGCGATGTGATCCAGCGGCCGTGATGAGCATTCGAACTAGGGGCCGAAGCATAGTCCTTGTCATCTGTGATGCCGCCCAGAAGAACACGGTTGATGCGGCGGAGAAGCAAAGAGCTGCAACGACGCCCGCAAAGCTGGTGGGTCTCACAGAGACAGGGTTTGTATGGGGCGACATTGTAGTGCCAGACATGGGTTCGTGGAAGCCTAAACCAACTAGTAGAATGGCGGAAGAAAGGCAAACAATAATTATCGCGAGCTGTAAGACGATCAAGACCATGGTGGATATTAAATGGCCAGCTGTGGAAGACAAAGTTGTATTGAAAGAAGCAGATGAAGGCGTGCTGCAACTTACCGGCATGTAGTGTGTTCATGCCCATAAATGTAAATTCCTGAGTGATAGGAGGCCAGTGGGGTCTCAATTCTGAAATACGTCGGGCACCACGCGTGATCCTCCTTCCAGCCCATCTTGTCTCGTCCCAAAAGTAGAGACTGACAAAGAGAATTGGGATGATCCCAAAGGCAGAGGAAACTACCCCTCCACAGACGACAAGGACAATGTACGACTGATCATGGAGGCCGCACATCCAGGATAATATGGTTCCACCAATGCCGCTTGACGCTGAAAATGGCGGTGACGTACCGTCAGCTATCGGTGATTCGGATTTCAGGGATTGAGGAATAAAGTGAACGAATGTCCGGAACCAAAAAGGCGACCAGATTGAACATAACAGGATGGATGAGAGTGACAGGCCAATATAAGAAGCTGTTTGTTGTAGCGTCAGAATCAATAACTCTTATGATCATAGTTATTGATGAAGAAATTTATATGATGCGTACCCCAAACAACCACCTCTGTCAAAGCTTCCCCGTAGTCTGCTTCGAAGAATCCGCGTGCAAAGTGCACTGTGTTGTTTTCGTATAGTCCAACAATATAGAGTCTATTGTATCCAATTTAATTCCGTAAGACTTCTCAGCGCTCAGCAAAGGTGGCATATAATAAGAGACATACAGGAGGGAAATCGGGACTGCGAACGCCCAGTCCAGTGTGTTCATGGCGCCTGATAAGCCGGTGTACAGACAGGCCATCTTCATGGCTCCAAATCCGACAGTGACAGTCGAGACCAAGAGTCGATATGGGCTGACTATTATCATCACATTAGCGTCGGCGGTGTCTTTGGCTTGGGAAGGAGCCTCATGTCGCTCGTCATCCGTGTACGACGGCCGTGGCATGATACTCCATAAAGGCGCCAGGCAGTCTTGCGAGAAGGTAAACCGCGCTACGGTACCGTGATGTTCGAATGACTCGAGGCCGCCAAGGAACTGGAAACTTATGAGTAGATCAATAAGGTGTCAGGATTTGAATCATGCTTGTAACCGGTACCTACCTTAGAGCCAACACAACCCCAGCAACCCACTCCACCGTTGTAGACCCAATACTATCCCCTTTAGACACAAAAACAGCTTTTGCGATGCCGAGGGTGGTGGTGCTCAAGACAAATGCGAGACGAAATGGAGTAATGCGTGGGTGCCAACGAAGCGTAGTATGGATTGTTGTATCTGGGTGGCCGTCCATTGCGCTTAACACTCAAAGCGATATTCCCCATACACGCCCAAGGGCAAAAGAAGCAATCTCAGGCAAATTAACGTTTGATGATTTATATAGATGGCTATAAATAATACACCCAAGTATGTACAAATACATGACGACGATCTGGCACTTCAATCAGCTGTCGGATAATTGACGGGTTTGATTGATGCCAAGAAAGAGCGGTTAGCATGCCCAATGAATGCAGAGCCTGTTGCTGCGGGACCAAAGGCCTTAAACACCCAGCCAGAGTATAAGACACATATAGAAGGTGCTATAGCATAGCTGCTCAGGGCAATAAAGAGGCAAAACGCGTAAAATGCATGTTTCATTAAGGGCTGAACTTTTTGATTCATCCATAATTAGTATACATGTCGAAAAATGAGAAGATGATGAAGCTGAATATTTTGTCATCTGAATAGCCCGAATTACTGCAATATGACACGATCGAATTGATGGCCACACCACCGCTATCGGGCCTACTGGTCGATACGCAGAATCACTCGTCTCATAGCATCGACTAGGTAGCACAGCCGCGGTGTCATGCCCTGCTCTGTCTTCAGTATGTGACTCAAAATAGGCAAACCACTGCCAATGAATCAAAATCTCACTTTGATTACTGGGGATTAGCTGAGTAACGAATGCGATTCAATCCAACGGTCGTGATGCGCATCCAAACTAGCCTGAGGGACCGAAGCATGACCTTTGTCATGTACCATGCTGCCCATAAGAACATGGTTGATAGAAAGACGACCGCAAAGATGCCAATGATAGGCGTCACAGCGACAGAGTCTGTGTGAGGTAACATCGATGCAGACATGGGGTTATCGAAACTCAAACTAATAATTAGAATCGCGGAGGAAAGGCAATAAATGATTGCCACGAGCTGTATGACGATCAACACCAGGGTGGATATTATATGGCAAGCTGTGGGATACAATTTTGCATTGCGGGAACCAGATGAAGACTTGGTAGCGGTAACTTACTGGCATGTAAAGGGTTTGCCCCCATAATTTTGAATTCTTGAATAATAGGATGCTGGTGGAGTCTCAAGTCTGAGATACGTTGGGCACCACGCCTTATCCTCCTGCCAGGCAATATTGTCGAATCCCAAAAGACAGTGCTAACAAAGAGAAACGGGACAATCCCCAAAGCAGAGAAAAATACCCCTGAACAGACGAGATTGAAAATGACCAACTTGTTGTAGAGGCCGCACATCCAGGATAATATGGTTTCACCAGTGCTGCTTGACGCGGAACATAGCAGTGATATTTCCGATATTCCATCGACCATTGGTGATTCGGGTGTCATGGATTGAGGAAAGTGGATGAGGACTGAGAACAAAGACGACCAGATGGAACATAACAGGATGGATAAGAGTGACAGGGCAATATAAGATGCTGTTTGTTATAGGGTCAGAAACCATAAGTCTTATGATCATAGATATCGATAAAGAAATGTATATGATACGTACCCCAAGTAGTTGCCTCTGACAGAGCTTCCGCGTAGTCTCCTTTGAAGAATCCGCGTGCGAAGTGCACCGTGTTGCTTTCGTATAGCCCGAGAATGTAGAGCCTATCGTATGCAATTTCATTCCGCAAGACTACTCAGCGCTCAGCAATGGTGGCACGAAATAAGGGACGTACAAGAGCGAAATCGGGACTGCGAACCCCCAGTCAAGTTTGTTCATGGCGCCTGACAGGCCTGTATATAGACAGGCCATCTTTATGGCTCCAAACCCAACAGTGATAATCGAGACCAAGAGTCGATATGGGGTAACTATTACCATTACATTAATATTGGCAGTGTCACTGACTTGGGTAGGAGTCCCATGTCGCTCATCATCCATGTATGACGGGCATGGCACGACCCTCCATAAAGGCGCCAAGCAATCTTGCGAGAAGATAAACCGCGCTAGGGCGCTGTCATGGTCGAAGGACTCGAGATTGCTGAGGAACTGGTAACTTATGAGTGGAATAACAAGATGTCAGGGATTGAATCATTCTTGTAACCAGGACTTGCCTTAAAGCGAATACAACACCAGCAACCCACTCCACCGTTGTAGACTCTATGCTATCTCCTTCAGACGCAAGAACAACTTTTGCGATACTGAGGCTGGTCGTGCTCAAGACGAACGCGAGACGAAATGGAGTAATGCGTGGGTGCCAGCGAAGCGTAGTACTGGTTGTAGTATCTGGATGTTTGTCCATTGCGATTAGCACGTAAAGTGGTATTCCTGAATCCTCATATACGCCCAAGTACAGTCTGAGGAAGCACTTGAAATCAAGTTGATGTTCGCTTATTTATATGGATAGCTTGGTGTATTGTGTCCGAGAACCGCCACATCAGATGACGATGTGAGTTGCGACATCGGCTCCGGTGCCTGCTTGGCACCTCCATATGTACATACTATATATATCCAATTATATTTAATCTGCCGAGTGCATTTACAAGGGGCGTCAGGGAGACGGTAGGAAGCATTGTATAGGGCACCCGTACCATGTAAAAATAATGCCACACGGTCCAGCTATGCTGCAGATACATAATATATATATGCGCTTGCAAAGTATCTTAGCCTAGCTATGGATCAGAAGCGTTATAAAATCTAAATACTGCTGTTGCGCTCTTCTTCATGGCATTGGCGCCCCTGTATATGAGGTCATGTGTTGGACCTTCTGTGTTGCGCAGGGGCCATGTGGCATCATGTGTACAGGATGCGGGTGGCCTATACATGTGTCAACCGTGCTTCCTACTGTATCCCCGACGCACCTTGTAAATGTACTGGGCAGAGTAGATATAATTGAATATGAATACTACTCGTGTATGGTTGGCCGTTTGCACAAAAATAGATTTTATATCAGAACTCGCTCCCCATTATATATCAAAAAATCTGCCCATCTCTGTTCCTTCTCCTGACCATTTAAACAATTTATTTACTCGATTTTATCTGTGTCACGAAAGTTTCATGCCCAGCGGAGCCCTCTACGTCGAGACAATTCGACTACACAGTTCGGCGTGCGTGGGAAACGTATAAATCAACATTTGTTCGCGTCGTTCTATAAGTCCAATAAAGATTGATAGAAGCAGCTGAAGCTGTGTTAATTGATTACCATGCACGCTCTGCCTGCCGATGTTGATGTATTCGTGCGTTTCACGGAATTGCACATAACACCCATTACTTGTTGTCGTCAATTGCTTGCCCTGATGGTCATCCACGCTTCTATAAAGCAATAATCCGTCGAAACAAGCCATTATTATTCATTTACAACCTCTGGAGCACCCTCTACCGCACGCAGTAACCCCACTCACAATGTTTTCACAGTACACATGCGCACGCGCGCGTCTACTCAACATATTGACCATCTGAAAGTTCAAAGACACAGGATGGCAATGATAAATACCTGTCAGGGTTCTCCCTATTTCCTTATCTTATCACCAACCCTGATTATCAGCATACATTCTATTTTTAGTTTCATAGCTATATTTAGATCTTCTAGATAATTCCTTGTGTTTTTTCCATTACCTTCCATTCTGTTCTATTCTATTCTATGATGTAATACTTATGATATCATTACAGAATATTCTAGAGTACTGAGTAGGTATAAAACCTCTGTAGTCAGTAGGTGTAGCCTCAGCTTCAATCTCTTAGGATTTCCACTACATACCTGGTGTGATCCTTAGGTCATTGACATCTCCTCTCTATCTCTCTATCTCTCTCTCTACTTCTCTCTCTCTGCTTGGTCTTGTTAGTGGTGATCCCACTGATTGTGGTGTTGCCCTGACAATACCCCCCCATTCACTCACCTAATACATGTTATTAACGTAGGATAAAGGGCATCGCCAGAGACACATCGATGCATGAGAATTCAATTTCATCTATGGCGACTGCAATGTTGGATCATCTCAAAGTCTCGTAGGGGTGAGTGAAATCAATCAAACTGATAACATTGCAAAATGTATGGTGCAAACTAGTGTGAGTACTATGCTACGTAAGCAAGCATTTGTGATATATGAGTGCATATAATCTAATGTTCAACGTTAAGAACTATGTTCGTCGGATGATACCAGATTAGTGGAGTGGTCCAAGCTCATAGTTGTCCCACGGAGAAAGAGTGCATTTGGAAGGGTAATAAGTCACAAGTCGTGCCCCATAAATAAGTGTAGCATCATAATCGATGTAGGGTGGAAGATTTGACACTGGGCTTCTGCGGTTATTTTTTGTTGGTATTGTTTGTATCTTATACTCGTGAAGCGAGCGGAGAATCAGTTTTGAAGTACTTAGAACGATACACACAAGTGTTGATTTATACGTTTCCCACGCACGTCAAACTGTGTAGTCGAATTTTCTCGACGTAGAGGGCCCCGCTAGGCATGAAACTTTTGTGACACAGATAAAATCGAGTAAATAAATTGTTTAAATGGTCAGGAGAAGGAACGGAGGTGGTCAGATTTTTTGATATGTAATGGGGAGTGAGTTCTGATATAAAATCTATTTTTGTGCAAAAGGCCGACCATACTCGTGGGCCAAAAAGTATACAACGGCACGTGACCTCGAAATGAGCTCCTGGTATTCAAACAGCGTATTGGTTGGCTATATGATACTTAACCGCTCTGAAATTGTACATGACAGTACTGGACCAACGTATATACGCTCAAGCCGATCTATGTACTTATAGGGAGAGATTTAAATCCATAAATCGATCATTTGTCAAAAGAAGATGCAAATAAGATATATCTTCGATAATCCCCAGTGGACACTCTAAAAAAACATCAGCGTTCGGAATAACTATATCGCATCATTCTCCAGGATATTAAGAACATTCTACAATGGTTTTTCCATCCGATAAATAGTCGTTTGTATGAATGCAAGCGCTCGACTTGAGATGACTGTTCTATTAAACGATGAGTGATCACACAAATTCAATATTGAAGGCATTTTTTATGAATGAATGACATAAATTCTTCACAGATATACTGTCACCCATCGGCTAATGGGTCACCCTAGCACAAAATCAAAATTCTTTCAGAAGGAGCCTGAAAGAGGCAGCGCCCTTGTATAAACAAGTTAATATACATGTTTCCTACATATCATCACAATTTTGGAATTTCAGAGTACAATTTGCGACCCAGAGGATTATTTTAGTACAAAATGGCTGATAGACAACCAATGGGTCACACCCGGTTTACGGCGGCCTGGCAACATGGGTCAGATACTTGGCGCCTAATACTTCACTTTATACGTCCTCATTTTGTTAATTTCTTCAAATTGAAACTATACCTAGATGCAGAAACGTCTGGGAAACTGCATTTTTAATGCCTACAGTGTTTTTAAGTTCTTTTTGGCAAGCAGATTGAACCTATAATGGCTTTGGCAAGTTGGTCATTGGAATGATGTGGAGAATCATGGACTCGAAGCTCTATTACTGGATTTTCTGGACAGAAAATATACTGAGATGATACATTATAACTGTGATGCAATGTATGTATTCAAAAGTAAGAAACTATAGCATTTGGGAGGGTTCGATTGAGTTGACCCACTGACCATGCAATTGTGCAAAAGCATGGTGTTGAAGATCTAACAATATATCAGTGAGTTCTTGTTCCAATTGCACGAGACCACTTGATATTTACTCCTTAGATGCTCCGCAAGCTAATCAGGGTATTTCCCGGGGTATTAGCCTAGATTATCAAAAATTATCTTTCTTGACTTATGGTTCATAGAATCAGAGTGAAATAACGTCTATATGATTTGTAAGAGGCAATAAAATTTGATAAAATGATTGGAGTGCAGAAGTCGCAACTATGGGGTGTACTGTAATGGAATTCCGAGCGACTTGTCTCCAAGAGTTGAACTCGTTCCACAAATTGCAAATCTAGACGGCATCTTTTTGTTAGCAGTAAATGAAACAGAGGGTGATTGGCCATGTTTTTCGAGTGCATTTTTTATGCTACACACTATTAGGCTACTACAGACGATAGAGGAGGTCTTCCTCTTCACAAAAGACGTTATTTTATTGCAAAAGGTCATGATTTCATGGATTGGTGGCCATAGCGGAAATACATGTCCAGAAATAGATGTTCATTTCACACGATCTCAGATCAGTCGGATAGTGAGACGATAAGTTTCAAGTACATTTCCAGTGCAATTCCCCCCCCGAAAATGGGCACACAGTAAAGCTTGGACGTGTATATACCCATGTAACAAAAATTTGAAGCCACACCGCATCTTACGACGAAGCAATTACTGCTTCAAGTTCAAGTGACCCATCGGTCTATGTGACCCATCAGGTGATGGGTGACAGTACTCCTTAATACTGTAACAAAATGATTCGGAGGCGTGGTTCATTGAGTATAGGTTCTAGATATATGAAGAGAACGGGAGCATTGCAAAGTCATCAGATCCCTGCGAACCCGACAAAGTAGCATGCTAATTTTCATGCAGAAAGCCATTTATTTATTGTATAAACTACCGGAGGGTCGTCAAAGTATCCTTCAGTATACTACCATACAGTTATTCCGAACATTGAGCTTCTTTATGAGCGTCCACAGCGAATTATCAAAGATACATCTTATTTGCATCTTCTTTTGACAAATGATCGATTTATGGACTTAAATCTCTCCCCATATCTCCATAGTTTGGCTTGAGCGTATGAAAATTGGTACAGCACTGTCAGGTACAATTTAAGAGCGATCGAGTATCATATAACCAACCAATACGCTGTTTGAATACCAGGAGCTCATTTCGAGGTCACGTGCCGTTGTATACTTTTTAG
Organism: Psilocybe cf. subviscida; assembly: GCA_013368295.1. Taxonomy (NCBI): domain Eukaryota; kingdom Fungi; phylum Basidiomycota; class Agaricomycetes; order Agaricales; family Agrocybaceae; genus Psilocybe; species Psilocybe cf. subviscida. The sequence continues at coordinate 103,196 of JAACJJ010000032.1, read as the reverse complement.
GCCCACGAGTACAATTCACCAAAATCTTGGCGATTGCGTATGGACTGGCCCCAATCTGGCTCATCCTCACCTGGCACCTTGGTCTCAAAACACTACGGCTCCGGGTTAAAAATAATGACTAGCCAATACAGCTCACCCAGTGGCGGAGATGCGCGGCACTGCAATGAGTGTAGCAACTAAATCAACGCATGATGGCTAGCCGTCTACATAGCCTTGAGCCATTTCTTCTCATGCCAATGTAACGATGATATAAAAATCTTTCAAACTCTCTCCTGTCAAACCAGTGAGACAAATTAAATAATTTAAAGCATAGCCTCGTGCCTCATGGTGTCCACGCTGTTCGCAGAATGCCAAGTGAGGGCACCTTGGATATACCAGCTCTGAGAACCTCGCATTGAGACCACCATCACCGTCCCTATGATTGTTAGCCGTGGCATCTGCAACTCACAATGAGCAACCGACCTACTGAGGATTTCGACTACCAGATGGCGTCTTCGAACGCAGCGCATAGTGAGTACGGGTTTGTGAGTTGTCCTTATCTGTTTTCATCCTTGACGTGCGCATCCTTGCAGCCTCCGTGTTCCCAAACGCCAATCGTGTCCGTATCGAAGGAAACTTCACGGCCAACATCAACACACCAAGCAGTGCGTCGTCATACTGTTGCAATTTACATCAGTATCCAATGACCTTGCCTTCTTTTCAGAATCATCATTGAAAGTGCTTTACCAGCGTGTCGCGCCGAATGCCATTTTGAACAAAGGCGGACGCGGAGAGGATGCCAGATGCCACCCTGGAACACGCAAGGAGGTCATTGGCCTGATGGAGAGGTGGATGGATGGTGCCGGGAACGACCGCATTTTTTGGATGAGTGGACCTGCGGGTGGGGGAAAAACGGCGATTATGAAGACCGTCACAGAGCGTGCCGCAAGTCGAGGCGTTCCAACTGCAAATTTCTTCTTCTTTCGCGGAGATTCCTCCCGCAACAGCGCCCATCCCGTCGTCGCGACCATCCTCTACCAACTCTTTCAGTTCTATCCATCCTGTTTGGATATTGCGGCCAAGGCCTTTGCTGAGCGTCCACGCATTCTGGACGAGAGCATGGAAGAGCAGTGCAAGCTCATTTCCACATTGTTCCCTATTATTCGACAATCTTCACCTGCTGGTGCTCCAACCTTCCTACTCATCGATGGCCTCGACGAATGCGACGTCGAAGCTGACCGTTCTCAGCGAGATATTCTTTGCACATTCGAACATCTCGTGATGAAGGACGATTCGCCTTTTCGTCTGCTGATCGCTAGCCGTCGAGAGCCACGCATCCAGATGACTTTCAATCAACTGCAGTCGACTGCATGCTCCATCTTCCTTGGCGAGGAGTACTCCCCACAGAACGATATCCGAATTTTTGTGCAGACCGAGTTCGACAATCTTAGGGCGTCGCATCCGAGCAAAGGTTCCCTGCCGAGCGCCTGGCCTTCGTCTTCAGACGTTGACGCAATCATCGCGAAGTCGTCTGGCCAGTTTATATATGCGGCCACTGTGATGCGCTACATTTCTCACCCATCTATTGTCCCCACTCTGGGCTTGGAACGCGTCATGGGTTTTGTTCCGGTTGTCAACAACTCCCCATTCGCCAATCTTGACAATATCTATACCTTCATACTTGACCGAGTGTCTGATGCGGACGCCATGCGCGACATTTTGTCCATGAAAATGGTATGGGGATCACGTGTTTCAGATATGCAGCTCCTTTCTTGGTATAACTCTCGCTACAATAACGCATTGGTTGAATCATGCGTCTCCGAGCTATCGGCCATTGTCAAGCTTGATGAACGTGGCTACGTTCGATTCTATCATGCATCCCTGGATGACTTTCTTAGGGATCAAGCTAGGTCGGGGCCATATTGGATTGACGTAGATGCGTTTTTTGCCAAGGTTCTGGTAGTGTTATCGAGGAAGTGTATACTTGACAATTCTTCGTCGACTAATTTTCAAGAGGATGTCTGATTATCCAAATCGGCATCTGGATCTCGAGGACATACCTTATGGTGAAATGTATTACTCATCGTATCAGAGGTGGAGTTGGGGGTTTCGACTTCTGAAACATGTGAGATCACTTGTTGGGTGGGGAAAATCCTTTGCATTCCAAATCAATCCTTTACACTGGTTTTGGGACAGTAATTCACGCCGTGGGTGATATACACTAGTAGATAGGCAGTGAATTCACATTGTAGCTACATTGAATATTTTCACTCTCCATAATATGTTTCTATGTCAAAATCACTTGGGTGAGTAGGCCATTGCTTGCTTATCAGCTTCACAAAGATGAGGGCTCCCAAAGGGCTCTCCGGCTCCGAAAACATCCTAATTTTTGTAATCACAGGTTTTTGCACTCTTGTCATGTTTTTATAGGCCTTGTGCATACTCCTTGTTTCTATGAGAATCTTTTGGGGTAATTTCGGGGCTTTGTCACGGCCCGCAGCTGCCGTGAACTAGTTCTGGATGAACTTGTTGCGTCACACGTCAACGCGTCACAGGTCGTGAACATGCGGTAGAAATGATACAGGTTGTAAACTCGGTTTACGTGTTTGTGCTCGGCAAGGAATAGATTGCGTTTCTATTTCTAGGGATTCCTACTCGTCTATTTCCACTTCATCATGTCTCCGGTCTCGCAAATTATGTTTACAAGGAGATTCGATACTGATAGCTTCGTAGTACTTTCATTCTCAGAGCTTCATACATGACGTCTAGAATCACCAAAAGAAGCATGCAGATTTTATGATTCGAGTCGCAACTCCACTACTACATACAAGTACACCGCAAGACTCCGTCTCCGTCTCCGTATTGGCATTCCCTCTTCGCGCGAGCGGGAGGGTACTTATGCGATCTTCACAGTCTGCAAAAAGGCGAACAAGAACCAGGCATTAGGGACCAGCTTCATGAATCATGGCTGCAGACGAGGACGACAAACCTTGGCATACAGACTCTGGACGACCGTGCTCACCTGCGTGAGCGTGTCGATCGCCGCGCCGTACGTGTTCTATGCGTGATTCGTCAGTATACAAGCAGCCATCAGAAGGAAGAAAAAAAAGAGGAAAAGAAAGACTCACGTCCGCCTCGGGCTGGTCATACACAATAAGACACCTGCGTCCCTGGCCGAGCACGCCGTAGAACACCTTGTCAAGGATCATCTGTGAGAGTCTGGCATCGAGGTTATCAGCGATGTGACGCAGGTACGGGAGGCAAAAAAAGGACAAAAGGGGAGGAAGAGAGGAGGGAAGGACTTGGGTTTGCGCTCAGATTTTTTTCAAGGTATCGCCACCCCCACGGATCGTGAGTCGGATAAACGAGATTCCAATTGAAATGTCATCATAGCGCAACCTGCCCACTCTCTCGCCCTGCCCTCAAAGAGAAAAACGGGCAGAATAAACTGAAGCAAAAGAGAACACTCTCCAGACCGAAAAAGAAACCGAGAAGAAACCTAAACCGGGTCGAGACTCACTTTGCCTATTCGCCCTGCACATCCTGCCCCACGCACTCGGCGAAATACGCGATCGAGTAGGGCTCCACGATCCTCAAGAAGTTCTGCTCCAGCAGCGTCTCATACAGCACAGCGAGGTGCGAGCGGGTCGTCGGGTCCGAGGAGAGCTCTATTGTATTACTTGTGCGTCAGCATTCCGGCTATTTAAACGGAGGTGACCGAGGAGAGAGGAGAGAGGAAGAAGGAAAAGGACGCACCATCGCGGTACTCCCGCAGCGCGCGCTCAAAGTCCGTGAGGTTGCGGTTCTGGTGCGCATGGGCGATGGCGCCCATGCTCTCCACGTCGCGCATCTTCGGGCTAAGTACAATACGATCACAATAATCAGTATTCCCATTCAGTCAGGCGGTACGATAAGGGAATGAACACACCAGGTTCAGCATAACCTTGCACAACAGCATATACTTCAACGCGCCCAGCGCCTGCCCTTTATTCGCCCCACCATCAGTCTTGAGGATATCCCCCTCGGCCTCGCCGTGCGTGCCCAAGCTCTCGAACGCCTCGAAGAAGCAGCTGTAGGCCGTCGTGTAGTCCTTGTCCTCGGCGTGGAGGATGCCGGATTGGAGGTTGAGCGAGGACTGCAGGGAGGGCGGGCAGTAGATGCTGTTGGCGGCGGTGCGCGCGGAGGTGAGGGCTGCCTGGTGGGTGGATGTGTGAGTTGATTATTGGTTCAAGCGGACGAGGAAATGAGGAGAGGGATGAAAGAGACCCATGTCGGCCTTGGCCAAGTTACCGATCCTCGATACACACGGCTCTACAGGACGTGGACCTCCGTGAGGATCATCTTGTCGTCTGGGCGCTTCAGCTCAGTGAGGAGCGTGTCGATGAGCTCGAGAGCGGGTTTGTTGCGAGCGCAGGGAGCTTTGCGTGGGAGTGGGGACCGGGACACGGTTTCGTTGCGTACAAACAAGTACAAATCTAAATGTCTGGGTGTTGACTACGGTGGCCGAGAACCGCATGGATGAAATTTCGTGTCACATCGCCAAAAATATATTTTTTACATCGTTTTCATGAATTCTCAATACGAATCGAACGTACTATCCAGTTTTTGCGTAGGTATTTTCGTTGAGCCCACTGTGGTGCGAGGTCGATGGCTGGTAGGTTGCCATCACTGCCATCAATCCCGGACCGGGCACATCAGCGAGCCACTACACTGCTAGCTCATTTCCTCGTTCAGCATGTACCACTAAGGTTAAATAGCAACACTATCGCACCTTAGTACATATTGGCTACAGCCTCATACAAAAATTTCGAGCGCCGCTACGCTCCCAGAGCAATAGGACGGGGTTCTTTGCTGGTGCACCCATGTTTGGAAATATTCCCACGGCAGCGCCCAGCATCGATTACTGCCCCTATTAACTCATTTGCATGTGCTGCGTCTACCACTGGGATATGGAAACTGTACCATTATATAGTTTAACATATTTGCAGCATTATAGCATAAAAAGAACGAGTATTGCTTGATTTCTTGATGAGCAGTTATTGTTTCTTTGTGAAAGTACCAATTGTGTAAGATGTCCATTAGTAAGATGAATCATCTATGTGGAATAATCAATGTGATGCTGAAGCATTCTGCCCCATATCTCCCACCCAACTCGTGCAGATAGCTCTGGAGAGCCAACCTCTGTGTATATATGTTCACACATAGCCACCATCTCATCTGACCCAAATTGAGTATACTCTGGACGGTCATACTTGGCCAGAAGTGCGTCAATCTCCCCGAGATTGACCTTGATGAGGTGGTCAGTACCCCAATAATCCTCAGGGTGGTTGTAGAAGTCAATTCTTCTCCCTCCACTTGGAAGAAGGGACTTCTTCTGGTACCGGACACGATGGTTGTTCTGCTCAACAAGATATTCATCGAGTCTGAGCTGCACAATTCTGCCCCATAGCCAGAAGAATATCCCTCTATATCCCAGTAAGTAATTAGAACAACTAAAAAATTCTGAGATGCAGAATTACTTACTCATGAATTGAATTCCCTTCTTCAAATGCTGATATCTCCTTGCCAATGTCATATTGATGTGCCACATTTCCCAGCTCTTTTTCCCAGAGAGGCCTCCAGGCTCGCTCCCTCGTAATGTTGTAGACACTCTTGACAGTTCGATGTGCTGGGAGAATATTCTCGGGAAGGAATGGCTGGTAAATTGATCTAGAAGTATATCATTAGTGCATGTATCCCAATCACAGAACACAGCTAGTAGATACCTTAGTGTGGTTGCCACTGCAATTAATTTCCCTAACTCGCTGCCCATGTCACTAGTACAAGTAAGTGGCAGACCTCCTACCTTCTTAACAATTCGAAGATATAGAGGAGGAATAACCACAGACAGTCGAGCATTAGGAACTGCATTCAAACCAAGCTCAATGCGACCATACTTGTCTACAGCTCCCCAGATAGCGATTCCCATCTGCTGGAAAATCTTTTCGTGCCCATCGAGACACCATTCCTCATTTGTTCCCGACGAGTGCAAGGCATGAGGATGGGGCTTTCTGGTAACAGGATGACGAGCTGCTGTAGAGGCAGGGTCATGCGCTTGTCGAAATTTGGCGATATAATCCCTAGATAATGTAGTTAATACAGAAAACTTGATAGAATAGCATAGCTGTATGTACATACCTTGGCACATGGATGCCTCTATGTGCAAGCTTTTCCTGGATCAAACGAGCGCCCCAACGTCCTAGTGGGTCCTCCTGTGTGATTTCCAGAATAGCTGCACCCATATCTACATTGCTGAGCTGAGTGCGTCGAGGGGTCTGGATATTATGCTCTTGAACAATCTTCTGAACGGTACGCCGACTGAAATGGTTTTAAGTATTTGGAAAACAAAATATAGGCGAGGAAATTGGAATGTACCTTATAGTAACATGATGATCACGTTGGATTGCCTTGGGTATATCCTTCTGAAGCATGCGTGTGTCGTAGTACTGTTGGATAATTTGTGGTAGGTTTGGAAGCTGTTCAACTATTAATGATGTCAATGGGACAGATAAATGCGAAAACAGAAGACAAGTGAACGTACGCAAAGGCGTAGAAGCATGCTGATTGGTGCCAGTGGGGTTGTTGACTGGAGCCATGGAGGTCACCGCTTCAGACAGGGTACCTCTTATACAAATTCCACCACCTCTGGACGTCAGAAGTCCGCGGGAGGCTATCAAGATTCCAAGCTGTACTGTAAATAATCGGCATCAAATTACAGAGCTATTGGGACACATGTACATACCAAGACCAGACGAAAAATCACAGATAAGGCTGTGGAAGACCATTGCACTTAGACGGAGTTCCGTGTATGATCCTATCTTGAACACATGCACATACCAAGCAGGGGTATAAGCCACCGAGAATTACGAAAATTCTTGGTCTCAAACCCACAATGATTCGTTGCAAAAAGCGTGGCTTGACAGATTGTAAGTCATCATACCCTGTGATACCCTATGAATATTCAGGTACTGATAGCCAACCCAGACTCCGATTCAGATGATATTGAGAAGAGCGAAGAGGAGGCAGAGGTGCTTGAGAATTCAGGTGGGCTTATGACAAAAGATTAGGGAGAGTAAGCAGACATATATATACTGAAGAGTGGATTCAACTCCAGAGTTATGAACTTGCAACATCATTTTAGATATTCTGAACCGTTCAAAATGCATAGAACTCTGTATAAATGTGTCAAAGTACTATGAGAGCTCAATATCATTGTTTAGAAGCATCTGGATTATTCTGAAGGGCTGTACAACAGAACCTTGTACAGTAATCGATGCTAGGCGCTGCCGTGGGAATATTTCCAAACATGGGTGCACCAGCAAAGAACCCCGTCCTATTGCTCTGGGAGCGTAGCGGCGCTCGAAATTTTTGTATGAGGCTGTAGCCAATATGTACTAAGGTGCGATAGTGTTGCTATTTAACCTTAGTGGTACATGCTGAACGAGGAAATGAGCTAGCAGTGTAGTGGCTCGCTGATGTGCCCGGTCCGGGATTGATGGCAGTGATGGCAACCTACCAGCCATCGACCTCGCACCACAGTGGGCTCAACGAAAATACCTACGCAAAAACTGGATAGTACGTTCGATTCGTATTGAGAATTCATGAAAACGATGTAAAAAATATATTTTTGGCGATGTGACAAGAAATTTCATCCATGCGGTTCTCGGCCACCGTAGTTGACTGTCGCGACGACTGCGCCTTTTCAGATTTCTGCTTGAAATACATGGCTTTCCCCTGATTTTGTGCAATGGGAGTGTTCCTTTCTCATTATTCTACAGATATGTCAACAAAACCCGCTGAATTTGGCCAAGTTGAGAGTCAGTTACATCCTTGTTAGTGCGGTCTTGTGTTCCGCCTACCAAGGCATACCACTGGGCCGTGTTTATCAAGCGTTACGATCAAGTTACTATGCTGTCGTGGTTTCACTCAATCTTGACCTGCTACCACCATGCATCCTCTTTGTGCACTTGTAGTCTACATCAGTTCACAAACCGCCGAGCGCGTTGCCCTGGTACGAATAGAATCTGGACATTGCTGCGCCGATTTGCCGCGTAGACAATACAGTATACCATAGAATGTTTGTACAACCTGCGAGTTGGAATGCTCAACAACCCAGCGCACTAGGATACTCGAGTAAAGCGAGAAATCCCTGCCTGGATTACATGGGCCGCCGAAGGCGGGTCCATTTTATTGCTGTGTGGAGAGTTGTCTGTTCATTCGGGTACGTTAGCCTTTGCCCCGTCGAGGAGGAGGGAAAGGGAGGAGTAAATAAATGAACGACTGTAGAAGGGGAACGTACTGCCCAACCAGCCTCGCCTCCAGGCTGTGCTTCAGGAAGATGCGTTTCTCCTGCTTCGCCCGCGCGATGTTAGCGTCTGCGTCGGCACGGCCTGCGCCTCGGGGCCGGGGATGGCGGAGAAGAAGTCAAGGAGATGTGGACTAGGTGGCCGTCGGTTCGTTAGCAAGTGTGACAAAAACATGTAGATAAGTAGGAGGAAGGGGCAAGAAAATAGGAGAGGACTGGGAGGGAGGATCAAAGGACTCCGTACCCAGTGGCTTCGTCGAATTTGCGCGCATCTTATCTTATCAGCACACGGCAGACCCGGCACGCATACAATTCACCAAAATCTTGGCGATTGCGTATGGACTGGCCCCAATCTGGCTCATCCTCACCTGGCACCTTGGTCTCAAAACACTACGGCTCCTGGTTAAAACTAATGACTAGCCAATACAGCTCACCCAGTGGCGAAGATGCGCGGCACTGCAATGAGTGTAGCAACTAAATCAACGCTTGATGGCTAGCCGTCTACATAGCCTTGAGCCATTTCTTCTCATGCCAATGTAACGATGATATAAAAATCTTTCAAACTCTCTCCTGTCAAACCAGTGAGACAAATTAAATAATTTAAAGCACTAGGCGATGACAATGTCATCTCAAGGCTTGCTGCATTTCCTATAAATTTGTGAATGGAAGGTATTCGACGAGAGTTGAACCTACGAGACCCCACGACATCCCTTGATGCAATCAAAAAAAAACTGCCAAGACATTTCCTTTTTCAGTGAATTCAGTGAATATAGTGGGTGAGGAGTCTTTCTGTTGCACAGCAAGCCAATAGCCTCGTGCCTCATGGTGTCCACGCTGTTCGCACAATGCCAAGTGAAGGAACCTCGGATATGCCAGCTCTCAGAACTTCGCCCTCATACCACCACCCCATCCCTATGATTATTAGCCGCGGCATCTGCAACCCACAATGAGCAACCGACCTACTGAGGATTTCGACTACCAGATGGCGTCTTCGAACGCAGCGCATAGTGAGTACGGGTTTGTGAGTTGTCCTTATCTGTTTTCATCCTCGACGTGCGCATTGTCGCAGCCTCTGTGTTCGCAAACGCCAATGGAGTCCGTATCGAAGGAAACTTTACGGCCAACATCAACACACCAAGCAGTGCGTCGTCATACTGTTGGAATTTACATCAATTTTCAATGATCCTGCCTTCTTTTCAGAATCATCATTGGAAGTGCTTTACCAGCGTGTCTCGCCGAACGCCATTCTGAACATAGGCGGCCGCGGAGAGGACGCCAGATGCCACCCTGGAACACGCGAGGAGGTCATCGGCCTGATGGAGAGGTGGATGGATGGTGCCGGGAACAACCGCATTTTTTGGATGAGTGGACCTGCAGGTGGGGGAAAAACGGCGATTATGAAGACCGTTACAGAGCGTGCCGCAAAGAGAGGCGTTCCAACTGCAAATTTTTTCTTCTTTCGCGGAGATTCCTCCCGCAACAGCGCCCACCCCGTCGTCGCGACCCTCCTCTACCAGCTCTTTCGATTATATCCATCCTGTTTGGATATTGCGGCCAAGCTCTTTGCTGAGAGTCCACGCATCCTGGACGAGAGCATGGAAGAGCAGTGCAAGCTCATTTCCGCATTGTTCCCTATTATTCCACAATCTTTACCTGCTGGTGCCCCGATCTTCATACTCATCGATGGCCTCGACGAATGTGACGTCGAAGCTGACCGCTCTCAGCGAGATATTCTTCACGCATTCGAACGACTCGTGATGAAGGACCATTCGCCTTTTCGATTGCTGGTCGCCAGCCGTCAAGAGCCACGCATCCAGATGATTTTCAATCAGCTGCCATCGACTGCGTGCTCTATCTTCCTCGGCAAAAAGTACTCCCCACAGAACGATATTCGAATTTTTGTGCAGGCCGAGTTTGACACACTCAAGGTGTCGCATCCCAGCAAAGGTTCCCTGCCGAGCGCCTGGCCTTCGTCTTCAGACGTTGACGCAATCATCGCGAAGTCGTCTGGCCAGTTTATCTATGCGGCCACTGTGATGCGCTACATTTCTCACCCATCTATTGTCCCCACTCTGGGCTTGGAACGCGTCATGGGTTTTGTTCCGGTTGTCAACAACTCCCCATTCGCCAATCTTGACAGTATCTATACCTTCATACTTGGCCGAGTGTCTGATGCGGACGCCATGCGCGACATTTTGTCCATGAAAATGGTACCAAGATCACTAAATCTTTCAGATATGCAGCTCCTTTCTTGGTATAACTCTCGCTACAATAGCGCATTGATTGAATCATGCGTCTCCGAGCTATCGGCCATTATCAAGCTTGATGAAGATGGCTATGTTCAATTCTACCATGCATCCCTGGATGACTTTCTCAGGGATCAAGCTAGGTCGGGGCCATATTGGATTGATGTAGATGCGTTTCGTGCCAAGGTTCTGGTAATGGTATGGAGGAGGTATACACTTGACAATACTGTTCATGGTGAAGTGTTTTCAATCTTAACACCTACTGTTTTCTGTCTGACTAGTCACGACCACCAGCTCATAGTGATTCACTCATCACCATACTTGCTTCTATTCAAGAGCCAACAGCCGACATAACACATATGTTCCTCCACGCACCCCTCCCTGATTCAGTCAGAGCCGACTTAGAAGGCACAATCATCTTCTCTGCCATAAAGCGACTGGTCAGTGCAAGGAACCTCATCTGCCCTGTCTCTATCTGATCTCCAAATATGCTTCTTGAACAAACAGTACTATCCCAATGACATCAAGACATACAAATGCATTCTTCGTCGAGTAATTTTCAAGATAATGTCTAATTATCCACATTGGGATCCGAACCTCAAGGACATACCTTATGGTGAAATGTATTACTCTTTCTATCAGAGGTGGAGTTGGGGGTTTCGACTTCTGAAACATATGAGATCACTTGTTGAGTAGGGCGAATCCTTTACATTCCAAATCAATCTGTTACACTGGTTTTGGGACAGTAATTCACGCCGTGGGTCTTCTATTTTTAGGGATTCGTACTGGTCAAATTCCACTTGATCACGTCTCCGGGCTCGCAAACTATGTCTATAAGGAGAATCGATACTGATAGCTTCGTAGTACTTTCATTCCAGGAGCTTTACGCATGAGATCCAGAAGCACTAAAAGAAGCATGCAGATATCATGATTCGAGTTGAAACTCCACCACTATAAGCATACAAGTACACCCCAAGACTTCGTATTCATATTCCCTCTAAGGGTACTTATGCGATCTTCACAGTCTGCGAAAAGGGGAACAAGAATCAGGAATTAGTAATCATCCTCATGAATCATGGCCGCAGAAAGGGAAGACGAACCTTGGCATATAAACTCTGCACGACCTTGCTCACCTGCGCGAGCGTGTCGATCGCCGCGCCGTATGTGTTCTACGCGTGAATGGTCAACATCCAAACAGCCATCGGAGGGGGGAAAAAGGAGGAAAGAAGGACTCACGTCCGCCTCGGGCTGGTCATACACAATCAGGCATCCACGGCCCTGGTCGAGCACGCCGTAAAACACTTTGTCGAGGATCATCTGCGAGAGTCTGGTGTTCGGGGTGGTCAGCGATGTGCGTTGAATGCAGCAGAAATAATGGAGGAAGGGAGGAAACGAGGAATGTTGCGCTCAGAACCACGGTATTCAGTGACCCCATAGCCACACACCATAACATGGGTCGTGGGTAAGAGATATAGAGATGTTTCTCAACATTACAGCGCAACAAACATTTCCCACTCAAAGTGAACTAAATACTCACTTCGCCTCGATGCCCTGCACCTCCTGCCCCACGCACTCGGCGACATACGCGACCTCCACCGTCGAGTAGGGCTCCACGATCCGGAGCAAGTTCTGCTCGAGCAGCGTATCGTACAGCGCGGCGAGGTGCGAGCGGATCGTGGGGTCCGAGGAGAGTTCTATCGTATTACTTGTGCGTCAGCATTCCCGCAAGGCCAATTGAGGTGAGATGGGGGGAGAGAGAAAGGACGTACCATCGCGGTACTCCCGCAGCGCGCGCTCAAAGTCCGCTAGGTTGCGGTTCTGGTGCGCACGCGCGATGGCGCGCATGCTCTCGACGTCGCGCATCTCGGCGTACTTGGCCGCGAGCTTGATCGTCAGCAGCGAGTTGACGTCTTCCGGCTACAATCGTTCAAGTTCAGTCGAGCGATACAAGAAGGGAATAGAACAGATAAGAACGCACCAGGTTCAGCATGACCTTGCACAGCAGCATATACTTCAACGCGCCCAGCGCCTGCCCCTTATTCGCCGCACCATCAGTCTTAATGATATCCCCGCCCTCGGCCTCGCCGTGCGTGCTCAGGCTCTCGAACGCCTCGAAGAAGTAGCTGTAGGCCGTGGTGTAGTCCTTGTCCTCGGCGTGCAGGATGCCGGACTGCAGGTCGAGCGAGGACTGCAGGGAGGGCGGGCAGTAGATGCTGTTGGCGGCGGTGCGGGCGGAGGTGAGGGCTGCCTGTGGGGTGGGTGGGGGTGGTTAGTTGGTGGTGATGAGGGCAAGAGGAGGGAGGAGGGGGGAAGGAAGGAAGGGTGGGCACGGACCTTGGCTTTGGCCAGGTTGCCGATCCCGCGATATACGCGACTTTCTAGGAGGTGCACCTCGGTGAGGATCATCTTGTCGTCCAGACGCTTCAGCTCGGTGAGGAGCGTGTCGATGAGCGCGAGCGCGGGTTTGTATTGCTGTGTGGAGAGTTGTCTGCTCATTCGCGTTCGTTAGCCTGTGCGTCGTCGGGGAGGAGGGAAAGGGAGCAGAAAATGAAAGAAGGGATATAGAAGAGGGACGTACAGCCCGACGAGCCGCGTCTCGAGACTGTGCTTGAGGAAGATGCGTTTCTCCTGCTTTGCCCATGCGATGTTGTCTGTTAGCGTCTGCATCTGCGCGGCCTGTGCTTCGGGCCCGGGGATGGCGGAGAAGAAGTCGAGGAGGGTGCGGACTAGGTGGACGTCGGTTCGTTAGCAAGAGTGAGAGGTACATGTAGAAAAGGAGAAGGAGACGGCGGGGAAATGGAAGAGGAGAGGGAGGGAGGGAAGGAGGAAGAAGGGACGTACTGAGCTTCGCGGTCTTGGCTTTCGCCGTGCTCGACATGAAGGCGCGGCTTTGGGTGATCACGGCTGCGAGGCCTTTGGCGTTTCTACAAGTCGCAACGCGGTGTTAGCTTCGGAATCCCATCCAGGCAGGAGAGGAGGTATGATGTGGAGACTGGAGGCGTTGTGGATGAGGAAAACGCACTTCGTATCGCGATACAGCTCCCCAAGCTTGACGAGCGCAACCTCCTGGTCGCGCAGGTCCTGCGCCTGGGCATCGGGGACGTCTTTCGCTGGTGGGGCAGAGGCTGATGCGAGAATCTGCTTGTAGATTGCCTCTGCCTTTGCGGGCTGCGTCTTTGAGACGGACGCTGCTTGCGTGAGGAGGTCTGGGACTGATGCTGAGGACATGATTGTGGCGGTGGTATGCGTTCGTTCGTTCGTATGGATGGGTTATCTAAAGATCTCTCGTATGCTTCTTTGGCACAGCGAAATGTCGATTGGCGGCGTCAAGGATTCAGTAGAGAGCTTAGAAGCCTTGAGACCGCAGTGAGAAGGAAGACCGAGACGGAGGATTGGAGATTAATGCGAAGATGGGAGGAGGAGGACGTGATCAGGACAAGAGAATGACGCGTCTCGTCTCGTCCATATTAGGCCGTGGGAAGCAGGAACGAGACGCGTCAGCTCCCTCAAGCGATCAATATCGTCTCGTCTGCTTGTCCTCTTTAATCCTCATCGTACCCAGCTACCTCCTCTTCGCCTCTTATCTGTACCTGAAAAACTAGGTGGACCTTGTTATACGCGATTAACAGTCAGGATACAAGAAGCCCACTCTCAGCGTTCACGACGATATCTCGAGGACGCTAGGCCTGGATTTGACCTGAACACGGCCCATACCATACCCCCAAGTCCCACCGCACGAAGGAAAGCTAGGAAGAAACCATGGCCGAAGACCTCGTACTTCCGATCCCGAACCTCACCGTGCCGAACAACCTGTTCATCCTGAGCAGCCCCAGCCTCGCGCGCTTTCACGCGGACGCGGGCAAGGCGCTCGTAGAGTGCATCAAGGCGGATCGTGCGTTCCCTCCTACTCTTTCACCTCATCCTCTGTCTCACTACACAACCTCAAATAATCTGATGCACAGAAATGGCCCCGTACTACAAATCCATATTCGCCGCGACCGCCTCCGCAACACCATCATCCTCCTCCTATGCCCTCCCGCCAGCGTTCAAACTGGACAAGGCGCTGCTCAGCGAGATGGAAGCCGCGAACAAGGGCGAGCTCGAGGGCCTCGACGCGCGGCTTGCGGACGCGGAGAAGACGGAGGGCGAGAGCGAGATCAGCGATGCGCTGAAGGCACGGGCGGCGTTCTTTGCAAGGGTTGGGGATAAGGTACGGTTTTCTCTCTCTTTCCTGCTTCGTCTCTCTTCTTACGTGATTTTTTGATTTAACAGGACCAAGCCCTCCCTGCCCTGACACTGGCCATCGAAAAGACGCCCGGGCTCGGCAGCCGGATCGACCTCACCCTCACCCTCGTCCGAGTGGGCTTCTTCTTCGGCGACACCGAGCTCGTAGTCAAGCATCTCGACGGGGCGGAGAAGTAAGCACCATCCCCCCACGTCCCCCTCTCTTTCCTCTCTCACTAATCCTCCCATTCTCTCTTACAGACTGATCAACGAAGGCGGCGACTGGGACCGCCGGAACCGCCTCAAGGTCTACCGCGCTTTGCACCTGCTCTCCACGCGCCAGTTCACCGCCGCGTCCGCGCTGCTCCTCGACGCGCTCAGCACGTTCACCGCGACGGAGCTGCTCGCGTACAACGACTTTGTCGGCCTGTGTGTCGTGAGCGGCGCGGTGGGCGTCGGGCGGGTCGAGTTGAAGAAGAAGGTGCGTTTGGTGGTTTTTGGCTTGGTGAAAGGAGTGATGCTGATGGGGGGACAGATTATCGACGCGCCCGAGGTGAACCAGGTGTTGCCCGAGGTGCCGGTGTTTGGCGAGCTTGTGAAGAGCTTGTATGAGTGTCATTATGATAGGTTCTTCGTTGCACTCGGTGAGCGCTCTTTCCCTCATTTTCTTCTGTCCGATCTTTGCATTTTCACTCTTCCCTGGGTCGGGACCGGCGCATATCCGCCTACATTCACCGATCTCTCTCTTTTTCCTTGTTTTACCCCTTCTCTCCCCCTCCTTTTTCCGTTTCCCGTTTTCCACACCATACTGACCAACTGTCTTCAGCCACCCTCGAACAAACGCACCTCCTCCCCTCGCGCCTCCTCGCGCCGCACGCCCGGTTCTACGTCCGCGAGATGCGCGTGCTCGCATACACCCAGCTGCTCGAGTCCTACCGCAGCCTGACCCTCAAGAGCATGAGTGAGGCGTTTGGTGTCGGTGAGGGCTTCGTTGATAGGTACGTTCATGCTATGCTCTCTTTTCCTTTTTCGTGTGTTTTGTTGTGTGACTGAGTGCTGACGCGCATGCCCGCCTATCCAGCGACCTCTCGCGCTTCATCGCCTCGGGCCGGCTGCACGCGCGCATCGACAAGGTGCACGGCATCGTGGAGACGACGAGACCGAGCCTGAAGAACGCGCAGTACGAGGCGGTGGTGAAGCAGGGCGATGTGCTGCTGAATGAGGTGCAGAGGTTGAGTAAGGTGCTGTATTAGTTGGATGCGTCGTGGGGGTTTTTTTGGCAGGAGGAGGAGGAGGAGGAGGAGGAGGAGGATTGAATCGAATTTTTGTAATAAAATGCATCTGTTTCTTTGAAGTTCGACGTAGAGCAAACCTCGGCATTCTTTTTTTTTCGGCGCCGTTCGACTTTGGGTGTCTCTGTGTCTTGGCGTGGCTTGGTTGTGGGTCCACCGGCGTGATTTCCAGATTCGGATCCTGATGCCGGTCCCGAGGTTGATCCGCGACTGAGACTGCGAAGGGGGCATCTGTTCGATCGTTATGCCTGTGCGCGCCTACCCCATTCCCAGTGTGGTAGTGTGTTGTTACCGTTTTAGGAAGGGAAGGCGGACAGGTTTTTGAGGGCTTATTGGCAGTTGCCGAGATGAGTGGCACAGTCTTCTCACTCGCTATTCGGTGCGCAGGATCATGCCGGTCGTCATATACCATAACAGATTGCAGCTTGTCATAGAATTTCCTGGCGCTCATGATTTAGGCGCCGGTGGCAAATAGTCTCACACTTGCGAACACATATAACGCTTATCCAATTCGTTTTCAACATGGTAATCATCACACTCATACGAAGGTACTTCTAATTGTTCTCAATTGTCGAGTATCCAACATCCACGAGGCCCCTCAGATAATCGCCGTAGCGGATCGTCGCCCAGATCAGCCTATAGCACAACGTATACGTTAGCCGACTAGAAGACACCGAAGAAATACTTTCACACTTACCCACAGCCAACCCACGCCGATATTGCCGAGCCAGTATTTGTCGCGACGAGACCATATTTCTCGATGCTAGGGAGAATGCCCGAAATGGCAATCGCCATGAGAAGTGCGCGCACGCCGCTGTATATGCAGCACTCAGCTCTGGGTCATGCATGGACAACATGTGCAGTCTCTGGGCATGCACGCACTTGGTGGCGGCCATAGCCTCCGCGCTGCGGCTATGGAGCAAATCGACGATGTAGGCGGCTGATGGGCCCAGCACGAACTCGAGGCCTATACCGCCGCCAAAGAGGCATATGAGGTTGAGCATAAGACCCAATCTGCCGTCGATGTAGTGGGTTATTAAACCGCTAAGCAGGATGCCGAGCGGGACGAGGACGAGGCCGCCGACGAAGGTGATGCGCAGTCGGTCCTCGGGGTACCAAGCGCCACCGCGCGCTTTGCGGCTCCCTTTGACAATCATATCGGACAGACGTCCTGCAAAAGGCGCTGCAACTGAGAAAGCGCGGAAAGCGCCGGGAGATGAGAGCAGGAGGGCGACAAGATGATCACATTAACGCACCCATGTTGCCTAATCCCGAGGGGAGGAAACAAGCGCCGACGAGCGCTTCGTTTGTGATTCCGTACTTGGCGCCCTATTGATTTTATTAAGAATTAACTCCAGTAGAACGAGAATAAATTGGACGTACAATTGTGTATGCAAGTGGAACAAGGAGGACTGTAGGACGCTTATCAATATCTCAATTACTTGACCTGCAGGAAGTCGTACCGTAGTCGGTCATCAACGCGAAGAAAGATAAGAGCAGCTGCATAATTTTAATGAGCCATCGTCGCAGAAACATTTCGTGATGGTGCTACTTACCACAGCCCAAATATTAGGGCTCCTCAAAATCCACAACACATCGAATGGGTTTAAGACAACTGGCCGCCACTTGCTCAGCGTTGTAGGATCGGCCTTATCCACACCACGCTCGCCTGGGTGGTAGGTCTCGGGGAGGATAAAGAGAGTCAGCAGCCAGACAAGACAGCCAATACCACCGAGAGCAGCCTGCATGATACGCCAGGAGGAATAATGCGCCGCAATCCCTCCAACCAATGGCGCCGTTGTTGGGCCGAGGAGGATAGCCTGCGATCTGCTGTGAATAATTTCCGAGTAACCAGCTTTGTGAAATGCTCACCGCAAAGAATATTCCCATCGCCTGACCTCTCTCTTCCAGCTTGTAGATGTCTGCAATAACTCCGGCTCCCACTGCTTGGCCTGGGGACGCCCCGATTGCTTGTACGAACCGCCATATCATGAGCTCTGTGATGCTCTGAGAGGTCGCGACGCCGAGAGACCCAACAAGAAGCAGAGGTGAGCCGACCAGGTATATAGGCCTGCGGCCATCTGGGCAATAAAATTAAACATCGAGAGTCAGGACATACCCGAGGCAATAAGATAGCTTACAGAATCTGGAGTAACGCGCCCAAAAAAGCGATCCCAGGGCCAACGCGAGAACAGATATGCTGACAGCCAGGCTAATAACATCCAGCATACGCCATTATCAGCAATATGTTCGCCCATCGACACGTTTTTGGGGCACATACCTCACGGTGGATGGGGTAGAGTTGAGGTCTCTCGAAATCTGGGGTATTGAGGGCACAAATATTCCAGATACGAAAACTGGGCCACGTTTAGATGCGCGAGACAAAATATTGAGAGAAACTGTTTACAAGCCAAAAGACCCGTACACGACACAATTCCTAAGATGACCCTCTTGCGCGCGGGCTTGAAGCGCTTGTAGATCTCTTCATGTTTTGCTGCGGCGTCAAGAAGTGGGGTTGCTTCGTCTGGGAATGTTTCGCTGTCAGCACTGGCCATGACTGAGCTGGACTCAACGCTGTATAGAGGTAAGAAAGGGAGGGAATATAGATGCGAGGTGACAAGTTAACGGTCCTTCATACGAGTTTCGTGCAGAGCAGGAGAGTATTACCGAGGTTTCTCCGACATCTCGTAAACCCGGTTCTGCCGGGTCTCCCTGATACCACACCTTGTCATGAACCCTTCGATTACGAACAAACGATGGCTAAGACAAAATAATATATCGCTCGCCATACAAAGGATGTACTACCGAGACTCGAAAAAAATGCTATTGGACGAGTCCCAGTAGGACAACCTCATGGACTACATAAAAAGGGGTTGATACATGCCGTAGCCAAAAACGTACAGACACCGTAGCCACTCGTGTGACGCGTACGTCGTCTACCTCTCCTCTGATGCCCTTCCATTTGCTGAGCCCTACACACGCCACTGGATCCGCAATCAGCAATCCCGAATACCCCTTTGTGACGTGTCCCATGTCAGCCTCAGGTTTCATTTTGAGCCTCAAGGTGACTCAGAGACTCGGTCATAACGAGTAACAGCATGAGGATACAACTGCGCAGTCCACCGATCTTCGCGCCTTTCTTGTGCTCGACGCCTCTGTCACGCACCTTAAGTGGAGCGCGAATATTGGATTTCACGCTGCTTTTTGCACACTTTATTTAAAAAATACAGCAGTATTTCTTGAACCAGGTCTCCATGAGTGATTCAAGACGAGCCACTATCCACGTCAACTTATAGTGCGCGGAGCTCATGGACGATACTAAACGAAATAGGCCACTAGCAGTAGCTGTGTGGCATGCGCATAATTCTTCCGAAGTTTCTGCGAAACTTGAAGAATATAGAATTGGTGTTGGTCAGTTGTCTGCAAGAAATGTGCAATACTGGCTAAATCAGCATCCCCTGCCCGATATGGCCACCTTTACCTTACAATGGCTGCAGTGCGCGCCAAGCTACTGGTAATGTACTACCGATAACCACCATTGTATGGGCGGCCGTTTGCGCAAAAATAGATTGAATGTAATAAAACGTCCCATCGCATATATCAAAGACTTTGATTACCTCCGTTCCTTCTCCTGAGGTTTAGAATCCTTCCTTCGAGTAATTTCCTCCATGTTCCGAAAAATTTATGGCTAGCGGGGTCCTCTACGTCTCGGTTACAAACATGCAGCACCATGGGAAAGACATCAATCACTTGCACCATCTGGTGAACTCATTCCGGTGTCCCCTCTGCGCAAAGAAGCCCAATCCCACCTTTCATCACGACATCTCGAGGACACTTGACCTGCATTTGATCTGAATATGGCCCATACCCAAAAGTCCCGCCGAACGAAGGCAAGCGACGAAGCACCCGGAGCAGAAGACTGCGTGGTCCCCATCCCAAACCTTAGTGTGCGAACGACCTGTTCGTCCTGAGCAGCCCAGTCTCCCGCGCCTCCATGCCATCAAAATCCATATTCACCGCTATCTCCTCCTCAACACCATCGTCCCTCTATGCCCTCCCACAGGACAAGATATTACTAAACGAGATAGAAACCAGGAACAAAGCCGACTTGGAAGCCCTTGACGCGCGCCTCGGACGGAAGCCTGAAGGTGAGAGCAAGACCAGCGATACGCTCAAGCCTAGGCCGGCGTTATTTGCTAAGGTGAGGGATAAAGTATGCCCATCTCTTGATTACTTCTTTCATTCTCCTCGTTCGCATTCTCGTGCATAATTTTTGTTGATCATTTTTAGGATAAAGCCCGTGCTCGGCATCCGGATCAACCTGACGCTCACCCTCGTCCATGTCTGGTTCCTCTTGATACAGAGCTGGTGGTGAAGCACTAAGACAGCACGTAGAAGAGATTTCATCCTTTTGCTCGTCCCGTTCCCCTCCCCGTCGGCCTCTCACGCGTTTCTAATCCCTCCCCTCCCTTTCCCCACCAGGCTGATCAATCAAGGCGCGATGAAAACCGCCAGAACCGCCCCAAGCGTTGCACCTTCTCTCCACGTGGCAGTTCACTGCAGCGTCCGCACTTCTCCTTGACGCGCTCAGCATGTTCACCGCGATGGAGCTCCCGGCGTACGTGGCGTTACAACGACTTTGTGGGGCTGTGTGTGGTGAGTGGCGCGGTGGTCGTGGGAGGATTGAGTTAAGGAAGATGTGTACGAGTCCTCTGAGCAATAATTCGGAAAAGGGGAAGGGATGTGTACTGTTGGATGTTGGTAGATTACTTACGCACGCACGCCTAGCTAGGGACCTTTCGCACTTCATCGCCTCCAGCCGGCCGCGCGCCCTTGCTTGTTTAACCCAGTGATGCTTTCTTTCAGTCTGTCTCTCTCTCATCCGAGCAGCATTCTTGCTCAATGTTCCAATGGTGAGACGGTGATTTTTTAAGCCATGGTTAGAGATTCGGCCGAGACTAGGGAGATAGCCATCATACGTGGGTATGCAGCAGCTGGAGTTGAGCCTGAGTCAATTTGTTTGCAGTGTATCCGTGGCTGAATAATACTTAATACCCGCCATTGACGTTGATATATTTTTTGAATATATTTGCACCTCATCCAGGTGGGAGATCACAGCTAATGATCATCGCTAGTGTTGCCGGGCCTCGGCTTAGCTGAGCTTCAGCTCCGGTCCACCGGCTCAGGCTTCTTATTTGGTCCAGCCGAGCGGGGCTGTCAATCCACTGCCTTCCACTGCTTGGCTGTCTGACAAGCTGGCTAAGCGACATCTACAACCCAAATTGGGAATAAAGTGGCCTGCCTCGACATGGATGGTGTGTAAAGTTATATAGGGAGGGGCTATCGTATTCAGAATATAGTAGCATCTAAAATAGTAGAAGTTATGTTGAATTTATGCCATCTACGTAGACACTGATCCAACATTGACCCGCCTATATACATGTTCATATTAATCTCTCCTGGCACATTCATAATTGGCCTCATTAAGGATTCAAAATTCCCGAGTGTCTCTTCCTTTTTAAGACCTTCCACAAAGTCCGGGAATAGCTTCCTGTACCATCCAAAATATATTAAATAACAAAGCCTGCATTATCAATCTCAAACGTGATATCCAGATTCCTAGTGTCAGAAACAGAAGGAAATGGCGCAAATGTAAGCATAACTAATAATTTTACTATAGTCTCAATAATCACAAGTCTTCAATAAGTGAGGATGGATGCTAGACAGGCGCCAGGTAGATGAAAAACGAGACTTATGACTGTTTCCCAAATCGGTCACAAGCTGCCCGCTCAGCTAGCTGCTGGGCGCAGCAACTTTCGACGCTCAAGACGCCATACTCAATCCAAAGCTCGCCGCAAGTAAGCGCCGCCAGTCTCTCGTCACTGGCGTTGCAGTCACTCTTGCGCTCCTCCTCTTCATTGGATGTGGCGCCATGTGGTACTTGCGCTACATACAACGCGCAAAAATCAAATGGAAATGCTTCTCCGAGCAACGTGTACGTGAGTACGCCACCACGGATGTCATATTGCGATCTAATGTTGGTGGATACATTTGATACCACGGCAATCACATTTGAAGCTTGGGCCTCAAGGCCGCCTATCTACGAGATGAGGAATAGGATGCCACTGGAGGTGCCTCCGACCATTCGCTACCAGCTGCGAGTGTCTATATGAGGCTGTAGGAATAGATCAACAGCGACGCTCAGAACGCGGAAAAGCATTTTGATTGGAAATTTTGACTCAAAAACTCATATGAATCCGTGACTTTGAAATTTAAAGCATCGTGGCAGTTTACAGTGACTTGCATAACGATTTTGCTTGGATTTTGCAGTCCGAGCCTTACAAAAACTATGTATTTGTCCTTGTTCTGACATCAGACGTGCCGACTGGTTGGCGTCGGGGCCCAGACTCAGCGCGTGCTTCCCCAATGCGCAAAGCAAGCGCAAAATCGATATTTTCCACACGAAGTACGCCTGGAGATGATTGGAAGTAGTGGGCGTCACTTACAGAGGGGGGTCATAAGTGCTACAACGACGCGGGCGGGGGGTCTGTGTTGAACGCGTTTGTTGCACGCTGAGAGCGTCAACCAGCTGAGAATTGATGGGGACATAGCATCGACAAACAATCTCTACGAAACTCAGACCGCAAATCATTGTGCAAGTCACTGTAGTAGAATTGAATTTCGATCAGCTTAGACCTCTCGACATTTTGGGATTCGACTGGTCTGTAAGCTTTTGCTCTTCGTGTGTAAGGGAAATTCTCTCCGTCAACAAGGCGCAGAGGCAAGAGGTCTGGTCCCTCCTTCCATCCTATTTCAACCTCCCGCCTTGGAATGAGCTGAAAGACCGAGCATAGATACACAACATTCTTGCGTGTGTTGTAGTGTACTCGAACAAACTTATTTGTGCTCGATATCGGTTGAAGATCAATTCGAATTGGTGGATTGAACATTCAGATTACATTTGTGCGTCTAGATACAACGCGGGTGACAATGATTACGGAGCATACAGTCGTGGTAGATGTAACTATTTCTGAAAGTAATGTACAATGTGCAATAGAACATCACAATATTTAGTCTGTCGTTTTAATTCATGATCAAGTTTCAATACTTCCATTCTCACTGTTCTCCCTTGCTATCGCCCCTCCAAGGTCGCATCGTTGCTCGTAGCCCACGTACTCAAGCTCGTCCCAGAAGTTGTTCTGTGGCTCGATGCCCTGTGTCTGGGTGTTGGATTGGCTGTGTGCGTTGTTGGGGTGCGAGTCACCGGCCTGTGTATCGGTGTACTGCTTCAAGTCAAAATCTTCGTAGAGCCCCTGATTACGATTGACGTCGGAAGTGCTTCCATTCTCATCCAACTTCAATTCTATCCCCAACGTACTCTCTGACATACCATGGGCG
Source organism: Psilocybe cf. subviscida (assembly GCA_013368295.1). Classification (NCBI taxonomy): domain Eukaryota; kingdom Fungi; phylum Basidiomycota; class Agaricomycetes; order Agaricales; family Agrocybaceae; genus Psilocybe; species Psilocybe cf. subviscida. Next base: position 79,713 of record JAACJJ010000032.1, on the reverse strand, counting down.
AGTGGTCTGAATTCGTGATTCTGCTGTTCATGGGACTCGTGGTATGGCACATCCTGACCCAACCCCCAGATGCCTTGTGGACCGAACTGGAAGTCGTGCATGACGTTGGTGCCGAGCGTGAACTCGTGGCCCATCGTAGGGTAGAGGCCAGTTGGCTCGTTGAAGGTCATGTAGGTGGTGCCTACGCTGGGTGCAGGATTGGCTCCGGTACCAAAGGTAAGGAAGTTAAAGTCGTGGTTGTTGCTGTTATCGATGAAGCTGAATGGAGACTGGTCAGTGCTTCGGGATGATTCTGCCTGAACGTCAGAGTAGTCTTGATGGTTGAGATTGCTTTGAGTGTGGAGTGCGGAAGTAAAGTCGGACGGTGAGTTGTGCTGAGCAGTAGGCCGGCCGTCATTGGTGTTGTTGCTAAGATGGCCAGTCAACAGGAATAGAGCTAGGTCAGTGGCGACTGAGTTTCTTTCGCGGCGAATACCCTCAGAACACGTATCGGATACGGATTGAATGCTGAATGGCGGCTCAGGAGGGGTATACGAGGACAAAGGTAGTTGAATCAGCTGTCCGCGCGCAACGGAGTTGACAGCAACATCGGAGGCAGAGGGAACCCCATTTTCGTCTTGACGAGTAGTATCCCCGCTGCTATTATCATGAGCGTGGTAGCCCTCCCTAGCCGGTTGATCGTCGAGTACAAATGGAGTGTTAGTCAATGAGATGTCGCTGAATACGCGGAGAGCTGATCCTTGTCCCTCCTCCACTGACACGCTGGCAGTGGCACTGGAATGGGAGCGTGCTGGGCGATTCGCTCGTTTCTTCCCCCTGCTAGTCATCTTCAATGCCATTTTGATGGAGCTCTCCTGCTTCCGGGTCAATAGCCCATGAACAGTAACGATATGTCGTGCAAGATTTCCAACAACCATCCCATCTAGGGACGGTCCCTCACTATCGCTGTCGCTATCGTCTTCGTCGTCCTCTTCAACGGCCTTGCGCTTCCCCTTCCCCCTACCCATACCGCTATCGCTCCCGTGCGCAGGGTTGAAGGTACACCCTCGCACATCGCCCCAGGTACAGATCCCGACGTCGTCGGGATTGCGCGCAGCCGTCGCAGCCTTGTTCCCTTTCGACCCTCCGATCCCATGACCCGGCCGCTGACCAGCCGCGGGGGTCTTCGGTGCGAGAACATGGGCGACGAGCTCGCAGGAGTCTGCGCACAGGTACCCGCAGAGCCCATCCTCGTCGGGCATGTACCCAGGGATAGGCGCAAGGCGGCACCGGATGGGCTGTGTGGGATCGCAGTCCTTCTTTGTCTTGCCGCCCAGCCCCATAGCGAGAGCTGCACGCGCGCGCTCGAGAGGTGTTTTGGCGTCACCGTAGTCAACAAAGTCTTCGTTCCTCCGGCGCCGTTTGGTTTTGGGTGCATCTCCCGTCTCTGTGTCTTGACGTGATGGGTTGCGCTTCCGTCGCTTGTCTGTGGGTCCACCGGCGTGATTTCCAGATCCGGACACGGGTCCCGGTCCGGAGGTTGATTCGCGGATGGTGTTTTCCGGAACAGCTGATGTGGAGGGGATATCCGCTTGACCGCTGCTCTGGCGTCCACGATGTGCGTCTAATGAGTGTTCAGTATGATATATTCAAATTCGGTGCAGCAGAAAATGCGTACCCTGATCACTCTGTTCATAAAAGGGTTCCAGCGGTGCTTGAGTGCTGCTAGCTTCCGGCTGTGGTTGATCTTGAGTAGACCAATTTTGTGGCGCCGTGCACACGATTTGCTTGGAGCTCGCCCCAGGGCACAGGTCTTGAGGTTCGCTACTCCGTGCAATCTCCATAAATGCTGTGTACTCGCGCATTTGCTGTTGCAACAAGTCAACTTGCGCTGGGGAAAACTGAAGCATCCGTTCCCCTGATTCACCTGGAGTGTGATACCGGTTCTCATCGATATTGTAATTGAAGGACGGTCCGCTGCCGACGCTGTTGACGGCGACTGTAGGAGCGATTCTAGGTGAAGGGGCACTGGTCTCTGCTATCTCCAAATGTGCTGAGGAGCATTCAGCCGGCTGTAGCCCACAGCGCGCAGATGGCATGTGGGTCGAAGCTGTTGACTGTTCCTGAGCTATCAAATTTATCTGAGAGCGTTGAAGAGACTGGTGCTGAACATGGAACGGCAGGCGGTTGTTGACCCGGGCGCTAATTATAAGTTGTGTGCTGCGACGCCGACCAGAGATGCGAGGAATGGTATCGCTTCGAGCATCAGCGATACCAGTCGTGAATCCATTACCGTTGCTTCTGTCCCCTGCGGCCAAAGTCCGGTCAGATAAAGGAACGCATGTGCTTGGATATGATCGAGTATACGTACTCGTACCGCGATCTAGAATCGCGCTTTGCCATGCGTGCGCAGAAACGCTGTAGGGGTGCTGTGTCGCCGGAGAGATTGGGGACTGTGTGCGTGGCTCGCACATCGGCGCTGGCGATGAGCCCTCAGGATGCCACAGCCCGTCGTTGTGCATAAGGTACATTGGCTGCGCGCCGGCACCATTGGATTGGACTGGAGGCCGCGCGGAGAGATTGACCTGGCTGACGTTGACCTGCTGAGGTACCGTGTGGCTCGAACTGAAAGTTGGATTTTCGGCCATGGTCGACCTTTCGAACGGGGTAGTATGAAAGCTGCTATCTCGTTGGTAAATGGCGAATAGGGTGTGTTCATCTGTACTCACCTATATTGATGGTCTATCAAGTCGAGTGCCGAGCCGGAAGCGAGTGACGACAGCCTGTTCATCGGTGGTAAGTACTGAAAAGTAGTTATTGTCAATGTTTGATAGACGTACTGTTGGTCCAGACTCGCCGACGGCTGATCAAACTGGGCTGGGTGCTCACGCAAGGAGCGGGAGTCGTCGCTTGATCTTTGAGTTATATGCACAATCAGAAAAGCATATAAACCGCATATGATGAGCGCTTACTGTTGCATCTCGGGGTATGTCAACATTGAAAACAGTAGGAACAGATCGTGGAACAAGTTTTGTGCACGTGGAGAAGAGAGGGAGATTCAACACGCGTCGCGTCACCAAATTATATATACTCAAAGGGCCCACAAGCGTATGTCGCTGTCCCGAGATGCGTGCCGAACATGCGCTTGAGCGTTCAGCGAGAGGTGGCCCGCTTCGTGGATACACGCTCGGGGCAGTGCTTTGATATGGTGTGCTTGTACCAGACCTGTAGCGCAGCTTCAAGGTGCCACAAGCGTGCCTGTGGCGTCAACCCCGAGGCCTCTACGCACGGATGGCCAAAGGGTTGGCCGCGACTGAACGTGACCGCGTAGACGTCCTGACTAAATAGACTTGCCGCATTTGGGTAGCGCGCTTAGGGACCCATAACAAAGACTCCCGGGCCGGGCAATAGAGCGCGTTTCTTGAAAGATGAAGAACTGCGGTGCTTGAGCTCGCTGTCACACGCAGGGGGGGAGAAGGGAATCTAACACACCGATGTGCCAACGAAAATGCCACACCACATATATGCAGCATTGGGCAGTAGAAGTATTCGCAGATTCTGATTTTGGCGATGTATCATCTGGGACGAGAGCGGTGCGATGTTGCGGACAACATATCTGGGCGAAGTATTTAAAGAAGAACTCTGGTTCAAATCGAACGCTTACTCACAATGAGGATAAAATGCATGCTGGAATTTCTTTCGACTGGTTTGAGCGCTTGTAGCTTTCGGTCTGTGAAATGGGAGGAGTGGCTAATTGGCTGTGGGTCTTCTTTTCTTTTATATCTGGCGTCGATTCTCTGATTAGGTAGGCGGTTATCGCGATAATGAATAAGGAAGGAACGTCTTTGTGTCGATATCAACTACATCACAAAGAAACTATAATCATCAGCAGGATTCATCGAGTTCTTGATTGTCTTGTTCACATTGTCAATTTTCTAATGTGACCCAGCGCCCAAATGGAGTACGTAGATCCAGTCAACCCTGGAGCCAACCCCAATTGGTACTCAGTACTCCATAAGCACGGTGCGCATCGAATGCAACTTACAAGTCCCAGGGCGTGTCCATCTTATCTTATCATCATTTTCGGCACACGCGGCACACGGCTAGGTTAAGTCTTGCTTGGCATCTCCTTCAACTCCGGATACGACCTGACATTCATCTGACACGACGTGAGCCGCGACCATGGCGCGACGAACAATCTCACAAAAGGCGAATCTCTAATACAAAGCCCAATGCCCCTCTTAACAGCCAGCCTCGTGGACCTCGTCTTTGGTCTGTATTCAAGTGGCGGGACTTACCACGGAAATCATTACCCTCTCGCAATGCAGGTCGCTGTAACACTCGGAGGTGTGGTGATACACCTACTCGGTGCTCCAATAAGTAACCGGGCGCACGTGATCTCCCGCGTCGCGTCCAAGCAACGATTGTCCCTTTACATCGCAATTTTTTATGCATTAAGATGCTATTTTACCATCTAGAGAACTCTATTCCTTCCTTAAACTACTCTCATAATATCTTGATGCCATAAATGGCGTTTCTGACATGAACCACAGCATCAAGTTGTGTTAGTGTTCTTTACGGACAGATGATGCTTGTAAGATGGATGACCACTAATATATGATATATAAAGAGCCGTGGATATACCTATTCATGTATTCATAGCTTATAAATTTATTTCTGCGCCTATGAGGCGACAAATCCAATTAAAAAAAAGATACATGCAAATGCACACAATTGATGCAACTACGCAGACCCTGGAATCAAAAACTCGGCTGTTATATCTAAAAATCAGCTATTATTGATGCACAAAAGGTGATAATCTCGTCCATATAAATGTATTACATCCAAGGGGACACACTTCCAGCAAGAAATCGGAGATACTTCAGGTTTAACGAGTGTTTTCACCAGGATTAGCGTCATGACTGTGGGTCACGTGTGCCCGGTTACTAATTCGGGCACCGAGTAGTGAGACGACAGATATCGTATGTGCTTCTTCCTATGCGTCCTCCGATGTCGTGTTTCTTACCGTTTTGATGAGGTTTTCACAGATCCCACTCTTCTTTTGGACATCCCTCGATTCAGGCAATACCTACACAGAGCTCTTGACGACGTCGTACCTTACAAACACCATGAAGAAACCAGGGTGCTGATACGCTGAGAGAACGGTGTTGACACAAAGTCAGTTTCTCCTCTCTTTTTTTTCCCTCTGTTCCTCCGTCGCCTGGTCACCGCTGCCCATCATTCTGTCCCTGTTCTCGTGGGCTTGATGCATGTCTTGCTCTCATGCGACGCATACAAGACTTTCTTCCAGCATGGTCTCCTTTTCGAACTTACTAACCTCTCCTCATCCTTCTTAGCAAACCCCACTACCTCAACTACCGCCACTGTCCTAAGCTCACCACGCTCGGCCCATTCTATCCTCGCGTTCCCGCCGGCGAAGACGTATAACAACGCTCGTTGAATATCGTCTATGCTCAACAGTCCTGCAGTATCCCCCCCCTGAAGCCTCCTCCTGCTTCGAAATTGCGGCCACTGCGGGCGGAGTCCCGGCCTCAGGAGAGTAAATACGATCATAGCCAAAACCTTGTCAAGACTCGGAGTCAAATCACTTCGTCGACCATCGCCGGCGGCCAGACTCTCCATCGTCTTCTCATCCCTGTCGTGTTCCACGAATCGACGACATCATTCAGGCTTCCCAGTTATGCCCCTTTCGCCTCCGCCCTCCCGCGTCCGCTTCCGCAATATCATCGACAGCAGACAAGAGCGAGTTCGCTGGTACACCCCACCAACACCATCAACACAGAGAGAAGATCTGAAAGCGAACAGGTTCATTCATGCAACCCAACGCGGCGTGCGCTTCACCCCTCTCGCGTTTCTGTCCATTCACCATCTGTGTACCATAGCCGCGCAGGGATCCGCCGAGTGTCCCAGATCCAATGTGGGGACGGCTACAGTGAAAACGTGGCCCAGAGCACGAACTTAGGCACCCGGACTAGCACACATTCGACTCCCTGATCATACTCGGAGGAACCCAAGGTCCAAAAACGGTGGCGGGGCACTCTTCCCGCCCATACTCATATCTTCGTCGTCCTTCATCACCAGCTCAACAGCGGTTCTCAGGACAGATGACGCCTCTAAGCGTGACGTCTGAGTCGCATTCTGGAACAAATGGGAATGTATACAAGGTTGGCAAGCTGCGTCGCCGTCGTGGTTTCCCATTCCCTAGCTTCCCATTCCCCAGCGAGCGCAGGAACTTTCAACTCGCCACTGCCGCGTTCTGTGCGCCGCTCACATCCTTTCACACCCCTTTCCTCGACTTCGACCCCGTGTCACATGTGTCCTCCATATCGTTCAGCATGGCGGTTTTTGGTCTCGCATTTGCCGCCATACCGACGTATGCTTGTTAGCGTCGTCGTCGCTGCCGGATACAGTGGGATCGCGGATTTTCCTCTTGGAAGTTGGAGGGGGTATGTGCTGCCACTGGAACCGCGGCCTATCTCCGGTGGAAAAAGCTAGCCTCAAGATTCGGAGTAGGACAAGACACGGGCGGGGTTAGTGTGCGCTAGGCTATCACCGTGCGAGGAGTCGCCTCCTTCTCACCTTTGGCGCCCGCCTGGACGAAAGCTGCTGCGGGTTCGAGTGCGGTGACGGGCGTGGTGGTACCACACGTGCAAGTGCGGATGAGGTTAAGAGAAAGAGAGCAAGAGATGGCCGGGTGGAGAGACGAAGGGGTGTCGGAGCAGATGGTGTCTATTCTGCACGCTCACAGCGGAGGGCCTTGGCACTTTTGGGCGGTCACATGGCCCTGCCTGTATGTGGTTACCTGCCAGCAAGAACAAGGTAGACGTACAAAGTACATCGCTATGCAGAGGTTCGCTAGCGCTGGCTGCTTGAGGTTGAACTTTATTAAGTACTATTTACATCGACAGCCCATGCCCAATATAGCGCGCGTTGTAATTGATCCCCAGATTGATCGTTCTTAGCGGCTGGACATTGGCGACAATCTACCACCAATGCCCCCGCATGCAGTTTGTTCGTACATTCAACGGTGTTCTGCGACCGATTAGGAAGCACCTTTGTCTCCACAGATTTATATATAAATTAGTATATATGGAGGACATGGAGTGCAAAAGACGTTTCGTATCTATGGCAAGGCCATGGCCTCAATAGACGTGGTATAGACCACAAATACAAAATCGCCCACATCGCCCCGTCCGACATTGTAAAAGTCATAGTCAAAACTTGAGCAGCTATCAGTTTTTCCTGTTGCGGTATTATTTTTATATTCCTCCCTAGCGAAGCCTATCATGCTCTCTTCATCGAATGTCCTCGCATGCGTGTCGTCCCAATTGTCGTTTGCAGATGCATTTGATGCAGTCTTGCTCCTGTTAATTGCAGCAAATACTGGATCCTCGCCAAATCCGTCGATAACTGCACTCGAAAATGTTTCAAACGTAGACACCTCTCTGCGGAATACGATATCCTCAGCGCCTCCTATTCGAGCGTTTTCCATGACGTTCGAAGAGCCTGTGCGACTGGCGTCTGCAGCTCGGAGGTGCAATAGGAATCGGGCAGTGAAGATGCCGGAAAGTGGTAGTGTCAGCGCATTCAAAAGCCTTTGAAAGATGTTGTTGGGTGCCCGCTATTAAGTGGATGGGTGTCAATTGGATGCACAATCTTATAGATATAGAACTCACATAATTGAGTACAACAGCGGCAACAGTGAAACACGAGATTACGCTATAGCAAGAATTTCGTGACCAAATCCGCATTGTGAGATAACTCTCTGCCAATTGAGCAATGGTTGTAAATACCTGAAGTATAATACCCCTACACAGAGAAATGTCAGCACCAGGTAGCAATGCAAATTAGAGAGGTACTCGCCTTCCTCAAATATTATGTACCAGAGCGTATTCTTTTGCGAGAGAATACTTTCCTGCATCTTCATAGCCTGGATGCATCGGACGCTGATGAGAACCGTCACTGTAAATTCAAATACGCAAACCAAGATGGATAAGAGCTGGTTAAATCTGCAAAAAAATCCTTTCATGAACCAGATCCCCAGGGGCTACTACGATACCATGCTTACAGCGGAGTGCTTGTAGAACCGGAGCATTGTAAACCTGGAAGATGTAGCTGACATCAAGGCCCTCAGGTGAGCAGTGGCTCGAAATGGAGGTAGAGACACTCACGCAATCTAATATGACGCAAGTGAGCGCCATCAATCCCAAGCCAACCAAGACCAGCTTATTCTGGGACCAAACTGCGTACGCGCGCATGGTAAATGCAGCTAAATTTATATATGAGTGGCATCCTATGAGCCATTACGCAGGTTGCAGCTAAGGCACATACTCAGAACAGCAGCGCGACCAAGTACACTAATCACCCCTAAACCCTTGTACCAGGTATCGCAGTTGGAGCCGAGTTTTCCGGACACTGCAAGCATGTACATCACATTGGCCAGCAGCGAATATCGACAAAGGATGTAAAGGAGTTTAGAAAGCTTGAGCCATCCCTTGCTGGACCACATGTACTGGATTTCATCGCGGAGTGTCAAGGCGTAATCCCAGTAAATGAGTGCTGAATGAGTGAGAGATATTGGCTTGATGATTGGGTATAATGATATAATGGACGCACCAATGCTTGCATATTGAATCCGAAACTGCAAGAAACTATGAGGGTGTAAAAATACTGTTGTTAGTAGTGATCGTAGCCCCAGTCTCGTACGCACTGTTGAGTAGCAGCAGCAATAGCTTGGCTTGACATTTTTTTTGAAAAAGAAGTGAAATACGAGTGCGACACAGAAAATCTAGAGATGAAGCTGCCAGCAGCGGGAGAGTCCAGCTCGAGGTGCAGATGTGGTCTCACCATTGTTTAAATACCACACTCACAGCGGTGGTGTGCTCACCATCATAACTCTATTGCTGGGCAAATCTTCATCTGTAGATGCTTAACCAGTATACAGCTAGCCAGATTTAATAATGAAGCGCGGGGTCAGTAATGGTCTGATAATCTTTGGAATGATGAATTTGAGTACATTTCGGTCTATGCATCTGCTTAATTTATCCGCCGTGCAGCAGCCAATTTTAGTCCAAGTTAGTTAAATGTCTGGTTACCGAATCTGAATGTATGAGTCTGTGAGGTGAATGCCAGTGAGGTAGACGTGGAACACTAGGGAGCACGAGTAAGAAAGCTCCCTCAAGCGAAAAACAAAATTCCGCACATTACACCGCACCTGTGGTGTTTAAGTGGAAATGTACCCAAATTTCATCATACATCGAAGCCTAAATTCACAACTATTTGATTGATCATGCGCTCGGAATATGATTTCTCTGAAGCTGTCCGTCGATGGTGATGAACGCACGTCCTGGGGAAGTATCAAAGGGTCAGCTGCGGCCCTTTTGGCTGTAGATCACACGGCTTCATCCCCTTCTTCTCCTATAACAACTACTATAACCCACTTGGGCACTCTTCACGGTGATGAACCAATTAGATGAGTAGAGTCTGCTCCTATTTTTATCTTCTGATTCGAAGCATTCTATACCTATGTATCGGATCAGATTCACAGCCTTGGGTGGTGGAGCGTTCACGTGTGATTTGCGCACATGCTTGACCTACTCAGGCCTGGAATGCACGGCCAGGGCGATTTCCCAAAGTGTAGTACAAAGGCAAAGATTAAGTATACATGTTCGATCATTTACACTTGTGCAGCGCGGCGCACCTCCGAGACACCTACAAACATGACGAGTAAATATCAAAGTTATTACAAGTCTACCTGATTTGGTAACAGCTGCGCTCTTTCGTTCTTTTCTTATTTGAGGGGGATATGAGATAATCTGACTGCGTACTGAAAGCCTTCACATATTGTAACTTGGCGCCGCTGTTCACGATCATTGTGGTTTGGGGTAATCTGTTATACCCGTGGGTTCCAAATGTTGGTCGACCAGTAAAAGCTCAATCAATCTGACTACTTTGATACATATCGTGATGTTATTATTCTCGGAGCATATGTGACACGTACGTTATTCTAAGTACACACCCGTACGCTGGAGAAGATCCACAATCTGAACTTAACTCCCGGTCGATGTTGCGGAGGATGTGAGCATCTTAAGCTGCAACGACGCCCAGGTACCTGTGGGAAATCACTGGTGGGCCACCACGTTTGGAGTCCACGAGTATTGCCGCTAAGGAGCTTTGGATGCATCAAACAGGCCTGGACCATTTCCCGGAGGCACGACTTGGAATGTTGGGCTTTTGGACTGGCTCAGTTGTGGGTCTGCCAGTGGCTCTTATCTTACTGTTACACGTGATTAAATACACTGGTCTCTATGTATATAAGGTACTAGTTTGTAATCGATGCGGCACTCGTTCGCCATGACATTTCTCTTAATTCCCCCCTCGCCAAGAGATAATTTCAATATGGAACGTCGTATTTCGTCCAGTTTTACTTAGGGAGATCCGTTGTATGGTGCATCTATCCTTCAACTTGAGACTTCAGGTAAAGGGAATGAACACCAAACCGGTTTCGGGCACCTGTCGACGAAGACTCGGAACGAAAGTTACTCCAAGAGCGTTTGAAGGCCGTGAAGGTGTCCGGATATTCGAGGGACCCGATCAGCCGTACTGCAGCTTTGCTATTCCATTTCATTTCTGTCGAAAAGTACCTCAAAATTCATTCAGTGGGCGTAAGTTCCCAGTACTCGGTGCTCGAATTGGTAACCGGGCACACGTGACCTACCGCCATGATGGCCAACCCTGCTGAAAAAGCTCATTCTGCCCGCATTTTTTGCTCAAAATGTGTCAGTACGATGGAGTTGCATTATATAGACAAATTTATTGCGTTTTGTGCATCAATAACAGCTAATTTGTGCGTATGAGGGCCATGGTTTGATTCCGGAGTCTGTATCTTTGTGCCAATCATGTTGATTTGCATGTTTCTTCTTTGAAATTGGGCTTGTTAACCCATAAGCGGGACCATATAGTTCTAAGCTATGCATACAGCTATAGGTAGATTAATTGCGCGTGATATACCCTATATCAGTAGTCATCCATCTTCAAGTGTGATATTCCCTCAAAGAAGACTAGCAAATGTTGGTATTGTGATTATTGATAGACATTAGATATAACATTTATGCTATCAGAATATTACGAGAATACTCTAAGAAGGAAATTGAGTGCGTTATATGGACTTGATTCATCCAAACCGCGATGTAAAGGTCAGTTATAGCTTGGACGCGATGAATCACGTGCGTCCGGTTACTTATTCGAGCACTGAGTAATTCAGTGAATATGCAGCTGAAATCCATTTCAGATGGAGCATGCGACGGCAAATCTCTGACAGGATATTATCCATGCGTTTGTCCAGGCGTGCCCGGCAGGGCCATTTTGCGAGTATTCCCCAGACCGAATTAGGCAGTCCCCTTTGAACTTTATTACTATTTACGTCGACAACACATGCCAAATATAGCGCGCGTTGTAATTGATCCCGCGATTGATCGCTGACTCGGCAACAAGACAATCCACCGCCGATGCTCCCGTATGCAGCCAGTTCTTATCTTCTTAGAAGCACCTCTACTTTCACAGTGCACTTGAATTAAACATGCCTCGGAAATCCTTGTCTTCTTGACCAGCAGCCTCGAAACGACGTAGTGGTCGGACCTGATAACCTGTGATAAGGCGACCAAGTTGGTGACCCCAATACACGCCTATCCTCACAGTCGTATGTAACCTATAGAGACGAGCGATGCGTCCCGGTCCAACGACGCGAATACAGTTTACTACCCACCTCACACCGCTGACCAGGAGTATAGATGCTATGCGTCTACAGATAAATGTGCGAGCAAGTTTGAGCGCATCCAAGTGTTTTTTTTGTTCTTCTGGACACAGGTTAGTGTTGAAGCAGACGAGAACGAGTCGTATCGAAGGTTCTGTCTGCGTGGTCGGCAAGCTAATCATATTCGGCTCAGTACATATGGCAGTGTGAATTATTCTGCCGTTGCTGACTACATTTCAACACTATGGAGGATACATCCTTCTGACTGTTCCAGCCATGGTAAAAATACATATAATGTCTACTAGTCTCATATGTCGGCTGTTAGTCAAAGCTATGTAGATCAATCTGTGCATCAATCCTACATTTACACGAATACTTGAATAATGTCGCCCGCATGCTCGTACTAAAGCCGATGACGTCAAACCCTGTGAACCTGTTTTCCCAGTTAGTGATGCGCTTTGAGGATGTGTTTTGTTCATTGGATATTGAATACCAGTATGTCCTTGTACCTTGGATGACCATTACTTACGGCATATTTAGGGTTTGATGTGAATGCCCTCCACCGACACCAAGACCATAACTTTCGTAGTCAACCTAAATCCCCGTGCGACTGTTGTTGTACCTCTTTTTGTTGAAGGTACGCGGAGTTTCAGTGAAGCCTCTCACGTCAATGCAATCGACTTCCGCGCTCGTCTCAATGAAACCTAATCAGACATACGTCTCGTAAACTCGTCGTTGCGAGTGCGACGGCTATACAACGCCCTCCAACATGGTCTGCGCTTTCGCCGCATGGCAGAGCGTTCTCAGCTGAGTATGATTTTCCATTTGAACCGCCATGACTGGGCTCATAACAGCGCCGCATTCGACATCTCTTGCCCACATTAAACGTACATTGCTATCGCAATCTTGACCACTTGACCACCATCGCCCTAATGACCAACAATTTTGGACACCTACCCACAAGACCTTCTAACAGAATGGGTGCGTATCGTTGGTCGTATCTAATCTCTTTGTTAACACGGAGTTTCGCAGCCTCAATGTTTGCGAATGCGCAAGGAAATAGTTTCAATAATACCACTTTCCACACCACTACCAAGGTCTACTCCGAGCCGAGTGAGACGCCAGACGTTATATCTAATTGACATTATGATTGGCTAAAGCTCCTCATTTCTCTTCAAGAATCGACTCTGGATTTGCTCAAGGATCTTATTTCCCCATATGCAATGCACCACGAAGGTGGACGCGCAGATGGCGCCAAATGTGAGCCTGGAACGCGCGAGGGAGTAATCAACTTAATCGAACAGTGGATGGACGACGACGAAAGCTACCGGATACACTGGCTGAGCGCACCTATGGGCGGCGGAAAAACAGCTATCATGAAGACTATCGAGGAACGTGCCTCAGGTCGAGGAGTTCAGACCATCAATTTTTTCTTCTTTCGAGGAGATCCTACTCGCAACCGCCTCCAGCGGGTCTTCCCAACTCTCCTCTATCAACTATGCGAGCTCGACCCATCCTTAGACGCGGCCACAGCGCAGATACTGTGTACTCATCCGCTGCTGCCGGGTGACAGCATTGGTCGGCAGTTCAAGCTTATTCTCAGACTGTTTCCCGCGATTCGACAATTGCTCCCTACCGACGCTCGAATCATCTTGCTCATTGATGGCCTCGACGAATGTGACGCAGATACGGAGGCCTCCGTAGTACAAGGGGAGATTCTTCGAGCGCTCGAAGGACTTGTGGCGGCGGATGACTCGCCTTTCCGCCTCCTCATCGCCAGCCGCCCTGATCCACACATCAAAATGGCTCTCAATTCGCTATCGACGCAGGTAGAAACCAACTTCCTTGATGAGAAGTACTCCCCCGAGGACGACATTCGCAAGATGGTGAACAGCAAATTTGACAAGATCAATCGCACACATCCGGAGAGATCTTCGCTACCGGATGACTGGCCTTTGCCCGAGGACGTTGACGACATTGTCACGAAATCATCTGGTCAGTTCATATACGCCGTCGCGTTGATGCGCTATATAGGGCAACCAACAGCTCCTCCAAATCTCAGTCTCCAACGCGTCCAGGGGATTGTTCCGGCTTCCGACTCGCCGTTCCAACATCTCGACGATTCTTACAAGCTCGTTCTGTCGCGAGTGAAAGAGCGAGATGCGATGCGCCAAATACTGTCCATGGATATCTTACTGAAAAGCTTGAATCTCGACCATTCAGATATTCTGACATTCACGCATATTCTCCGCCACTATGACCCGCACTTTAGCGAGTCGACGCTGTCTACGATAGAGTCTGCAGTCTCTGGGCTATCAGCAATTGCAGAGCTCACTCCGACTGGCTATCTCAGATACTATCATGCATCTCTGCCGGAATTCCTTTTGGATAAGGCCAGGGCCGGGGAGCATTACATCGATTTGGACTCATGCAGGGCGAAACTTCTTGAAGCATTATGGAACAGGCCTGGGATCGAAGATTGTATGGTATTTTTTATATCACTCCTTCCGTTCGCTATCTGAATAGTTGTCAGCTTCAATTGTTCTCAACCTGCAGATTACCCTCTTTAACGAGCTTCAAACACCAATTCCTCAGATAACAGATCGTCTGCTGAATATGCCTCTCCCTGATTGGATGCACCCTACGGGTACCTGGGAGAAGTTTGGAGACATTGGTATCATTCAATTAGAGAGCGTTTACTACCTGGTAAGTGGACAACTTATGACCTTTTCGTTCTCTGTCTAACTCTACGACCATTTTCGTAAATCCGTAGTATTGTAAGGACGACTTCGAAACGTACAAACGTGTCCTTGAGCGCTTTGTTCGCACGCTCGGGACCCTGGGATGGAAAGGGCGCGTGCCTAAAATACCTTGTGCTGAGCAATATTTCGCTGCTTATCGAATGTTCCCTTGGTATTATAAACTTTCGAATGTGAAGAAAGCCAAGGGGGCAAGCGCGGTCTAGTTTGGTACAAATTGATTTATACAAATCTTACATCCTGTAGAGCTTTGCGGCAATGTCTGCTGGAGTTCCCACGTAGCTCGAAATGGCATACGTAGTAATGGGGAGGCGCATGCCTGCCAGGCTATGGTTGATCGTGTTCGTAGTTATTTGCACACTCACAGAAAGACAAGGGTTGTAATAAAGCATATTTTTTCAACGAGTTAAGGACCGTCTGCCTACATGAACACAAGCCAAATTTCTGTCCTCAATGCTGGGATCACAAACAGCAACGACATTGGCAGAAACATTCAGACATATTTGTTCAGTGCGACTTCGGGACACGCTGGGGTCCAGTTTTAAGCCTATGCGCCCGACTCGAGAAAACGGTTACCTATTCTTGCGCCGCAGGCAAATTTTCGCGCGGTGGTGTACTCGTTGTCACCGACAGCACCGACATCAAAGCTGTTGAAAACGGTGAGAAGGATGAGGGTAACGGTCACTCTTAGGCCCATCCCCACGAACATGACCATGGACATGGAAAAACCAGGGAGAGTTTCCCAAGAAGTAAAAGTACATCATCGCCGCTGCCGCGGCTTCAGCAAGGAGCGCATGCAAGCTTGCTTTGAAGGCGCAGGGTTATTGCTAGAGGGATTCACGCCTGTTGCGAAAACGGACATGTTAGGCCGCGAGGGGACTGTATTTATTGCGAAAGCGGTCAAGCCATCTACTTGAAGAATGAATTGGGGGATCCTGTTTAAGCAAAGTAGATTAGACGGAGTAAGGCGTGGAATCATTCAATATTGCTTCGTTTTCAAATTCGCTGTGTAAAATTCTCTTGCAGGAAATATAATGTAGCACGACTGTTTATCCATATCAGGGCCCATTCGACTATCCATAAACAGTTGACTTGAAAATCCTAAAGGCGTGAATATCGACATCGCCATCTGAGTAGGAGTATCAGATATTGATGTAATGGAGTGACTCCAATGTCTACGTAGTGAAAATCCACAGATGGATAGGTCCTGTGTGCACTTGGATGGCTACTTGAAGGAGCGACAACCATGCTGCGATGGCCAGAAAGAGTAAATTGCTTCAGGCGGCGTCAACGACCGCAGATATACGGTTCCCAGGCCGGAGTAGTCACTTGTATGTGAAGTCCACAGGCCCGCCCAGCACTGTTCTGGGTGTCGCTCACCCATGGAGGGGCTTATAACTTTGGCCGTGTCATGGCCGATCGGGCCGTGCATTGATAGTTCATGGCCGTGATTTGAGTGTTCACGACCGTGCAACAATTATTCATGACCGTGCACTGACTCTTCATGGCCATGAAGGAGCTGTATATGGGCCTACCTGCGGCCGTGCATTTTCGTGATGATTATTCTCAGACTTTAAGCTTACAGTAACTTATTCAAATTTACTTTGCACTGAGCGGCTTTACGAGCATGTAAACATATGATAGTCGTCACAGAATTGACTACATTACTTGGCACGTATGAGGTACGTGCTGAGTACAGGACAAACTTTGTAACCGATAACTTCGTCTAACAATGTATATGTAACTAGTACTTACCTCCAACCTGGTTGTAGATGCGCACCATCGCCATCCCGTCCGGACGTTCAGGGCGCACATATTGCGCGCCAGCGTCGTATAGCTCCCGCTTGTGCTTCTTTTTTAACTTGGGGAAGGAAAACGATGCGAGATGACGAAAGAATCTGGTCTGCTTGTCACATAGAAGGTGAATCAATTCACGGGACCAAAAAAATGATGACTTGACACACCATTTCGATGAGAACTCGGTGTTTCCTTACTAGATTATGAATATGGGTGGCCAATTTGACTTAGAGGAAGATTGTGTTGCTTTGATTCACAAATTTTTTGAGCGGAAGGTGATCACTCAACGGAACGGAAACAGATATATTTTTAGCACGGTCATTTTCTATATGACCGTGTTCACTACTATCCTACTTTGCAGGGCCGTGAAAAATGAGCTATGCGGCCGTGCAGAACCATGAAATACTGGGCACCGCCGTTGAGGGACCGTGGCACGACCGTGCATGACCATGCATGGCCGTGCGTGGACCGTGCAGGACCATGCCAAGGCCGTGCACAGGACCATGCGCGTGACAACTTCACGGAATATTCTCACAACATTTGGTTCCGGTGTGACAATCATCGGTACACAGGGGAGGGAAAACAGTGTCAGAAATCACATATTTGAAGTGTTTTTTTAAGATTTTTGACGCTTTACTCTCTTCCAACAACAGTTTAAGATTTAAATAGCAATATAACTATCTCAAAGCGCCTTCTGGAGAGCATTTTCAGCAATGGGTCCCCTAACGAGGCACCGTGTGTCACATTGTTGTCACTTAAGATTTTCTTAGGACCGTGCTCGGCCAGGCACGGCCGGCCACGGTCGTGACACGGCCTTTTTTATACGCCCCCCATGGGGCCCCACCCTGGCTTTTAAATAACAATAACGATTTTGTGCACCAGATTCAACGTCCTTGTTCTTCAAACCACGACTGTGCATTCTAATAGACTTTATTTTGCTCTTCGCGAATAGAGCAGCAGCTAGAGGGTAGTGGCGAATGAAGAGATATTGTAGGTCAAGTGACGGGTATTGAATGCTGATAATTACGAGTCTCATCGGCGGGGTGTAATGCACCACTGATGCTCCACCATCTGGGGCGGCCTTCCCTAAACGGTATGTTTTGACCAAACAAAGGCGCACACACGGAAATTTACAAAGCGGTCTACGGTTTTGCAGTTAGCTGTAAAACATCTTTGCATAATTTCGTCCCTATGCTCTTCATGTCATATTTCTCCTCGCCTCTTCGACTGCCCCCTGACATTCGCCTCACGCCTACTGCATTACTATACGGCCACAACCTTACCTTTTAACCACCACTGCCTTCGTGCACGTATTCGACATCAATGGGATACCACCTTGCCTCTCGCGATAAAAAGCACTTGTCCCGCCGGTCGTACCCGTAGGGTCACCAAAGCTTGCCATTTACCCTCATCACTGGCAGTGCCCGCCCCGTCCACCTTGGTGCCCATTGGACGCGACATTCACTGGTGCTCGTTTTGGCTCTTGTACCAATTTCGGTGACTCTGCGCCGTTCGCACATACCTTTTTTTCTTACCTTGAGATCCCCACGTATCGTCGATGGCACATTCAGCCTCTATCACGTCATTTACCCCACCCAGTCCGCGTCAAGTTCCCGCTGAAATCTTCGCTTCAATATCGACGTCAACCTCGGAGATGACATCGCCAACAGTGCCACGCCTTTCTCTAGATTGCTGGGGAGGAGCTTCCTCAACTTCCACCCTGACGATACGTCGACCGTAACGTACTTCAAGAATATAGGGAAATCTATACCGCCCATTCTATTACCGCCCCTGCAAGCGCGAACCGAGCGGATACTTCGTCCCTCCTTTGCTCCCGCCGGATCGACTGTCATCTCACACCATTTTACCACAGAAACGCCACTATGATGTTTGCGCAACTAAATGCCCATGATTGAGCGATCGATAAAGAGGGCCAAACCATTGACGAAGGCAGGACGGGTAATGCGAACTATTGACCTTTTCGTTTCCATCGCCTCCTTCTCAGACAGCGTCTGCGCGGTCTCCCAAAATCTCTCCCTCAAACTCAATGCTGGCGTACATCTACTTCGAAGCCGCTAGGCGAAAGATTCAGGCTCTCATATCTTCCCGTGTATCTCGTCTGTGTTACAGCCCCTCGCAGAATTTATATACATGCGAGTTTTCCCCTTTTTTCTTTCTAGGATCATTGCAGATGGCTGCGTACTCAAGCACTGCTGCTAGGTCGCCTGATCAACTTACTATGGAATGTTACTATTTCTTCCTGGCTGGGCATATATGGTATAGACTCATGACGCGTCATCAACTCTCGCCATTTTTTGCATTTGTTTTGGTCTCTTGGATGTGTTAAAGGAGATCACGCTTTTGCGCCTTAATCAGTGGGACTCCATTCACGTACCATCTCTGCTTGCTGAACTGGGTTGTCTCGCTCTGTATATTCGTTGTATGATATGATATCAATGACATACCCCCATCAATTAATTTAGGCTTTCCTGTTAACTCATCTACTTCGACACAGCTTGCCGGGGAAGTTTCTCCAACAGACTTTGGAGCCGTTTCTGAAACTTGGCTTGGAGGAGATACCATTTACCAAACGGAATTGTAGGCTTGTGTTGTTGTTCGCCATCCTCTGAAGAAGAGGGGAAAATGAAGCTATCGATAAGTGGCTCGCAGAAATCATCAAAGTGTTCAATATCAATCCGATCTTGGCGCAGAGACCAGATGATCCACTTTTTCACAATTTGTTTGTACGCTTTGGCATCTCCAGGATAGTACTTCCTCATCATACGCAAAATGAATATTTGCGGTGACTGAGTATCAGTGAGCTAGACGCACCAGTCTAGAAATATCTAGTACAAAACTCGTCATGTCCCAACCAAGTCGGTAATTACTCATCAACTGCGACGGGTGAACGTCAAGCAGCGCGTCGGTGATAGCAGGGGTCGTTTTTTGGATATAGTGGAGAAGCCCAAACCCCACTGGGTGCGCTTTGGACGACAATATCTGATGGATTAGAGTGATATCCGAAAGACGTTTATAAATTGAAACTCACCCTGAGAGAATGACAATGACCCAACACATTTTCGCCACATCGCCGGGAAGACTTTGGCGCAGAACGCATCAAGGTCAATGTAAAACTCATTAGACCTTGATTTATCTCGCAAAAACTCGGACAAGGACGCATGATAAAAGACTAGTTTACCGTTGCAATCCTGAACAATTGCTGCGAGATCGGATAGCCATGATTCAAAGAACTCGTCTGTGTATCCTGGATTGTAATGCCGCAGAAATCTTTGGATGGTCGTTGCGGTATATTTCTCGGCGTAGTTGAAGTGTCGTTCGTGGAACTCCCAGGCAGACAGGATATCCCGTGTTGCTTCGTGGTCACCCATCATACTGAGGATGTGGACATACAGTGCATCTAGATGGGCGAACGGGGAATTCGGTGTAAGGGGAGAAATAGCAAGGATTTCTCCCAAGCTGTGGCTCGGCACAATCGACGAGTTTGCAAGAAAGCGCATGACTGTCGCAGCATATAGAAACTGACCAGCAGATCTTGTCACAATCGACTCAATGTCTGAGATCGCGGGCCAGTCATGTGTGAGCAAATGTGCGCTAGGATGTGAGGATTTGATTTTTCGAAACTCCGCGGTAACAAATCGTCGGATGTCCTTATCAGGGGAGTATTGGCCGTCAAGAGAAATGGATTGAACTCGTGAGGACAGCCGATGGAAAGCCATTTGGATGTGCGCTTCCAGACGACTCGAAACCAGCACTAGAACTGAAGAGTTTTCTTGTGTTACAAGGCGGTCGAGAGCGTAGAGAAGCTGTGCTTGATTATGCTCTGCGTCGATATCGCACTCGTCGAAAGCATCGATAATCAAGACAATACGGGTCCCTGTGGAGGAGGATTTTTGAATGACGTCGAAGAGTGGGTGTAAAAGCTGATTGAACTGCTGTCGGATGCTCGCTTCAAGTATAAGTGGGTCGCTATAAGGAACTGTAGCCACAGCGTCATGCGCACTAGGAAACAGCTGGGATATTTGATAAAGCAGGGTTACTACGACTGGCTGGACGTGGTTCCGAGTGGTGTCCTCGCGAGAAAAGAAGAAATTGGCAGTGTGCGCACCGCGATCTTTGGAGCGGTCTGCGATTGTCCTCATAATGGCGGTCTTGCCCGCGCCGGCAGGCCCATTAAGCCACATTATACGCGAAAGGCCGTCAGGGTCATCCATCCACCGCTCAACGATAGTGACGACTTCCTCCCGCGTCCCAGGATGGCACTTGGCATCTCCCCCCCAGCCCCCAGTGTTGAGGATTGCATGCCTTGCCACTCTGTGGTGGAGTACATCCCACACTGGAACAACGATCTGTTGAGTCTGGTTGTTGAAATTATCATGACCAATAAGTACCTACCGCGAACCGTATTGATGTTCGCCGAGTAGTTGGTGGTATTAAGCGAGCTGCTGGCAACGCAAGGATTCGTCTCATCGTTGAATATGAACGCTGATGAGATGCGCATAGGTCAAAACATGTATTTTGAAGAGACTTGTGCTGCCTACCGTGTTCCGGGTCTGAATCATCTTCTTGTGTGGCCGGTGCAGCTTGCATGACTGTGGCAGCAGTGGATCTAAAACTGGTGTTTGGAGACATGGTGCACACGAGATAGCAAACGAGATTGAGAGATTATAGTTGTGTTGATACACAGATAGAATGGGAGTTAACTGATACCCATGACTGCTTATATGTTGTCTAAGGCGCGTTGCCGTGGCAGCGTGAATACACGCAGAGGCTATTATGGGCTTGCCTGTACGGACCGTGACCATCGCTTGATGCGATATGTCGACAATAATACGTGGGTGCAGTTACAAGCACTGGGTTACTCAAACTAGTTTTTTTTTGCGTAGAATATGCGCGCTTGAGCATTGAACGAGAACTACTGCCAGGGAGAACAATGTCGTGACCACGCCGCGAGTGCAGGGGCGGACGTCTGAGAGTGGGAGCGAACGTGACGAGTCTTAGAGACAGCAGATTAAACCCGTCAGGTGCATTTTACCGTTACAGTTGAAACTGTCATAAAACCTACCCATCCGTGGACAGCCGAAAGTGTGGGCTGTCATGTCACAGGTTATGGATTACCACAATTTTGGCTAAAAATAGCTCAAAAGATTCTCGTCTTTTTAACCGTATTTTGAGCATTGCGGGATGTGAATGCCTTCATTTCATCTTAAATATTCCCCGGTTTCCATAACAGTGACCTACCAGGTGATATCCTCAACGACTAGATGATGCTCCAAGCATGCCCCGAGTGGCTCAACACGTGGCCAATTGCCTCCTCGATTTGCACCAAGAAAATGTCAGCGGAAAAGGTTGTTATTGGCCAAATATGGCTACCGAGAGCTCAAAAAACTAATCTCAGACAGATATTTGCTCATGGATGTCGTCAAAATACAGACCATTTCGACCTAATTAGGCCTGGGTTGTCACAGTCATGGGGTACGCCAGGTTCGACTGTAGTCCCTTGGGGTGGCGTGTTACGCTTTGCATTTCGCGCGCCTGAGATATTAACTTTGTCACCTGCATAACGCTTCTTCAATCAACTCTCAGAGAGTTCAATTACTTACTTTGGTTAAGGTTCTATATAGATACCTCGCCGCTGCTTCTGATACCTTGATATAGTCATAGCCAGTTCCTCACCACCGACTGCCATATCGCTAAGAATGTTGAGACCGTCATTGTCCCGCGCAAGTGATCTGCCTCAAAACATCGCTGCCACTCCGCGTTTGCGCTCTATTCAAGCGCTTCTTCTAGCTCCAAATTTAATACATGCATAAATCTTAGGATTGCCGTTGCTGTGTCAAACGACAAGGCTTAAAGTTCAGATGCAGTACAGTGTTTTCCGGTCACCAGGCGCGTTAACGACGGGGGCTATATTGACAAATTACCATATGGTGTTGTCCATTCACGGATAATGCTCGATGACAGATGGCGGGGACCTGGCGAGATGGTGGATGCAGGAAGAAAGGGAGGAAAGCCGTTCTGCAATGAGAACATAGGACCGGGAGCTAGTTGACGGCGAGAAAATGCATCCTGATAGTAGTGCGGATGGAGATGCATCATGAGGAAGATTCAGGAGGATAACAAAATGTGCTGAATGATGATGAACATTGGGTTCAAAGTACCCTCGTATTCTGGACGATGGGGAGACCGTTTCGGAGCTCGCCAACAGCAAGAGAGCAATGAGGACATATCTTTCAGACGACCCAAGTTGCACTAAGTAACATGACACACAAACACGAGCGTGTCAGTGTTATACACGGACGCGGAGTAGGCGGGGATAAGTGGCGTGTCCTCCGCTAGGACTGGTCGCAAGAGGGGCTGACAGAATTGCGATGGGGGAGGGTAAGACCAAAGGGCGCCTTTAGATCAGAGGTATGTATATGTATAGAATGCAGAGGAAAAAGACAGCCTACAGCGAGTTGCACGCACGGGCGAAAGAACTGAACGAGAGGAGTGCACCACACACCAGCACATATTGGTCGTTTCGAGGGCATCACAATCAAGAGGACACAACAAGATGTCACTGCGAGTGAGTCCAAATAGAGACGCATAAGGTATGTAGAACAGAATAAAGAGCCCATGTGGCGCCTCAGCGAGAAAAAGGAAGCAGGCGAGGTAGTGGATATGGGAAGAGATCTACGGGTTTATCGCAATCTTATCTTATCTTTACGTTGATGGCTGACATGATTCGCGATCGGGAGGAGCGGTCCGACGGTGACGGCCACTGGTAATTTGAGTGTTGCCTCCTCTTCCAGTTCGCATAGCATCTTCATCGAAGCTCGCTCTTTACGACACCATAGGCAAGTCTACATGGACGAAATCTCTGCCATAAATACTCTACGAACTGGCCTCCGACTGAGAAAACGCGAAAGGGAAGGGGAAGGTCTGAGAGAACGACCCAGCTTTCCTCCAATGTTCAGCCGACCTTGGTAGCTCAGCCCGACGTGTCGTCTCGTACTAAATCCCTTCGCGCTCGATGACACCGATATTTCCGTCAGCATACACCGCTGGGCCTACTAGGCGCGTTATGCTCTTCTCAAGTTGTTCATGCATGGCGCAGCCGACACGATCACAAGTCGAGGGCGAACATTAGTGTGCAGCCCTACGTACTTCATGGTGTGATGGGCATGGTTTCTAGGGTGGCGCGTACGTCTGATCTTATGGACTCTGTGTTGTCTGGCTAAAGTCTCACCAGATCCCCCGCGTTTTCTCTCCCCGTGCTCTACGAGCAGGCTCCGCGCTCGTGAAGTAGCTCGTCGTTCTACACGCGAGGAACCGCGCTCAAGTCGGATGTTGACATCATATCGAATGAAGTTACTTGAAGCGCACAGTCGCCGTCAAACGAAATTGTGGTCTTACCCGCAGGAGCGTTCAATCCGGATTTTGTTCCATGTCATGCTTCTTCTGTACCTCAGCCTCTTCAGGCAATGTCATACCAGGTATAGACCTCCATGGCGCCCTTTGATTCGTCGTGCACACGACCAGCGAGAGTGCGAGCGCGCAACTTGTTGATGAATGGCGTTAGTTCAACGTGAGCACCTCTCTCTCGTTAGTTCCAATTACAGGTATCCACCGTCATGTGATACACCACTACCAAATGATACACCTAGTTTGCGGCCACTTACACTTATGTCTGGCCCGAGAAAACGGTCTTAAAAAATGTTAATATGTACAACAAAGGACAAATGTGAAGAAACTTCAAATTTATCGTTGCTGGATGATTTATTTTGGGGGTGTATCATTGTGTAGTAAATGGCATCAAAATGTATTCCACCTGTATTTCCTTTCATCCCATTTCCATTTCTCGTTCAAATTCTCCAAGACTGGGCTTTTTAAATAGCTGGAGACGATCTGCGTAGTATGGTATAACTTTTGTGCAAAACGGCCGCGTGGTGCAACAACCATGAGCGATATGAATTCAGTGTATCACATGACGGTGGATACCTGTACTACCGTCTGTCGTTGGCGCTGCGTCGAGGTTGTCATTGAAACCGCAATATTTTTCGTCTGCGGCAGCATCAACGTACCGCTCAGACTTCCTGTGCACTGCTATATGTCCACGTGCTCTTTCACAGCGCTAATCTCGTTCTAATCAGTCCAGATGTGCGCCAGATAGGCAACTTAGCACATGCACGGCCCCGCTCTATGAAAGCAGCGAGGCCGGCGAAAAACGGTCTTTGATTTGTTCGTAAAGAGGTCTATCTGTACGACGTATCTAGGGAATCAAAGAAAAAGAAAATAAACCAATGGTGAACAGGGATGGTGGGTGGGTGAGTGAAAACGCGCAAATTGCCTATCTATGGCCAGTTGAACGAGTTAGAGAAAGACTCTCGCTCGTGAAGTGCAACTCACTCACCAATGGACAGATGAACGAGTTAGAGAAAGACTCTGCTCGTTCAGTCCATTGGAGTGAACTACATGACCCCGGTTGTGTCTCAGCTGGAATGCAGCTGGACCAAGCAAAGGTCGAAGGCGGGGCCATCTCTGAGATGGTGACCCACATATCCAACCTGTGACCGCAAACCAGCCGCCACTTGGACGTGGTTTCCTGACGTCGTCTGGTGTGGATACGGATGAGAAAAGGAGGCGGGAATATAGGTATTCGCCGGCCTCGGACTTATTAGACTAGAGTAAACACATTGTTTAAACTCGATCATTTTGTTCTCTCCCTAGACTTCTCAACCGCCTCCTTACATCCACCATGCATCCCATCACACGTTCTTGCGTCCGCAACTCGACCTGCCGACCCAGGCCATCCCAGCGCACATCATACTAGCGGTGTAATGACGTGACCTTTTTTTTCGCAAGGACAGCCGTCTCGTCCATTCCAGCGCTCGCGGCACTGGACCTCGCACACCCAGTTACCTGTGGGCGCGCATAGAAAGGAGTGAGAGTGATGCAGCTGGGAGAGGATACATCATGTAGAAGTTCCAGTGTGAGTACACCGTTTTGTCGGCTAGTGAGCCCGCGTAGCCGCGCAGGAATGTCACGAACTGTTTCAATCCTTACCATCCCTTCCCTTCATTACATCTTGTCAGGTTCAAAGCGTACGCATATGGAGCATTGCCGTCGCGGAGCGCTGTAGTTTGAAATACATCTGTATAATGAACGTGTTTACCATGCTCAACGGTCTACTGTTATTTGTACACATTTTTGAAGATTCTGCTGGCCCGGTGTTTCAAAGTAGCCATCAAGATATACCTGTCCCGGTACGGGATAACATCGCTGGTCACCAATACGTTGTGGATCTTAGCAAGGTCGCAAACCATCCCTTTCAGAACTCGCGAGTAAGACACATTGTAGATGATGTTCTGGTTAACCGCCCAAGTGATCCACTGGCGCAGAATTCTCTTGTAGGATGAGGCATCACGAGGGTAGTACTAAGAGAAAAGATTAATTCCTATACCATATCATATGGACCGCAAAGAACGAAGAGACTTTTACGTACAAGCCTTGCTATGCTGACCAGGAACTCTAACAAATCTGTTTCCCCGATCCCTGCCTTGTTGAACACCCGTAGATCCACAGCTAGCAATGCATTTGTGATGTTGGAAGTTGTTCTTTTCAGATTAGGAATCAGATACCAAGCCAGGTATTTCCCTATAAAGCGAAGCAACGCATTAAGAGTCTGCTTGGTGATAGACGGCCATAAAATTATCATACCATAGAATTCTTGGTGTTGTTGTTCCAAAAGCGAAGTTACAACCTTCGCGGTGAATCTGTCAATGTTTATATAGAACTCCTTAGAACGCGACGCATTGCGCAGGAAGTCAACCAAGGAGGCATGGTGGAAAACCAGTCGGCCATGCCGTAGTTCGACGAGCGCCGCAAGGTCAGATATAACCGACACAAGAAGCGCCCATGTATACCTACAATGGTACATATTGAGAAAGTGTTTGATTGGCGGTATCGCGTGCGTTGTCCCCTCCCGGTATATACCGGTCAAATCGTCATCGTCATCTTCCTCATATCCATGCGTTGGAAATTTGAAGTCAGGAGCGTAACGGAGTCGAGTGTGAGTTGCCGTGAAATCATCGAGGAATTTTGAAGCCAATATATCCCGTGTCGCTTGCCGGTCAGCGGCTTGATTGAGAATATGCATGTAGACTGCATCCAAATGGGAGAATGGTCCGTTACCAGTGGCTGGAAGAACACCCTGAACCCTTTCCAAACTGAGACTCGGAACGGCGGAAGAGTGTGCAATAAAACGCATCACAGTTGCGGCATATATAAACTGCCCGGACGATTTCCTCACGATCCCAAGGATGTGTGCCTCTGACGGCCAATCTGCATCAAGTAATGTCGCATGAGGATGAAATGCTCTGATCTTCTCGAACTCGGCGGTGACAAAAAGTCGGATATCATCCTCGGGACAGTATTTATCATCCAAGAAAATGGATTGTGGCGGTGAGGCAAGTTGATTGAAGGACATTATGATCTGGGGCTCCGCGCGACTCGCGACAAGTACAATGACGGGCATGTCTCCATGCGCCACAAGCTTTCCGAGGGCCTGGAGAATCTGTCGTTGCGAGGTCTTGCGCTCCCAGTCACACTCGTCGAGGCCATCGATAAGTAGCACAAAGGGCTGATGTGATGACTGATGCATGGAGCGGAAGGGGGTATAAAGGAGCAGGTCCAATTGTTCCTGGAGACTCGTCTCGCATACAAGCGGCTCGGCCAGTAGAATACTCGAGACGGCCTCTCGCATGGGGGGATAGAAGTGCAAAAGCTGGTATAGCAATGTAGGCACAAAAGAATCCGCATTGTTCCGGGAATGGTCTGCCCGGAAGAAGAAGAAGTTAGCGTGTGGCACCCCGCGTTGTTTGCATTGTTCTGCAATCGTCTGCACAATTGCCGTCTTGCCACCACCCGCGGGTCCACTCAGCCAAAATATGGGGGAAGCCAGGCCATTTTGAGCGTCTGATATCCACCTTTCGATAACACTAATGACTTCCGCCCTTGTTCCGGGATGGCACCTAACTTCGTCTGCGCGTCCACCAGAGTTAAGAATGGCATTTGGTGCTACTCTTTCATAGATTATATCCAAAACATGACCTGTAAAGACGGGTGGGAAAGGATCAGTCCAAGGAAGATCAGTAATTGTATGCTCCTAACGTAATGACGTACCGTCAATCATATTCACATTGGTTGTGTTCGTCGTGATATTGAACAGACTTTTCTCGATACGGATGTTGTTGGAATTTTTCAGTATCGAGACTACGAAAGGGAGGCCAAAGGTAGAAAAGTAAATGACAACCTCTCGTGAAACGATTACACAATTATGTATACAACGCACGCTCTAGTGGGTAAGAGCCTGTTAGTGAACTGGATAAATTCTCTTTGCTGTTATTATCTTCCTCGCAGGGCACAGATAAGAGAGTTACGCGTCGTTTAGAGGCCATTTCAGCTCAGGTAGACTGGAAAATTAGGGAGCTAGGGAGGCAGTGAGATGTGCTGTGCAGGGGGGCGGGGGGGGGAGAAGGTCAGGCAGTTGGCAGTTGGATGGCAGTACGAGTACAGTGATATATGCTAGTAACTGCTATATATATTGGTCCTTTCCAAGAATACAGTAGCAAGAGATGATGAGTCTCGTATGCGGATCTGAATGCGCTAACTATCTTGGTGGTGTTGTCTTCCATTCCTACTATTTGTGGGTGTGCGAAACGTCCGGATGCCAGAAAGGATCTCTCCCGTATGTACTGGTACGAGTATTTCTTTTCAAGCCTATTCAAATGAGCTTAATTCGTACATGCGCCTTGTGGTCTATTCGGATCTCCGGTGAGAGTCAAAGTCACAGCCTCGTGTTGCCAAAGCTGTGCCCGCACCGTACCACATGACATTCATGAACTCATCCGGATTTGAATACTGACCACCTTCCGTCCCTTCACCACGGAATCACCTCTCATGTCTGCATCGCACGACGAGCGCATCTTTTAGTCTCAATCGTGACCTTTCCAAAATGCAAGGCTCCAATGATGTTGGATACCAGCTAATATCTTGTAACACATCGCAGGGTGCGTGTCTGTAAGGCGATTGTTCACGTCTGCGTTCCGTGATAAAACGCACCTCCCAGTCTCTGTACTCGCCAATGCGAATGACGTTCATATCAGGGACAGTACCTTCAATATTGTAACAAACGTCAGCACAGCAAGCAGTACGTTGTTGTATCTCGCGGATAGATAATATTGATGTTGAGCGCTTTTCTTTATATTCTAAGAATTTCCAACACTGGATGTACTTTACCAGCGTGTTGCCCCAAATGCGATTTTGAATGAAGGAGGACGCGCAGATGACGCTAAATGTCACCCTGGAACTCGCGAGGAGGTTATGGGCCTGGTCGAGAGGTGGATGGACGCCGCTGGAAGCAATCGCATAATGTGGCTCACAGGACCTGCGGGTAGGGGAAAGACAGCAATTATGAAGACTATAGCCGAGCGTTCCGCGAATCGAGGTGTTCAAACCGTCAATTTCTTCTTTTTTTCGCGGAGATTCCACCAGAAACAGCGCTCAGCCCGTAGTTCCGACTCTCCTCTACCAGCTCTTCGAGCTCTATCCATCTTGTTTAGAGGCAGTGTCGGAAATGATTTCTGCGCGTCCGTGGATATTGGACGGAAGCATCGCGCAGCAATGCAAGCTTATGTCCAGACACTCACCAATTATTCGGCAATCGTCACCTACCCAAGCTCAAGTCATTCTACTCGTTGACGGTCTCTATGAATGTGATGTGGACGCTGAGAGCTCGCAAGGACAGATCCTTCGTGTACTAGAAGGCCTCGCGACGGAAGATGATTCACCTTTTTTGTTTACTGCTCGCCAGCCGTTTGGAGGCACGCATCCAAATGACTTTTGATCAGCTGCCATCGCAGGCGCGTTCGATTTTCCTTGGCAAAGAGTACTCTCCCGAGAAGGATATCCGACTCTTCGTGGATGCCCAGTTCGAAATAATCAAGGCGTCGCATCCGAGTAGACGTTCGCTGCCAACCAG
This sequence comes from Psilocybe cf. subviscida, assembly GCA_013368295.1. Classification (NCBI taxonomy): domain Eukaryota; kingdom Fungi; phylum Basidiomycota; class Agaricomycetes; order Agaricales; family Agrocybaceae; genus Psilocybe; species Psilocybe cf. subviscida. The sequence goes on along the minus strand of JAACJJ010000032.1, from coordinate 50,363 downwards.
CTGGCCGTTGTCTTCAGACGTTGAGGCAATTACTACGAAGTCGACTGGTCAGTTTATTTATGCCGCCACTGTGATGCGCTACATCTCTCACCCATCTACGGTTCCAAGTCTCAGCTTGGAACGGGGCAAGGGCATTGTATCAGCTGTCAACAACTCCCCTTTCGCTGAACTGGACAGCATTTATCTCCTCATTCTTGACCGAGCGAGCGATCCAGATGCTACGCTCGACATGTTGTCTATGAGTTTCCTGCGGAAAGACCACCGCTCAGACATACAAATTCTTCGTTGTTATAACTCCCGCTATAGCAGTGCATTGATAGAATCATGCGTCTCCGAACTATCAGCCATAATCCAGATTACGGAGCACGGCAATATCCGTCGTTGGCTGATTTCCTAGGCAATCATTCTAGGTCAGGCGCGTATTACATTGACATAGATGCCTTTCGAGCAAGAGTCCTTGTACTGTTTTGGAATCGATATGACAGAAGAAACATCAGTAAAGTGTATTCCATGTCAACTCCTACTGCTCTCTGTCTGACTTGTCTTCAGTTTCAAACGATCTGCGCGCCGTTCTACTCCACGGTCTTCAAAAACCAACTCCCGACGTAACATATATGCTGCTCAACTTGCCTCCACCCGACTGGATGATAGACAATGGCAGTGTGTTGATCAATTCCCTTTTATTGACCATAAAGAAACTAGTATGTTGAAACATCTCTATCCGTCTTTTTCCTCTCTGATCACCGCTTCTGTGACCCAAATGTGTAGTACTATTATGACAATATTATTCCATCCTTCCTGGCGGGTGATCTTTTTGACAGTGGCAAAGACTACATACACTGCGGACAGTGGGTATTCTCCCGATAGGTAAAATTTGTGCAAAACTCGTCGTAGGCATACAGAGACCAGCATTATGTAATTTTTTTTCTTTCAATTTTATATCCTCCTCCATTTGCCAGATTTCGAATAAAAACTTGACAGACAGCAAGAATCTGCGGGTATCCTGAGAATTGCAGAAGTATTCATTCTCCTATGCGTGTCCATTATCTGAAAAAACCCCATAGTTGTTATGCCCTGTCGCGATAATACTCGTAGTGGGGAGGCGCAATTCAAGCAAGGTCTGATGGTTCGCTGACTAAGCAACCATCAACCAAATTCGCGATAATGTGCACAGGCGGTAGTCTCAGAAGCCAGCCTCTCAGTTGTCCAGTGTTCCCCGGTACACATAGCGCGCAGTGAATAGGCACGTTGGTACATGGTGACGAGCCTGACACCTTCAGCACGATGGCAACAAATCTCACTTGTGAAATTCACTTGGCCCTGCCAAAATTCACTTCACTTCACTTTTTGCGGGCAAGTGAATTTCGCCAAGTGAAGTGAAGTGAAAGTGAAAGCGAAGTGAAATACAAGTGAGTTCCCTGGCTGGAAAAAAGTGACTTCAAAGTGAATACATTAGCCATACATTATCTAGGTGATATATAGCAGTGTTTCATGCATATAGAGGAGTGTATAGAGACGAGATACAGCATGAATCGTCCATAAATGAGTGTTTCCTTGGCATCTTATCAATTTGAAATTGATTTGACTGTCCATTATTATTCCCAATTTTGCGACGCACGTTGAATGCTCGTGCAGATAGATAATTCTAACGCAATCGGGACGCAATGAACTCGTAATTTTGGCGTATTTTGAGCAGAAAATACCGCTCCTAAGGAATATACCTGCTATAAAAGCGCATTAATCTGTACTGAAAATGTATCAGCAAGCGCTTTCGACATGATCCGATCTATTCGACGCTTCCTAGCTTATTTGGTGCGCGATGAAGACGACTACGCATCTACAATCACTATCCACCTCCTATTCATGCGGCTATGCACCCATATTTCCAAAATTGGCAATATGCTGCCCAATTTGGAAACCCCGGTAAGCGATGTCAAAGGAGCGGTTCTCGGACACCGTACCTTAGTACTACGCAAGTACTAAAGAGATTCACAAAGTAACTGGCATTCCCGTACGGAGTACGCACTGTCTACCGGATGATGCAGATATGGAAACAAGTGGAACGAGGAGCGCCAGGCAACGGAACTCTAGCAGGGCATGGGATTGCGTCATCGTCACCGAATTTGGTTGTTTATTACCAAACAGAGGCGCAAGTCGAAAAATGGAGACTGTCTCCGGTTTTGCAAATACTAGCTGTAATCATACCTCTTTGTTCATCTTGACCTTGGAATGTCCGCAAGCCCACCTTCATCCTCTGGACCAAGCACGTCCCGCTCACAAGAGTTCTGGTTCGACGACGGCAGCATAATCCTTCAAGTTGAGATGACGCAGTTTCGCGTCCATCGCGCCATCATATGCGCGAACTCGGTCGTGTTTCGGGATATGCACGAGCTCTCTGAGCCTGGTGACAGGGAAACCGCAAATGGATGTCCAGTAGTCGTTCTACACGGCGACATTGCAGTGGATTGGAATAACCTGCTCTGGTATATGTATTTCCCTGCGAGGTGCGCCTTCCGTCCTCCTCTGTCATACGCCGTACCAACTCGGCTGCATACAACGTCAGAGCTTCAAAGCGGGCAGAGCATCTCGCGTTCCCACTTGTTGTTTCTCTGCTCCGCCTTGGGAAGAAGTACCAGTTTTCGGACATATGGGCACTCGCCCTCCATACCGTGCGCGTCCAGGTCCCCGTCAATGAGCTCGAATCCTGGGACTTCGTTCTGGACGACGACATACCTTTCCACAGTGACGACACCCATATCCCTGGGTATTGGTTGGCAGACCATGAAATTGATCTACTCAACATCGCCGTGGAGCATGATATAAAGACCATCCTGCCAATCGCCTACTACCTTTGCACGCATCGATATTCGTTGGTAAGGGTTCTCGTCGAAAAGGTCTGCCAAAGCGTGTTGCGCAACCAAATACCGATTCCTTGACACCTGCAGCATCGGATTTTATCCGGAACAGGAAGCAAAGTTGACGGCGCCTTATCCACCGTGCACCCTGACGCGCTGAAAACCTTACTTGTGGGACGCCAAAAGCTCCAGTCGGCCTACAGTATTACAAGATCACCATGAGCTGGTTAACTCAGCCAGACGATATCCCGTCGGAAGATTGCGGGCGAGCACCAAAGAATATTAATAACGAGTCCCGGCTATGGCCATGTGTATGCTTGTCCGTTAGGGTAAAAAACCTTTTTATTTTTCTACCTTGTCACGATAATATAATGACCCATTGCGCGTGATAATGCTATCAAATTTGCGCGAAATGGTGCACTGCGCGCTTTTTTCGTGCTGCGCGCTATTTTTTTTTATGACATGCGCGCTTTTTTTCATGTTGCGCGCTTTTTTTTGGTGACATGCGCGCTATTTTCTTGCTGCGCGCTTTTTTATTTATTTGATGCGCAATATTTCTACCTTGTGCGTGGTATTTATTCGATTGCGCGCGCATTAAATCGTGTTGCGCAAGGTTTTTGTCTGTTCACAAAACTATTTGACCTCTGGGCGCTAAAACAAAGCAAAAAGCTTGCCGAACGTTGCCGAGCGGAGCTTGAACTCCGATCACTGCTCAACCGCGCATGGATTCAAGGGCTCTGCTGGCTTCGGGAGTGGCTCAGGAGCAGTCAGCCGTAGCCTAAAAATGTATGAGCATGGTATCCTCTGCTCTTTAATCCGATAAAATGCTCTCGAAGCCCTGTCAGGCCAGCCAGTGCTCTTAAGCTGCCCAATCGGAGTTCAAGCTCCGCTCGGCAACGTTCGGCAAGCTTTTTGCTTTGTTTTAGCGCCCAGAGGTCAAATAGTTTTGTGAACAGACAAAAACCTTGCGCAACACGATTTAATGCGCGCGCAATCGAATAAATACCACGCACAAGGTAGAAATATTGCGCATCAAATAAATAAAAAAGCGCGCAGCAAGAAAATAGCGCGCATGTCACCAAAAAATAGCGCGCAACATGAAAAAAAGCGCGCATGTCATAAAAAAAAATAGCGCGCAGCACGAAAAAAGCGCGCAGTGCACCATTTCGCGCAAATTTGATAGCATTATCACGCGCAATGGGTCATTATATTATCGTGACAAGGTAGAAAAATAAAAAGGTTTTTTACCCTAACGGACAAGCATACATGTGAGGCAGCGCGCAAACGGGCGTTCGAAAAAATCGTCACTTTGGATATGGATTCGATTAAAGCCCTCGATTGGATGGACCACGAGTGGTACTCTGAATTCTGCGACGCCTGCACGGAGAAGATTGCCGAAACGCATGAAGCGCAGAGAGAGAAGATCTGGAGGGACCTGCCCGGTTATTTTGACCTGCCACCTTGGAGCGAGTTGAAGGATCCGGAGTGTTGAAACCCTCGATCGCGCCTGTGATAGTAACAGTCATTTACCGGCCTGCGACCCCTGCACGAATACACAGATTTGACGACTCCGAGAACCTCTGGAGTTGTTACACCCTCGCTGCGCTTCGTGCGACGGCACATGCTTCTTGCGCACAGAAATGAACGCAATGCTATGGACACCGGGAGGCACAAGTCATTTTAGCACGTCGTACGCTTTCTCGAAAGTGATCATGATTCTGTACATATTATTGTCAATTTGATTTTATGATAATACTGTAGATCCAGCATATTCGTAGCTCGGTGAAGCTCCATGATAACTACATTGAGACCTAAGCCGATGGAGTCTCCTGCGGACGCGCGACCAACTTCAACTTTGAGATCTCATCCCTCGCCATCCTGTTCAGGCCATCGATGATGCCGTTCAATCCGTTGGGAAGCACCTCGACCGCGTTCGTCTGTTCACGGACATCATCAATAAATTTTCGATGCGCCATGCTCCGAGATGAGGGACATACCTTGAACACGCCCTTCGCCAACCACCCTGAAATCAGATCATGGTACAGCGTCGTCATCAGCTCGATCTGGTTCGGCGCCCTCAACAAACCCAGCACAGGCCTAAACTCCTTCCCATCCACCGCCTTCACCGCGGGCGGCAGCACCGTAACGAGCTGCCCTCCCGGCGCGAGGAGCTCGAGTCCGACGGTCTGCGTGGCCTCGATGGAGATGGAGTCGAACACGTACTTGATCGGCACGGAGGTGACGCCCGCGAGCTGGGTCTTGAGCTCGGCGGCGGGGGTTTTGCGGTCGAAGACGTGCGTCGCGCCGAGGGACTCGAGGTAGTCTTTGTTGGAGAGCGACGCAGTGGTGATGATGGGGCTGAAGCCCGAGATTTTGGCAAGTTGGATGACTGGGAGCGTACCGCGCAGAGCATTAGTTCAACAGCTGAGTGGCGGAGACTTCGAGGTGTACGTACCACACTGGCCTACTGAGGAGGCACCGCCGAGAACGACGAGGGGCGTTCCCTTGTAGATACCCTCGGTAGAAGGAGAGGTGGGAGGCGTGAGACCGGCGCCATCAGGGTTCTTCTGGTAGAGGCCGGTGTAGGCGGCGGAGAGTGCGACAGGGAGGGTGGCCGCTTGCTCGAAGGAGATGTTGTCCGGGATCTGGTAGGCGTTTTAGCACGAAGAGCGAGTGCGAAGGATGGGAAAACCTCACCCTCGCGAGCGTGGATCCGATGGCAAGAGCATATTGCTGGAAGCTCGCGTAGTCGTTGATGAACTGTCCTTGGATGAAGCTATCTCAATGTCATTAGAAACCGTCCTCGACGATGCCACAACACGACTCAAACAACAACACTTACACCTTGTCGCCCTGCTTCCACTCAGTTACGCCTTCTCCGAGCTCCTCGACCACACCTGCGATGTCAGTGCCCAGGAGGGCGGGGAACTTCTCGAGGAAGATACCGTACTTCTTGATCTTCCAGTCGACGGGGTTCAACGAGGTCGCGATGACCTTGAGGAGGACTTCGCCCTTGCCAGGCTTGGGTACGGGGATGTCGCCGACGGTGTAGTCACCAAACTTTTGGGGCAGGTAGAGCGCCTTTTGAGTGGTGGGTGCCATTACTGAGTTGGTTGCGAGCAATGGGCGAGGCGAGGGTGTTGTGCTGTGGTTGTTGAAGTCGACGATAATTGCGTATTTAAGGGTTGGAAATTGGGACCCGACATTGTGCTGGCTTTAAGATAACGCGCCATCGGTGCTGAGAAACACGAGGAATGACGAAGAGGTCTTGGGAGCGGGTGTCCCTTATTCAGCCCTGAGAGTGTCTGACTGAGCATCGACAGTTTTGGCTGGCGCGAAGCGGGAGTAAATTTGAACCCACGAGTCTTACTAAGACAATGATGTCACACAGCGGGCATTTCCATGAAAGCCTGACAGACAAAGGCGGTGTATTCGTTGGGTTCTTTTCAAAAAGCTTGATCATTACTGGCATTATAATACTTGGGGTATATTTTGTAAATACCCAATGGCCCTTTGTTCTTTCAAAAGCATCAAAGGAAGTTCATCTTCTACTCGGTTGGTATAGGCAGAGTATTTCTTCAATATACCCAGCCTTTGACCACGCTTTCACCGCAAGCCTGTTATGGCAATGCCCGTTGTGTCAGCAAGCGAACGCTTAAATCCTAAAATAGGGGCTGCCGGCCATGGGAGATTAGATTTCGACGGCTGGTCATTACCCTGATCCCGAAGCTCATTTCCAAAGAGTGTGTGACTATGGGTCTTGAGAAGCCGGACATTCAAGTTTCCAAATGACTGACTATAGGCGAGAAGAATCGATCTGAGGCTTAGACTCGAAGTCAAATGTCATGCTTCCTAAGTACCACTGTGAAGTTTTGAAATGACGGAAATTATGATCTGGGGACCTGTCTGATACCTTCAGTGCCTCAGTGAGGTTCTGAATATCCAAAACATGGTAATTTCTCGAAACGTAGCGAGCAGCAGTTCCGTGCAAGTAGTTTGCCTGAGGAGGCATGACTCTCGACATAAATCTAAGAGCCTGTTTGGCTCCCCGGCTTTCTCGAAGCGCTACAGCCAAAATGAAGGCGTATGCTCCGCCTTCTGAGAAGGGGCCCTTCTCCCTTGACTATCAGAACAACTAATTCAATCTCCTCCAGAAACTCTGATTGTTTCTTTGATCAAGGTCCCATCAAAATGTCATTCTCATGGCCTTCGCAATGCCCGACGCTTGTTGAACGATGCCCAACGCTGTTGGGCGCTGCCCCGCCCTTATATCCCGCTACGGTATTATCAGCTGTTGTATCTTAGAAATACATCCATTTTCTACGAGTATAATTTCAATTATGTTCCAAAAGCATAGCCATAAGAGTGCCAGTGTTAGACTCATATTGGAGCAAGTAAACTATTCTCAACATCGACGACGACGCTGAGCTGCCTGTTGTGAACGCCCCACATATTACAGTGCCTTGCATATTGCAGTGCAGTAACCAGTTCCGTTTTCTGAGAAAATTGTTTGCCTTTGTTTGTCCGTGACCAGAGTGACTGACCTGGGTTGACTTGGTTGCCTGCAGCCAGGGGCAGGGCAACGGAAGCCATTCCCGGACAGCCTGGGTCAGAAAGACTGTCGCAGAGACTTATTGTTATCGTTTTGTAGCTATCTAGTAACTATTTACTTTCACTATGCCTCGTCGCATCCCGGACAATGTTCGTGAACAAATCGTGCGGTGGGATGGGGAGGGGAAACAGGCACCTGAGATTGCTCATGCTGGCTGCAGTGTCCGGACCGTCTTCAACATTTTGGCACTCCATCGTGAACACGACACGGTGGCGAACCCGTTTGCGAGGCAGCCGGGACGGAAACGAGTCCTCGACACAGGCGACCTGATTTACCTTACTTCTTTGATAGACGCAAGGCCCAAGATATACCTCGATGAACTGCAGGAGCAGCTCTTACAGGCTCGCAATGTGGACATCAGTATAGCAACAATTTCTCGCTCACTACGTAACTGGGAGATCACAAATAAAACCGCATCCAGCTCTGCCATTGAGCGCAACGAAGAGCTGTGTGCAACTTGGCAAGCGGAGTATGGCGATATTCCGGCCGAATATTGTGTTTGGCTCGACGAAGCAAGCGTGGACAACAAGACATATCATCGCAAGAATGCTTGGAGCAAAATGGGCTCTGCCGCTGTATGTCGTGCAACATTTATTTGTGGGACACGCTATTCCGTCCTCCCAGCATTGACATCGGAAGGCATTATGGCTCTTAATATACTTGAAGGGGCAATCAATAAAGAGCGCTTTATTCAGTTTGTAAACGAACAAGTTGTGCGTCTATCTAATTTTTGATTGCCCATAATGTCTTGCTCAATTACAGTTTAAATTTTTACAAGGCCCCACGATTGAACCCATACCCCGGCCCATGGAGCGTCGTGATTCTAGACAATTGCGCAATTCACCATGATAACGAAATTGGAGCGATCATTGAGGGGGAATGCGGTGTGTTAATATTATCATTGTCACGAATTTCTGGACCTTATCCTCATTCTTTTTCTCGTTCTTTAGGCGCAAAACTCGTTTATTTACCGCCATATTCTCCTGACTTCAACCCCATTGAACAAGCCTTTCATTCAATCAAATCCTGGCTTCGAAGGAATGAGTCACGCGCCACTTCCGACGACCGACGAATCTGGATGATTCATCAGGCAACAGATGCCATCACACCGGAAATGGCAGAAGGGTGGATCAAAAACTGCGATATTTGATAACTGACGAAGTATGAAGTACGACTACTACTCAAAGATGACATGATTGAGTCATATGAAAACCGATTCTTTGAGCCACTGGACTATACAATTAGAAGGTTGAGGCTTGTAAGTGTGCCATACGAGCGTGGTAACCTGATGTGACGCTTGTGACTTTGATGATCAATTGACGATAAAACAATAGCTACAAACAGATTTTGTGAAACATGAACTGCACTGCAATATGCAAGGCACTGTATGCTTGGCAATGCGCTGTCCATTTCATTTACTGATGGGAAATCATGCATTTGATGGCCAGGCACTTCGGCACCCCATCGCCGACACGGAGTGCTGGCTAAGCCAAATGGCCTAGAGAAGACCGGGGAGCCAAACAGGCCCTAATGTATATATTTTAGATTGGCTTGAATCTGAGCGGAATTCGAAGTCTAACCTGGAGGATAAAGGATTCGTTTGGAAATTTTGTCATCGATACCACCATCTCCATTTGTGGTAGGTGCGTGCCTCCACATTCGCAAACATACCGGAGGGCCTTGCATACTCCGCTCCCCATTATCGTGTCATTAGAGATTGGACGTTGTCGAAGGCAAGTTGAAGATAAAAGCGCTCGTCCAGACCGAAGCTCCCACGAGAATATCGCCCGCTTTGATAATCTTCATTGTTCCTTCGCGCAAATGCGTTTCGGTCCCCCTCGCTATAAATGTAGAGTCTACTATTTCCCAAGTTGCGATATTGGAATGACACAAATGATATATTTAATTACCACTGCCTCTAGTCTTCCAACGTTAAGTGTGATGATTTATAACACTGGTGGAAAAATTGCAAACCACCAACGCCACCTCCGATAGAATGAGTAATACTCTTTACCATGAGGTATGTCCGTGAGATCCATACCCGGATCCGAATTCTTGACAAAACTAAGAACATCATTCGACAAAGAATGTGTTTGTATGTCTTGATGTCATCGGATAGTTCAAGAGACATATTTGTTAATCAGATGGAGGCAAGGCAGATGGGAGTCCTTTAACTGATCAGTCTCCTTATGGCATGCATTATGGTGCGCAAGATGTAGTTGCACGTGGGAGAGTCTCTGATTGTGTTAGAGACGGGCGTGTGGGGCAACATATGTCTTATGCCAGGAGTTGGCTTTTGAAGATTACCAAGTAGCACAGCAAGTGCATCAGCATAACCTAGTGACTAGTCAGAAGGAAAACAGGGGGAGTCAACATTGAAAACACGTCACCATGAAAAAAAATATTTGCCATACGAGGCCGCCTTTGTTTGTCATGAAATTTTTGGAAAACCTGTGTGGTAGATGCACAATACGCCCATCTATATGTCAAGTCATTTATCGTGTCATTGAATAAGTTTATGAGCGGGAATAATCAAAATACTGCGGCGGTGTATCAGTGAGAAGTGGTGTATCACATGACGGTGGAAGATTGTAAGCGATCAGCCAGAGATTCCCACTACCTTTTGGAGTAATCATATCTCGAATTTCAAAAAATCTGAGATCACAAAAGTCCGGGGTCTGGGGTCCGGGGTGAGCTGTCCGGAGTGGCGGTTTACAGCAGACTGATAATATAGAGGTATAAGTATGCTGGTAGTCCCGTCTGCAGCTGGCGCCAGTGCACTCTTCATACCCTAGGATGGGTTAACAATCATTTTACTGCGAAAAGGGTGTATATCATAGATATCATATTAGGGTCCCGAATCAGCGCACTAGATCGTTTTGACAAATAAAATTTATGCTATGACTGATTTAAAATGACAACTAGCATGAAAATCGATCGATATGTCTTTCCGCGCCAATGTCGCGCCTTGTACAATGATTTTAGCGCCAGGGCCGACCGTGGGAAATCGCCTGTGGTTTCGATCCCCGGACTCGAATAGTGCTTCCAGTCATGATTCTTGACACAAATGATTGAGATGACCAGTGTGGCTCTAACGGGCTCACCTATGACTGTACTGGCCCTGATTTACTGAGAAAATACCATAAATAACCGACCCCTCAATGCACAAAATGGTGTACTTGACCCCGGACATGAATAACCCTGTATTATCTGGTATATTGGGTGGCATGATTCCGGTCAATTTGTTTTTTATACGGTGATGTTGGATATGCATAGATCTCTATTAAAGGTGTTTTCACGTCTGTCCTTGATAAACCAACAACTCCGGACTCCGGACCCCGGACCCCGGCCTCCGGAGTTTTGTCAACTTTATAAGATTTTATGTAGTTTACAGGAAGGAATAAGGAGATTACCCCAGATTTCGCATTTCAGCCTCTCTCGCAGAATCCCAAACTCGCAACCTACAGCTAGCGTGTCCCACCGTGTTTGTTTTGTGTTTGGCACGGCCAGTGACATGCAAGTTCATCGTATCACTTGGGGTATGTTGCGAAGGCGCGTACTAGTTTGGTTATCAGATGACTTCCCGTAGGAAGCAAGTCCGGGACTACATCGTGACTCATTGTTTCCGTGCATGTTCCATGCGTCAGTCTCTCACTCTCTGCCCCCGCATTCCTTTTCTCATCTCATAATGTGGTCCTGGGTTGAATCTTCTACCACTCCACGTGACAATTCACGTCTACTAAGCATCCCTTTTATCTCTCATAAACCTCAGTGTCCCTATGCGCAATATTCTACACACATGGAGACTAATACTTCCCTAGGTGTGATATTGCATTGACACGAAGAATATATTCGATTACCGCCACCCCTAGTCTGCTAACGTTCAGTCTGAGGATTTTATATGCTTCAAAAGTTGAAACCACCATTTCCAACTCCACCTCCGATAGAATGTGCCACACTCTCTAATATGAGGTATCTCCGGGAGATCATCGTCCCTTAACGGCGAATAACTCAACACACATATAAAGAGAATTCGACGAAGAATGCGTTTGTATGTCTGGATGTCATCGGGATAGTACTGTGCAGTTAAGAAACATATTTGGTAATTAGATAGAGAGAAGGCACATGGGAGTTCGTTAACTGACCAGTCTCATGATGACAAGCAAGTCGTAATGGTCCCTAAAGAGGTAAGCCGCGCGAGTGATGGGCGCGTGGAGCAACATATGGGTGATGTCAGGAGTTGGCTTTTGAAGGTCACTAAGTAACCCAACAAGCGCATCGCCGTGAACTAGTGATTAGTCAGACGGACAATAGTAGGAGTTGACAATGAAAACAGATCACCATCACCAGTATTGTCTATTATATGCTTCCGCCATAACACTGCCAAAACCTTTGCCCTGAATGCATCTATGTCAACCCAATATCGCCCCGACCTTCCCCGATCCCGAAGAAAATCATCCAGGGACGCATGATAGAAGCGAAGATTGCCATGTTTATAAAACGTGACAATGGGTGATAGCTGGGAGACGCATGATTCCACTAATGCTTTAGTGTAGCGAGAATTGTACCAAGCAAGGAGGTCCATACTTGTAGGGGTTAGCATCACCAGCATATGCATGGACAAGATGTCACGCGTGGCATCCTCATCATTCGCTCGGTCAAGTATGAAGGTATAGATATTGTCGAGGTTGGTGAATGGGGAGTTGTTGACGGGCGGAACAATACCCATAACACGTTCCAAACTCAGAGTCGGGACAGTCGATGGGTGCGAGATGTAGCGCATCACGGTGGCCGCATAGATAAACTGACCAGACGACTTTTTCACGACGTTTTCAACATCTGAAGGCACAGGCCAGTGTTTCGGGAGCGAAGATGCGAGAGGATGCGACACCTTGATTTTGTCAAACTCGGCAGTCACAAAAACCCAAACGTCCTTCTCAGGCAAATATTCATCATTGAGAAAGATGGTCCGTGCCGGCGACGGCAGCTGATTGAAAGTCATCTGGATATGTGCCTCCCGACGGCTGGTGACAAGCAAGCGGAACGGAGAGTCATTCTCCATCACAAGGCGCTCGAGCGCACAAACAATCTCGCGTTGAGAGCGCTCAGCATCGACATCACATTCGTCGAGGCCATCGATAAGGAGGATTATTCGGGTGTTGGGTGATGATTGACGTATAGTCGGGGCGAGCATGGAAATGAGTTTGCATTGTTCTGTGATGCTTGTGCCCAATATCAGAGGATGCGTTGAGAACCTCTCGGCTATGGCTTCAGATAAGGCGGAGTCAAGTTGAAGGAGCTGGTAAATGAGGGTCGCGACGAGTGGCTGCGCACTCTTGCGGGTGGAATCTCCCCTAAAGAAGAAGAAACTGACGATGTGAGCATCTCGAGTCGTAGAGCGCTCGATGATGGTCTTCATAATCGCCGTTTTGCCCCCGCCCGCGGGCCCACAGATCCAGAGGATGCGGTGTACCTCCGTCGAATCCATCCATCGTTCGATCAGACCAATGACCTCCTCACGCGTTCCGGGGTGGCACTTGGCATCGTCCGCGCGTCCCCCCTCGTTACGAATGGCGTTCAGGGCCACACGCTGGTAAAGCACTTCCAGTGTCGGTCCTGAAAAGAGACCAAGATTGTTGGATATCAATCTAAATCCTAACAGTATGACGACCCACTGCTTGGTGTGTTAATGTTGGCTGTAAAATTCTTGAATCGGATGCCATTGGCGTTTGGAAACACGGAAGCTGCGAAGATGCGTATGTCGATGATGAACACAGATATGGACAACTGATGAAACCGTACTCACTGTGGACTGTTTTAGAAGATGCCATCTGGTAGTCGAAATCGTTAGTAGGTTGGGTGCTCATTGTGGGTCGCAGATGTTGCAGCCAATGATCATGAGGTGGAGATGGTGGTCTGGATGTGAACTTCTGAGAACTAGGATACCCGAGGTTAATTTATCTGCCATTGCGCGGACATCGTGGGCACCATGAGCCATGAGGCTATGTATTCGATTCGTCCCATTTTGGCTGCATGTATTTTTGCTAGATTCCAATTATAACGGTTGTATTAGCATGGGAGGAGATGGTCTAGGGCTATCTCGACGGCAAGCCGGCATGTATTGCTCCGGATTGCTACATTGGAATTCCGATCCAGGCTCCTAAAACCACCCTCTCGTATCTCGACACCTCATCACATCCTAGAAATATGTAGTTGAACGTATAAGCGAATGGATGAGAGAAAACTGGAACATTTCTGAGTACTTTGATAGGTCACATCAAGTCACTAATGCACTTCGCAGCCGTCATCAGCCGACAATGTGCCGACTTTGAATAATTCAGCCTAGTATGCGTGACAAATCCTGTGTTCGAAGGCAGCTCCATTGACGTCTAGAATTTATACGCCTCTTATAACAGTGTATAGTCCAGCCATTCAGCTCTGGTGTAGGTGGGTGAGAACGAAATAATCAGAAAACGGCTGGGTGATCATGATGTTTGTGAATCCCTGCTTTTCATCCACATGTACTGATTTCCAACGCATTTGTTGGCGCTGTCCTCGTATAAGGGCTCACGGAAAGGTAGTCGAGTTAAAAGTGTTCATTGAGTTTCGATGGATGGAGATTGCTCACGACACTGGCTCGCCTTCGACGAATTCATATGAGAATGGGAAAGGACAAGGTGAGAGATGCTTCCGGGGTGCTGCACGGAAACGAAAGCAGGAGGCGGCTTGGGTGGGAGGTTTGTATCTCCTCGATACAGGCGAGTACAAGCGCCCAGTCGAACATAAGTGGTAGTAGATAGCGCGGGTTTCAGAGGTCAAACGAACACGGTGCGATATTACTTGTCAGAGTTGGTGAAGGAATGTGAGGGTGTTCCCTGTGTCGCTCGACGGTATCGATGACGTTGACGCAGACATTCAGGACATGAGGCTTCGTAGGGACTCTGCGGCGGTCCGGATGGTATGACACAGAAGCAGAGGAGGCAGAGGGTGGAATCGAGAGGATCTGTATAGTTGTCGACGCGTGTTGGTTCGCTTTCCTAGGGGGTGGGATTGATGGCACTGCCTTCGCACTTGTACGATTGGAGCACATGGACGTACGCAAAACATGCCATGGGAGCTGCGATGCGTAGGTGCAAGCATGAGGCTGTGATGTTTGTACTTTGGCAAAAGTTTCGACGGTGAGCGCATGCGCACAATCGAGTGGAAAGAGAGAGGTGCGAGTACAAGTATAGGTTGTAGATGGCATACATTTTGATATTGAAGGGTGAAGAGGCGGCGTTTGGGGTGAATCTGACTGGACAAGATAGGTCGAATGGTTGTCACGTAACTCCTATCGATGTTGTCAACTATACCGCACTTTTTGAGCGACTACATCCAGCTTACGAAAACGACCATATTGGCCGCATTCAAATTCTTGGGACTTACACGAGCGCGACATTAATATTACCTTCATTACATAATCCCGCTCTCTATGTGTTCGCAACACTTCGTCGACACAACTCAGTCTTTTATACTCGACTGAGTTGTGAGTACACTCGTTTATATTCCCGTATTATTACTTACACGTACCTGCAGATCCTTAGGTACTTACTTATCTAATATAGTCTTTTACACTCGACTGAGTTATCCTTAAGTCTACGTGTTCCCGTTCAACACAGATGCACACACAAACGTGACCGGTTAGATAGTGAGAATTGGGTCGAATTATATTGAACTGAATGCGCCGAGTGGGAGAAGTGTGAGTCACTGGACCATGAGCCGAGGGTGCCTCTATAGTCTCGCTGTGCCACTGAATGAGCCCGAAAGTGGGGTGTATTCAACTAAGTCCTATTGTACAATTTTGGTGGCTTTCATAGTTCTCAGGCCATCTCTTGAAGGTTGTGTACCTTCATCATCCTCTGTTATCACTGATTCGACCTTTCTTTGTTTCATAAATACCTCCATTGTATACCGCCTCTCGTGTTTTAGGCCGCGACATCCGCAAGTCCGCTCCTTTGACATTGCGTTTGATGGTGAAGATGCGCCTCGCGTTATGTATTTCGCTGTAAGTAGTGGATTATGACAATGATTCACTTTACACTACACTCAGTCTTGTTACTCTCAGATTTACCTGTCGAGTGTGTGATTTCATGACATCCCAGGGACATATTTCGTCGCTTGCAATTGCTGGGCTTGCAACGGATGGCTTAAGCTTCTGCAATTCAGCTGTCTACAATATCATACATACGATGGCTATGTAGATATAAATAGCCGTGTTCACGCCCAAGTTGCTGCAAGAAGATTTCGAACGACTCAGGAATCGCGGCGGTATCAGACAATCAAAGCCACCCTTCAGGGCGACCCACCACATTGAAGATTGATAACTTACCGGCACGTGGTAGCAGACAAAGTATGTATGATATGGGTAGGGTCAGCGTATCGGCAGAAGCATGGACACCGAAAGAGAGACTGAAGACCTCCGTGCTGAGTCGGGACTGAGCCGTTTACCGAGTGGTCGAGACCAGATGCGCGCAGAGGCATAGGGTTTAAGGAAATTTTCTTTGACCGAGCAGCGGCAGAGAGGTTACTTTGTGTGTGTTAAATGAGGATGATGGCAGAAAGCTGGGCGTTTGATTCAAAGATCACCCTAAGATGATCTCTGAGGTCGTGCCGCAGTCTATAAATGTAATCAAATGTGATCATAAGTCTATAAATGTAATCAAATGTGATCATATCAGCTACACGTTTAACTGCACGCCCGTTCAGCGTCGCCTCTAGCCGTACTTGACGCAAACGTTCATCACCCTTTTAACTTCTTACTTTCTGACAGATCGACTGCTATCCGCTTCTAGAGGCTATTGTCATATGATTCCACCAGAGTTGTACCGGGGCATAATCGACAACTTGCACCACAGCCATGACAGAGAGACTCTACTCTCCGCGGCTCAATGTTGCGCAATTCTACGTACGGAGAGCCAGCGCGTGCTGTTTCGAAGCACGACTGGGATGATATGGTACCGTGCAGACCAGGTACACCGACACAAGATGTTCCTGGAAGCCATCCACCGCGCGCCGGGGCGCTTAGCGCCCTATGTCGAGGAGTATAAACAACTGGCTATCGGATGGGAGCCTGGATTCATGCATGGAATGGCTACAAGTGAGTTTTCAGTGCTCATATTTGCCGTAGTAAAGATGATTAACTAGTTACTGCTGCGAACCATGATACAGGGTTTCCGGACTTTGACGAGAGGACAAAAGTCTACGAATTAACCACACAGGCGCTTCCTCTTATGACAAATTTGACGATTCTATGTTTCTCACCTTTGCGCGCAAATCCATCGGCACATATTATGCGTCAATGCACCTTCCAGCTGCAGGTGCTTGAGTGGTGGCAGCCGGGATGCGAAGGCGAACTCATTTCCACTTTCTTTCCTCATCAAAGTGTGCTTCGCCATATCACCGTAGCCTGGACCTCGGACACAAGACTCCCAACTAATATACTTCCGAACTTGGCATCACTCCGGGGACCGCTACTTACCCTGATTGTATTCACAGAAGCCATGGGTCCAGGAAGACTTCTGGCGTTCGACCATGTTGATGGTCCTTCACCGATATCTGTACATAATAGGGCACAACGCCTAACAAAGGCGTTTTCTGGTCTCAGATACCTACGTATGCCCTCCATGAATACTTTTGAAGATCTCTTGCGGGCGATCCGTTTGTCTGACTCTATCACCTTACTCGAAATAACCGTTTGGGATACCAGGGTACGTGGGAATAATGACCTATATACCTCGAAGCGGAGCAAGCACGCGAAGTCTGATTTGTATATGCTTCATTTATTGCTTGTAGCTTGTCGAACTGCGGCGGCATCTCCCACGGAATTTGCAGGGGCTTGTTCTCAGAGCCTCTGAACCTCGACAACGCCAACTTTCTCATCAGGATAAGCAAAGGGCTGCTTTGACCGCCTTTAAAAAATGCACTTCCTTGCAACATGTGGATTTCTGTCCACTCAACACATCACACGGCTCGAGAATCCTTCGCACCAGTCACCTCGCAGGAGAATTACATGACAACGCTCTCACCTTTGTCAACCACAAAACAGATTGGTGGAAGGGGCACATGACGGACAACTATTGATTGTTTGCAATTTGTACATTTCTATGTGGCCGTTGGTCATGTTGACCATCTATAATCGAGGAGCAGCGCGACTCAACGGTAGTGTGGGTTCTGGAATTCAATTACTTTCATCGATAAATGAATCCAAAATCTAAGTCAGTGCACTACAATTTGTGTTCGCCTGATATAGTAGTAGCTACATGAAGAAGGAAGTCATACACTCCTATGATTACCCCACGTAGAGGTCTTTTCGTATGTACCAGTTTTTTATGCCTCCACTACTCTGCGTTGTTATTATTCATTATATTAACGCAGCTGTTCAGATGTCCATTCATCCACCATGTGGATCAAAGTCAACGGTCTCCTCCATTCCACGTATCGCGATCATGCGCTATTGTCTTGTGCTTGGGGTGTACCTGCGTTATACCAGTGCATACATGAACTGTAGATCTATGCTAGACGGGAGATATCTTGGAGAAATGTACAGCTTAAAGTTTTGCATCGCCTTCAGCTTCAAGGGGAGGCTTCGCACTTGGCATACGCCTAAATCAACAGGACCGATGTTCCATACCGGTGCCGCCCTCGATAACACGAAAACGCGACTATGTTCGGGGAAAACTTGTCAAATGGCAAGTCGCGTGTCCTAATGGGTTTGTGTCGAGATGTGTATCCAGGATATTTTCCGGCGGTCTCCTGAGCACCCATAAAGTCTCGGCATTGGCTTGGCCCCACGAGCGATGTCCTTGGACACCCTCTAGCGGTCCATGACGTCCCCGGTGCGCATTCCGGAACGAGCGATTATCAACAGAGGTTAAAGCTCGGTTAATAAACGGATGAAGTAACGACCCAAGCCACACACTCAATATCAATATGAGTTGCCGAATGCACCGTCCGATGTCGGTTGCAGACCAAGTGCCCTCTATGACCATGCAAAAAAACTCTTGGACCGCGTCTTGCTGGATACGCGCATGTAAAGGTATGGGTTGAGGTACGTTGTGGAGTAACCCGAAGGTGGTCAGTCGGGTCATCCGGGGTGATCGATTTTTGCGTGGGGCCTATTTATACGCGCGCGCTTACCCCCCAACTGGATCCCCAGGATCTCTCATATTCTCTGCATCAGATACAACTCGGAAAAGATGGTCTCCTTCACTTCGCTGTTTGTCATCGTCGCTACTGCGCTCACTGCTTTCGCTGAGCCCATCCCCGTTCCTCAAAACGTCACGGCGCGCGCGGGTACGCCCAGCGCCACTGGCACCCACGACGGCTTCTACTACTCGTGGTGGACCGACAACGGTGCGCAGGCCACCTACACCAATGGAGCTGCTGGCCAGTTTAGGTACTGTCAATGTGTCTTGCTGTTGAACGCGTCGAATCGCGAGGCTTACGCGTCGTTTTGTTTAGCATCCAGTGGGGAAGTGGAGGCAATCTTGTCGGTGGAAAGGGATGGAATCCCGGAACGACCAGCCGGTAAGCAGCTCGCCATATGAGTACCCCTATGTGTGGTCCAATATTGACGCCCTGGCACAGTGTAATCAGCTACTCGGGCTCATACTCATACAACGGCAACTCCTACCTCGCCGTGTACGGATGGACGCGCAACCCGCTAATCGAGTACTACATCGTCGAGAACTTCGGTACCTACAACCCCTCTTCCGGTGCAACGAACAAGGGCTCCGTCACGCTCGACGGGTCTGTGTACGATCTCCTCGTGTCGACGCGCACGAACCAGCCCTCGATCGACGGCACCGCGACGTTCCAGCAGTTCTGGAGCGTGCGCCGCAACAAACGCACCGGAGGCACCGTCGACGTGCCAGCGCACTTCCGCGCGTGGGCCAATGCGGGCATGAACCTCGGTTCTAACCATAACTACCAGATTGTCGCTTGCGAGGGATACTTCTCGACTGGATCGTGCACGATCACTGTCAAGGAGGGCAGCTCCGGCGGTGGTGGTAGCACTACCACTCCCCCACCTTCGTCGTCGACGTACACTCCTCCCCAGCAGACAACTACAGCTCCTCCTACCGGTGGCTCGTGCGCGGCCATCTGGGGCCAGTGCGGTGGCCAGGGATGGAACGGCCCCACTTGCTGCCAGTCTGGTTCTACTTGCAAGTACAGCAACGCTTGGTGAGTGTCTGCTTGTCGTCGTTAGCCTTTCCGAGGAAACTGACTGGGGATAAATCTTACAGGTACTCTCAATGTCTTTGAATGGAATTCTTTCTTAGTATCACGGTCAATTCGTGGTTATGATCTTCGTTCAAAAGTGGTTGTATTGTATTTGCTGGTATATGTTCATGGCTCGTTACACGCTCTCGGAATACACATGTTCTCTCATAACCTTCCTCCATCTTGTCGTGAGGTCGGGATCTTCATGTTTCTTCATTACCTCGTTTGCTATAAATAGGTGAAGTGATTCGAACATGGATCAACTCACTAAATACTAAGCAGTGCACCCATAATGCCGCGAGTAAAATTTTCCGCAAAGAGTCAAGTATAGTTACCATATCAGTAGACTGATTGGATCAAGAGGAGAGGAAAGAAATGGCTGCCAGGAACAAGGGGGAAGAACGAACAGACAATGAATGCGAACTCGTCATACTAATCTCGGCTAAAGCGGCAAACACCAATTACAACTCCGCCCATTGAATTTTGCGTGTGCACATCGTAGTACAGTACTCCGCCCTGCATCGTCACTACGAACCAGCTCATAGTTGTATCTCTCCTCAAAATCACCTAATAACGGCCCCAAAAACCTCATATTGCAATATCAGGCTTATATTACGACCAGCACAGAGTTTGTGGCCTTCAACTTGTCGTACGCGCGACCAAGGTGTGTCTCCTCTCTTCTTTCTCTCTTGCAATGTCGCCCATCTCCATCCCTGATGCTTGTGCATAGTCCCGATGCGTCATCACTTCGCGCTGCGCACGCGCCGTTCACTTGAAAAATAATGCTTCAGCATCTCCCTCCTCTACCTAGCCACGTTCCCTACATGAAAATGCTTATAACATTGTTTAACCGCTCTAGTGATACCCAGCCTACTAGTCTATCGAGGACGACGAAGACCATCACCTCTCTTTCCGCAGTCCTGCCTCCCTGCCTCCCGCATATACGCAACCGTTCACCCATATCCAACCGTTTCTTGGCGCTTGCACTCTCCCTCGTCTTCGTGGTCACGCTTCTCCGACGACGGGACACGTCTCGCGGTTACATGCTTTTGTTAATGCGCCAGCTTCGACCGCTCCACCCTTCGCATGAGCCCCTCGGAGATGACCATACGTGCACCTCTACACTTATTCTCTTATCGCGTAGGGTCAGCGCCTTCAGTTTCTCGATCTCAAGAGATCTCAAGGATACTCGTTGGCGTCAGTATCAGGCGAGGTTTTACGTGCATATCCGAATCTCCCGTGGAAACCTACAGACTCGACCTGGCCCTCTATTTTCGTGTTCACGCCCAGAAGCACAAACAAGGACTCGACTACCGGACGGCCGTACTGCCCCTGCCTCCCTTTGCGTCCTCATTCTTCACATCGATCCCGCCAGCGGCGTCGACATCGGCATCAATCGTGAACACACTCGTCCTTCCAACGGGTCCTTCTGTTTTAGACCCCGGGGTTGTCGCGTCTCGCCCCTTTTTAGATTCAGAGATATGTCCAGTATAGCAATTCTAGTATCCGACTTGCCGTGCACGCGAACCTCAGGAGCATTCGTCGGCGGCGTTCGTTTATTTAAGGTGTGTTCCTCTCTTCCCTTTTTTATTCTTTTCTCTAGTTGTCACCCAACTCCATGCCCACCGCCCGTTTCTGTGCTCTCCAGACGCGTCGTTGGCTCGTGTTGTGCACGCGCTGTTCCCTCGGGGAATAATGTTTGGCTCGCCTCTCCGTTTCATTGGCACGTCCTCCACATGAAATGCTGATCTCGTTCTCTGGATCTAGCTGAACCCACCACTAGAACATCGAGGATCACGAAGACTGCCACTTCGTCTTCTGCAGTCCCACCCTCCACGTATGCACAGCCATCCACATGTACCCACAACTAAACCTCGCATTCTACTCCGACCTCGTCACCACGCCTCCTCTTCGACGAGATATATGTCGAGTTGGCGCCCTCCGTTTCTCGAAGGAAGCTCAGCCGCGTTAATGACAGGCGCAGCTCCACCCCCGGACCTCACTACAAAAGCCTGCAGTGTCGATGTCGGCGTCGATCTAAATGTTCATGTTTATACCCGAACGCATGAACGAAGGTTCGACTGCTGTTCTTCCTATATCCTCATCCTCCCTGACTTTCAGGTCGACCCCTACCATGGGACCCGATATCGACTCCGGGCTCGACATCGATAGTGAGCATATACGTCCTTCCACTGCGTCAATCCGAGCGGCCTCCATTATTCCGCCGATATCTGGCACCGGTCGGTACACTGTCTCCACCATAGGTCGTCATTCCCATTCGCACACGGAGCGGAGGGAAGACTGAATCCAGACGACAGTGGCGCTCTTTGCAGCCTCGTCGCGCAGAACGGCACATACATGGAGCAACCTTCGCTGCTACGACCATCCCTCCGCCCAGGGCCACCGGTAGCGTCCACAGCGCGCCCAGGAGGGCATGGAAAGCGAATCACCAAACTACGAGATTGGGGAGATGTGAGAATGGGCTGGAGTATCAGTCCATGTGCTCTCAGAAGTGCGCTGCGTATCGTTTAAGAAAGCGAGGAGGGGTGTCACATGGACCGTTTCCAGAAACATTTCCGTCATGGTCGCCGCTCCTGGAACGGAGAAAGCAGACGGACTCAGTGTTAAGGACTCTCTCGGTTGAAGAGTACACGGGCTCAGGAGATGATTCGAGCGTGAACTCGTGGCAGCACCAAGTTGACTTCCTCCAAGGATGACTTTGGCATCGCCGTATCTTTTGAAGGAGGAGCATGCAAGGAGTCCATTTTTGCCTCGTCTATCCTTCACGCCGTTGCACCATTTCCTTTCTATCACTCGCTGTTGTCGTAACGAATGTGCCTACAGATGTGCTCTCCATACTCCAGACTCGCTGCGACCTCCTAACTTCCAAACTGATCCGCAGGTGTGCTCAGGGGCTGAATCCGAACATCCTCAATACTCAGCATCATTTCCGACCATCAGCCAGAGAACGCGTCTCGTCTGCCTGGTCTCCTTTTGCCTACAGTGGTGTGATAACCGGATCTAGCGCGCCCGGCAAGTAGGCAACTTTTATTGGTATACTTCTATGAACTGTTTGAGGGCGGCCCTCATAATCACTGTGAGGGGGATACCCGAATAAGCAGATCAGAAGGATCGCAAGGGGGAAGAAGAATGATACCAGCCACTCTGACTGAGATCGAAACCCAAGACGAAATGAAGTCATCCCAGCCATACCTGTCACATGTACTCTATCTTCTCGCTGTCAATAAACACACGTTCACAAGCGTCAACTGCGTACCCCTTCATACTCTCGAGCGCGCGTGGAAACGACTTCGCGGGATAAGCCGAATAGCTGAGAGCACATACACCTGGGCGGAAACGGTGGGCGCTGCGAGGAGTCGTCTTGTCCGTTTAGAGAGCGACTACGCGTGTGGATATGCGGATAAGGAGCACGGTGATTTCCGCTCGTCCATGGGCGACTTGAACACGCATAGAGTCTGAAGAGAGTCGTGAGCGGGAGAGGCGGTAATTTTGGATTTGGTGGGGGTGTAGCTGGAAGCGCGAATGCGCCGTCGACAGGTGTCAAGGGAATACAGAAGATCGGGAACTAAAACGCGCGCAGAACTTGGATGAAGACGAAGTCTGTCCGAGTGAAGACGATGACAGGATATGATACTAACTAGGAGCATGCCCATCATGATAGATGACTGAGGTTGGCCACGAGAATTTCGACGCCGAGGGACCTCAAGCACGGGCTGTTAGGTTACCATATGGATCTCCCTCGCTTTGCTTTCGTCTCACCTACTTCCAGATCCTTCTCCTTTCTGGACATTTCAACTCAGCTCGTCGTTGCATCTGCGCCAGGGTATGAATTCAACCCCGCGATCCGCATTGCCCAGGCCGTTCATTTTATTTGTCGTAGTAGCGGTATACGTATCATGCGGCTCAGCGCCCCCGTTTTGCATGATTATTGTTAGCGATCTTAATTCGTCTCTCGGTCCGAAGAAAGTCGGACAAGTATGCATAGAAAAATTGGAGTTGGTCGTCGCGACTCTCGACTTGGCTCTTAGGTACAAGCGGGCACCACTAGCTTGGAGTATCTCGGTTGGTAGGCTTCCAGGCAGGTCTTGCTTGTCTCCAGCTCCCGACAAGTAATTTAGAGGCTAAAATATTCTTGACTGCTTGCTGGTCGTCAACACGATCCCCAGGACTTTCTGCAGACTAAGCATAGAGATGGCAAACGAGTGTCAACTGAAGCGCATCACAGTTGCCACATAGATGCATTGGCCGGAAGATTTTGCAGCCATGCCATCTACGTCCGAGTCTGCAGGTCCTAAGCTCATGAGCAAGGTAGTACGCCGTCTAAATCCTGTCAAATTCTGCAGTGACGAAGAGATGAATATCTCAAGAATGTCTTTTTGAGTGAGTATTGGTCTTCCAAGAAAATCGATGCCATCTGGGAACGCAGCGGTTTGAAGGCCATCACTATCTGTGGCTCAACGCTAACAATGCGGAGAAACAGTTCTGGCTGAGCGAGCAGAAGATCAAGTGCGTCCAGATTATGACGCTGTGCGGCCTTGTGCGTCGAGTCGCACTCATCTAGATTGCCAATGGGTTCTCATCGCGATGCAACAACAGAGACAGTAATTTTGAAGACGGCGAGAAGGGACTCAGAGTAACGCGGGCAAGCGGTCTCACAAGGGATATGTGATGTCAAGGACTGCGATGCAGAGGCGACGAGACGACGTGGGGTATCTCGCCCGTCTTGTAGCTGTACAGAGGCAAACTTCTGAGTGTACCCTGAATGAGATTGTATAACACTGTACTCGTGCCGCGAACAAGTGTGGAAACGCACGTGACCCCCGCAAGCGGCGCGCGACGCCCTCTGCTTTATCTCAGACAAATCTCAACAGAATTTTGTGATTACTTTTGATATATGTTGGAAAAGAGCACGTTAACCTACATGTGCAGTTGAAACCCGGTTTAAATTCACCAACTCTCGTCTATAGCAACGATATTGAATGAGCCTGGAAAGCATCCACCGCCGACAGCATCTAGTTTTTCCTGAGAGCTTCTGGAAATACAGTTTAGACCTCTCAATGATTGATAGTTGGAAGCTGCCACATGACAAATATATACGCAAATCCGCACAAACATCATTGGATTTTTCCTTCAAAGCTGAATCATATGAGCAATAAAATATGTGGTGCACTCGGTTGAGTGATTCTGTTCAAAATTCCACCTTGAAGGTCGTGAATTCCACCCAAATTTTTTCAAGCACGCGCTTAAATAGGCATATCTTGTATAACAGCACTATTCATGCATATTGGGTGGGTCTGTATTGAAAGATGATGCAAGTAGGTGGGTATTTTGTTCCGGTCACCTGTGTACCCAATGATATTAACCTCAGAGACAAAGATTAACTGCTTGTAGTGGGATTTTTTGTCTATTCCACATATGAAAGCTTATCATACATGAATTAATAGCTAGAATATTGGAACTTTTCCCTTGATTTGTTGGTAAAAATTGGTTCCTGTTAGAGTTGGGTAAAATTTTAAGACTGTCTGATATTGTTGCTGTACGCCAAAATTCCTACATATAAAGTGAAAATAAATTACATAGGACAATTAATGTATATCATGTCTTCACGTAGTAGAAGGAATCACAAAATTTGGACGAGCTTTGTTCAAGATAAAGCAGAATGCGTCTCGCGCGCCGCTTGCGGGGGTCACGTGCGTTTCCACACTTGTTCGCGGCACGAGTACACAGGATAACATTTGGTCGACCTGGATTAGGATTACTTCCCGAGAGATAGCGAGAGATGCAACACTCTGAGTGCTGAATGCTGACCCGGGAAGAGTCATTGGCAACGAAGATGCTTGTCCTGGGTTGAGACTGCAGTCTTTGACGGCAAGTGCGCTGTGGATGTGGATGTGACGACGGATGCATAGACAATTTTGATGCGACGCACGAGAGGAGCGAAGCAAGCATGTAATTATATTCCAGAGAGAGTTTAGGGCATAGACGCTCGCGTGGAGAGGTTAAAGAAAGACGCGTGCCCTGACTTGCGTCAACCTGAGCGATGAATGCGAAGAAATGCAAGGAGTCGAGGATTATGAGCGAGGGACTGGTAAGTTGGTGGATATGGGAAGAAAGGAACTAACGTTCGAAACGACGAAACCTGGGAATTCGGTGCGTTGGTTGACTAATAATCGGCGCCCGCCATCCCACTGTCTTTAGAGTAACCTCCAAGACACCAACACCCTATTACTGCTGAGAAACAGATGAAAAGACGAAGGAAGCTCGAGAACTTCGACGCGAGAGTCGGAGTACCACCTTGGGATTCTCCTGGGAGTGGGGGTCCTTATTCAGTCTCGAGTCCTCGTCTGACTGAGCATTGACTCATTTCTGACCGAGGCGTCGTGGAAGTAAGTTTACTCCTATTAGCCTTACTCAGACATTGATGTCAACAAGATCGCTTAGATGATAAAATAGGAGCTATCGGAGATTAGATTACGACGGCTTACTGATACCCTGCTTCCCGGGCTCACACTGTCTTACACTCTGTGGACACCTTGCCTATAAACTCTAGGCAGTTTCTGTCCCTCCAATAATACTTCTCCACCAAGATACCCTAACGCTCACTAAAAACGTCCATCTTACCTATCATCTTCAATGCCACCAGCAACCAATGGCCGTGTGATCTTCAACAGCATCCCCGAGGGCTTCCCCGAGCCAGGCAAGAGTGTCGTGTACAACACATCAGAGACCATCGATCTCGAGGGTGCGCCGCTCAACGGTGGCTTCCTCGTAAAAACGCTGGAGCTGAGCATCGACCCGTATATGCGTGGACGGATGAGGGCGGCGGATATCGAGAGTTATGTGGATGCGTTTTCGCTTGGGAAGCCGTGAGTGCTTCACTATACTTCGAGAGTCTATGGAGTCGCGCGATATTTACCGGTCGCTGCAGACTAAGTGGCTACGGAGTCGGCGTTGTTCTGCGCTCAGAGAACCCTGGTGTGAAGAACGGTGACCATGTGTATGGGTTTATCGGTGGGTGTGCTCTCTAAACTGTCCTCGATTCACAGTCTTATAACACGGCTGCCACCCAGAGCACGTTCAATATCAAATCCTGAAGGACCTCAGTGCCGTCTCTGTGGTTCAAAACCCGCATAAGCTGCCCTGGTCGACGTTCGTCGGCGCGCTTGGTATGCCAGGACAGACAGCGTATATGGCGTGGAAGGAGTTTTCGCAAGCTAAGAAGGTATCTGGCATTCGCATCCATTCATTCCTTATTTGTTTCGCACGCTCATCATTGTCCTCTAAATTCGTTCAGGGGGAGACAGTCTTTGTCTCAACAGGCGCTGGACCCGTAGGCTCGTTTGTCATCCAACTTGCGAAGCTCCAAGGCCTTAAGGTTATAAGCTCTGCTGGGTCAGACGAGAAGGTGCAGTTCATGAAGGAGATAGGGTCGGACGTGGCCTTTAACTACAAGACAACGAACACGCTGGAGGTGTTAAAGAAAGAGGGTGGAATTGATATGTGCGTTCTATTTCTCTCAGTCTTGGGGAAACGGTCAGATCCTGATGGTGGCGTGCCCGGCTAGTTTCTGGGACAACGTCGGTGGCGAGACCCTCGACGCCGCACTCGACGCTGCGCACAACTACGCGCGGTTCATTGAGTGCGGTATGATCTCGGGGTACAACAGCGGTGACGCCCAGCCAATGAAGAACCTCTTCCAAATCGTCGCCAAGTCACTCAGTATCAACGGTTTTATTGTTATGCGTTTGTTCCAGAAGTATCTGGAGGAGTTTTATAGGGAGGTGCCGGCGCTGGTTGCTAGTGGGAAGATTAAGCATAAGGAGCAGAGATGGGTTGGGTTGGAGAATGTGGGTGAGGCAATTTTGGCGGTGCAAAAGGGGCAGAATAAGGCGAAGGCGGTGATTCACGTTGCGGATGAGTGATTCTGATATAAAGAAAAGATTATGATCTGTATCGTCGTGTGATGACAAGAGTGAGGCGTTGTCCCACTCCTGTTGAGTTGAATCATGAAAGCGAATATATCAACCTTAATGTACTCATGGACATATGATGATCTTCGAAGATTCATTCGGTTTGTTATGACCGTTGATCGCCTTATATCGCCTGATATTAATAGCTCGCTAAATAAAATGTATGCACAATAGTGTTTTACCTGGCGCGAGAAGAGCGAACAGGAGGATCAGCCATACAGAGTGGCACGTCTGAGTAGCTCAGATAAAGCCAAGCTCCACTGCGCAGCTACAGGATGCATCTATTCATTCTTTATCTACGGTAATTCCTACTAATATGAAAGCACGGCTGGCCCAATGCACATACATAGCTACGACTGAAACAGTCACTGCTTGCAATCAATGCTAGCAAATAAGTTTTATAAATAGAACAGATGCCGATCCATTAATAGACCGCAGTCATCCACCGCCTCGTGCGATGGAGCCCCGGCATGCACGAACAGGAATAAAGTGGCTGGTTGCCACGGTCGTCCTCGAGACCCTTCTTCCTTTTCTCCCTTGTTCTTGCCCTACCATCTTCTGTATACCTTCCCTCTGCACCTCCGATTTCTCCTCTGCACTGCCTACTACAGCTACACATCGACACCTAATCGACTCTTCGCATCATGCTTGGCCTGCTGGGTGCCGCCGCTCTTTCTCTCTCCATACCTGCTGTCGCTGCGCAGCAGCAGACGTTTACGCTGAAGACGAACTATAGCGGGAGTGGCTTGTGCGTGTCTCTGTTTTCCCGTATGAATGTGTTTTCCGGTGCTCTTGCGCGCTTGAGTTCTCGTACTTTTTGACCCTCAATATGCTATGCCTTTTCGTTATTTCATCGGCGAGGTCGCGGTCTGCGCATGAATCCGAAAATTCCTTTGTTCCAGCATGCGTGCTCATCTACTCGACAGCTTCGATCTCTGGGATTTCAAAACGGGTAACGATGCGACGAACTTCTATGGACAGGCCGGGAACCAAGGTACGTATATGTTCTTCTCTTGACCTTCGTTCACCCTTCTTACCTCGTTTCCATCCTCTCCACATCCCTACCTCCTACACGCAGGCAACGTCAACTTCCTCTCGCAATCGGACGCCGCCGGGCAAAACCTCACCTCCGTCAATTCCGTCGGGAACGTCCTGCTGAAGGTCGACGACACCACGACCGCCCAGCCCGGAGGGACGTTCGGGCGACCGTCGGTGCAGATGCTGAGTAAGGAGCAAGTAACGGCGGGGAGCCTGGTGATCTTTGATGCGGTGCATTTGCCGTTTGGGGTGAGTGGCGTCTTTAGCTCATACGACGTTCCTCTTTTTCGAGGATTGGGTATGATGGACGAGGGAGAAACTAACCATGCGCCCATCTGCGTCTTTTGTGTTTGTAGTGCTCTGTCTGGCCCGCCTTCTGGATGACTGGCGGCGCCAACTGGCCTTTCACCGGTGAGATCGACATCATTGAAAACGTCAACCTCGCCACCAAAAACCAATACTCCCTCCACACCGTCGACGGCTGCGCGCACCCCGCCGCTGGTGACACCTCCGCGCCCCAAACTGGGAACCTCGTCTCCCCGAGCTGCTTCATCAACGCCACGTCCCAGCCGGGCAATCAGGGCTGCGTCGTACAGGATGTCGACGGCTCGTACGGCCAGGGCTTCGCGGCGCAAGGCGGAGGTGCGTATGCAATGCTGTGGGATGATAGTGGGATCAAGATGTGGTTCTTCCCGAGGGCGAAGATCCCGGCGGACTTGCCTACGCCGACACCGAATCCGAGTGGATGGGGCACTCCTGTGGCGTTCTTCCCGCAGAGTACCTGTAATACGCAGCAGTTCTTTGGGCCGCAGACTATGGTTCTTGTGAGTGCTTTTTCGTCCGATTTGAGGTTGTAGGTGCGCTGGAGGGCTTACGACGTGTATGTGTGCATAGGAAATTGATGTTTGCGGCAACTTCGCCGTTGGTACCTTCGCCGACACCTGCCCGAACCGCGGAGTGTGCACCGACTTGATCGTCGATCCCAGCAACTACCACGACGCATTCTTCGAGATTAGATACATCACCCATTTCACTACGTACGTTTCACTAAAACTCCTTCCATCGTATTACAGAAAGCTAACGAATGCGCTTGATTTAGGCCTGTTACACTCAACACTAACGCATCGACCTCTGCCACTGGCACTGGCGGTAGCACGGCGACTGGTACCGTTACAGGCGGTTCGGGTGCAGCCTCAGGCTCTCCGCCGCCCAAGTCCGCGGGTGTCTCGATTTTCGGCACTACGAGTGCTAGCGGGCTGACTGCCATTGCTGGTCTGCTTGCTGTTCTGGCATTCGCGTTGGTGTAAGGAGTACGACGGTGATAGCGAACGATGGCTGGATGTTAATGGACCCGTGCTATGATCTATCTATGTTGTCCCTCTCTACCTGACATTGGATTGCTGTAGTACTCGTGCTTTACTTTAGAAAGACTATACACATATCTATATTTTGAGACGCTGCTTCACTGTTTATGATACTTGCTGTGTCAATACCGTGTTCAATAATATTATTCAAAGTGAGCGGGGCGACCGGAAAACTGGCCGCACTAGTGGATATGAGGTACGCCATTGAGTCTCGGGATTCTTATCTGACTTGGGATTGACTTTCATAGATGGTTTCGAGTGGCATTGAACGCAACGCGTGGTCGACGCGCGCTTAATATGGCTCGGCAAGTCCCGGTCCCTGGTATTGATCAGATGCCAAGGAATTTCGGACTCTTCTGACCGGCTTCCATGCTTCTCCTTGTTCCATTTTCTTTCGTCTCTCGTTCTCGACGCCTTCACCCACCGTCATGATCGCCCTCCTCGGCGCCGCCGCTCTTTCAACCATCCTCCCTGCTGTCCACGCGCAGACCTTCAAACTCGCGCAGAACTACAGTGGTGCTGGCTTGTACGTTCGATTCTTGTCGTCTTGCTCTGGAGCATCGTGGGGTGGAGTAGAGATCATTCCAGGAAGATGCTGATGAGGTTTTTGAACACTGGACTGTAGCTTCGACCTCTGGGATTTCAAAATCGGAAACGATGCGACCAACTTCTGGGGCGAGCCAGGGAATATGGGTGCGTTTTCATTTCATCTCGTCGGACCCTCGGACATCTGCTGATCGTGCTCTCTTTCTCTCTCGCCTCCCTCTGGTACACCGCACCGACAGGCAACGTTCTCTTCCTGGACCCACCCAACGCGAAGCTGCAGAATCTCACCTACGTGAACGATGTCGGCAACGTGATTGTTAAGGTCGACGACAAGACAAAGGCCGCGCCCGGCGGCGAGTTCGGGAGATACAGCGTGCAGCTGCTGAGCAAGGACCAGGTGAAGAAGGGCAGTTTGGTCATCATGGATGCGGTTCATATGCCGTTCGGGGTGCGTCTTTCCCGACTTTCGTTTTCCTGGAGGGACGACGAGCTGACTCCATTATATTCTTTTCCTCCATCCAACCCCCTACACCCTCCCCTCTCTCGGTCGCTCCATGTTCTTCCTCCATCTCGTTCGCGTACCTCAGTGCTCCGTCTGGCCCGCATTCTGGATGACCGGTGGCGCCGGCTGGCCTCTGCACGGCGAAATCGACATCGTCGAAAACGTCAACCTGGCCC
Source organism: Psilocybe cf. subviscida (assembly GCA_013368295.1). Classification (NCBI taxonomy): domain Eukaryota; kingdom Fungi; phylum Basidiomycota; class Agaricomycetes; order Agaricales; family Agrocybaceae; genus Psilocybe; species Psilocybe cf. subviscida. The sequence goes on along the minus strand of JAACJJ010000032.1, from coordinate 19,018 downwards.
AACGCAACCAATACTCCCTGCACACTATGGACGGATGCAAGCACCCCGCCAAAGACTCCCCCTCCTTGCTACATACCCCGATACCGGCAACCTCGTTTCCTCCGACTGCTTCGTCAACGCCACCGGCCAGGCGACGAACATGGGGTGCTTGATTGCGGACAGCGATCTGAGCTTTGGGGCTGGGTTTAAGAATGCAGGCGGGGGTGCTTTCGCGATGTTGTGGGACGATAAGGGGATTAGAATCTGGTTCTTTACGCGGGCGAAGATTCCGAGTGATCTGCCCACAGGCACTCCTAACCCGGAGGCGTGGGGCGCGCCGGTGGCCTATTACCCTCAGGAGACTTGTGATACGGACAAGTTCTTTGGGCCGCAGACTATAATTCTGGTGCGTATTTCGAAGTATTTTTCTTTTTTGCATATATGCACCTTTTTTGCCGATGTATGCGTGCTGATCTCCATCCTTCGTAGAACATCAACGTCTGTGGCAACTTTGCCGTCGACGTCTTCGCCACCACATGTCCCGGCCGCGGCGTCTGCACCGACCTCGTTCCGGACCCGGAGAACTACCACGACGCGTTTTTCGAGATCAAATATATCACCCACTTCACTACGTGAGTTTCATTTGCTATACCTCTTCTGGTGTTTGCTTTGTCCTCGTTTCTTGTTTCTCTCATCTTTTCTCCCCGCCTTACCCGCCATGCACCTTTGCGGGGCTATTGCTCTTGTATGCGGTCCCATTCGCATCCCTATTTCGTCCCACATTGTTTCCTTCTTTCACCCCGTTTATCTATTCCATTCGCTTCTGAACCCCACTGTAATATCTCCTGTCCTCTTCATCCGCCTCTTCTGCGTTTGCTTTATGCTCTAAATTCCCTCTCCTTCTCTCATACTCGTACCCTGCCTTCCCTGCTGTCCTCGCCGCCAGTACTGCACTCCCTGTCCAGTCTTCGCCTCCGCTATTCGCTCTTTTCGCTACGTCTTGTACTTATTTTTCCTTGTTTATTTTTCATGACCTGGCTATTCGCATTTCATGTCTTGTTCTGTCTTTTCTTCAATCTCTCATTCATCGCCTTTTTATATCTCATATCCTTCTGTTTACTGACCTGACCTCCTTGTTCTCCTCCAGTGACGCTGTCACATCCCCTTCCACACCCGCCACCGGTTCCGACAAGCCCACTGGCACGAACAAGCCTACCACTGCAGTCGGTACTGGCTCCGGCTCTGGCTCCACACCCGCCCCTACCTCCGCTGGTGTCTCCTCGCGCATTGTCAATGGACTCGCGGTGGCTGCCGCTGCCGCTGCTGGCGCGATGTTCCTCGCATAGATGGACGTTTCCCTCGTGCGACGGCATTATCAGCCGCATATGGATATACAGATACGAATACTGGCCAACATGTTTGCACGAACCTAGACTTTCCTTTCCAACACCACTCGTTCCCTTGTGTCATCTTTGTTTACTGATTTTATACCATCACTGGCCTGCGGTGGCGCGGACGAGTATTCACTTAAATTTTACTTACCCATTCCTCGCCATCTTCTTTTCTTATTTACTATCTTCGCTTTTATTTAATCGGTGAGATTTAATTTTTTCTAGTATATGTTGTTGTTTTATCAGAATTCGTGGAGGTTTGAGTTATTGCGGCCTTGTAAATTTGGGTCAGATGCACTGTGTGTTGGTGGTTATGGCTGGAAGTTGATGTGCGTGCCAATTAGATGCGTCGCGAAATGAAGGCTGCATGATGCAAGTAGATGCGTCTGACTATTCATTCTTCCACGTTACCAGCAGTTTCATATATCTATTTCTTTCTGCCTCTGATTCGCCAACAGCGCAGAGTCACGGGCGCTTATTATAGCTGTTTTCATATCTATACGGAATCGCCAAAAAAAAAACCTGCCCCCGGCCCGTGATTAGTAAGGGCCACACATGACCTGATGCCTTTGTTGATTGACACTCGACGACCTTGACGACATCAATAGACGGGCGCGATGAGCGCGACTCGCCCGTCTCCATCTTGCTCTGCTCCTACCACTACTAGCTATGCCCACTGCCTCTTCACCATCCCCCGAGCCCTCGGAATCTTTGGAGAACGCGCCCAAAACCGTCGAAATCAACAACCTGACTGTCCAACTGCAATTCAGAGAGGCTGTTGAACCCCCTAAAGCAGGGAAGAAAGCGCCGCTTGGAAAACTTTTGACGAAGACCAAAGAGAGCGAATTCATTTTTGAAGCAACAGAAGAAAGCTACTACGCCTTCCTTTCGGCAATCCTGACTGCGCACAATCTCAGCAAGTATGTCCCAGTGACGAAGAGAACGAAGTTTGGCGTCAAATTCAGTTCTGGTGCCCAAAAAACGTATGTAAGGTGCTCTTTGGGTCATCTTGAACTCGACTCACCTTCTCTAACAGCAAGAAAGCTGCTGTTGACATCGAAAAAAGCGCGGAATATATAGCGTCTGTTGAAAAGATGCTGAATGGAGGCAATCATCTATCCAAGGCCATCGTTTATCTGAGCCTCGAGGAAGTCAAGGCCGCATATGCCAAAAAGGTACGTGTCTGATCTTTTTACTCACAGAAAGCAATTTCTAATTGTTGAGTTAGTCTCGTCACACGGATGGTTCTGACAATGGAAGCGACAGTGGTTTATCCGCTCAGGCTGAAGATTCGGATGGGGAAGAAGTTGCAACAGTACATTTTCCCTTCTTTCTTGTACTCTCAGACTCACTCCACTGCGCGTCAGGACCATAAAACATTGTTAGAACGCGAACTTGGGCGCTTCCGTGGCCTTCTCGAGAAGAAGCACGCAAACCCGCACGACGCAGGTTATACCTACATCCACAACAATGGAGAGAAGCTGCCCTTGACCCCGGCCATGATGTCAGAGTGGGCCAGGGCGCTCGTATGTAACCTCATTACTATGCATGCCAGTACAATGCCATTGCGCTGACTATATGCATCATTTTCAGTACGATGGAACAGCCAAAGTAGATGAACCGCCAAACACAACGGCATTTGACCCTCAGAAGCGTGGGCGGTCTCTTTTCGAGAGGCCGGCAGGAGCTGGATCAGCGCGTGGCGCTGGCGGCGAAACCATCCTTCAAAGTATCTCATCGATTATTCAAGATACTCGTGCTATCTTTGCATCATTATCCTCAAATCCTGTCACTGTCAACAACACTTCTAGTATCCTGGCTGCTCCGGCGACACCTGTTTCAAAAGGACGCCAGCGAGGTGATGCTGATTCAGGTCCTGTGGCGCCATCTGACCCTCTGTCGCCCATGCGCTATGATCCATCCATGATTCCAATCTTCCTCGAGCATGCTAAGGACAAGCTCGGCGTTTGCGATGCACTTGGCTACCATGATTCCCTTCTTGACAAAGGATATGGACCTGAGATTCTTCCTGAGATTGCTAACAACAACCTCGTAGAGTGCGGTATCACTCCTGGCGACGCAGTTCGACTCAAACGTGGAGCATCAAACTGGTGGAACAGCTCAGAGGCTAAGCGCGCGTGTACTCGGATGTGGCGTGACATCGACGACGACAAAAACACTCTTCGGTTCGAAAAGCGGTTCATTACAGGTGGTGCCTCTTCAATCTGGGGTGCTGGGTTGAAACCAGGAGTCAACTTGGATGCTGATACGTACACTTGGTGGTTCTTCGATGATGTTCAGGATAAGCTGGTTCCCGTTCCTGACGGTCTCATTCCATTCTTTGCTTAGACAGTTACTCAACTACATAACCAGATGCTCGAAAGAATGACCATGCCATCTCTGCAGTAATTACGTGGCATGCCTTGTCCATAATTGAAAGTGATTCATCGTCTGAGTGCCGGCGGAGAAAGGACTTGATAACTGAGAATGCTTGTTCAATTGGATTCAAATCCGGTGAGTAGGGAGGTAGAAACAGGAGCTTGCATCCTGTTTATCATGCACTCAGAGTGAGAGAACAAGAGCTGTGCCAACAACAGGCTTACCGGCTTCATCTTCAACAAGCTGCCGAAGAGCCTCAGAGTGATGAATATTACAGTTGTCGAGAACGAGAACACTTCGAGGGCCAGGATATGGGTTTGTGAGTGGAATCTGCATTATTTTAGTCCCAAGATGATAACTTGGAGCTGCATATACATACGATATTCACTCTAATGAACTCAAGGAAGATTTGCGCAGTCACCGATCCTGGAATAATATCATAGGCAATAATTCCGTCGAGCGTGAGTACTGGCAGGATGGAAAACCGTTGGCCTCGAACAAAGCACTGTCTTTGGACACATCTACGACCCTTCAGAGACCAGCCTTTTCTTCGGGCACTGCTTTTCTTATTCCGTGCTGCTTCGTCTACAAACATTACCATCCACGGATCGGAGACCAGCGACGCAAACGTGTTCATGTATATAGACCGATTGAGGTCATTTCGCTCCAGCGCACGTATAGACAGTGATTTTCGTGAGAAATGAATGCGCCGAATAGCTCGAAGAAGCGTTGGGATAGATACAGAGACTCCTCGACGCGCAAGGAGTTGATCTTGAAGCTCGTCAAGGTACAGTGTTGGGTCCTGTTCGAGCACACTCTTCACGAAGTTGATGTCATCGTGATGTAGAAATCGAGTGCGACCTCCCGAGCGAACAGCTGGCCTTGAGGCGACACCGTGAAGGCTAAAGCTCTTCAGGGTTTCGTATACTAATGTCTTCTGCACGCCGAGGATGGAAACTATTTCTTGCACAGTATAGCCGTGAGCATGCTTGAGAACGGGAATTCTTGCTTTGAGGTCAGGCGATACATGGCGACGAGCCATATCATCAGTAGAAAAGGTAGAAATGTTGTGATTACGAGTGGCAGAGGTATGGAATGGTATGGAGGATGGGAGCGACGACGAGATGAACTCCATGGGCAGGTGGATTTGTCATCAGCGTGAGCTGACCAATCGCCGGACCGGGGACATGTTTTTTTTTGGCGATTCCGTATAGATATGAAAACAGCTGTAACTTGTGATGATGAATGTTCGAGCTGTTACTGACCAACCAACCGTTCTTTACCGCCATTCGACTGTCGTAGTCTATCCTCAGTATATAATAGAAGCATATAACAGACGGGCGCCCAGTTTTCTGTTGTGCTTGATGCTCACAAAACTGCAACAACTTGGTGACAGATATGAGTATAGCTTCGTCAAAGCGATGCATGGATGCGACTAGATGCGCACCTAGAAGCCTGATGAGTCTTGAAGCATTGAATGAGTCGTCACAGCGTTCATATTTTTTCTTGCCCAATTCATTTGAGGCTGCAGCCAGATGTAAACCTTCTTGAGTCTTTTGATTTAAGTCTGACTCGGAATGATCATGGTAGCCCGATGCCGCCTTTCGATGCCTACCCGTTGAATGGGCGCTTAACCTGTGCAAACTGCAACTGGAGTGAACAGGTGCAGGCAATCGCTCTGCTCTATTTGCGAGTGACTTCAGTGCTCACAAAAAGATTGGCAGGGTGAAAATGACGTTGATTGTACCAAATATGATGCCTTCTGTCACTCTCTATCGGTCCACCTCAACCCGGAGTGTATGGAATGTGCAATTCATTGTCGTGACAGAGCCCAATCATGCTCCGGGCGAAGGGATATCTATCTAAACGTTTCGAGCGATGGACAGGCTGTATGGATCGGACATCCGGGATACGTCTCCGATGAGTCGGTGAACTGATAGTTGTTCTAATCTTTGGCCTCGTTGATGACTGCGATGAGCGTGTTTGGGTAGGCTTGTGCGTGCTCTCTCAGGCCTGTGTCCTTTCTTTCTCGGTCGATCTACTCCACGCGTTCCGGTCGCGTGGGTCAGCGAGCGCTTAGATCGCTGTTTCATTAAAACGATTCTATATTTAGAGGCATCCATCGAAGTAGTTCGAAGTCTTCTGACAGACCCTTGAGTCATGATATGTTTGTATGAACAAAAAGGCCAGGAAAACAGTGCAGATCATTCATTTAGTCATTGAGTATCGTCTTGAGTCCAGACTCGCTGATTCAAATCCCTTGAACGTGATAATTGTTGTGAGCTGCAAAAGTGAATGCGGGATGCTGTGGCATCTGGCATGGGACGGAATGATGGCGAATGTGGCAGCGGAAATGATCATCTGAATCGTCATTGTCATGAGCCAGGCACGGATGTATGCTGGGCGATGCCGAGACGGATCTTATCGCACGCCTATATATACACGTTACCCCGCCATCCACCTTCTGATTCCTTTCTCTCGTCACGACCTCTCTGCACAGTCTGATTGTGTTCAACTCGATCATCAATCTTCCGACTCACGAACACTTGACGGCTCTAACCACATCTACGAACATCATTGATGGCTGACCGATCCGTTTCTCGTGGACGTGAGGCGTTCGTGAGTGCTCATTGCTTGTTCTGCTACGCTTGGAGGCGCGCTACTTAGAGGCAGCGTGCATGCCCAGTGGGCGCGTTATCATGATCGTGCAGATTATTGACTACTCTCTCCGTCTCTGTTCGTGCTTCTTGCCAGCACTCCACTGGCCGCGGCGGTCTAGGTAACATCCGCCAGCAGTCCGCGTCGCGCGATGCCCGCCCTGAGACCGGTCCTGACGACTTCAGCGCCACTCGCGGACGAGAGCCCGTCCCTAGCAAGACAGGGGTGCGTACTCTTCGTTATATCTTATTTCTCAGTGCAATCATCGACTTCCTGCGCACATGCCCTCATTACAACTTGCCCTCGCGGCACTGCGTCATTTATGGCAGGATCATAGGAGTGATCTGCAGGGCGCTTATCTGATTCCTGCATGCCTTTATTGTGTATCTACCGCCGAACCCTTATCGACCCACTCATATTTCCACCTTTCTCCCCTCCTTTGCACGACTACCCATTCTGGGAAAGCCCAGTCAAAGCGCATCGCCGGGCGCATCACCTCAATCAGCCCAATCTAGTTTATGACGCTCATACTGACCATACTCCCTTCCATCAATAGGTCTTTTCCACTGGCAGAGGCGGTGCGGGAAACCTTCGCTCCCCCTCTCGCGACCCCCGATCGTCCTCCAATGACGCCGTCGCCGCCGAAAAAGAGCGTGAAGTTATCCGCGACTACGTCCAATCGCACGAGGGGGCTGCATTCAGCAGCGGCCGTGGTGGGCTCGGCAACATCAACCCAGGAAGTCGCTCAAGGTCGCGCGACCCCACCTCCGCGACGGCTGCGGGCGAGAAGGTCTTCTCGACTGGCCGTGGAGGTGCCGGTAATATCGTCGCTGGTGACGGAAGCATCGCGGAGGCTTACGACGAAGATGAGAGGAAGCATGTGCCGCACACAGAGGGTGGATTGTAAGTCCTCTTTCATTGCTTCTTTATAACCCTTTTTTGTGTCTTCGCTTTCAAATTACCCGTCGCTGATCGTGTAACGCGATTCTTTGTTTGTTTCTCATTCTGCAGGCACTCCACCGGCCGTGGTGGAGGCGGAAACATCACGCACGGCGCTGCTCCTCCTGTCGAGCCTCATCATGCTGCTCAGCACACCCAGCCCCAGTTCGAGAGCCACGGCCGTGGAGGTGCTGGAAATATCGCCAAGTCTGGCCATTGAGCTTCTAATGACGGTTTGTACGCCCCCTCATAAATCGTGATCCACTTCTCGACTGTCGTTCTATCCTATTCTTACTTTATATCCCAATCTCTTCCGTTCCTAGTGCATTTAAGTGTTTGTCTCGAATCTATGTAGTATATTGTGTCATGCCTGTCCATTGATATAGTGAAGATGTAGATGTGTTGTGTACAACAAATCAAGGATCCCTCAATTGGTCCCAAGGCGGAAGATCGAAGTAGTTCGGCAGCGTTGCCCAAACTTTTTCCTGTTGCTCTGCGCTGATTCCGCGAATTCTGCTATGAGCTGCACTGTGCAGCAAATTGAGGTGTACGTGAACATACCTTGTGGGGAAATACATATATCCAAGGAGATTTTTCCAATCTTCAGCTCTATCGCCCTGTAAAACAACCAACGGACAACCCTCGACTGTCTCCGTTTCTCCCAGCCTGCGAGACCTCATGAATATCGCGAAAAACGACCGAATTTGCGCACAAGATGCTGCGATGGATGCGAAACTGTGTCACATCAACTTGGAGGACTAAGCTTCCATCATCAAACCAGAAAGCCGGCGAGCGAGATATGGGCTGTGTCAATGGTGTCATAGAAGGGCGACCGTGTAGGGCAGACAGAGACGTGGGTAGCAGATGAAAGTACAGAAGACGAGCAGCTCAAAATCCTCTGACCGTCACTGGACAGGATCGCGTGACTAAGCCGGAATAGGATCTTCCTCATATAGGCTCGCTTAGATTATGCAAATTATCGTGAGTGGACGCTATACCTCCCTATTGCCTCCCTATGGTTGTTGGCGTCCTGCGTGCTAGCACTGAAGATTACACTCTGCAGGCGCAGCTAAGGCTCCAACTATATTAACTACCTACTGTATATATACAGTATCTACTATTTAGATTACTATATATGTATAGGCAAATCTGGCAGCATGGGCTAGACAGTATCTATACAGTATACAGATGGTTTATACAGTAGTTGGTAAATTGATGCAAACGGCCTAAAATGATGTTCTAGCCGCTGAGCCGGAAACATACCTGTTCGGAGACCGAAGTTCACGGAATATGCCATTTTTTTTTGTTGCAAACTGTTGCGGGCAACCGTCGAAGTTAATCACTGGGCCCTCTACCTCTCGAGTCTCTCGTAAAAATGGGTCTTGAAGAGGCCTATAAGGCATTCTCCGAACGGGTAAATCTCCTCAAAATCCTCACCAAGAGTATCCCGCATCAAGCCCTTCGCTGCGCCACAACGAGTGATCGCATAACTCAAGTTTTTGACACCGTCAAGATTCCCGAGAGCAATGACGAACGGTGGAAGGTTTTTAATAAACGCATGGACGCACTCTTTGGCGAGGATGTATGTGACAGTGGGACTGGCCGGCTGCTTAATCTCCTGCGAGGCGAACATGGCATGGATTTAGTGTTGAAGTACTTCGATGCTGAACTGAAAGCCGGCGTACTGCCATGGGACCTTGCGAAAATCAAAATCAATCGCCTCATTGACGAAGTCATGGCCATTAAGTATGTATTTTGTTTGACTCTCACACTGAGCAAAAACTAACAATAGAAAACGCACTATTTACAGGCAAGCACACACACAGAAATCAAAGAAAGTATCACTGATTGTCGCGGTCGAGGATGAGGACGACTCCGATGACGCAGACTACCACCCACCAAAGCGTCAACGGGATGAACCACCATCACCTTCACGTGTATTTGACAGCGAGGGCGAGGAAGTTGACGAGGAAAACAACTGCGCAGTGGAAATGGTTAGTCGCCGAGATAATACAACATTATACGTGATTCAAACTCACTTACGCCACCAAGAGAGATAAACGAGAAAAGAAGAAGGCGCGAAAGTCAAACTCGGGTACAGCAGAAGACGATGCTGTATCAGAAAAACAGGGTAAAAAGGTAAGTATTCGAACGAATTTATTCATGCACAGACTACTAACCGCATGAGAAATAGGTGCCAGCAAAGAAGAAGCCAGCATGTCTAGATGACATTGAATCAGGTACTTTATTTGTAGTGTTCGCATGATTCAAACTTTATTTGTAGTGTTCGCACTGTCGAGCGCACCTTGAAAGGGAAAGACACGGCCTTCAGTGATGAACCCATCCTGCCAAAGCTGAGTAACCTTGCAAGCCACCTCGCAATGTGCAAAGGGAAGGATGTTGACGGTGACATTGATGGGGATGAGGCACATCAACCACTCAAGTTCAACTACCAGCGTAGTGTGGACTTGATGGGTGAATACCTGCGAGCTGGCAATCTGAATCCCGCGATTGAGGCGAATCAGGATGGATTTTATGGTCTTTTTGCTGCATGGGTACTAGACGAGAGCTTACCATGGACAACTGGGGAGGCACCTGCACTCTCTCTCCTCTTCAAGTATCTCCGTGTCCACTTCACGACTCCATCCGACACAACTGTCTGCGCATATCTTTCGAAGATTTACCAGGAACTACATGCAAAGGTTGTCCAAGAAATTGCGGTAAGTGATTCAAGAAGTTATATCGCAGCCACACCGTAATAAACGTACTCTCCTGGGCCTAGGGTTTGAAGTCGAAAATTGCGTATGCCACAGATACTTGGACCACTCGGCAGATGGTCTACAGTTTTGCTTGCAGCATAGCTGCATGGATCGACAGTGACTGGAACCTTGTCACCCGAGTTGTTGATTTCAAGGCGCTCAAGGACAAGGAACATGAAGGAGTAGATGGTGGTCTCGCATTTGTGAACGGTGTCAGACAGAGAGGTGGCCTGGAAAAGATGAGTACCCCTCGTGTTACATAATCTGCTGTCACTTACCATTGTCTGCTCTTACTTCAAGAGCCTTACCACTGATAATGCCTCCGTGAATGACGTCCTTGTTGATACAGTCGCCAAGAGGCTGCTCGAACGCTATGGGGTACCTTACACCCCCGACTGCCACATCCGCTGTTTTGCTCATATCACTAATCTCGTTGTGCAATCCTTCCTTGCATCAATGGATGAGGCACCAGATCCCGACGACGACGATGAATATGCAGACATCACCGACTATCCCCTGCACTACGACGTTGACGCGGACGAAGAACAGATTGCCCTGGAGTCAGAAAAGCTTGATAAAAGCATTTTAAACTCACCTGAGTTTGCTGATTTTGACTAGGAGGTGGATTGTGAAAAGGTCAGGGCAATGAGTCCAGCCGTATAAGCCAATTCTGTGCAAGGATGGACAGTAATCACAGGGGAAATCTTGTGCAATGGGGCCTGTAGCTACAGAAGCACGTGGCTGTCTGGTGATGCCGTCAATCTATAATGAAGTTGTGCACAAGTGGGAGGAAGTAGTACCGCTGGCCGGGCCCAGCTGGCGGCCATTTACCCATCATAGCTGTCAGGCGCCCGGCTGGGAGCCTTCGAAACTTTGATGCGCCGAATGTACGTCTTCTCTGATGCGCCTGGTAGAATGCTTTTGATTAGGGGCCATCTATTTATATCCATCCAATCAGAATTCATATAAAAGCGTGCTGAAAAAACAGTAATCTTCACATTGTAGACTTGGTGTAGCGCTTCAGGGGTCAGAAGCTGGGATAACATACTCTGCGAGTGCTCTTAACATGATACTACTGAAATTATGGCTGTATGCGGTTAGGAAGATACTGAAATCACATTTGTTGTGATATCCAACCAATCACGTCACGAATAATTACCTGCTGAAAATCGTTGATAAAACAGACTTATGAGCCTGGCGCAGCCAGCCAATAGTTCCTCCTTCTTGAAAATCCACTTTCTGGGTAGTCGAAGCTAGTATTTACCCATATTCAAGTTTTTTTCCGGTCACCATACGTTCTTGCAGACTTATATGTTATTTTGATTCTGAACGGCAAGTTTTAGGGTCATTATAGACGAACTATATATAAACTTCAATGACTGTCGACATTATTTGAACACTATGATTGTCAGGGATTGACTACAATCCAAATCCTATATTCCTTTATTCACGATTCAAACCTCTTGGTATAGTAGTTGTATATTTAGGCGTCCAGTTAAGCCCTCTAAATACTTTACCAGTTTAATGAGTGGTAATAGTGTTTCCCATGACCGCTAGGTGAGCCCGCCTTTTGCATGTACCGTTCGGGGATGCTATTCGATGGTGAAAGGGTTATGGGGACTATTTTACATGACTAGGGATGGGATTTATTGGTAGGGACGGGATTTATTGGTAGGGATGGGATGGGATGGGATGGGATGGGATGGGATGGGATGGGATGGGATGGGATGGGGTGAGGTAGAGTGGGATATGATAGGATATGGGAGGATATGGGAAGATATGGTTGGGCACAGCAGAGTGACAGCGTCAGGGGATTTGGTGTCATGGGATGAGCACGTAAATATATAGAGTTGGACGTGATGAAATTGCATTGCTTGTATTGTACACGAAACATGTGGGGTGCCTGGCACCCCTCCTTTGTACTTTATCAGCTACTGCAACATGATCATGTCTAACTCAAGATATTTACGTGCTAATTACATTTGATATTTCAGAGCCTCAACATTGGATTTAATTAGTATCTCTCTCTCTCTCTCTCAACGATCAAAATAGATTAGGTAAGCAGCCCTGGAAAGAGGGTTCCAGAGCTGCTTACATCATACAGTGGGGAGACATTACTAATCATAGGAACCTCGTAATCAACACACTGTGAACAAGTGCTTGAGATTGCATGCATTGAGCAGGGCACTGGGTGCCCCGCCTGTACAAAATGATAATGATAATCTACTGCACCAGGTACTGAGTACCCTGCATATTTGGCAACAGAAAGATTATTACTGCGTGGGCACTAAGTACTCTGCGTGCACCATAACAAATAAAAAATTGGTTGCATGGGGCACTGAGTACCCGCATGCGCTGTGCCACAACCAACAAAAATGTGCGCCCTGACCAAAAGTACATGTATAGTGGGGCACCGAGTGCCCGCCTGTATCAAAACAAAAAAAAATGATTGTGGCGGGAGTGAGTACCCTGCGTGCGCTACAACAACAAATAATGGGCAGAGCAAGGCACTGACTACCCGCCTAACCCACAGGCCAAAAATTAGTTGCACGGGAAACTGAGTGCCCCACTTGTACCTGAACAAAAAAAAACATCTTACATGAGGGACTGAGTACCCTAAGTACATTAATACCTCATATCTCACTCACGCAAAGCCAAGTCCAAATGTCCAATATATTTTTTGCGAATGGAGTGCACGTAGATATATACAACAACAAAAAAAAGCACCGCACTGCCGTCAACTCTGTATATACATGAAAGTCTAAAAGGACCCAAATGACATCAACGACGTTCAGCAGCCTAAATAATGAAGAGTAAGTGATTAGCTAGAATCAGACACACGTGCATTACTTACAAAGCGTGTTCGGCGGTAGTAGTCTTCAAGGTAGCCGGCTTGGTAGTGCTCAGCGCCTACCTCGATTTCCTTTGTCAGAGTGTTCTGAACACGCAAGGCACTCCTCCAAGCAGACGCATTCAAAAGTTCGAACGTTGCCAGAAGGCGGGCGCTGCGCTTTTGGTAAAATGCCTCTGCCTTTTCACTCCACTCTGCCCGTAGAAAGCCACTGGACACATCCCAAGTAGTATCCTTTGGCCAATAAGACATGTGCGCTTTTGTCCCACTGGCAAAATCAGCCGTCTCAGAAACCTGCTTGCCGGTTGAGGATTCGACGTCGACGTAGTACACGCCGCAGATAATGTTAGTGTTGTTTTCAGTCAGAGCGTCGTCGTAGAGGTTGAATCGGCGGTATCTACCGACAGTAACGGCTTTTTCAGATGGACCATCAAGCACTGTGGCATGGACGTCGAGAACATCGCGTGCAATTCGCGCGATGATACCGCCGTGCATCAGAGCTGCACGTCCTTTTGGTCCAGTGAGAAGGTCCTTTCGACGACGCAGATACTCCGAATAGTCATCTTGCGTCGGCTCGTAGCCATTCGGACGTGTTCCGAGACCTCGCACTGGCTCATCGCACGGTTTGATAGGCGCCGCCTCTGCCGCCAGGACAGTGTGGAACCGGACTCCAAGTGTGACAAAATTGCGCGCAATAGCGCTGACTGTAGTCCAGCGATAGCGAAAAACGACAAGCACTGAGGATGTGTCAGCTACGAGGATCCCCCAAGGGCACTTGTCAACATATCCCTGCTTGCAGATAAGGTACTGGGTGGATTCGTCGTCGAGAACTTGAATGATCTGAAGCATGTCGCTGTTGAGTGAGACGCCGCCGTCGTTGGTGTGATCATATGCAGCAGGAAGCTGTCGAAATGTCCATGTCCTGTTGGACAGAGTTTTAACGAGGTTCAAGACAGCCTCTTCAACGTCATCACCAGGCGGAATTTTGTTGAAAGAAAGCGCAGCCTTGGCTTTGGAGATCGAGACATTGAGCGCCTTCTGAGACGGCGGAATATTATTGCCATTCCAGGCCACGGGTGAGAAGATATTGTATCCAAAGCGGTATTTTACAAAGTCGGCGAAGTTGAACACCTCAAGCGTGGTGGATGTGTCACTGGCAGATGCGTTGTCGACGGATGCGTCGTTGACGGATGTGTCGTTGACGGATGCGTCGTCGACGGTCTGCGTTTGTGTGAGCCCACGGATGTCGTCAGTGTAGAGTTCTCCCCTGGCCACACGGGGGGCTGGGATGTCGTCGTCCTTGGAGTAATCAGAGTCATCGTCACCAGAGTAGCGCTCGGTTGCCTCAGGAAATTCTTCCGAGAATTCAGGAAGCTGTGGGCACAGCTCCCATGTATTTATATGCCCAATGAACCTCCTTTGGTTCCGAGTGTAGTTAGACCAGGCATCGAGCTCCGCCGAAGTAAGCTTCACGCGTTCGTAAGTGCCATCAGGGAGTTCACGCCATTCGTAAACAGGGGACTTCGACGTATACTTCATGACAGTTTTGGCGTGCAGTTCCCATGATTCACGCTGTAGCTTTTCGCGCGGCAGCTCACCCTCAAGCCGTAACTCCCGCCCGCGCTCCTGACGACGAAAGTGCTCCTCCAGGGCGGCCAAAGCCTTCTCCTTTCGAGATCCATCTTCTTCGGAGGTGACCAATGGCTCCAGAGGACGGGATTCGGGCTGTGGGGATGGAGAATGGGGAGAGTCTCGCACAGGGGAGTTTGAGGTCTGCCGTTGAGGCGAGGCCGTAGGCTCGGCACCCATGGGATCGTCGTTGTCGTTGAAATGGCTGACAGGGGGGAAAGAAGCACTGGTGGCTGAAGGGGGGTGAGGGTAGTTTGAAGAGCCTGCCAAAGGGGGAGGACGAGCACTGGCGGCTGAAGGGGGGTGGTAGTAGTTTGAATAGCGTGCTGAGGGGGGAGGACGAGCACTGGCGGGCAAGAAAGGCACAGTCAAAGTGTGACTGACTTCCGTACGCGACTTGGCTGATTGAATTTGTTCATCGGGAGGCAAATATCTATGTGCAGCGGCGTCGAAAGGACTTGTCATGTGATAAAAATTGCCCCAGGAGATCCAAATAGGGACCTCCAGGCGCGTAAAGTTCCCAATGTAGCCCATCCACCGGCTAGTATACGGATTTATGAAGCCACCCACGCGAAAATTCGGCGCAAAATTGAAAACGTATGAGTTTGATAGAAGATCAAACCACGGATACAACACCTTAAACTGACTGCGTGCTTGGTAAACCTTGAACACGGAAGCTGGGTCTGTCCCGGACATGTGGAGGCTGATCGAGAAAGAAACAAGGGCCGCTAATTCGACAAAGGCATCGCGTGCACGAACCGCGCAGTGTAAAGCCTGCTCTTTATGTCTGTGGGGATCACGATAGCCAAATTCCCAAGGGAATTTGGGGTAGACGAGATTGGGGAGGGAGGGAGCGGCGGAAATCAACGTCGTACTGACGTCGATCAGAGCGTCCTCGAGGCGGGCCCAGCGCGCGATCACGTTAGGATTAAGCATGAATTTTAAGTCGGGAACGTTGACTATCAGCTGCTTGAGTGCCTCTCTGCTGATGTTGAGGCGCCCGAAAAGGTCGCCCGTGTTTTGAACATAACGCGGCCGAAACGCGAGATAAATCGAACTATCTGTGAGCATATTTGGGATTGACCTGTTGCGGAAGTCCGCGGGTCCATTGGGGTTCGGTATAATCCCCGGGAGGTAGGTGACATTCGGCGAGACAAAGAGACCGGCTGTAAGGTGCCAGAAGACCTCCAAGCCGCTGTACTCTCGTTCGTAATATCTACAAGGAGCTAAATGAGTTTTTCGTAGGATGAAGCTTGCGAAGTACTCACTCTGTGTCTGCACCGTGCTCCCATCTGTTGAGAAATGGCACCGAGTCGCTAAAGCACGCGAATGAGGTCGGATAGAACAAATATGTTTTGTTGTACTCACGGAGCAACGGTAATCACATCGAGCGAGGGGTCAGAAAGAGAAAAAGTGGAGTTCTCGGATCTATAGAAAGACGGTCAGTATCTCGATGATCTGAGATTTAGGGCTTACTTACTGGGTGGAAGCTGCCTGCTGAGGCATGTCCGATATGGAAGACGACATCCTGATGGATCGGCACGCAGGCGCAGTCAAATTCGAGGACACGGAACGGGTGCGTCGACCGATACGTAGGGCTGGGACAAGGAAATCAACGGGCTCGAGACGCTGAGCAATATGCACAGCGCGCACTGCAACTCTGGATGTTCGGAGAATCGACGTTGGTCCAGCGCCAGAACGGAGGGAGGTTGGGTTTGACTACGGCCGTTTCACGTCCTGCGATACACACACGGATCACGACGTGGGGAAGAGGTAAGGATGTCGAGCGAGACGACGCCGTCGCTGTGTCTTCGTGCAAGGCGCTTTTTCGAGCCCAATTCACTGGTTATGCTCCGCGCTAAACGCACAGCACAGCGAGTGGAAGGGTGTTTTGACAAGGCCGCCCACTGATCTTAGTTTGCTCTGCGCTAAACGCACAGCAGACGGATGGTGGTGGTCGGCGAAGCAGAAGTGATGTGCACGACGCATCGCAAATGGTGGGCTGCGTCGTTAGATACAAATACCACCAAACAACGCCGACTTCGGTCATCGAGGCGCCGTCAACTGATGCAACTCGTTGGACTCAAGGTGGACTGATTTTGCATGCAATCAAGATGGATTTGTAGGCTATTTACGCGTATTCTTTAAGTATGTACTAACAGCGTGATTTTATATACGAGAGCTATTGGTTTGCGACAAGATTTTGACACAAGTACATACATGTAGCTAGAAAGTTGGCTCACGATCCCATCGAATGAGAACTTTAGGGTTTAGGGAAGCAAAAGCTCGGCGGAGCGAAGCGACGTCGAGCGGGGATAACAACAGTGAGGGGAAAGGGATGAAAGGGCCAAAGGGCAGTGTCTGGATAGACTACTGCAGCCCTTTCGCTTTTATAAGCTCGTCAGTGGCTGTACTTTCTAAGGATAGACTGTTTTCAGTCTATTATCAGACCTTGATATCATGTATCAAGGCAACGAAACAGGAGATGTTCCATCAAGAACCTGGATAATAATATCCAGGTTTCAAGTATAATAAGCTTAGTTTCATAGCTAAAGATAGGAACTAGTTATCTTTAGCTATGAAACAGATCCTGATCAGGATCGTTTCAGCTATCGTCCAAAATACACTTGATGGTGTATATATAGCCTTTTTATGCCTATCTTTAGTACTATTAAGATAATAATGCCCAAAGGTAATCCAGTGACTAATAAGCGTTAATAAGTGAAAAAATCGAACTACCAGAACTTCGCCGGTGCCTTTCGACACCGATTACTGTAAGAAATCCTTACTGAGCAAGAAGTCGCCGCAAGTAATTAAACGAGCAGAAACGAGTCACCGTTGGGGATCGCCCACTACCGATAATTAAATCGTAACACGAATCACAGACCGTTCGTTTAGGGAAGCGAGCACTGCGGCCGAAGGTCGCAGGGCGGATGGACAACAAAGTGGGGGAGAAGAGGACGAAAGTAGCCAAAGTGCTTTGTCTTGGTAGACAGAGCTCAGCACTTTCGTCTTTATAGACTCGTCAGTGGCTGTACTTTCAAAGGAACGACATCGGGTTTAGGGTTTAGGGAAGCAAAAGCTCGACGGCGGAGCGGAGCGACGTCGGCGAGCGATGATAACAACAGTGAAGGGGAAAGTGGGTGAATGGGAACCAAAGGGCTGTGACTTGTTAATCACAGCGGCCCTTTCGTCTTTATAGACTCTTCAGTGGCTGTACTTTCTAAGGATAGACTGTTTTCAGTCTATTATCAGACCTTGATATCATGTATCAAGGCAACGAAACAGGAGATGTTCCATCAAGAACCTGGATAATAATATCCAGGTTTCAAGTATAATAAGCTTAGTTTCATAGCTAAAGATAGGAACTAGTTATCTTTAGCTATGAAACAGATCCTGATCAAGATCGTTTCAGCTATCGTCCAAAATACACTTGATGGTGTATATATAGCCTTTTTATGCCTATCTTTAGTACTATTAAGATAATAATGCCCAAAGGTAATCCAGTGACTAATAAGCGTTAATAAGTGAAAAAATCGAACTACCAGAACTTCGCCGGTGCCTTTCGACACCGATTACTGTAAGAAATCCTTACTGAGCAAGAAGTCGCCGCAAGTAATTAAACGAGCAGAAACGAGTCACCGTTGGGGATCGCCCACTACCGATAATCAAATCGTAACACGAATCACAGACCGTTCGTTTAGATTAAGGGCGCAATACGAATCTCACATCGCATCACGGCCTATTGCCCAAAGGGGCCGGCAGGCATACAGTCTAATTATAATTGAACATACCACTAAGTCAGCGCACATTGGCGCCGACCGTTAAGTAGCTCTATATACCATAGTAATTAAGCGTCGCTTTGTTAAGCGACGCTTATATAAATTACCACGCACCTGTTTAGGTTGGTTTAGGTTAGGCTGTAAGGCAATATGTCAGTCTAGGGGAAGCAAAGCCCGACGGAGCGAAGCGACGTCGAGCGGTATGAACAACAATGAAGGGGAAAATAGGAGGGAGCCAAAGGGCAGTGTCTGGATAGACTACTGCGGCCCTTTCGTCTTTATAGACTCTTCAGTGGCTGTACTTTCTAAGGATAGACTATTTTCAGTCTATTATCAGGCCTTGATATCAATGTATCAAGGCAACGAAACAGGAGATGTTCCATCAAGAACCCAAGGTAAATATACCTTGGGTTTCAAGTATTATAAGCTTTATCTCACAGATAAAGATAGTTACTAGTTATCTTTAGCTGTGAGATAGATCTCGATCAAGATCGTTTCAGCTTTGTCCAAGAATACACTTGACAGTGTGGCTGTTGCCTTCTTATGCCTATCTTTAGTACTATTAAGATAATAATGCCCAGGGTTTAGGGTTAAGGGTTTAGGGTTTAGGGTTTAGGGTTTAGGGTTTAGGGTTTAGGGTTTAGGGTTTAG